>CM057449.1:1411572500-1412772500 GCA_016271365.2 Neoceratodus forsteri | reverse complement strand
CCCTATATGATCGATTGTAGATCTCGGACTTGTCAAAAGATACTGCCTCTCGACATAACTCAAAAATTTCATTATCGGTCGTTGGGGGGAACCGGGTGGGGGCTTAGGCCTCAATGATCTGTGCGCCCGCTCAATATGGTAGCTCTGACTAAGTGGCGAAGGGCCCACAACTTTAAGCAGGAGACGCTGCAGAAAGGCGATTAGATCTGGACCCTCTTCTGATTCCGGCAGGCTCAGGATCAACAGGTTATTTCGGCGACTGCGGCCTTCTAAATCTTCGGTCTTCAGTTGGAGTTTTTTGACCTGCTGTACCAGGCCCGCTATCCCCGAGTCAGCGTTCGCCCTCCATTGCTCCAGGGAAAAGGATCTAGCTTCAACATCTGATGCTCTTGTAGTTAGGGAGGAAAGGTCCCCCCTCACAGATTTCAGCTCTTTAGTAATATCGTGGAGAATGTCTTTCAGCGGGGACAGCTCCTGCATAAATTTATCCTCCGTAAGGAGGCCAGATGGCTGGGACTTCTCTCCGACTTTATCCAGCGCTACGCCCTTGGTTACGCGTGGTTTCTGGGAGCTTTCTGAGTCGCAGGCCACGCAGCCTAATCGCGGCCTGTTTCTCATCCACCTCCATCCTTCCCGTATCTCTGAAGGACTCCACCAAAAGCAGCCGCTAAGGTTGGCAGACGTAGTTTAGGCAGCCCACACACAGCAAATTAGGCAGATTAGTAGCGTTATGGTCATGAATTCTGGCAGCTAGGATGACCGGGGGAGATAGCTCTAAGCCCCTGCTGCCATTCAGCAAGCTGACATCACGTGACTCCCCGTGATTTTTTTAATGCGTCCCATACATTGATTTCGCACACCGACTGCGCCATTGTGCGCTACATGGGCGGAAACACATTTTGGGCAGGATGTGAAAAATGACAGCTGCACTGCTCATAAGGAGGTGTGGTAAAATGGCAATGTTGAAAATCTGGAGTGAAAATATTGAAAATTCGTGAACTTACGAGCCTGCGTAGGAACTGCACAACACACGCCCATAAAACAGTCACCCTTCGAGCCCGAATAATGCCATGACAGTGACATCATTCATGAGAAGGGGTCCCAAAAACCCCATGTTGAGAATTTGGTGCAAAAATTCCAAAAAATGCCTGAGATATGCAATAAACCCCCTATGTAGCCCATTATACAGCTCGCGGTCAGCTTTGAAGAGTGCAGACGTGTTCCTGGTCCACCGAAGATGGTCATGCTGAGCTCCGGAGGTAAGTATGGGGTGAGGGGAATGTGGGGAGGCTGGGTGCGCAGTGAGTGGGTGCAGGTTGTGGGAGGGAGGAGTGGGAGACTACATGGGACGTTTTTCTTTACAGGTTTAAAAAAGGACTACGTGGGGCGACAGTTACCGCTAGATGGGCTCCAGCGTGGCAGAAGATGGCTGAGGGCCATGAGCTGATGGGGATTGGGCACCCCATCGCAAAACAACGGGACGCTTGCCATGCTGGGGTGGGCCTCAGAGTGGCAGCAGGATGGCTTTGGGGGCCGTGGAGCCGACGGGGATTGGGCACCCCATCGGCAACAACGCTTGCCACACTGGGGTGGGCTCTGAGTAGCACCAAAGCGCTTTGGGGGGCGCTGACACGGGGAGCGCTGACACGAGGGGGCGGCGGACGCGTGTTGGGTATGGCAGCTGGTTTTCTTTGAAGTAAGACCACCGCTGTCATAGTTCAGCTCCCCGCACCTACTGGCAGGACCGCCACGCCTGCTCAACGGAGCACTGGATTGCAAGGGAGAGGCACACCTCCAAAGTGTGTTACTCTCCCAAAACATTCCTTGTGCATGCGCGCAAGCGAACGTAAAAATGACAGCTGTAGCCAACAGCAACATGAGTTTCAACATGGAAATGGAGCAAATACTTACACAGATGGAAAACCACACTGAGCCTCTTGAAGATACTATCAGGCATCACACTATCATTGTGAACTCAGTGCCCTGCACCTTCACGCCAGCCGCTGCTACAGCAAGTAGTTGCTCAATGAGCATGATAGATACTGAAGCCATAGAAAATGTCATTTATAAGACAAGAAATCTACATACTGCCAGGAAGACCCAGGGAGACATAATGACATTTAAAACAACTACTTGAGGGAAAACCTTGCAGTACAAACTGTCCCAAACAACATTTTCCCTCAGAACCTAAACCAGTACCTCTATCATTATTTTATGTCATGCCAAAAACAATATGGTACCCTGTTTAAGCCACTGTGCTATGATCAACATTTCAGAGTTTGAAGAGGACCTCAGGAGCAAAGGATACTCACACTCCCTATCAACCTTACCCATATTCAGAAAGGCCCATCAAGTCCTCCAGTCCAGGCAAAAAAATGTAAATAATGAAAGCAAGGGTTCAAAACCCATGGCCACAGCCAAACTGAATGACAACATCATAAAGAAACTGTACAAGGAGCATTTGTTGGGCCTTAAAAATCCTGAATCATTATTAAATACCACATGGTTGCTAGTCAGTATGTGTTTTGGTGTAAGAGGAAACACCAAAATGCGAAACATGAAATGAGGAGGTATACAACTTAAAATATATGAAAATGGAAAGCAATTTATACAATATTGAAGACAAACTAAAATGCAGAACAGTGCGTACTCTAAAGACTTTCACAAACTGAAACCCAGAGCATACTAGCAAGAGACAAAAATCTCCAGGGACCAGATATTCAAAAAAGTGCAACACAGAGTGCAAACATTTGCACACCATCTTGCAATAGCACCAGTGGGCAAAAATGCTATATACAGATGAATAGCTAGTCTTCTGAATACAAGTCCTGTTTTGCTCAGGTCTAAATCACATAGCCCTACCACATAGTGCCCCCAAAATAGGGCCCCAACAATGGCTAGCAGTGAGGCAAAGTTGCAGTATTCAAAAAAATGCAACTGAGTCCATTGTGCATGCAAGGAGCTAATGGGCCATTTGCATTCCCATTATGGGCTCATTTGCATGGGGAGGGAGGCCCTTTAGTGCCACAAATAGCCTGGTCCAGGGAACTATCCATGATGCTAATGGCCTCCTCAACCATCGGATCAAAGTTCCTATAGTAACAAAATATCCGTAGTGTTTAGCAGGGGCCCCTACCCTCTGATCTCAAACCCAGTAGTGTATTTATACATACCTCATGTCCAGTGGACCCTCCTCTTTCCCCATTCTCTGATCGCTGTCCCTGTATAAAAGAATATATTCCCTGGTAATCCAGTGGTCCCTCCCATTCTTCAATTGACATTCCCATATAAAAGAATATATTCCCTGGAAGTCCAGTGGTCACCCCTTTCCCGATTGCTGTCTCTTTTATATCTTAACATTTCCCTGGTAGTCTAGAGGTCACTCCCCATCACTGATAGTCATCTGATTAAATACTAAGTAACATATCCCTGGTGGTCTAGTGCACCCCCCATCCTGGCAGGTAGTGACCCACTAACCCACTCCCCCATCCCAACCCCAAGCTGGTAACTGGCACAGCCCTCCTCTCCCTACCACGGCTGGCCACCGACTGAGCTGTTACCGAGCATGTACTGTATTAAGTACCAGCTCATTGATTGACAGCTGACTACATGTATGTTGCTATGGAAACACAGAGCTCTCTGGGCCCTGTGCTTGCATTTCAGCCAAGACAGCAACCAGATTGTCAGCATAGCCTTGTTATTACCCCACCTCATGAAAACCATACTGAGAATTTTCAAGTCCCTGCTGAAATGTCATTACACATCACTACAACATCATTCCCCACCACCGGTGCGAAAACAGGTTTTGGCCAGGATCTGAAAAATGACAGCTGTCATGTTCATGAGGTGGTGTAAAAAAATGTCTGTTGAAAAATTTAGATCAAAATATTTACAATTAATAAAGTTACTAGAAAGGAAGGTACATTTCAATGCATGTGCATAACTTTGCCATTTTTACATATTTTGACCACAAATTTACAACATAGCCTTCTTATGACCCCACCTCATCAACAAGAGTGGTGAAAATGTTCAAATCCTATCCAAAAGGTGATTTCACCAAGTGACTGCAAATCGCCTTTTGGGATGGATTTGCAGAATTCCATTGACATTGTTCAAGAGATCAGGTCCCAAAAATGACACATTGAAAATTTGATGCCAAAATATGCTCAAATGACTGAGTTATGCATCAAAGTAGAAAACCCCATTAAAATACATTTAACTGCATTTACCTTACTTTCTCATATAGCAGTCGGTGGTTCCAGCAGCAAGATGTGTCTTTGATTGGAGACTGAATCTTGAATCAGGGACCTGTTCAGGTGAGTGAGGGTGTGTGGGGGTATAGTGAGGGTTATGGGGTGGTCGGTACTGAGTGGGAGTTTAGGGTGGGGGGGCTGATCAAGTTCAAGTTCAAGTTTATTGCAGGAAAACTCTGTTGAGCAAGCTCATTCACAAGGAGGTCCTGAGACATATTAGTAAATATCACAGAAATTAGGAACATAATAACAGACATCATAGTATTTCTAAACAGTTTCGAGCAAATTATGAAATATAAGCTCTAGGTAGGGAATAGAAAGGTAGTTACGTGGTGCATAGGACAGTAGGAGGCATTGGGGTAGGGGAATACCAACTGCCAAAATAAGACACATAAGAAAACAAGAGGAGAAAAGAAAGAGCTAGGGTGTCAGAGAGATAGGTAGAATGGGAGGGGGATATAGTGTAGGAAAATGGATAGTTGTAATAGAAGTTGAGTATATTCGTTTGGGCTAGAGCTAGTGCCAGTTAGTAGAGAAGGCATGGAGTAAAGGAACGAAGGGGAAATGGCTTAGAAACAGCTGCAAATATCTTTTATTTTTGACATAGCCAGCCTTTTGAGAAAGTTGACAGAAACAGTGCTGGAAAGTTGCAGTGTGGACTGGAGCTGATTCCAAAGGGTTGGAAAGACTGTTGAAATGGCAAGTTTGCCAAAGGAAGTGCAAGTCCTTGGTATGCCAAGGAGGATAAAGTCTGATTTCCTGAGGGAATACATACTGTGGGAAATACGGATAAGAGATTTTAGATAGCACAGGAGCATGTTCAGGAGTATCTTAAGGGTCCAGATACCAGTGTGGCACTTACGTCTAGTGGAGAGTGATGTCCAGCCAAAGGCTCTGTACAGTTCGCAATGGTGGGTTTGGTAGGGTAAATTTGTGATAAACTGCAGGACTCTATGATTGAAGGAGTCCAGTTTGCTTAGGCTTTTAGCTGCTCCGGAGGTGTAGGCCATTGAGGGACCATTTTCTTTTTTTCTTCAGATTGGGACTGCAATGGCAGGGTGTCACCCACAGTAGTGCTAAATAAATTGCCCAAGGAAAATTGGTTCGCAGAAAATCAGCCAACAGCAAGGTGTGCGATAGGCAATTGCATTGCGCACCTGGCTGATCACATATGAGTTGGCCCCATTGCAGGGAGGATACACCCCAACCCTCCCTCAAAAAATATATAACATCCCCAACCCAGCGCACAAAGTGGGGGAACCAAAGTTAGGGCTCCATGTTCCTGATACCCTAATTACCAGCATGCCGAAATCCTGTGCACCACAAACACATTTGCCCTAATTGTTTTGCCATATTCCCCATCATGTTTCCCGTGCCCGATTGATGGTATATGATGGGAGGGTGGGGGCTGCCACAAGACACCAGGGAAATTGTTTCATTATGGGGAGTAGAAATATAGAAACATAGAATTTGATGGTAGATAGGGACAGCTTGGCCCACCCAGGTTGCACATTTACCTACCTACTGGATAAGCTGCAGATCCTAGTTAACCAACAGCCTACTTCCTCCTACCTCCCACTATAACTTCCTTATGTCTGTCCCATACATTCTTGAATTCCCCCACTGTTTTTGACCCCATGACCTCCTCAGAAGGCCATTCCATGCTTCCACCACCCTTTCTGTAAAACAATACTTCCTCACATTGCCCCTGAGCCACCCCCCCCATCTTCAAACTGTGCCCCCTTGTTCTTGCACATCTCTTTTTCTGAAAGATGCTACCCTCTGGGACTTTGTTGATTCCCTTGAGGTACTTGAAAGTTTCTGTCATGTCCCCTCTCTCCCTCCTTTCCTCGAGGGTATACATATTAACCTTTGCAGGGCTGTGGACTGATATATAAGTCCAAAATTCCTATATGTTCTAATTCTGTTTGCAGCTTAAGGGTTAAGCTTCTTTAGTCTCTCTTCGTATGATTTCTGGTGCAGACCCTGCACCATTTTGCCCTCCTCTGGACTGCCTCCATCCTGTCTATGTCATTGCAGAGATGGGGTCTTCAGAACTGCATACAGTACTCCAGATGGGGTCTCACCAAATGTCTGTACAGAAGGATGACAACTTAATGTTTTTTACTGGTGATGCCTCTCCCTATGCATCTCAGTATCCCCCCAGCCCTCCTTACTGCTGTCTCACATTGTCTGCCTACCTTTAGATCATCTGATATGACTACCCCACGGTCCCTTTCCATTTTTACTAACATACTAAAATGCCAGCAGAATAGGCCTAACAGTCTCTTGAGTCTGCTTGATTTTCAGTACCCACACTGAGGGCTGATTTTGGTGTCCCCCGCCCCCCCCCCATGGGTTATACTGTCCCCAGTCACAGATGTTCCACCTGTATTGGGCCTGGTCAGATTTACCCTCTCCCTGTACCTGTCCCATCTCCTCTTAAACTCATCCACAGTCTCCACCTCTACCAGCTCCCTGGGCATTGCATTCCATGGCTCCACCACCCTTTCAGTGAAATAACATCTCCTCTTCTCCCCTCTGAGCCTGCCCCCTTCCAGCTTACACCCATTACCTCTTGTTGCCCCACCTCCTTCCTTTGGAGCACCCTGACTGGGCCTCCTTTGTTGATCCCTTTCGTGTACTTAAAGACCCCTATCATGTCCCCCTGTCCCTCCTCTCCTCCAGGGGTGTACATGTCGAGCTCATGAGCCTCTCCTCATAGGTCCTGTCCCCCAGGCCCCAGATCATTTGGTTGCCCTCCTTCGGACCCTCTCTAGAGTGTAATGTCTCCTTTAAATGTGGTCTACAAAACTGTACACAATACTCGAGGTGTGGCCTAACCAAGCAGTTGTACAGTGGAAGGATCACTTCTGCCTTTTCTGGAGTTAATCTCCCTGGCGACGCATCCCAGCATCTTATTTTCCCTTGCCACTGCCCTCCTACAGGTCTCTAAGTTGTTCATTTTGACATCTACCACTACCCCCAGGTCCCTCTCACCATCTGTGACTTGAATCATGTCTCCTCCTAGGGTATACCCCTGGCCTGGATTTCTGATTCCCAGGTGCAGAACCTTGCACTTCCCCACATTGAATTTTAGTTTCCATTTTCCCAACCACCTTTCCAGAACCTCCAGATCCTCCTGCAAGGTCACCCTCCCCTCCTCCCCATCCACCACTGCACCCAGCTTTGAGTCATCTGCAAAGAGACTCATCTCACTCCTGATCCCCCTTCTGATGTCTGAGATATAGGCAGTGAACAGGAGTGGCCCCAGCACTGACCCCTGGGGAACCCCACTAGTAACCCACCTTGAGGATGAGGCTAACCCTCCAACCACCACCTTCTGAGTACGCTCAGAGAGCCAATTTCCTATCCATCTTAACAACTGTCTCCTTACCCCCATTTCCTTCAACTTAGCCAGCAGGCCACTGTGGGGTAATGAATCAACCGCCTTGCTAAAGTCCAGAAAGAGGATGTCCACTGGCCTACACTGGTCCAGGGCCCTCGTCACCCAGTCATAGAACTCAACAAGGTTTGTCTGGCACGATCTTCCCATGACAAAGCCATGCTGCATATTGTCCAAGTACCAAGTTTGCTCCAGTAACCCCCCTAGCCTTTCCTTGACAATACCCTCCATCACCTTGCTGACCACCGATGTCAGGCTAACGGGCCTGTAATTTCCAGCCTCCTCTCTTGATCCTCCCTTGTGTATTGGCATGACATGGGCTACCATCCAGTCTTGGGGCACCCACCCAGTCCTCAGAGAGATGTTGAAAAGCTCTGCTAGAGGTACTGGCAGGACATCTGCTAGTTCTCTCAGCACCCAGGGATGCATCTCATCTGGCCCAGGTGCTTTCTCCGTCCGGAGGGACCTGAGGTCTTCCTTTACTCTCTCTACTGGGATTTCAGCCTCTAAGACTTCCCTGTTTTCACCCTGCATTGCTGGGCCCCTACCTGTCTGCAGTGGCCACTTTCTTTCCCCAGACCCATCAGGGCCCCGGTCTCTACTAGTCCCACCCCTTGCTCTGGTTTGCCCCTGCTCCCCTTGCAAGACATAGCCCCTCCATCTCCTCTGGTAAAAACTGAGGTAAAATACTCATTTCGGGCTTCTGCCTGTTCCCCTGCCTCCTGTGCCCAACCATCCCCTATCCTTATCTTGCTGATCTGCCCCCTTACTTTTCTTTTTCCCCCTATATATTTAAAGAACCCCTTGTCCCCCCTCCGGATCCCACTGGCCAAGGACTGCTCCTTTTTTGCCTTAGCTGCTCTCACCACCCTGGTGACTCTCTTGGATGTCAGCTCATATTCATCCTGATCCCTTTCACTCCTTGAGCACTTGAAGCACCTAAAGGCAACCTTCTTTTCCCTCACCACCTCCTGTACCTCCCAGGTCCACCAGCAGGGTTTTCTGTCCTTACGGAACTTACTCCTTTCCCTTGTACAGGATCTGGTAACCTCCTGTATCCCCCTGCTAATGATGCCCCACCTGCTGTCAGCATCCATATCCAGCCTTATCCTGTCCAGGCGATCTTTAAGAATCCTTCCCGTCCCCCTGAAGTCTGCACCCCTAAAGTTGGTTACTACCATCCTCATTCAGCTTTCTTCCCCCCCAAGTCCAGGAAGCACCAGACTGTGGTGTGATCACTCCCCGCCAATGGGTCTCTCACCGCTAGGCCCCTAATCTGATCACTGTCCACCAGGACCACGTCCAGTGTCCAGGCCTCCCTAGTTGGCTCACCCACCTGTTGTGTCAGAAATGCATCCTGGAAGACATCCAGCAGCTTCTGCTCTCTGGCCACTGGTGACGTCATAACCCCTAATCTGTTCCTGGCATGTTGAGGTCCCCCATTATCACTACCCTTCCCTTTCCCAATCTACAGTATCCCTCAAGATTTGCCACCAAACTTTCTTCCAGGACCTCTGCCAGTGCTGGTGGTCTGTATACCACTCCGACCTTTACTCTCTTACCCCCCTGTGTCAGTATGGTGACCCAATAGCTTCCACGTTCCCCTCTGCCTCCTCTATCCCTTCAATACCCATGCCGTTTCTGACTAACAGTGCTACACCACACCCCCTTCCCTCCCCCTTATATTTTCTGAGCATAGTGTAGCCCTCCAGATTTAGGTGCCACTCATGCCCTTGAGTGGCCCAGGTCTCAGTGACTGCTGCCACATCTGCCTGCCCCTCAATTAGCATTGCCTGGAGCTCAGGCATTTTATTTTCTAAGCTCCTGGCATTTATCAGCACCACTCACCACCCCTTTTCCCTCCTCTCCTTTTCCCCCCAGGAGCTCCCATTTTCTCAGCTCCTGCACCCTACCTGGTGACCCATTTCCATCTCTCCCTAGCCCCCTAGAGGAGTGGAGACCATGTCCCTCATTTATCGTACCTGCTGACACTGCCCCATTTTTGATCCCTCCCCTTCACAAGTTTAAACCCCACCTTTCGCTGATGAACCCAGCTAGTTTGAGTTAAAGGATTTCCTTCCCCTCCAAATTAAGGTGGAGCCTGTCCCTAGCATACAGCCCCTTATCCTCCCAGGTCTCCCCCCAGTCCCCCACCAGGCCATACCCCAATTCCCCACACCACTCCCTAAGCCACTGATTTATCTTCCTAATCTTCATCTTATTTTTCCCACTAGCCCTTGGCATCAACAGGATTTCTGAAAAGGAGATCTTACAGCCTATGGAAAGGCATACCCTGGCCAACTCCCGGAACCTTGCCTGAATTTCTAGTTCACTATTACCATTTACGTCATTTGTCCCCAAGTGCACTAGAATGTCCGGGTTCCCCCCACATTCCCTTGCCAGTGAATACAACTCAAGCTTGGCCTTGTGCACCATCAGGCCTGGGTGGCATTTGGTTCTGATCAGACAGGTTTTACCCTCCTCCTCCTCCTACCCCTCCCACCGGATGCCTTTGATCATGGAGTCCTCCAATAGCAGTAGTCTAACCTCCCCCTTGCCTCCCTGTTCACTCCTCGGGTTTCCCCTCCTTCCATGCCCCTCCTCATCCCTTTGTCCAGATTTTCCCCATAACCGGCTCCTCACACCTTCACAATCTGGGTGTTGAAGGTAGCCCCTTCACTATTGTTCCTGATCACCTCCTCTACCAGTGTCCTGGCCATCTTTATCCACCCCACCCGAGTATTTTTCTCTGTATCTCTTTCCCCACTCCTTACTAATCCATCCGTCCTATCCATTTGCCTACTTGGCTTTCTGCTCGCTATCATCCAATTTATGTCCTGCGCCTTCCTGCCCGTTGTGCTTCCCTGTTCCATACCATCAGCCTCCTCCTTGTTCCCCTGACCCTCCTTTTTCTTCTACCCTCCTAGCCCTCTTCCCCCATCCTGTCTGGGACTTTCTCTATTGCACCCTTGCCTCTTGCCACCTTCACCCTTTCTATCTGTCCCTGCCCCAGCTTCACCAACAGCAGCATCATCATCATCCTTCTCCTCTTCCTCCTTGTTAGCACCCCCCCTCCATTGTGTACTCTTCCCCTGGGTTTTTGTTTCTCAGATGCACTGCTTTGCAATTCTTTGCATTGAATCTAAGCTGCCATAATTTTGACCATTCCTCTAACATTGCCAAGACCCTTCTCATCCTTTCCAACCCCCTTGTGTATCAGCCCTGTTGCAGATCTTTGTGTCATCTGCAAAGATGCATACTTTTCCTTCCAGTCCCTATGCAATGTCACTTATAAAGACATTAAAGAGGACTGGCTCCAATACTGAACCCTGTAGTACCCAGCTAGTAGCCCCCCTTTCTTTGGAGTGGGCTCTGTTTACTATTAGGATGTGATTGGTGAGTGAGGGGTGCCAGTAGACACCATGGAATTTTCTTTTTTGTTATGGGGAGAGTGATCAGTGGGTGAGGGTGCCACTAGACACCAGGCACATTATTTTATTATGAGGATGGCAATGGGGGGATACCACTTTGCACCAGGGACATATTTTATTACAGGGACAGTGATCAGTGGGTGGGGGTGCATCTAGACACCAGGAAAAGATTATATAATTATGGAGACAGTGATTAGAAGGGTGGGGGGTGCCACTAGACACCAGGGCAGCATTACACATTGCCAGGGATGGCATGGTACAGTCAGACCTGGACATTGTGGCCATCACTGAAACCTGGTGTAATGATAACCATGACTGGGAGATGGCCATACCTGGCTACAACATATTCAGAAGAGACAGAGCAGGCAGGAAGGGAGGAGGAGTGGCACTGTATGTGAAAAATGACATAAGGGCCACAGAGATCCAGGAGGAACAAAATGGGGGAGAGATACTGTGGGTTAAGCTGGAAAGGAAAATGGGGCCAGCCATCTGCACAGATGTGGTCTATAGACCACCAGCCCAGGAGGAAGAAACAGATAGGGAGCTGATGCTAGCCATCCAAAGGATGGCAGACAAAGTGAGGTAGTACTGGTTGGAGACTTCAATATTCCAGACATGGACTGGAGCATCCCAGCAGCAGCATCAACTAGGAGCAGATTTATCCTGGACTCCCTTCAGGGTGCTTTCCTCAAGCAACTGGTCATGGAACCAACTCGGCAGAAGGCAATACTGGACCTTGTGCTCACAAACAGGGACAGTGTGATGGGGGTAACAGTGGGGGAGCACCTGGGTAACAGTGACCACCAGTCATTGTGGTTTGAAATCACAGAAAGAGCAGAACCAAACCACACAAAAACACGTATCCTGGATTTTAGGGGGGCAGACTTTGGGAAAATGGGGAGATACTTAAAAGAGGCATTAAGAGAATGGGACAGGAATCAGGGGTTGAGGAACAGTGGGCAGTATTTAAAATGGGGATTACAAGAACAACAGAATTATGCATTAAGCAGGTTAGCAAGAGGAAAAGGAAGAGGAGACCATTATGGTTTTCCAAAGAGGTATCAAAGAAAGTGAAAGCCAAAAGATTGCATTCAGGCAATACAAAAGACACAAGGCAGAAGGGATAGGGAGAAGTACCAGGAGAAGCAAAGGGAGGCAGGGAGGTCAGTAAGGGAAGCCAAAGCTCAGACAGAAGAACACATTGCAAAATTAGTGGGTAAGGGACAAAACCTTTTACAGGTACATAAGTGAAAAAGAAAGACAAAGGGAGGGATAGTGAGGCTGAAGGGGGAGGATGGGAGCCGCATGGAGGATGACAAAAGTAAAGCTGACATATTGAACAGGTATTTCTTCTCAGTCTTTACTGAGGAAGAGAAGGGTAATGGGTCTGAAGGGAGTACAAGGGATGAGAATGGTGCAGAAATGGACACAAGTCCCTTTACACGAGAAAGGGTCCTGAAGGAACTGGAAGTAATAAGAGTTGATAAAGCAATGGGGCCAGATGGGGTGCACCCAGGGTCCTTAAAGAACTAAGAGAGGTGGTGGATGAACCTCTGGCTTCCTATTAGCCAATCACTGAAAACAGGAGGTACCCAAAGACTGGAGGACAGCAGATGTAGTCCCCTTATACAAAAGTGGGAACAAAGAGGAAGCAGGGAACTACAGACCAGTCAGCCTCACCTCAGTAGTGGGAAGATCATGGAAGCACTACTGAAGGAGAGATTGGTGGAACATCTGGTTGTCAATGGACTACAGGACCCAAGGCAGCATGGTTTCACCAGGGGGAGGTCATGTCAGACCAACCTTGTTGAATTTTTTGATTGGGTGACTAGGGAGGTGGATCAGGGGAGGGCAGTGGACATGGCCTATCTGGACTTCATCAAGGTCTTTGACACTGTGCCTCATAGAAGACTATTACACAAACTGGGGAATATGGGTGTGGGCAGGACAGTAGTGTGGTGGGTAGGTAACTGGCTGGGTGGCAGGACACAGAGGGTGGTGGTAAATGGCTGTCACTCCACAGAGGGAAGAGTGACCAGTGGGGTACCACAGGGATCAGTGCTGGGACCGGTCCTATTCAACATCTTCATCAGTGACATTGCACAGGATCTAGAAGGCAGAATTTCACTGTTCACTGATGACACAAAGCTCTGTAACAGCGTAGACACACCAGAGGGTGTAGACAGAATGAGAAGCGATCTGCAGAAACTTGAAGAATGGTCAGGGGTTTGGCAGTTGAAATTCAATGTAAAGAAGTGCAAGATAATGCATATGGGGCACAAAACCCTGGCACAATATATCAGTTGGGGGTGAGGATATAGCATGCACCAAGCAGGAAAGGGATCTTGGGGTTGTCATCTCTGATGACCTCAAGGTAGGGAAATAGTGTGACAAGGTAGCAGGTAAAGCAAATAGGATGCTGGGATGTATAGACAGGGGCATCACCAGCAGGAAAAGGGAGGTCATAATTCCGCTATACAAGACACTAGTGAGGCCCCACCTGGAGTACAGTGTAAAGTTCTGGAGACCATACCTACATAAGGACATAGACAGGGTAGAGAAGGTTCAGAGGAGGGCAACAAAGATGGTGCATGGATTGCATCACAAGTCCTATGAAGACAGGTTGAAGGAACTGAACATGTACTCCCTGGAGGAGAGGAGGGAGAGAGGGGATATGATAGAGACATACAAGTATCTTACAGGGAGGAACAGGGTGCAGGAAAACACTATTTTTAAGCGAAAAAGATGTTCCAGTACTAGAGGGCATGGGATGAAGTTGGAGGGAGGACAATTCAGAGGAAACATGAGAAAGAATTTCTTCACAGAACGGGTGCTGGACAAGTGGAACACCCTGCCAGAGGAAGTGGTGGGGGCTGAAACAATCACGGGATTCAAGAATGCATGGGATAGACATAAAGGAATTCTAGAGGTCAGGGGTAAGGGGAAACAGACTTCTAGGAAAACAAACTGAACTTACAAGCTCAAATGGGCAGACTGGGTGGGCCATAGGCCCTTATCTGCCGACACTGTCTATGCATCTATGTATCTATGTAATGGAGTGGGGGCATGCCACTAGACACCAGGGAAAAGGGATTACAGCTCACACTGCAGCCCACAGCATGAACACCAGCTGCAACTGCAGAACTCAAGAAATTCAGACTGTTCTTATACAGAGAACGCAGGTCAAGGGCTGCTCTCACTAAGCTAGGCACCCAGTGATTTGGAGCCCAGAACAGGTATTTCTGGATCAGATTTTAAAAAACAAACAACAGAATCTAACTAAATGGCATCAGTTTAGCTAGGTTTTGTTGTTTTTTTCTTACAATGCCAACATTGTTATGCATTTTCCATGCTTATTAGTTCGTGGAAAAAATCAACAAGATGTTGGTTGGCACTGTACAAAAAAATGTTTGGTGTCCTGCCAAACAAGAGGTGCAACACTAAAAATGCGCATCTGTAACATCAAATTTTTCATTTTGCTCCAATACCTTATCTCAAAAACCCTACTGCACATGTGCAGGTCATAAAACACTAACTTTTTAAGCCTTATAATGCAGGAACCATTTAATATTTTTTTTAGCAGTCCTATCAAAGGCACTACCATAGGACATGACACATGTCCCCTGCAAGTTTGGGGAAAAAATTCCATTCCATGTAGGCTGTAGATGAGACCCACCCCCAAAAAACATATTAAGTATAGGAAAAAAGTTAGCCTTTTACAGAAAATAACATACAGTATGTGTAGCTCAGAAACTGCAGAAGATACTGTCACAAAAATGTCCACACATTCAAATCTTACCACCTAAACAACACATGCAAAATTCCAGCTAATTTCATCAAATGGTGTTAAAGATATTAATGTGCAAAGTTACGGGGTTAACATAGAACACCTTACTCAACCCTAACTGTAGTGGCACTACTGCACCACTATAATATATATCGATAGATAGATGGATAGATAGATAGATAGATAGATAGATATTCTTTGCAAAAAACTGCATTCATGCAACATTTAGTGTTCAGGCTAAAGCAAAAAAGTAGGGAAATATGGTTTTAGGGTTTCCCGCCCTAAAACAACACCCCCATCCCTAAAACAGATCAGGAGTTCAGTCTTCCTTGGTGGTTGTCAGCCCAAAAGTTCTCTCTATTAGGTGTGTATGTTTCTAGAGTGTATAGCATGGGGTGAGCTTTAGGGTTGACAGCCCCAAGGAAGACTACACCCCTAAGTTGTTTTAGGAGTGGATGGGGTTCACATTTCCCTATATTTTTCACTTTAGCCTGAATGCTAAATGTTGCATTAACACATTATTTTGCAAAGAATTTCCTTACTTTATGAGATAGTATAATTATATCCTTATTTTCCTGTGGGAGCAGACAGTCCTCTGGGCCCTGTGATCACGTTTATCCATGCTTTTTCAGATAGTGTAATCGTATCCTTATTTGCTTGTGGGAGCATAGGTCCCACAGACCCTGTGCTCCCATCCATCCATAGATGCATCTATGCTTGTTGATGTGCAAGTGCTTGGCTCTTCAGGCCCTGCACTTCCATTTGTAGAACAACTGCAACCAAATTGTCAGCATAGCCTTCTTATTAGTCCACCTCATGAAACCGGTACTGAAAATTTTAAAATCCCCATTGAAACATCATTCTATGCCACACAATGTCATTCCATGTCATGAGGTGAAAAGACATTTTAACCAAGATTTGAAAAATGACAGCTGTAATGTTCATGAGGTGTTGTAAAGAAATGGCTATGTTGAAAATCTGGTGTGAAAATATACTGAAGTTATGAGCGAGTGTAGGTAAATTTCAATGGATGTGCATAACTGTGTCACTGTAACACATTTTAACCCCACATTTTCAACGTACCCTTCTTATGACCTCACCTCATGAACAAAGGTGCTGAAAATGTTCAACTTCTGCCCAAAAGATGATTTCATCAAGAAACCGTGAAATCGCCTTTTGGGCCAGATTTGCATAATTCCACTACCATCGTTCATGAGGTGGGGTCTGAAAATGGCCAGGTTGAAAACTTGATTTTAAAATATGCAAAAATGGCAAGATTATACACCAAAGTTGAAAACGCTATTGAAATACATTGAACCGCACTTACCTCTTTTTTTCATATAGCAGTCGCTGGTTCCAGCAGCAAGACATGTCTTTGATCAGAGAGTAGATCTTTGCCCTGGGACCTGTTCAGGTGAGTAAGGGTATGTTTGGGTATAGGTGCTCAGTGGGAGGTTGGGATGAACAGATAGGTTTGGTGAGGGACTTTTTTTCTTTTTTACAGGTTTCAAAAAAAGACATTGAGGGACTGTTTCCTTTATATCAGACTCGACCATGATCAGAGGGTGTGGGGGCACGGGTGCTGCTAGGCACCAAGGAAACACTTCATACTTATGGGGGAGTTGCCTGGAGGGTGGGAGGTGCCACTAGACACCAGGGCTAAATCTTATAATTACGGGGATGGCAAATCGAAGGATGGGGCACCACTAGACACCAGGAGATAATTGTTACAATTATGGGGATGGCAAACAGAGGGTGGCAGGCATCACTAGACATCAGGGATAAATTAAATAATTGGGGGGGGGCGATTGGAGGGTGCGGGTACCACCAGACAGCAAGGAAAAATAAACAAAATTATGGGGATGGTGTATAAAATCCTTTTTTCATTTGAAGGAATCCTTTTCTATATCAAATGAAAAAAAGAAAACAAAAAAGGTTTTCTTCAAACAAAAAATAAAACAAACAAATAAAATAACTAAGTCCAAACTCCTTTTCCATTTCAATGGATCCTTTTTCTTTTGACCAAAAAAGGTCATATGGAAAAAGCAGAAGCAAATTAAAAAAAAGGTTTTAAAACCTAAAAAAAATACATTTCTGGTCTGTTTTTCAATAGTTCCACCTAACCTAACATAAAAAATCCACTTAACAGAGTCCCAATGAGTAATAAACATGTCTTGGTCTCTCTGTAGGATGCCATTTTTGTGGTTTTTGATTTTTTTGTCAAGAAAAATAGAAACCAAGAATGTGGCAAATAAAAAAGGATATTTCCAAACGAAAAAGGATTGGTCCCAAATAAAAAAGTAACCTTTTTTTATGGATCAAATTCTTTTTTCATTCCAAACATCTATTAAGACTGTACAGAGCATGCTCAGATGCCAACATTTTAAAATTTAATAACTTTGGAACAAATTAATATTTTTTCACCAAATAAGCAAAATGCACATCTGTGGACCAAGCCCTTTCTACCCAGAAACATTCAGACTAAAATTCCAAACTATTTGAGTGCAAGGTGATGACAAAAAAACTGCAAAATACAGCAAATCTTTACATTTCTGTGCTATTTGCATCTCAGAATCTGCATATCTGACCAGAACGAAACTAGCCACATCAAGAGATTTACCCCATGAAACAGTGCATGCAAAGGTTTGTGAAAATCCACTGAACTGTTGCAAAGATATTAAAGTTCAAAATTTGAGATTTTACATAGAAAGCACTGCTCAACCCTAAAAATAGTGGTATTACTGCACCACTATTATATCTATATCTATATCTATATCTATATCTATATCTATATCTATATCTATATTTATGTCTATATCTAAATCTACGTCTATATCTACATCTACATCTACATCTATATCCATATCCATATCTATATCAATATCTATCTTATATATTGATATGTAATAAATGAAGCATAGTGTGCTATATGAGGAAATAATACCATTGTGGGGTTGAACAAGTCATAAAGCCCAAGCCTGAAGTGTGAGTGGCCTTTATAAGCTTGTTCTACCACTCAATGGTATTCTTTCCTCATACACCACCCTTTGCCATCATTTGTTTTACATAATACAGTACATCAGGTAGGACATTTTTTGCTGTGTCCTATATAAGCTGCCAGTTAGGTCATAATACCCTTTTTGGCTACCATGATATATGGTGGAATAAAGCACAGAATCATAGAACTATAGAACTGGGGTTGAGTTAGTTGGCATAAGCCTTTTATAGCTCATCACATATCAGTGGTAGTATTCAAATCTCGAGTCTCTCATATGTTCATCTAGTGACGTTTTAAATATGTTATATTATTGCTATTGGCAATAGCTTCTGGTAGGGTGTTCTACGGTGCCAACACTCTTTATGTAAACCATCTACCTCTTCTAATTGTCTAAACATTTTCTCCCTTTATTTGTAAGTCATGAGACCTTGTTTTTCTTTCAGTATTATTTTTGTCTAATCCTGTAGTCTCCCACAAGGCCTCATTATTAAATGCCCTGTATACATAACAGTGATCCCCTCTGTGCCTTCAGTATTGTAAGGGGTATAGGCCCAAATGTTTCAGTCTCTCACTGTATGACATATCTCTAAAATTGTTAACTTTTTTGGTCATGGTACTTTGTACTCTTTCTGTAAGTTTAATACTAACAATATTCTGGAGTGAACATATTGGGGCACAATACTCCAGATGTGGTCTTACTAGAGAAGTAAACAATGGGAGAATTACAGCTGTGCTCCTACTCTTGATGTGCTTCAATATGCATCCATGTATTATATTACTTTTTGTATGTTTATCAAATGCCAAGGTATCTGAGATATAGACTCCCAGGTCTTTTTCATTTGTTGTCGATGCTAACATCATGTTATTCAGTTTGTGACTAGCTTTGATGTTGTTATATCTAAATGCACCACCTTGCATTTGTCAGTATTAAATTCAAGTCTGTAATTTTTAGCCCAATCTTCTAGTTGTTGGAGGTTACCTTGAAAATGCTGAGCAGCCTCAATATTAACACCTGTCCCGATCTTTGTATTATCGGCATATTTGCAAGACTATGACCCTGATGAAGTTTACATACCTGAAACAAAGACATTAAACAGGGTAGGTCCCAAAACAGACCCCTGAGAGACCCTGCTTGTCACCACACCTCTACCAGAATAATAATCCCGGACTCACACCCTCTGATATCTCTTATCCAGCCATGAATTTACCCAGTGTATGACTTTCAGATGTATTTTTAAACTTGTCAAGCACTGTATAAGTTCTTAGTGTAGCACCAAGTTGAAAGCTTTTGAATAGTCCAAATAAATTATGGACAGGTTTCAAAAAGACCTTGCACTGGGCACATCTCTGATGCCCCGGTGGAAATGAAATACACTAAGCACCAGCTGTGGTATTCACAGAAGATGTGCTGGCGGATGCTTCTGGTGCACCCCCTCTGTGAATACCACAGTTGCACCCAGCCCTGGATGTGCTGGCACAACCCCTAGGTCAAGCTGGGAATCCAGTGGGGCACCGCATCTCACAATGTACTATGCCCAAAGTTGCCATTCAGAGTCAGCAACATGCAAATGGGGCCATTAGGTATGAAAGGCACAATGGGGCCATTTGCATGTCATTATGGCCCCATCTGCATGTGCTGTGCAGGGATGCACCTGGCAAAATGTGCCGGGTGCCCTGCATGTGTGGCAGTACAGCCACATATCCAGCACCCCTGTCAGGTTATTGCCACTCCCCTCTCTGCCTGATTCCCCATTATTATGCCACAAACTGCAGCAGCAGATATATGTACTCAAATCCCCCCTCCCTGCCTGTATCCCCTGAGTCTTGCTGCTCACTGTGGCAGTAGAGGAGATGTAACAGAAACCCCCCTCCCCACCCCAACCCAATCATAGAGTGAACCAAACCTCTGACACATCCCTGGTGGTTCAGTGGCCACCCCTGTCCCTGAACCCCATCCATGCAATGTCCCAACAGCGGAATACCCTGGTGGTCTAGTGGTGCCCCCCAGCCCTGATTGAAACAAAGACATGAATCCCACCCTTCCCTGATAGTTCAGTGGACCTCCCCACCCAGTCAGGCACCCCCAACTACCCAGCTCCCCGTCCCAGCAAGTCCCGATGATCGTGGGCAGCACAACCCAGCCACTTTCTGCCATGGCTGCCCACTGACAGAAGCTGTCTGTGAATGACAGTGCACTACTACTGTAAGCCCATTGGTGGACCCTGTCAACCAATATACTTGCAGTTTGTATTGTACTCTGTCATTCACATTTTTGTGAATGACAGAGTACAGTGCACACTACAAGCCCATTGGTCAAGAGAGTCCACCAATGGGCTTACAGTAGTACTGTAGCTGTCATTCACAGAGAGCTCTGTTGCTGGGCAGCCATGGCAGAATGCAGGTGGGTTGTGCTGCCCACTGATGGTCGGGACCTGCTGGGATGGAGGAAGCAGGGTAGGTTGGGATGCCTAAATGGATGGGGAGTTTATTGCACAATCAGGGAAGGGTGGGATTCATGTCTATGTTTCATTCAGGGCTGGGGAGGTCACCACTAGACTGCCAGGATATTCCACTGTTGGGATATTGTACAGACACGATTCAGGGATGGGGGGGTAATGGACCACTAGGGATGTGCTGGAGGTTCAGTTCACTCTGTGATCTGGTTGAGGTGGGCGGGCTCTGTTATAAATCCTCTACCACTGCAGTGAGTGGCATGACTCAGGACATATGGACAGGGAGGGTGGTTCTGATCTTTGTACATTACTGCCGCAGTGAGTGGCACACATCAGAGGATGTGGGCAGGGAGGGGGGCACACTGGACTGTCAGGGTGGGCAGGCTGTTGTGCTGATGTCTGCAGTATGGCAGCCTGCTGTGGGTGGCCACCCACTTATGTCTACTTGATGTAGACTTATCTTTTGGAGGCACATCTTTGGACTTGCTCCAGGAATGTGCCTCCAAGTTGGGTTGTGAATGGGGCTGTGCACCCTATGCATGGGCACACCCACTGCACAACCGCTCCAAATGCGCTGCATATCATTATGAGAGGTATGCAGTACATCTGCAATGCATTGGTGAATCTGCAATGCACCAGCACATCGGTCCACTTCCAGAACTGATCCAGTACACAAATTGAGGATGTGCTGGTGCATCTTGGATGGACTGTATGCATCCCTTTTGTAACTCCTGCCCTATGTCTACTGGTAGCCCTTTATCCAGAGCACAACTGACTGGCTTAAAGAACTGTGTCAAGTTCATCAGGCATGATCTACTGGGAATGAAACTGTGTTGGGAAATATCACTTAACCCCTGATTTCTAACATGCATTTCAATGATTTTCTGCATTAAACCCTCCATTCATTTATTTATTATGGATGTCAGGCTAATAGTTCTGCAGTTCCTGACATCCAGTTTGTCCCCCTTTTTGAAAATTGGGGTCACACTCGCCTCGCGCCATTCTAGAATTGTTATCCCTTCTCTCAGTGAGGTGTTAAATAACTCTTCCAGGGGACCTGCCAGCTTGTCTGCCAGTTCTCTAAGAACCCTTGGATGGATTCCATCCAGCCCTGCAGATTTGTTCACCTTTATTTGTTTTGTTTTGTCTCTGACATCCTTCTCTGATATTGTTTTATAATCAGTTTCATAAATCTTGCTGATATCATATTGGGTTATACTGTTCTTTTTAGGTTTAAAGACACTGAGAAAATATTTGTTAAACTTGTTTGCAATAGTTTGCTCGTCCATTATAACCACACCTTCAACCTTTATTTTACCTATAGTTTTTTGGACCCCTTTCAAGCTCCTGATGTAATTCAGAAACTGTTTTTTATTACCATGGACAAATATTGCCATGTCAGTTTCCATATTGATTTTAGATGTTTTAATCATTTTCATGTTGATTGCGTGCATGCACAAGAAACATGTTGTGGCAGGTTTCTGTAGAAGCAGGTTGTGGAGGCATGGCACTGTTGTGCCCAATGCCCCCACAGCCTGCAAAAGGCTTGTCCCCCATCCCCCAATGCCGTAGCACGCTGCTGCTGACACTAGTACAGCCAGTGTGCCACAACTTTCAAACAAATTAGACGCTGCAATCAGGGGCCCCTTTGTCATTGCAGTGTCAGCCATCCGCTGCAATGAGGGCGCGACCCGTCATTGCAGGGCGGGATGTAGGATCTGTGGTATTAACATAGAAACATAGAATTTGATGGCAGATAAGGACTGCTTGGCCCACCCAGTCTGCCCATTTCCCTACCTACTGGATAAGCTGCAGATCCTAGTTAACCAGCAGCCTACTTCTTACCCCACCCCCAAATTGCCTTATGACTGTCCCATGCATTCTTGAATTCCACCACTGATTTTGACTCCACAACCTCCTCTGGAAGGCCGTTCCATGCATCCACAACCCTCTCTGTGAAAAATACTTCCTTAAATTACCTCAGAGCTTCCCCCATCTTCAAATTGTGCCCTCTTGTTCTTACACCTCTTTTTGAAAGATGCTACCCTCTTGGACTTTGTTGATTCCTTGAGGTACTTGAAAGTTTCTATCATGTCCCCCCTCTCCCTCCTTTCCTCGAGGCTATACATATTAAGCTCCTTAAGTCTCTCTTCATACGTCTTCCGGTGCAGACCCTGCACCATTTTAGTTGCCCTCCTCTGGACAGCTTCCATCCTGTCTATGTCTTTGCGGAGATTGGGTCTCCAGAACTGCACACAGTACTCCAGATGGGGTCTCACCAGCTGTCTATACAGAGGGATAATAACTTCCTGTTTTCTACTGGAGATGCTCTCCCTATGCATCCCAGCATCCCCCCAGCCCTCCTTACTGCCCTCTCACATTGCTTGCCCACCTTTAGGTCATCTGATATGACTACCCCCAGGTCCCTTTCCATTTTTGTTGTTGTTAGTATCTCACCCCCCATTGTGTACTCTTCCCCTGGGTTTTTGTTTCCCAGGTGCATTACCTTGCACTTCTTAGCATTGAATCTAAGCTGCCATACATTCGACCATTCCTCTAACCTTGCCAAGTCCCTTCTCATCCTTTCCACCCCACCCTGTGGATCAACTCTGTTGCAGATCTTAGTGTCATCTGCAAAGAGACATACTTTTCCTTCCAGTCCTTCTGCAATGTCGCTTATAAAGACATTGAAGAGGACCGGTCCTAATACTGAACCCTGCGGTACCCACTAGTAACCCTCCTTTCTTCTGAGTGGACTCCATTTACTATTACTCTCTGTGTCCTATTCTCCAGCCAATTCTTTACCCAGGCTGTCATCTTAGGACCCACTCCCAGACTGGCTAACTTGTATATTAATCTTTTGTGTGGGACTGTGTCAAATGCCTTGCTAAAGTCTAGGTGGGCCATGTCCACAGCCCCTCCCTGATCTACTACTTTGGTCACCCAGTCAAAGAAATCTATCAGACTTGTCTGGCATGACCTTCCCTCTGTGAATCCATGCAGCCTAGGGTCCTGTGCCCCTCTGGTCTCTAGATATTCGACAATTCTTTCCTTCAGAAGTGATTCCATCATTTTCCCTATCACTGAGGTTAAACTAACAGGTCTATAGTTTCCTGCTTCTGCCTTGCTCCCACTTTTGTGAAGGGGAATCACATCTGCCCTCCTCCAGTCCTCGGGTACCACCCATCCTCCCATGATTTGTTAAAAGGGTAGTCAGTGGTGTCACTAGTTCTACCCTTAGCTCTTTAGAATTCTGGGATGAATCCCATCAGGCCCCATTGCTTTGTCCACCTTCAGTTTTAAGAGTTCTTTCAGAACCCTTTCTTCTGTAAATGGGCTGTATCAACTTCTGTATCCAGAGTGATACTACTGTTTGTTTTGTACCTCCCCTCTTCATTTGTAAATACTGAGCAAAATATTTTGTTTAGTATCTCTGCCTTTTCACAGTCTGCCTCTGCCCACCCTCCCTCCCTTTATTAAGCCTCACTATCCCTCCCTTGGTCTTCCTTTGCTCCCTGATGTACCTATAAAAGGTTTTATCCCTCTTCTTAACTGAGTTGGCTATCTTTTCGGTTTGGGCCTTTGCTGTTCTGACTGCCTTCCCAGCCTCCTTTTGCTTTAACTGATACAGTTCTCTGTCCTGCTCCTTCTGCGATTCCTTGTACTTCCTGAATGCTTTCTTTTTCTCTTGAACCTTCACTGCCACCTCCTTTGAGAACCATAGTGGTTTCTTACATCGTCTTGTTTTGTTTATTTGCTTCACACAAAGGCTCGTTACCTCTGTGATGGCAGTTTTTATTATTCCCCATTGTTCTTCCACCCCTCCTTCCTGCCCATTTGCTAGTGCATTCCTTAGGCACTCACCCATTTTAGCAAAGTCAGCCTCCTAAAGTTCAGTACTTTTTGTCTTTGTATGGCTTGACTCTATTGCTGTGTTTATTGTGAACCACACTGTTCGACTGATCAGCTAGTTCCCAGATGGCTACCCTTCTACATCTGTGATCCTCTCTCCATCTCCATTTGAGAGAATCAAGTCTAATATTGCTCCCTCTCGAGTGGGCTCAGTACTAGTTGTCTAAGGCATGCCCCTGTAGGGCATCTAGAATAACTGCACTCTTCAAGTGGCAGCTGCAACTGCACTCCAGTTAACTTCTGGCATATTCAGATCACCCATCAGCAATATCTCCCCTTTTTCTGCCATTCTAAGTATCTTTCTATCATTTCCCTGTCCATTTCTCCCCTGAGAAGAGGGTCTGTACTCTAACCCTGTGCGTATTGTGGTGCCATTGCCTGTCTCCAAATTTACCCACAGTGCTTCTTCTCCTCCCTGTTTGCCCTTTTGTTCTGTTGCTTTTATTCCTTCCCTTATGTAAAGAACTACTCCTCCTCCTCTTTTACCTTCCCTGTCTCTCCTGTAGACAGTGTATCCTGGTATGTTTATGTCCCAGTCATGGTTTTGTGTGTACCATGTTTCTATGACTGCCAAGATATCCAGATGTTCCTCCTCCATCAAGGCCACTAATTCAGGAAGCTTGTTACCCGGACTACGGGCATTGGTACTCATTGCTCTCCATTTTTTGATGGCTTTACCTTCTGTTGCAGCATCCCCCACTGACCGTTCTACCTTGGTCTTTTTCTCATTTAGTACCCTGTTTTGTAGGGTGAGGCTGGGATTTTCCTGCTGCTTGTCAGTGCCTCCCCCTTTGACTAGTTTAAAAGCTTGCAAATGAAGCATTTAAACTGATTGCTCAAAAGACTTGTTCCCTTCCTGGACAGATGCAGACCATCCTGCCAGTATAGGCTGGTGTCCTCCAGGTAGAACCGCAGTTCCCAATGAAGCCAAACCCCTGTGCTCCACACCATTTTTTCAACCATTTATTAAACTGCATGGTGCCAATTACCCTCACCTCCCCCATGCCTTTGACAGGCAGCACCTCTGAGAAGGATACTGTGTGTGCTACTTGTCTTAGGTCCCTCCCCAACTCTGCAATGTCCTCCTGCACTGTATTGTTTGTGAACACGACGGCAGCTTGCCGCCTTATTCACAAACAATATGTACTCCCCCAATGTTTATTGCTGATGGGGAGCCCACTCCCCTGTCAGCAGAAAGAATCCCCTTTTGTTTGTTTGCCGACGGGTGCCCAGTCCCGTTGGCAGAAAGAATCCCCTTTTGTTGTTTGCAGATGGGGGTGCCCAATCCTGTCGGCAGAAAAATCCCCCCCTTTTTGTTGCTTGCCAGGCAGGGTGCCCAATCCCTGTCAGCGAAATAAATTCCCTCCTTTTGTTGTTTGCGATGAGGTGCCCAATCCCTGTTGCTCACAGCTATCCCCCAAGACTCCGGTGGCACACTGGGGGCCCACCCAGTGTGCCCCATGCCCCTGAAATGTAGGCGTCCCAGCGACATTTTCTTGTACCCTGAAAGAAAGGAAGCGGTCCCTCGTAGTCTCCCGCACCCCTCACAACTCGCACCTGACCACTGCTTTTCAGCCTCCCCACCCCCACCCCCATACTTACCTCCAGAGCATGGCGCAAAGATCTATGATCGGGAACACGTCTGCACTCTTCAAAGCCGACCGCGAACTGAGGAAATGCCAGTAAGCTGTATAATGTAATGAATAGGGTTTTTTCAACTTTAATGCATATCTCGGGCATTTTTGGGAGTTTTTTCACCAAATTTTCAACATGGGGTTTTTGGGACCCCTCCACATGAATTCTTGAACTGTCATGGTGTTAATCGGCCCCGAAAGGTGGTTTTGTGGTCTCTGTGCAGAATCACCCTTCGGGGCCGATTAATGAAAAGACAGTGCCAGTGTTCATGAGGTGGGCTCTCAAAAAGCCTATGTTGCAAATTTGGTGGAAAATATCCAAAAAATGACTGTTTTTCGAGTGTGCGTTGCGCAGTTGCTACGTACACTCGTAACTTCGCGAATTTACAATATTTTCATTTTCACATCCTGGCCGGAATGTGTTTTCACACTTCCGGCACAGAATAGCACGGTTGCTGTGGGAAATCACTGTTCAGGACAGATTAAGAAAATGACAGTGACACTGTTCATGAGTAGTAGTCCTAAAATGCATATGTTGAAAATTTGGTGATGATAGCCCATCAATTGACTGTGTTACAAGTGTGCATTGTGCACTTTCCATGCACCCTTGTAACTTCGCAGATTTGTAATATTGTCACACCACATTTCCACCAGTGCCATTTTTTCACACCTCCTTATAAGCAGTACAGCTGTCATTTTTCACATCCTGACCAAAATGTGTTTTCACAGTTCCGGCGCAGAATAACATCGTCACTGTGGGAAATCAGTGTTCAGGACAGATTAAGAAAATGACAGTGGCACTGTTCATGAGCAGAGGTCCTAAAATCCCTATGTTGAAAATTTGGTGATGAAACTCCATAGCATGTCTCTGTTACAAACGTGCATTGAACTGTTTCCATGCACCCTTGTAACTTCACAAATTTGTAATACTGTCACGCCACATTTTCAACAGTGGCATTTTTTCAACTCCTTATGAACACTACAGCTGTTATTTTTCACATCCTGGCTACAATATGTTTTTACACTCCTGTGGACAATAGCACAGTCACTGTGGGAAATCAGTATTTGGGACAGATTAAGATCGACCGAGTGAGAGGGGGGAGAGACCGAGCTCAACTGAGCTCTGTCAGGACTGCTGCCGGTTTGTTTGTGGCAGACAAAGGCCCCAACACAAGAGCCCAGTACAAAAGGGAAGCCTACAGCACTGGGAGAAACAGAACGAGAGAGCGAGTGAGGGAGGGGGAGTGAGCAAACCCACTGAAGTGCTTTGAGGACTGCTGCGGATTTCTTTGTGGGCAGAAAAAGGCATCAGTATAGGCAGGGGCCCAGTACAAAAAGGCCAGCCTGCAGCGGTGGGAGAAACAGTTCGAGCGAGTGAGACAAGGGGACTTAGTGAGCTCAACAGAGCTCTGTCAGGACTGCTGGGATTTCTTTGTGGGCAGGAAAAGGCACCAATGTAGGCAGGAGCCCCGTACAAAAGGGCAGCTTGCAGCGCCAGGACAAACAGAATAAGCGATGAAAGAGGGAGGCTGAGCTACCTCAACGGAGCTCTGTTGGGACAGCAGAATAACATCGTCACTGTGGGAAATCAGTGTTCAGGACAGATTAAGAAAATGACAGTGACACTGTTCATGAGTAGAGGTCCTAAAATGCCTATGTTGAAAATTTGGTTACGATCCTCCATAAAATGACTGTGTTACGAGCGTGCATTGCGCAGTTGGCACGCATGCTGTAAGTTCATGAATTTCTAATATTTTCATTCCAGATGTTCAACATTGCCATTTTCCCGGACCTACTTATGAACAGTACAGCTGTCATTTTTCCCATCCTGGCCAAAATGTGTTTTCGCACTTCCGGCGCAGAATAGAGCGGTCGCTGTGGGAAATCACTGTTCGGGACAGATTAAGAAAATGACAATGGTAGTGTTCATGAGCAGAGGTCCTAAAATGCTTATGTTGAAAACTTGGTGATGATAGCCCATCAATTGACTGTGTTACAAGTGTGTGTTGAGCACTTTCCATGCACCCTTGTAACTTCGCAAATTTGTAATATTGTCATACCAGATTTTCAACAGTGCCATTTTTTCACACCTCCTTATAAGCAGTACAGCTGTCATTTTTCACATCCTGACCGAAATGTGTTTTCACAGTTCTGGCACAGAATAACGTGATCACTGAGGGAAATCAGGGGTCGGGACAGATTAAGAAAATGACAGTGGCACTGTTCCTGAGCAGAGGTCCTAAAATCCCTATGTTGAAAATTTGGTGATGAAACTCCATAGCATGTCTCTGTTACAAACGTGCATTGAACTGTTTCTATGCACCCTTGTAACTTCTCAAATTTGTAATACTGTCACGCCACATTTTCAGCAGTGGCATTTTTTCACAACTCCTAATGAACACTACAGCTGTCATTTTCCACATTCTAGCTAAAATATGTTTTTGCTGTCCTGCGGACAATAGCATGGTCACTGTGGGAAATCAGTATTTGGGACAGATTAAGATCGACAGAGTGAGAGGGGGGAGTGACCGAGCTCAACTGAGCTCTGTCGGGACTGCTGCGGATTTGTTTGTGGCAGACAAAGGCCCCAACACAAGAGCCCAGAACAAAAGGGCAGCCTGCAGCACTGGGAGAAACAGAACGAGAGAGCGAGTGAGGGAAGGGGAATAAGCGAACTCACCGAAGCGCTGTCAAGACTGCTGCAGATTTCTTTGTGGGCAGAAAAAGGCGTCGATACAGGCATAGGGGCCCAGTACAAAAGGCCAGCCTGCAGCAGTGGGAGAAACAGTACGAGCAAGTGAGATAAGGGGACTTAGTGAGCTCAATGGAGCTCTGTCAGAGTTGCTGGGATTTCTTTGTGGGCAGAAAAAGGCACCAATGCAGGCTGGAGCCCCATATAAAAGGGCAGCTTGCAGCGCCAGGACTAACAGAATGAGCAATGACAGCTCTGTCGGGACAGCTGTGGATTTCTTTGTGGACAGACAAAGTTGCCAACACAGCCAGGAACTCCATGCAAAAGCGCAGTCTGCGGTGCCAAGAGGAACGGAACGAGCGAATGACAGAGCGGTAGTGAGTGAGCTCAACAGGGCTCTAGTGTGACTGCTGCAGACTTCTTTGTGGGCAGAAAATGCTGCAACGCAGGCAGAAGCCCAGTACAAAAGGCCAGCTTGCAGCGCCGACAGAAACAGAATGTGAGAGTGACAGAAGGTGAGTGAGCGAGCTCAGTGGAGCTGTGTCGGGACTGCTTCAGATTTCCTTCTGGCCAGAAAAAGCCACCAATGCAGACAGGAGCCCAGTACAAAAGGGAAGCCTGCAGTGCCAGGAGACACAGAATGACCACGTGAGGGAGGGGGAGTCAGTGAGCTCAACGGGGCTTTGTTGCGACTGCTGCAGATTTGTTTGTGGGCAGGAAAAGGCAGCAATGCATGCAGGGGCCCAGTACAGAAGGGCAGCCTGTAGTGGCAGGAAAACCAGATTGAGCGATTGAGTGAGCTCAACAGGGCTGTATTTGTAACTGCTGCAGAGTTGTTTGTGGGCATAAGAAGGCAGCAATGCAGGCAGGAGCCCAGTAGAAAAGGGCAGCCTGCTGTGCCGGCACAACAGAATGAGCGCGTGATAGAAGCGGAGTGAGCGAGCTCAACGGAGCTCTGTTGGGACTGCCATAACATGACTGTGTTACAAGCGTGCGTTGAACTGCTTCCACGCACCCTTCTAATTTTGCAAATTTGTAATACTGTCACACTACATTTTCAGCAGTGGCATTTTTCACAACTCCTTATGAACACTACAGCTGTCATTTTCACATCCTGGCTAAAATATGTTTTTGCACTCCTGCCGCTATAATACTGGTCACTCTGAAATCAGTGTTTGGGACAGATTAAGATCGACCGAGTGAGAAGAGAGTGACCGAGCTCAACTGAGCTCTGTCGGGACTGCTGTGGATTTGTTTGTGGCAGACAAAGGCCCCAACACAAGAGCCCAGTACAAAGGGCAGCCTGCAGCCCTGGAAGAAACAAGAGCGAGAGCGAGTGAGGAGGGAATGGCGAACTCACCAAAGCACTGTCAGGACTGCTGCGGATTTCTTTGTGGGCAGAAAAAGGTGTCAGTACAGGCAGGGCCCAGTACAAAGGCCAGCCTGCAGCAGTGGGACAAACAGTGCGCGGAGAGTGAGACAAGGGACTTAGTGAGCTCAACAGAGCTCTGTCAGGACTTCTGGGGATTTCTTTGTGGGCAGAAAAAGGGGCCAATGCAGGCAGGAACCCCGATACAAAGGGCAGCTTGCAGCGCCAGGACAAACAGAATGGCGATGAGAGAGGGAGACTGAGTGACCTCAACACAGCTCTGTCGGGACAGCTGCAGATTTCTTTGTGGACAGACAAAGGTGCCAACGCAGCCAGGAGCCCCATACAAAAGCGCAGTCTGCGGCGCCAAGACAAACAGAATGAGCGTGTGACAGAGCGGTACTGAGCGAGCTCAACGGAGCTGTAGTGTGACTGCTGCAGATTTCTTTGTGGGCAGAAAATGCGGCAACGCAGACAGGAGCCCAGTACAAAGGCCAGCTTGGCGCCCGGCAGAAACGGAATGCAAGAGTGACAGACGGGCAGTGAACGAGCTCAGTGGAGCTGTATCAGGACTGCTTCAGATTTCTTTCTGTCCAGAAAAAGCTGCCACTGCAGGCAGGAGCCCAGTACAAAAGGGCAGCCTGCAGCGCCAGGAGACACAGAATGAGCAAGTGAGGGAGGGGGAGTCAGTGAGTTCAACGGGGCTTTGTTGGGACTGCTGCAGATTTGTTTGTGGGCAGAAAAAGGCAGCAATGCATGCAGGGGTCCAGTACAAAGGGCAGCCTGCAGTAGCACGAAAACCAGAATGAGCAGTGAGTGAGCTCAACAGAGCTGTATTGTAACTGCTACACATTTCTTTGGGGACATAAGAAGGCAGCAACGCAGGCAGGAGCCCAGTAGAAAAGGGCGGCCTGCAGTGCCGGCAGAACAGAATGAGCGAGTGAGAGAAGGGGAGTGAGCGAGCTCAACGGAGCTTTGTTGGGACTGCTGCAGATTTCTTTGTGGGCAGAAAAAGGCGCCAACAGAGGCAGGAGCCCAGTACAAAAGGGCAGTCTGCAGCGCCAGGAGAACTGGAATGAGTGAGTGAGACAGGTGAACTGAGTGACCTCAACGGACTTCTGCAGGGACAGCTGTGGATTTCTTCATGGGTAGAAAAAGCCACCAACACAGGCAGGATCCCAGTACAAAAAGGCAGCCTGTAGTACCAGGAGACACAGAATGAGTGAGTGACACAGAGGGAGTGAGCCACCTCAATGGAGCTCTCTCTGGACAGCTGCATATTCCTTCCTCGGCAGAACAAGGTGCCAATGCATGCACCAGCCCAGTACAAAAGAGCAGCCTGCAGCACTGGGACAAACAGACTGAGCCATTGACAGAGGCCCACTGCGCGAGCTCAACAGACCGACGCAATCAACATTCGGCATTGACAAATGCTTGTTTTGTTTGCATTTGTTAGCTACTGATTTCTATTTAGTCCAATTTCCTGGCATTGGGTTCTTCTTCTACTAGTTCTTATATGGTTTCTTCTTTCTATTTATACTATTATTTATTTTTATAGAAAACCATTTTTTTAGAAAACATTTCAGAATTCTCTCCTAGCTAGAATATTTCTTAATGACCTGTGCATGTGTATCTATACAGTATTTGATTTTGTTGTTTATTTGATCCCATATGGAAAGCAAAGTTTCTCCAACCAGGTAATTTTTCCATTCCCAAGCTAGGATGCATCTTCTCATATCTTCATATTTGGCTTTGTTATAACATTTCATATATGTTACATAGAAACATAGACATTGATGGCAGATAAGGACCGCAAGGCCCATTGAGTCAGCTCATTTCTTTTTCTACCCTATGGATGTGCCATCGGCCTTTGCTCTGTCAATGGCCTATCTAGTCACAGTCACCTGTAATGCTCCCTTATGCCTATCCCATGCCTGTTTGAAGCTCTGCACTGTATTCATATCAACCACTTCGTGAGGTAGACCATTCCATGCATCCACCACCTTTTCTGTGAAAAAGAACTTCCTCACATTATCCCTTAATCGACCTCCCTCTAATCTCATGCTGTGTCCTCTTGTCCTACTGTTTTTCTTATATTGAAATATGTTAAACTCTTTCACCTTGTTAATGCCATTAAGGTGTTTAAATGTTTTGATCATATCACCTCTCTCCCTCCTTTGCTCTAGGGTATAGATATTGAGCTCTGTTAATCTGTCCTCATATGTTTTCTGATGCAGTCCCTGCACCATTTTGGTTGCCCTTCTCTGGACTGCCTCAATTTGGTTAATGTCCTTGTGAAGGTGTGGCCTCCAGTACTGCACACAGTACTCCAGATGGGGCCTAACTAATGTCTTGTATAGAGGGATTATTACCCCCCTCTTCTGACTTGTGATACCCCTACTAATACACCCCAACATCCCCCTAGCCTTACCTACTGCTTTAGTGGTCTGCTTGGATGATTTCAAGTCATTGGTGATGATGATGCACAACTTTCTTTCTTCCCTTGCAACTGCCAGCAACTCCTCTTCCAGACTATTGTTGACTTCACGGTTTCTCTTCCCTATGTGTATGATCTTGCACTTCTTTGCGTTAAACCACAGTTGCCACTCTTTTGACCATTTTGCTAGTTTATTCAGATCTCTTCTCATTCTGCACACCCCATCTGGATCATCGACTCTATTGCAGATCTTGGTGTCATTTGTAAACAGACAAACCTTACCCTCCAGTCCATTTGCAATGTCATTATGACGATATTAAAGAGGACTGGCCCCAGGACTGATCCCTGAGGTACCCCACTTGTGACTTGCATCTCTTCTGATTGTGCACCATTTACCACCACTCTCTGTTTTCTACCTGCCCACCAGTTTGCCACCCAGTTGACCATCTTCTGATCCACCCTGATCCTACCTAGCTTATTAATCAATCGTCTATGTGGAACAGTATTGAAAGCTTTGCTGAAGTCAAGGTAGGTGCAATCAATTGCTCCCCCTTGGTCCACCACTCTGATTACCCAGTCAAAGAAATCTATGAGATTAGTTTGACAGGACCTTCTTTTTATAAACCCATGCTGTCTTGGATCCTGTGCTCCTATGGATTCTAGATGTTGCACTATCTTTTCCTTAAGGAATGCCTCCATAATTTTGCCCACTACTGAAGTAAGACTGACTGGTCTGTCACTCCCTGCCTCCTCCCTGCTACCACTCTTGTGGAGCGGGATCACATGAGCCCCTCTCCAGTCTTCTGGGACCTCTCCTGTGCTCAGAGACTCCCTAAACAGTTTTGATAATGGCTCTGCTAGTTACACTTCTATAAGTCATATAACCCCACTCCATTTTTGCTTTTAACATATTGTGGTCACTGTCTGCAAAAGATTCTGTGACCACAATGTTGGTTAGTTCCTCTCCTAGTTTTGTCAGAACTAGATCAAGTATTCTAGTTCCTCTAGTGGGTACACGTACCTTCTGTTCTAGGTTTTTTCCAACAGTGATGACAATCAATCTGTTTTTATTGGAGTTGTCCCTGTTGCAGTTTTTCAATTGATTTTTGGAAAATTGAAATGTCCCATCAGTAATCACCGTCAATGGTGACTGAGTTGATATTGTCTAAAAATATCATAGTATCTTCTGTATTTAAATTAAGTCGTCTGCAACATAAACCAATAGTTAATTTTTTACTATTTATGTTTATTTGTACCCACATACTTTCCCCACATTCTTTACTGTGATTTATCACAAGTTCTACTGATTTTATGCTATCAGTTATGTATAATGCTATATCTCCTCCACGCTTTCCACAGCAGTCCCTATGAAATAACTGATAGCCTGATATGGGTCAGTGCATGTAAATGAGTCACTAGTATGTTGCCTATGTTGTACCCAAGATACTTCAAAAATCCAAATGTGGGGAAAACCATAATTAGCTGTGGTGCTATGTCTATTGAAACAATACAGTATAAACAGATAACAAACTTATTAAGAATGCCATGGCACACTCCTTAATGGTAAGTTTCCTCATCCTTGTGTGCACACTTCAGTAAGAAGTGGTAAATGCTCTGTGACATTTTTACCCATGCCTGCATTATGTTGGTTAACTGCAGTTGCAACAGTTTGTATCTGCTTAGATAAATGCTTTTCAAACAAAATACTTGCTTGTGTTGTTGTCCGCACCTTTTGGTAGCTTCTATAACCTCCCCCCCAAAAATCACCCTGAAAAAAGCACTCTTGGACATAACTTACTAAATCCCCTTTAGTTACGTCCAGACGTTTTGCCAGTGGAGCGCATTACTATTTAATTTCCCCCAATGTTCTGTGTTGTTTCCCTGTATTGGTGTCCCATTTAGGCCACTGACCTGCCTTTTCCTAAATTTGGATTCTGTTCACTGATCAGGGCACTTTGCAGTCACCTGCCCTCAGGTTCACATCCAAATTCCCGGATGTTCATGTCAGTATAGGAGAGCCGCATGAGAACCAGAGAAACCCGATGAATTGGCATCATAGTGCTTCATGTATCAGTGGGATATAAAACCTGCAGCCCTGATATGATTTGCCCCTTTTTTCCTGTAGCAGTCGAGGAGAGAAGTTGTTTTGTCCCCCAGTGTTACGTGGTGAGACTCCTGACAAGCTCCATCGACAACAACCACCCTATCCTGCACCAGAATATTCTGCATCGAGGTAAGGTACCAGATAATGAACTTCAGGGCATATTTATTTGAAACCTGCTGCCTTGATGTATTGGTAATATGGTGAGACAAAGTGATTTATCTGGTGGAGTTTGGAGCTTTTGATTTGCTGTGCTGGCTGACCGCCATGATGTGAGGTGTTATTTATTTGTTTGGCAAATCATTTCAGCTCCATTCCTACTGCTGAAGTAAGATTATGGACTTCAGGGCATTTTTATATAAAACCTGCTGTACGCCTCGATGTAATATGGTGAGACAAAGTGGCTTAGCTAATGGAGTTTGGAGCTTTGTGTTGCTGTACTGGCTGACCTCCATGATGTGAGGTGTCATTTATTTATTTATTTACTTGGCAAATCATTTCAGCTCCCTTACTACTGTCTGGATAGCCTGATTTTAATATTCAGCCCATTTAACCACCCAATATGGATGACGTTGTTTCAGACCTTTAACCACCCCACATGGATGACGTTGTTTCAGACCTTTAACCACCCCACATGGATGACATTGTTTCAGACCTTTAACCACCCCACATGGATGATGTTTGTTTCAGACCCCCTACCTAGATGGCTTGTTATTATTTATTTCATGAACAATGAGATCTGATATGTTAGGCCTTAGACTGCAGAGCTTGAGAAACAAGGCTGTGTGTTTAACTGTGCCAATCAATTTGCTCAATTTTGGGTAAAGTAGCAAAGTAATGATTTTGGGGGGGAGGGGCATGTGTGGAAGGGGTGTCCATAACTATATGATCTAGCTTTTGTGCTGACCAATTTGAACACATGCTGTTTTGTGACTGTACTTTTTTTTTTTTTGAGGGGTGGCTTATGTAGGAAAACCATGTTGCTGCATGTCAGTGTTCAAATAAATGCTGCTTTGTGTTTGCTGGGGGGTGGGAGCCATGCCGCAAGGTGTGGCCCTTTGTTTGGAAGCCTGCTGTGGTGTGTAGGCCTCAATCAAACCATTTGGAACCCTAAAGTGAATCTTTGCTGTAGAACAGATGGGCACAGCATTGTAATTTTGCTTGCAATGCTGCGTTCACCTATGCACACCAAATATTGTCTTTTTGGTTCCAAATGGTCTAATTGAGGCCTACACAACACATCAGGTTTCCAGATAAAGACACATGACATGTGGTCTGTTTTTGTAATGTTTGCATTGGAGAAGGAGGTCTCATGTTGCAAAATCCACCCTCCTGCTGTGTCAAATGTGGGGCATTACATGTTTTTATGTGACTCACTGTCATTAAAGTGCTGCTTGGAGTTAGTTTGGGGAAGGGGGTAATGCCACATGGTATGGACTTTTATCTGGAAGCCTGCTGTGGTGTGAAGGCCTTGAGTGGATCATTTGGAACCCAAAAGTGAATTTCTTCACTTATTGGGCTCCATATGATCCACTTGAGGCCTACACACCATAGCTGGCTTCCAGATACAGGCCCAATGCATAATAATATTTTTTGATGTTGCTTTGGTGTGTGGCTCCCTCATGTCGCAAAATCCACCAGTGCTCTTGCTGAGTTTGAACCAGTCAAATGTGGGATTTTTAGAAAAATTCTACTTGGTGTTTGTTTGGGGGGTGTAATGCCGCATGGTATGGGCCTTCATCTGGAAGCCTACTGTGGTGTGTAGGCCTCAAGTGGATCATTTCGAGCCTATGAGTGAAAACATTTACTTCTGGGTTCCAAATGGTCTGCTTGAGGCCTACACGCCACAGCAGGCTTCCAGAAAAAAGCCCATACCATGTATAATGATATTTTCTGGTATTTGCCTTGGTGCGGGGATCCCTCATGTTGCAAAATCCAACAGTGCTCTTGCTGTGTTTAAACCAGTTGTATGTGGGATTTTTAGAAAAATGCTGCTTGGCGTTTGTTTGTGGGGTGCGGGGGGTAATGCTGTATGATATCGGCCTTTATCTGGAAGCCTGCTGTGATGTGTAGGCCTCACAGTGACCGTTTGGTGCCCAATAAGTGAAAACATTCACTTTTGGGTTCAGATGATCGCGACCTACACTACTGTGAAACTTGGAGATAAAGGCGCATCACGTGGACCAATGTTTTCTGAAGTTTGGTTAGGGTTGGGGGTGGGGCCCCTCAAGGGGTTTTTGTTAGTGTGAAATCAACAACCTAATCATAAATTATCTGTTTCATATTGTCTATATACCCATACAGTACAAGGCCAGTTATCCAAGTGTTGTCTGATTGTGGTGTTCTTTGCAGGCTGGTGGCTGTGTGCCTCCATTTTGTTTGCAGGCAGGTGGCTGCATGCTTCCATTTTGTTTGCAGGCAGGTGGCTGCATGCCTCCATTTTATTTGCAGGAAGGTGGCTGTGAGTCTCCATTTTGTTTGCAGGCAGGTGGCTGCGGGCCTCCATTTCATTGTTTGACTTTTGTCCTGTGAAGCACATCAAAGTATGTCGTGCATCTCATCTTGTCCTTTTGCTCTTGTCAACCACTTCATGAATCATGTCTTTGGCACTGCACCTCCATTTCATTGTTTGACTTTTGTGCTGTGACGCATGTCATGCATCTCATCTTGTCCTTTTGCTCATATAAACCACTTCATGGATCATGCCTTTGGCACTGCGCCTCCATTTAATTGTTTGACTTTTGTCCTGTGAAGCAGGTCATGCATCTTATCTTGTCATTTTGCTCTTGTAAATCACTTCATGGATCATGTCTTTGGTACTACTCCATTAACCTGTTCTCATGTCTTATGTCTTGTCGATTCCAGAATTTACCACTGTTTCCTTCATATATTTTTGCCAGTGTGGCATTAACCACATCTTGAATGGCATTTCTATTCCAAAATGACAATTCCATTAACAGAAGCAAATCTGTATCCAGACTTCTTTTTTTAATCTTCTTCTTCTGTTCCTACAGACTTTCTGAAAACTTTTAAGGATGGAATGAAGAAGATGACCATGTTTATTTGCTGCAGCAGTGCTCACTGAGGTATCTCATAATACTGCTACTGTTCAATCAAACAAGAAAAGAAACCGGCTTTACAGAGTGAACATAAAGAAGGAGGAAGACCACTATCAAGCATATTTGGAAAAAAATGCAACTCATGCCAAGAAAAACAGAGATAACATGACTGAGGAACAGCATAGCCATTATAATGACATGGCAAAGGAGAGAATGAGAAGGTACAGAGAAGCACAGAAACAAAAGACCCAATCAACTGTAGAAAAAAGTAGTAGGCCAACAAATTGAACATGTCCTAATGAACAGAACGCATTGCCACAGAGGGAATACCAGAGGGAGAAAAAAAGACAACAGCGAGCCAACATGACTAGTCAGAAAAGAAGAATAAATGAGAAGCAATGCAGAAAGTACCATAAGAAAAGATCTGTCACCACTGCCTCACCAGTGCCCGTCACCATCTCACCAGTGAACACCACCATAGACACCCTGCCAGTGGCCACCGCCATCTCATCAGTGGACGCCATCATAACTACCACCACACCATCCTCAGTAATGTTTCTGCCAGGAAAAGAGCCATTCATGACAACAGTGGTACTGTATAATGCCACTCTAAGAAAGTCAGTGCAAAGAGCAAGAAAGCCATTGCCCTAATAACCCACTAAATTTGCAATAACATTGGAATGGAAATTGGTATCTTGCCCACCATCCAAGAAAGTGGCCCTGGCCAAGCTTGGAGTGCTTCCAAGAACACAACTGGAAGGTAAACTTATGTCTGTTGTATCAGAGAAGTTGTCCCTGCTAAAAAACAATCACAAGAAAAGTAACAAGCAGAGGAACAAGGAATTTTTTAAAACCATTGTAGCATTAAAAAAATACAAGTTTCAAAGAACTGCGAGCTCAGCATGGGGGGTGAGCTGGAAGAGGTTTATGAGAGTATCTTCTGTAGAAACTGAAACCAAAAAAACACACTGCTCTGCACTGCCACTTGAAACTGTGAGTAGAGTGGAAAAATTCTTTGAAGAGAGTGCCACACCTCTGTCACACAAAAATGGTCAGGCAAAACATGATGATACCGCAACAAACCTATTGACCATCTTCACCAAGAATTCATGCAACAGAACCCAGACACACCACTTTGAGCATGAAAATTTGGCACTTTTACGACCAAGGCACATTAAACTTGCAGGGCAGCAAAAACTTGAACAATGTCTTTGTGAATATTGCGCTAATGTGTCACTGAAGCTTAAGGCTATGAATCGTCTTGTCAATAAATATAAACTTCCATGCCGTAAAATTGCAGATCTTTACCAGGCAGTTGAAATTACTATGTGTACCAGACTACCTTTGGAAAACTTCTTCAAACTTGATTGTGCGCAAAAAACATGTGACAAGTGCAGCACCAAACATTTTGTGGATGTGGTGAAGGACCTAGACCAGAAACATGGACAAGAATGGACAACATGGCAGCAGTGGGACAGTACCAAAATCATGCGATGGGCTGATGGCCTCCAAGTGCAACAGACCAGGAAGGATTTGAAAAATAAAAGCTCTACAGTCCGAATGCTGGTAGAAGTCCTAAAAGATTACCTATTCTTCCTGGGTCATCATATGCATGTTGCAGCATGGCTGCAGCATCAGTTTAACTGGATAAGATAGTTCATACCCAAAGGATGGGTGGTGATGGTGCTAGACTTTGCGGAGAACTACACCAGTAAACTACAGGATAAAGTATAGTCAGTCCACTGGCACCATGCGCAAGCAACAGTTCACCCTGTAGTTACATATTACAACTATAATCTCTGGTAAGCCACTGTCAGATACTCTCTTGTTTTCATATCAAGCGATCTCAAGCATGATCATTATGTTGTACGGCAGTTTGTTGAAATTGCAAATGTACATCTCATGAACATTTGATCACTGAACATTGTCAAGCAAGTTCACTTCACAGATGGCTGTGATGCGTAGTACAAGTCAAAATGGTCATTTTATGATATTTCCTTTTCCACAGCAAGTATGGATTTCCAATTGAGCATGCTTATTTTAGATCAAGACATGGGAAGGGGCCCTCAAATGGGGAAAGTGCAGTGGCGAAGTCTAAGGCAAACATGGGAGTTAAATCGTGGTGGGAAGTAGTCTGGAATGCAAAAAAAACTATTCAAATACTGCTGCAGTGAACTAACAAAAGGCACTGACACTGAAGGGTGCACTCACCACAGAAGAACATTTTTCTGGGTGGGTGAAAATGACATAAAAAGACAGCCAAGAGGAGATGTAAAAGCTGTACCTGGAACACGACTTGTACAAAGTATGAAGTCGCAAGTGGATGGTGTGGTGGCCACAAGAAACCTTACATGTTTCTGTACACATTGCATTGATGAAGCTGGGCCATTTGAGAACCATAGTCTGGTGGAAGAATGGAAGTCGAAGAAACTAATTAATTCGGCTACATTTGTGGCTGCTGCTAATGTTCATGAAACCACAAGTGACACTGCTCCTACTTGTTCCACAGCTGTGGTCACTGTGTCTGGTCATGTACAATCCTCTGACACCCAAGCCCACCCATTTGCCAGTGACACAACTGCTTCCAGTGCTCCTGCAGTTCCTGGTGCAACAGCAGCCACCACAGCCATTTTGGGCACTTTGCAAGACAGGGGTATGCACATTGATGCAACCACGTCAAATCACTGCACTGCTCCAGAATTGGATGGATCTGCTTCAAGCATCCAAAAAGTTCAGAAAAAGAAAAAAACATTGTTGGAACCAGAATTGGACGAGTCTGCTTCAAGTATCCAAAAAGTTCAGAAAAAGAAAAAAACATTATTTGAACCAGAGATCAATACATTCTATGTGGTCTACTATTTTAAGGAATTCTACATTGGTCAAGTTACAGCAGTAGACACTGTAAAGCAGTTGTACTTGGTGAAGTTCCTACAGAACAGTGGGAGTGTGTTTTCTTGGCCATGATGGCAGAACACTGACAGCGTGAAGAAAATACACATTTTTTATGGGCCGATACAGCTTGAAGGAGATGACCCCTATGTTGTACAATCAGAATAATTAAAGATCATTGAGGAAGAGTTCAGCAAGCTGCAACAGAGATGGGATTAAAACACTACTCTTACTGTGCATTAAGGTGGACTGCTGAAAATGCATCATTGCATTACATTAACTGTAATTTCTGTATATAATTTCCATATCTTCTGTACAGTTTATCCTGCATTTCTATTTTAGTTTAGAGGCAGTTAGTTCTGTAGTTACCGTTTAGCCTGTATTTATAGTTTAGTCTCTAGATATAGTTCTGTAGATCTATAGTTACTGTTTTGGCAGTATTTTTAGTATGGACTCTAGATATAATTCAATAGTTACCATTTAGCCTGTTAGTTAGTTTCTGGATATAGTTCAGTAGTTTTGTAGTTACCATCCTAGCCTGTATGACTACTTTAGTCTCTAGATCTAGCTTAGGAGTTCTGTGTGAAAATTAGTACTTGTTGAGACTTTGTCAGAGTAAACCATTTTACTTCTATAAATTTTGATTTAATTACCCATTTTACTTTCACCATTAAAACTTTTTGTAAACCTCTACAACCATTTCCTATCTCTTATTGCATGCACTATTATTTAAGGTCCCTTGTCAAATGACAACATTATAAATATGTCCCCTGTTACATGCACATACACAGTTTTATGTCCATGTTACATGCGCATACACAGTTTTATGTCCCCCGTTCATGTGCGGCATTGTAACTGTTTTTTCTGGTGACACAGAAAAGGAGTTATCCCCACCATATAACATTTACATTAGGTAGGTGATGGCCCCTCAAAACAAATTTTTTTTGATAAATTATGAATTTCAAAAAAATTCACAAATGTCACAATTTGGTAGCTCTACTTCATGCACTGGCCCATATATTTATCCCCAGCCATCATCAGTGAACCATGTTTCAGTAACTGCACAGATATTAATATTACCATCACCGAGAATATGTTTTAATTTGTCAAGTTGATTCCATAAGCTTCTGGCATTTACAAGCAACAGATTAATGCCAGTTAATTTATCACATGAACCAATTTTGTTTTTTTCTGTAACTGTAGTATTTGTTTAAGTGTTTGATGGGATCTGATCCCTTCCCCCTGCCCAAACAGTTTAAACAAGTGTTAATATGCTTGTCAAATAAATTTTGCAATAACTGACTGCCTTTTCTATTTAGATGCAGCCCATACAGGCTGAAAAGGACTCTGCGTCCATTGAAAATTTTCAAGTTGTTATAATCTTAAAGCTAGTTTTCAAACAACATTGTCTGATCCAGTTGTTTATTTTGACATTTTTTTTTTATTTAACTATGCTTTTGATCTCAGTACTGGTAGGATTTCAAGTAAAATCACATCACACCCCAGTTTGTTTAGGTATATGTGTAGCTTTTTTATGCCATGAGATATTTCATCCTCAGTTAATTTTTTAAGGTCGTTGGTCTCTGCATGTAGCAGTACCAGTGGTTTACCAAGGTTCTTATTTTTCTTCACTATATTGGGCAATAGTGAACTTTTTTTTTCAAATGTTTCACCAGGAAAGACAACAAGATCTGTAAACAGCTTGTTTCCAGAAGCATCCTGGGGAAGGGGATACAATATTTTGGAGCTGTACAGGTACAATACTAATACAAATCATATGAGTACATTTTGAAAACAGTAGAAACAGCAAATACACAGCAACAAGATATGACAGTAGTTCAGTTATGCCAATGTAAATCATTAAGCACATTTGAGCACCTGGTTACCAACTAAGACAACACATTGAGTACAGTTGAGGTTTAAAGAGGGTTGACACAAATGAAAGTGCAAGGGAAGTAAGTCTTACAACAGAACAGAAGTGCTAGTGCAGTAAGTGAAAGTAGGAAGGGGGCAGCAAGGGAGTGGGGAGGGAGGTGTAACAGAGATGGGCGATCACGACCCCTCAGAGAGATGTTGTGGCTAACAACTACCTGACCTAGCTTGTCACTGAACCTACCAGGCAGAACTACAAGATGGTCAGCAGTACCCTCTTGGATTGATTCCTCTTCAACTCACCCTCTCAGATCTCTGCAGTCATGGTGCTGCCAGACACCTTGAGCGACCACTCCCCAATCACCTTCCTGTGATCCAATAAGTTCAAAAACAGACCCCCTATCACTATTCAGAGCAAGGTATTGAAGAAGGGCCAACTTGGGTGGCTGAAATCAGACCTCTGTCTGCTGGACTGGTCCCCCATCGATCTGCTGACTGGCATTGATGAGGCTCTAAAGTACTTCATTGCATCACTTCAACTGCATCTGTGATTGATATTTTTCCCCAATAAAAAAAAGGAAAGCATGTGGCATAAACGATGATTGGCTCACCAGCGAACTCCTGGCCAAAATGAAGGAAAGGGACAACCTCTGGGAGAAGCTAGCTACTCCAGTGACAAGCATGCCCTCCAGTGCTACAGGACTATCAGAAGCCAGTGCACAAACTTAATCAGGCAGGCCAGATCTCTGTGATAATAGTGAAGGCCTAAAGGTGATCGCCATTATCTAGAAGTCAAGAGTGACAAAAATTTGTTTTGGCACTCTGACACTCCAGCGCACAGCAAAATCGCACCAGTGACTTAGTCTTTTAATGTTTTATGCAAGGGGCTTTGCCCACCCACTCCTCCATACCTAAGGAATCTCAACTCCAGGGGGGTACATGTTGGGAAGGGGGTGAAAACATAAAAAGAAAAAAGGTTCGGGCTGGGCACAAAAAAAACACTCCAGCACCCGGACCTGAACCCAGTACCCTGCTGACCAACGCTGCAAACCCACCCACCATGCCATGGGGTCAGCAAGGCAACCCAATGTGGCACCACCCCTCACATACCTTCCCACCCCTTGCTGTGCATGCCCACTTCCCGCCGCACATGTATGTATAGCGACATTGTGTCACTATATTCACCCACACTCCCATCCAGCACCCTACCCTACCCTACCCTACTGTGGCCATCCATGTAATGCGCTGGGGAGTGGGTCACCGCTATTGTAGGTGCCCATTCCCAAGTGCTAATATCAAATGATGCTGGCAGCAGGCCAAAGAAAACTGCCACAAAGAGTGGCAAAACAGCTGTTGGGGAGATGGAAAGAGGTTTTGGGACAACATCAAAGCCCTACTCAGGAAGGAAGATAAGAAACACCTTCAGCTAATTAAGACAAATGCATCACCCACAATGGACCCACTCATTATGGCAGAGTCCTTCAATGCCACCTTCAAGGCAGAATCCATGGAGGCAGTGAACTATGTAAGGAAAACCCTTGGGAAAACCAGAATTGGCAGTGACAGAGTAGATATGAAGATACTGGCCCTTACACTGGACATACTCATCGTATCCATTACCAAGCTTCTCAACAAATCACTGGCCCTAGCCAAATTTCTGTCAGTTTGAAAACAAGCACTGGTCACCCCTGTCCACAAGAGTGGGGACAGGTCATGCATCTCCAGCTAGAGACCGATCTCAGTCCTCTCCCAACTATCCAAAGCCTTGGAAAGGATTTTAGCTGACCAGCTCACTGATTATCTCAGCAAATACCAACTGCAGTGTCCAAACCAGCATGGATTCTGACAAAACCACAGCATCACTACAGCTTTGGTGGAATACACTGACTTCATTCACCAAGCTATGGATGAAGGTACACTGGTAGGATCAGCATTTATTGATATAATGAAAGCATTCAACACCATGAACCACACCATTCTCCTGGCTCAACTGTGGAATCTGGGGGTATCTGTAGATGTGATGTGCTGGTTCCAGGACTACCTGTCGCTAAGATCACAGCATGTCAAAACTGGCCAAATAGTATCACGGCCTAGGGAAGTCTCACTGGGTGTCCTACAGGGGTCCATCCTGGGACCTCTACTTTTCAGCCTTTTCTTAAATAAACTCCCCAAAGCATGTGACTCCAAACTTATTCTATATGCAGATGATGTGGTCATTCTCAACAGTAACACACAAATTGGGTCCCTCCATGCTGCACTTCAACACTCCTTTAACTGACTGGAGGACATGTTTCACGAACACAGGCTCCTGTTCAACTACAAAAAAGCCAAGACCATGCTCATATCCAGCTCCAAGCTAAAGAAAAGGGCCAGCACTCTCTCCATCTCCAATAACGTCCTCATACCCCTGGAGCAAGTGCACTCCTTTAAATGGCTGGGAGTTACCCTTGACGACACCATATCCTTTGCTCAACTTGTAGTCACAGTGGTGAAAGTTGTGAACTCAAAACTGAGGCTGCTCTACAGGCACGGGAAACACCTTACTCCAGCAGCTCTCCCCCTCGCAGTTACTAGCTCCAACTTATCAACCATTGACTATGACCTGGTAGTATATGGGGCGGTCACTGAAACCATGCTGAAGAAGGTGCATACCGCACTTAACAGGGCCTGCAGACTAACCCTGGATGCAGATCACCTCACTCATACCTGCTGTCTTTATGAGAAGACAAACTGGCTGCCTTTAGGGAGTAGGATCAAATTCCAAACCTGCCTACTCAGAAAGAAAGCACTACTAGGCAAAACACCCCTGAGCATTTTGGCCCTCTTCTCCAAAATGGACACAGGCTATGGCACCAGAAGCATGATGCAGGGGGCATTATTGGTGCCATTCTGAAGAACTTCATGTGGCCAACGTACATTTTCCTACAGAGCACCCCTCTGGCTAAATGGGATTCCTGAGGCCACCCACAAGATAGAAAGTCTTTTCATTTTCAAGTCTGAACTCAAGTGCTTCCTCACCTCCTACAGGGCATGCAAGTGTTCTCAGGTCACCTGATATACCACCCCCCTGGTAGCCTCTTTACCTGTCGCATGGTGCCATTGCTCATGCATGGCAAATTGGGTTGCTGCACAGTCTCAGTCCCCAACTCTGACTCTCATTCCTACAATCCTACCTCCCCACTCTCTCTACCCTCAACCTACCTCCCCCCCACAAGGTCCTCTCCTATTCCCCTCAATCCTACCTCCCCAATCTCTTCACTCTTGCCCTACCTCCCCCTGCACCAGCCCCACTCCTATTCCTCTCCTCCCTTCCAGCCTCCATGTCATATCTCCCCTGTGTGCTTCTTGACTATGCCCGCATCAGCTGCTCTCCATCATCCACTCACCCACTACTCCCTCACCCAGCTCATGGGTATCTCCTCCAATCTCCCTGCTCAGGCCCGGGACACACCTTGGTGAGGTCCCCTCCTTACACCTCAAACTGTAGTCATTCCCACTCCTCTGATGCCTCCACTGCAAGACTCCAGAAAAATTCAGATTTTATTTTTGTAACTTGTTACATTTTTCTGTGATAAATTCCATGTATTGTTTGTTTTTTTTTTTCTGTTTGTGTACTGTTAAATGATGTGGAACCTTTGTAAAAGAGCCTCAGCTCAAAGGTAGTACCTGAATTCCTGAATAAATAAATAAATAAAATAAGACATGAGGGAGGGTCATTTTTGATAGTCAGGGCATGGGTGTGTAAAGAAGTGTGAGAGATAGTGGGAAAAAGTTAGTGGGAGGGGAGAAGTGGCCAGTATATAATCCCCCTCCAAGATGTTGTGAACCCTGCCAGGAGGATCAAAATACCAGGCTAAGTAAGGGGGAGGAAGGATTAAAGTATGAATGGGGGAGCTGGAGAGAAGGTCAGAGGTCAGTCATAGTGATGAGGGTGGCCACCGGTGAGTAAGTAATAGTGGGGGGGCCAAAGAGAGTTGGAAGGGAGGGAGGGAGGCAGTTGGTGCAGTAAGTAAAGTAGGGAGAGGGCAGCAAGGGAGTGGGGAGGGATTGGTAACAAAGAGAGAGGTGATCTAGGCCCTAAAGTACTCTACAAGGGGACAGGGCAGTTGAGTGGGGGGACTGATTGGGGTGAGAGGGAGGGGTTGAAGGGTGGCAGCAATTTAATGATGTAAAGGTAATGTGGATAAGTGCAGCTTGGTGTTATGAGGCTAATAGCAGGTACAGGTAGGGGAGTAAAAATTGTGTAGGACTAGAGAGATTGAGTAAGGTGTTGATGAGAGTTTGATAGGTGGGGGAAGAGAGTTCCAGAGCTTTAGGAAGCTGTAGGAGAAGGCATCTTGATATATGGAGGAAGAGCGTTCAGGTATGGCTAGAGTGCGAGTGTCAGTGGGTCTGAGAGGTCAGGAGGAGGGTGATGGGGCACAGAGTGAGTCAGGGAGGTAGGAGAGGAGAGTACCAAGCCAGAATTTTGAAGTGAGTTTGGCAGAGTGGGATAGATGCCTGGACTCAAGGGAGGGGAAGGCGAGGTAGTGGTACAAGGAGCAGTGATGTGCGCAGGAAGGAGTATTAAGGGCAAAGTGACAGAAAGAGTTAAAAAGGGTGTCCAATCTGGTAAGGGAAGACTTGGGAGCAGCACTATAGACTATACAAAATCACACATGCCCCCACAATGCAAAGCATCATGGGCTACATATGCAAATCACCACAGAATGTTATGCTGGTCCAACTTAAAGCAGAATTGCATGGTGCCGAAGGGCCTCTCACACAGTTTGCAAAGGGTGCTAACAGAAGACATAGACATGTGTTTCGTCCTACCAGGACTCATTAGTATGCCTCGTCTGTTTAACACCCCAGTGGAATGGACCAGCTACCCTTAAGGCAGTGTGCCTTGATATATTGTGGTGAACCCATTAAAACAAAAACTATTTAAAGACAAAGAACCTCTGTGCGCAAACACTGAGGCAAGGGTTACACCAAAGGGCATTTGGCTGAAGCCAAGTTTCAAGAAAATACAAAATCACACATGCCCCACAATGCAAAGCATCATGGGCTACATATGCAAATCACCACAGAATGTTATGCTGGTCCAACTTTAAGCAGAATTGCATGGTGCGAAAGGCCTCTCACACAGTTTGCAAAGGGTGCTAACAGAAGACATAGACCGTGTGTTTGGTCCCTACCAGGACTCATCAGTATGCCTCGCCTGTTTGACACCCCAGTGGAATGGACCAGCTACCCTTAAGGCAGTGTGCCTTGGATATATTGTGGTGTCACAATAGTCAAAAATGGGGAGGATCATTTTCTGAACAAGATCTCGCCTGACCGTTAGTGGTAAAGAACTACAGTTCCTGTACAAGGCACCATGCTTGGAGAGGAGCTTTTGCAGGGTGGCATCAATATGAGCAGAAAAGTTTAGGCATTGTCAAGCCATATGCCCAGGTATTTGAAAGAGGGAGAATCCTCTAAAGTTGTCCCATCAAGGGTGTGGAAGGTGGGAAGGGAGGACTGCCTGGAAAGTATTTTTCTAGTGTCAAAGGCCATGGAGACTGTCTTCCTAATAATGAGGAAAAGTTGATGTGATCTTAGCCAGCTTTGAACATTACTGAAGTCAAGTTGAAGTTTGGAAGTCACATCTGAGGGAGATTGACCAGAGGTGAACAAGACCGTGTCATCAGCATACATATGGATGGAGGATGAGGAGCATACTGATGGTAGGTCATTTAGGAAAATTGAGAAGAGAAGGCAGCCAAGTACAGAGCCTTGAAGCACCCCAGCTGAGATGGGTAAAGGAGGGGATGTGGAGTCAGCTATCTTTACAGATTGGGTTCTGCCAGCTAGATAGACTCCGAACTAGTTCAAGCAGGCAGAGACAACCTTGCTGATGAAGGGTTTCAAGGAGGAGGGAGTGGGAGGCAGTGTCAAAAGCCTTGGCAAGGTTGACAGAGATTGCAGAAGTGATGTGACCTCTGTCCATGGCTGAGTGGCTACAGTCAGTGAGTCTAAGTAGAGAAGTGGTTGTGGAGTGATTCTTCTGAAAGCCAGATTGGAAGAGAGTGAAAAAGGAAGACTCGTCTAGGTAGGAGGAGGGTTGGGTGAGAACAAGGTGTTCCTGGAGTTTAGCCAGAGTGGGGAGGAAAGAGCTATGAGGTGGTAGTTGCCAGGGGAAGAGACGTCACCACCCTTTGGTAAGGGGAGAACTGAAGCATGTTTCCAGGTTGCAGGGATCGATGCCGTGTGGAAGAATAGATTGAGGAGAACAGTAAGTGGGAGGGAAATAGCAGGAGCCGAGAGGTGAAGTAGTTTCAGGTTAAGGCCATCAGGGAGCTACCCTTTGCTGGGTTTATTGAGAGTAGTGCCATTAAGGTATCGTTGGGAGAGATGGGAGAGAAGGCAAAACTCTTTGTTTTGTGGAGGTGATGGGAGGAGATTGGGGGGGCTGAGGTAGTAGGGAGGGGTGGGATGGAGGTTAGTAGGGAGGAGACACAAGAAGTGAAGAAGGAATTTAATTCTGCAGCCTCTGTATGATGGTCCTCAGTGAGTAGGTTGTTTATTTTGAGTAGTGGGGTAGGGGGTTTAGATTGGAGAGAGAAAAGTGAGTGCACCACTTTCAAAAACTTAGACGGGTTGTTTATGTAGCAGTAAAGGTGGACTGGAAGTACTCCACTTTAGCTAAGTGGATGGCTTTGATATAGGTGTTGAGAAGTGATCTGTAGATATCGAGATCACAAGGGAGTTTGGTTGCTTTGTGTGAATACCATGCTTTGTCATGCACTTGTTGGCAGGCCAGGAGTTCAGGAGTTACCTAGGGGAGGTGTCTACCATGAACTCTGACTTGCTTTTGAGGAGAATGTTTGTTCCAAATGTTGGTGACCTTTGACTTGAAATAGGTCAGGGCAAGGTTTATAGTGTTTGCACAAGATACAGGAGTCCAGTCTACTTGTGCATGGTCCTGGTGTACAGGGGCAATGTCTAGATTTTTATACGAGCAAATTGTTATAAGCTCGTGGAAAGCCTTAGGTCTATGTACTTTCTGAACCAAGTATATCATGTGGTGATCGCTTAGAGCATCAGGCAGGAGACCAGATTGAATTACCCTGTGTGGGTGAAATGGAAGGGCCCAGTCTATAAAAGTGTGGTTTTGGATTTTATGGTTTAGGAGGGTGGGTTCATTGATTACTTGGGATAGATTGAGGGCAGCTAGGTTGGTACAGGTTTTCGTAAGAGCTGGTGATACCCAGTTCAAGTTTAGATCCCCTAGTAAGTACAGTTCACCTGAAGATGCAAGAGTCCTGATAGTGGAAATAAGTTCAGTGGCTACAGAGTGGTGGAACCGAAGACAACAGTAGGCTCCTGCTCTAAATATTGGTATTGAGAAGGGAAGAGAGTTTTACAACAAGGGCTTTGTAGGCTTTGGGGTTTGAGAATGATAGAATAGTTATGGTTTGGAGAGAGGAGGAGGAGTAGATGGCCACCCTCCCACCTCTACCAGTGTGATCCTGACAGGGGACAGCATAACCAGGAATATTTATTGATATATATATATATATATATATATATATATATATTGTGCAATAAACTACATTAATGCAGACATTAGGGTTGTAAAAATGCAAAGCATACAAAGATGGGAAATGAAAAAACATTAGGGATTGTGGTCTCTGGAGTATTGGTGAATCAGTGGTGGGGTCTTACTTGGGGTTGTCAAACCTAATGTCCACCCACCCTGTAGCCCGTAGCCTCCTGTCTGAAGCACAATATATTGCTCCAACTTAGTGCCTCTAGTGATACAGTATGGCCAACATAAGCTGTCAGAGTTCTCTTCACACAGATCCCTATGGGCCCTGCATGAAGACATCACATTTGACCCCATCTGATTCAGGGTAAGGATGGGCATTGAGGTTGACAACCCAAGTAAGACCCCACCACTGATTCACCAATACTCCAGGGACCCAAATCCCTAATGTTTTTTTTTTCATTTCCTGTCTTTGTACGCTTTGTTTTTTCACAACCCGAATGTCTGCATTAATGTAGTTTTTTGTAAAGAATTTCCCTTCTGTTTATGATAGTTGAATGGTGTCCGCCCTTCTGAACCTGCACAAAATGAGCTAAATACAATACTGAAGACCGTCATGATGCAGTGCATGAGCCCAGCAGACCCTGGCACACATCTTGCTATCATGTGGGTGAGGTTCCCTGACCACCACAGAGTGCGGCATCTGCACCAAAACACTGTTCCATCCCTACCTATTCATGACTGGTGCTGCAAGCTGCAGCACCTTCCCCATCAACCTTGTCCCAGTAAACCGGCTCACTGAATTCACACCTAAACTCAGCTCACTGGCACGGTAAGGCAGCCTGTTCCCCAGAGGTGCAGTGGACATCCCTGCAATCAATGTAACTTATTAAGTTCTTCTTTTTTTTTTTATATTTTGACCCCAAACTTTCAACATATTCTTGTTATAACACCACCTCGTAAACCCCATAGGTGAAATTTTTCAAATCTATGCTGAAACGTCATTCTGTGCCACAGGTGTAAAAACACATTTTGGACAATTATGTAAAAACTGACAGCAATACTGTTCATGAGAGGGTGTGAAAAAATGGGTATGTTGAAATTCTGGAGTCAAAATATTATAAATTACCAAAGTTAGGTGTCAGTGTATAAACTGCACAATGCATCCTTGTAATGTGGCCATTTTTAAAAATTTTTTCACCAAATTTTCAGCATGGGCTTTTTTGGACCCCACCTCATGAACACTGGCACTGTCATTTTGTTAATCTGTCCTGAAAGGTGATTTCATACAGCAGCCGTGAAATCACCTTCTGGGTCTGATTAGCAAAATGACAGTGGCAGTGTTCGTGAGGAGGGGTTGCAAAAAGCCCATGTTGAAAATTTGGTGCAAAAATACCTTAAAATGGCCAAGATATCAACATAAGTTGAAAATTATAATAATCATAATAATAACTTTATTTGATAGAGCGCCTTTCATAATAGCAAGGCGCTTCACAAAATCATACAAAATTCAATAAATTCAATAAATATCGATAAAATCACAGAACATCAGGAAAAGCTTTGCTCCATAAGAAAGTCTTCAGTGCCTGCTTAAAGCTCCCCTGCACTCCCATAGCTGACGTGGCAGAGAATTCCAGAGGGTTGAGGCAACAAACACAAAAGTGTGAGCCCCAGATGACTTTAAGCTAACCCTCGAAATCTCCAGCAACCCCTCGTCAGCCGAGTGGAACTGTTGCACAGGGGTGTAGGGAATCAGAAGCTCTTTCAAGTAGTCAGGACCAAGTCCATGTATGGCTTTGTAGGTTAACAAACCTACCTTAAAGGTGATCCACCACTGAACTGGCAGCCAGTGCAGATCGCGCAGCACTGGGGTAATATGGGATCTCCTCAATACCCTAGTCAATAAACGTGCGGCAGCATTCTGCACTAGCTACAAGTGGCAGATATCAACCCCAGGAAGCCCTAAGTAAAGAGAGTTACAGTAGTCAAGGCATGAGGTCACAAAGGCGTGGACCAAAATAGGCAAGTCACTGGACGGAACGAGATGCTTGATCCTGGCAATGTTCCTAAGATAGTAAAAGGCTAACTTGATGACTGCCAACACCTGATGATGAAGGGTCAGCCCATCACAAGTATCAATCCTGGGTCACACACCCATTCAGAGGTAAGGATCTGAGCACCCCCCCCAAAAATAAACCAGAGGGCAGATCAGTCCTCAACCCCTCTGTCCTGCGACCTGGGTCCACCACCAAAACCTCAGTCTTTCCAGCATTCAACTTTAATCCGCTGGAGCTCATCCAATCCTGGATTTCAATGAGGCAGCTGTTAAATACAGAGATAGCACTAACCTGGCCAGGGGCAAAAGACAGGCAGAGCTGGGTATCATCAGCATAGCAGTGAAACCTCAGCCCATAGCATCTTACAATGTCTCCGAGGGGCAGTATATACACTGCAAACAACATGGGAGACAGCACCAAGCCCTGGGGCACCCCCACAAGGCAGAGAGAAGAACTCAGAAGAAAATATTCCAGAGACAACTCTTTGAGTTCTACCAGTGAGGAAAGATGAAAACCATCTGATCACTGTACCAGACAGCCCTCAAATAGACCTCAGGTGCTCAAGCAGGACCCCATGGTCCACAGTGTCAAAAGCTGAAGAGAGATCAAGGAGTAGCAAGATGGAGCGGTTTCTCTGAACTCTCACCATCAGCAGATCATTGAGCCCCCGAACCAGAGCAGTCTCTGTACTATGCATCTTACGAAAACCCGATTGGAGAGGTTCATGTAAATTATGGATGGTTACATGGTTCTCCAGCAGAGTTGCCACAACTTTCTCAATAACCTTTCCCACAAAAGGAAGGTTCGAGATGGATCTGTAGTTTGCTAGAGTCTCCGGGTCCAAAGAAGCTTTCTTCAGAAGAGGTGTCACCACTGCCTCCTTCAGGGACCCTGGAAACTCGCCTGATTCCAAGGAGCACCAGACAATCTGAGCTAAGACCGGGCCAATGATGTCACAACAACCCAAAATCAGGGAGGTAGGGCCTGGTTCTAAACTACAGCATGTGGGGTGCATCCCCTGGACAATCCTCATAATGTCAATGAACTCCGGCAGGTCAAAGGTACTCCAGGAAACACCAGACATAGTGACCAAGCACCGACCAACAGCATCCTCCATAGAACAAGACTGATGAAGCTCCTGCCTGATGTCGGCCATCTTATTTGCAAAGAATTGAGCTATCTCATCGCACTTTATTTGTGAAAAAACTCGACGGAGCTGCACACAGGTTGGGTTGCACAACCTGTCCACAGTTTGGAAGAGTTGAGCCAGTCAATTCCTAGCAACAGCGATTTACCTGGACAGGAATTCTGCCTTCTTATGGGACATCACTGATTGATAGAGTTCATAATGCTCTAACAAAATAAGGTGGCCGGCATCCAAGGTGGATTTCCACCAGCGAAGTTCTAACCTACGTCCCAATCTCCGCAGCTCCCTCAGAGACCCATCAATCCATGGGCCCTGAGGGTGAAGTGGGTGGGCGTGAACACGGACAGGAGCAATCAGATCAGAGCTGAAGAAATAGCCTTATTATAGTCCACAACTAACAGCTCTGGATCTGTGCTGGTCTCACGGAACACCGAGAGGTCAATCACCACCACCAGGTCTTCAGGGACCACGTCCCGCAAAGGGTGGTAATTGATCAGCTCCACAGGGGCAGATCTACCCAGGGGGGCAGAAAAATTTAACCTCACGGTGTAGTGATCAGAGCAACCGACAGGTTCCACCCCCAAATTGGAGGCCACAGTCCCCAGGAGGAAGACCAGATCAAGAGAGTGACCACCATTGTGAGTAGCTGAGGAAACAACCTGTGTGGAGCCGAGTGATGTCATCAACTGGAGGAAGTGTTGACCAAAAGGAGAGGAGAGGATTTGTCATCAACCCAGGTATTGAAGTCACCCAGAACCATCAGTTTTGGTGACTCCAATGCCATGTCGACGGCGAAGTCTGCTACTTCCTGCAGGAACAGCTTTTCATCCCCTGGTGGATGGTAAATGAGAGCTATCCTGTACCCCACGTCAGTTACCACAGTGCACTCAAATGATTCAGCCTCCTCAACTGGCACACCTGTGAGGCTCAATTTGGTCTTGAAACAGACCACGCGATCCAATCTCAGGTGATGTAGCACCGAGTACCCGGGAGGAATAGTTGCCTCCAAAATTGGTGCAGCATTTCCTTCTAACCAAGTCTTGGTGATGCAAACCAGATTCACTGTTCCTACAAAATCTGCAATAAGTGCAGTTTTGTTCTTTATGGATCTGGCATTGCATAACAATGCCTGGGTCGGATGAAGTTCTTGAGCCGTCCCGGCTACTTGCCCACCCAAAGAGGAGGTGCCCTTGGATATGGGGACTAGACATGAATCACCATGTTCCAGACACCATTTCACCCGAGGGTATCTTCTGGTCCCAACAACCCCTATGTGAGGGAACCACTCAATTGAGCTCCAATGTCCGTGCCCCCCTGCCCGACCCTGCCAACCCCCCCTGCGAGCAATCCCCAGCACCCGACAGTGCTGTTAAATGGAGGCAGGTGGGGGAGGAGGGAATGGGTGGAGGACACAGAGAGAGGAGACTGAATTGCACAGGACTGGGGGAACAAGCAGGCACATTCCACAAAATGCCACAAAACTATGGTAAATTAGCACAAAGAATCCTAATTTCCTACCACAATCTGAGATAAAGTTGCAGTCTAAACTTAAAAAAGCTCCTAAAAGGTATTAAAAACATAAAACACCCCAAAATCCCATGACCAACAAAACAAAAATAAAAATAAATAAACAAACTATGAAACAAAACAATAACAAAATAAAATCCTTGGGTACCAGGAACTCTCACTAACTGGTGCCCCAAAACAACCCTTATCTAAATATTACTAAAATAAAATAGAACTAATGAACCAAAAAAAACAAATAAAATAAACCCCCGGGCTACACAATACTCTCACTATGGAAGCCAGGGGAAACTGAATGGTACTCTCACTACCATATATAATTGTAAAAAATGAAACAAAAGTAAAATAAAATAATGAAACCTAAAAAGTAAAACTTAACACAAATTATTTTTGGCAAAATCACTGGATAGATGTCAGGAAATCCCCAATCCTAGGCACTCTCACTGCCAGAACTTCCAAAGGAAAAGGGATTGCAAAATGCCAAATGCCAGTGAAATACATTATATGACACTTACCTTATATCCTCAGTTTGTGATTCGGCTTTGAAGAGTACAAACATGTCCCAGTCCACAGAAGACAACATCGGCCAACCTCCAGAGGTAAGTATAGGGCAATGGGGGGTATGGAGTGATGGGTGCTCAGTGAGAGGGTTGGGATGGGAGCCCCCGATGTCGGCACTAATACATAGAAACATAGACTTTGACAGCAGATAAGGACCACTTGGCCCACCCAGTCTGCCCATTTCCCTACCTATTGGATAAGCTGCAGATTCTAGTTAAACAACAGCCTACTTTCTGCAACGCCCCACTATAATTGCCTTATGTCTGTCCCATGCATGTTTGAATTCTCCCACTGTTTTAGACCCCACAACCTTTCCAGGAAGGTGGTTTCATGCGTCCACCACTCTCTCCGTGAAAAAAAAATTCCTCACATTACCCCTGAGCCATCCCGCTCTATCTTTAAATTGTGTCCCCTTTTTCTTATGCATCTCTTTTTCTGAAAGATGCTACCCTCCTGGACTTTGTTGATTCCCTTGAGGAACTTAAAAGTTTGTATCATGTCTCCCCTGTCCCTCCTTTCATCAAGGGTATACATATTAAGCTCTCTCAGTCTCTCTTCATATGGTATCTGATGTAGACCCTGCACCATTTTAGTTGCTTTCCTCTGGACTGCTTCCATCCTGTCTATGTCCTTGCGTAGATGAGGTCTCTAAAACTGCACGCAGTACTCCAGATGGGGTCTCACCAACTGTCTGTACAGAGGGATAACCACTTCCTTTTTTCTACTTGTGATGCCCCTCCCTATACATCCCAGTATCTCCCTGCCTCTCCTTACTGATTTCTCACATTGCTTACCCAACTTTAGGTCATTTGATATGACTACCCCCAGGTCCCTTTCCATTACTGTTGTTGTTAGTACCTCCCCTGCTATTGTGTACTCTTCTCCTGGATTTTTATTTCCCAGGTGCATTACTTTGCACTTCTTTGCATTGAATCTAAGTTGCCATACATCTGACCATTCCTCCAACCTTGCCAAGTCCCTTCTCATCCTTTCTACCCCTCCCTTGTGTATCAACTCTGTTACAGATCTTTGTGTCATCTGCAGAGAGGCATACCTTTCCTTCCAGACCCTCTGCAATGTCACCTATAAAGATGTTAAAGAGGACTAGACCCAGTACTGAGCCCTGAGGTACTCCACTAGTAACCCCCCTTTCTTTGGAATGTGTTCCATTCACTATTACCTTCTGTGTCCTGTTGTGCATCCAGTTTGCTACCCAGGCTACCACCCTGGGACCCACTCCCATGTTGGTTAACTTGATAATTAACGTTTTGTGCGGGACTGTGTCAAATGCCTTGCTAAAGTCTAGGTAGGCCATATCCACAGCTCCTCCCTGGTCTATTACTTTGGTCACCCAGTCAAAAAAATCGATTAGATTCATCTGACATGACCTTCCTGCTGTGAATCCATGCTGCTTTGGGTCCTGTGCCCTGCTGGCCTCTAGGTACTCAAAAATTCTTTATTTCAGAAGTGAGTCCTTCATTTTCCCCACCACTGAGGTCAAACTAACAGGTCTGTAGTTTCCTGCTTCTGCCTTGCTCCCACTTTTGTGAAGGGGAATCACACCTACCCTCCTCCAGTCCTCAGGTACCACCCCATCCTCCCATGATTTGTTAAACAGTGTGGTCAGTGGTGTCACTAGGTCCTCCCTTAGTTCTTTTAGGATTCTAGGGTGAATTCTGTCAGGCCCCATTGCTTTGTCCACCTTGAGTTTTAGGAGTTCTTTCAGGACTCTTTCTTCTGTAAATGGACTGGCATCAACCCCATTACCCAGAGTGCTTCTATTGTTTGGTTTAGGTAACTCCTCCTCTTCTTCTTTTGTGAATACTGAGCAAAAGTATTCATTCAGTATCTCTGCCTTTTCACTGTCTCCCTCTGCCCACCTCCCCTCTCCTTTATTAATCTTCACTATCCCTCCCTTAACCTTTCTATGCTCCCTAATGTACCTATAAAAGGTTTTATCCCCCTTCTTAACTGAGTTGGCTATCTTTTCCTCAGTTTGGGCCTTTGCTTTTCTGACTGCCTTCCCCACTTCATTCTGCTTTCATTGATACAGTTCCCTGTCGTGCTCCTTCTGTGATTCCTTATACTTTTTGAATGCAGCCTTTTTCTCCTTAACCTTCCCTAACACCTCTTTTGAGATCCATAGTGTTTTTTTATTCTGCTTTGTTTTCTTTATTTGTTTCACACAAAGGCTTGTTGCCTCCATGATGGCAGTTTTGATTTTTCTCCATTGTTCTTTCACTCCTCCTTTCTGGCCATTTGCTAATGCATTCCTCAGGTATTCACCCATTATGCCAAAGTCAGCCCTTCTAAAGTCCAGTATCCTTGTCTTTATATAGCTTGTCTCCATGGTTGTGTTTATTGTGAAGCACACTGTGCAGTGGTCTCCTGTTCCCAGATGCCTACTGACTTCTAAATTTGTGATCCTCTCTCCATTTGAGAGTACCAGGTCTAATATTGCTCCCTCCCTATTGGGTTCCACCACTAGCTGTCTAAGGCATACCCCCTGTAGGGCATAGAGAATGACCCTGCTCTTGGATGTGGCTGCAGTAAAACAAGGGACTGCAGGTGCAGGGGGTAGGACATTTGACACTGGTGGTGGACATCCTGGTGTTGGATTATATAAAAAAGTAATAAATTATTTCTGGACACTGTAGGTGGGCTCCCCGGTGTCCAACAGTATTTGGAGGGGCTTCTAAATGCTGACAAGGGGAAGTCCCTGCTGTCCACAACTATAAATAAAACAATGTGTGGGGGGGGGTCATACAGTTCTACATAGCTGCAGGTTTCACTATAGTAAACAGAAGCCATATAGTGGTTGTAACTTAAGGCTGCACTATACGAAACAGATGCCATATACTGATACTAATTTAAATCAAGTAAACCATGCAGTGCACATTAAAAACCTTTCAGTTGCTTACTGCAAAATCAGTTGATTTACTGACAGGTTTTTAATGTTCACTGTGTTTTATGTGATTTAAGTTACTACCGGTATACAGCACCTGTTTCATATAGTGCAACCTTAAATAACAACCACTATACGGCACCTGTTTCACATAGTACAACCTTAAACCTCTTCTTCCATTTTCTCCTCTTCCTCATTCCCCTTCATATTTGATTAGCAAGCACAATTTACAGCAGGGACCCCAGCCTCATGGCTCTGATAACAAACCTGAGAGCCGAAATGAGATCCAGATTTACAAATACAAATGCCCAGATGATCCATATGCAGGTTGTCATTTAAAATTTGAATGTCACTGTGCCTCAGGTGACAACAGACTTCCAGATGTTAAGATGATAGCGGGGTGAGCACATGATCTACTGGAGGAGTGAGGAAGAGAAGGGGCCCTTAAGAAAGATACAGTCTCTTAAGAAATTGCATTGATGACTACAAAAAACAAGGCCTGGTGGGGGGGTGACACCTCCACATAGTGCCGTATAATGCATTTGGTGGATAGAAGCTGGTTGCCCTATACGACATAGCTGTCATTTAGTAAAGGACAGCTGTGTTTTATAGTGCACACTCCTGAGATATCATGATATCATTGACCTCTCGTGAAGATAAATATGCTATCGTCAGTCAGGCCATGCATATCCCATATCTATATATATATATATATATATATATATATATATATATGGTAGCACGGTAGTGCTACCATAGTTAGGGTTGAGGAGCCATTTACATGTCAAACCCAAAATTTTGCACCATAATAACTTTGCAACCGTTTGACGGATTTGTCTGAAATTTGGAATACACAATCAAGACCCACATGCCTTGGGATCTGCCAAGTTTTGTACTGGTCAGATACACTGCTGTGGGAGTTATTAAGCATGATCTGCGCGCGTGTGTTTACGCTTTCTCTGAATTCTACGGTTGCCCACAGGTGGCAATGTGTTTGTGCGATTGGCCCAAAAATCTTCAGGGAACATGCACAGGGTCCCCGATGTGACTTTTGAAGATGTCATGAAAAAATATTGAACGGTTAAAAAGTTATTCAAAAAACAATTTCCCATTATAAGTCAATGGGAAAAGTTAACAAAAAGGTTGACAGTGTCGCAAATGCATTTTTACTTTCGCAAATGGCCCTCTTACTTTCGCAAATCCACCATCTTGTTTTCAGTTAGTGATCAGAAAAATGCTTGGCATTTAAATTTGGGACCCTCTAGCAACCTAATTCTTTTTGTATTCACCTAGTCGGACCCTGAGGATGCTAGCCATGTCTTTATTTTGGGGTAAAACACCCCAGAAATATGTTTTTCAAATTTCTGGAAAAAGTCCTTTCACAAAGTACTTTCATGCTCATGAAAGTGTCTCAAATTTTTTCGAAAGCTTTCGCAAATTGCGACAGTACTTTTCTAGTCTGTGGGAAAATGACAGCAATTCTTTGGCACTCCGCTGCAAAAGAACGGTTTGGAGTTTTGGGCTGAAATTTGAAGGGAACGCAGCCAACATCTCACAGATGCCTTTCAGTATTTTGTTGAAAAAATATTACACAGCGGCAAAGTTACAGTATTCCAAAGTTGATGCTTTTCCCCATAGGATAACATTACGGCGTATGATGCATTGCAGCAATCATTTGGCGCCCTGCTGCAAAATAACGGTTTGGTCTTTTGGGCTGAAATTTGCAGGGAACACAGCCAACATCCCACAGATGTGCCTTTCAGTGGTTTGGTGAAAAAATATTACAGGGAGGCAAAGTTATGGCAGCCTACACTTCTGTTTTTTTCCCATAGGATAACATTACGGCATTCGCCGCTCCTTTCAGGGCCCGTATCTCGAAAACGGTGCGAGATATGGACATAATGGGCCTAAGTACAAAACTATCCAGGAAAGTGATAATTCATATGACTTTTAAATTTTTTTTCTGTGTCATACGGTTACTGAGATATAAGCAATTTACTATTCCAAGTCCTCATTTTTGTGTTCCGAGAGCCATTATTTTGCATACATTCTTTGTACTCCCTGTCTTTCTCTATACAGCTTTTGGGTAAAACCAGCCTGTGCACTTACATTACTGTTACCATTACCATTTCTGCTTGCGGTTCCTTACCCATTTCACTTACCGTTCACGTTTACACCACTATGTGCGTTACCCTTTGCGTTTTCATTTGCGGTTGCGTTTGCATTGTTTTTAACATTTCTGTCTACAGTACTGTTTCTCTTTCTGTTTCACTTTGTGTCACCATGAGCATTACGATTTGCGTTTGCGGGCACAATGTTACTATGTGACAAGACATCACGTGGTGGGCCCCGTGCTCCCACCGCCGCATTACATTCACTATTTCTCATTATCATTCTTAAAAAGAAGGGAAATTAGAGGCAAAAACTCAATTTAATGCATCAGTTAGGGTTTTTACACAGCGACAAAAGTGAGGAAATTCGATGTTAGGGTTGAAATCCCCTTTGCACCCCATCCAGCCCACCCCCCCAAATAGAATCGGGGTGTGCATTGGGGTCATCGGTCCTAACTGTCACCCCATTCTCCTATTCCTCAGCTTCTTTCCACATGTGATGGGGTGACACTTGGGGCCGATGACCCCAGCGCACGATTCCATTTGGGGGTGAGCTGAGGGGTGCAAAAGGGGTTTCAACCCTAACATCGAATTAGGTTCTTGTCCTAACTCTCACCCCATCACATGTGTAAACAAGCTGAGGTATGGGAGAATGGGGTGAGAGTTAGGACCACGACCACAATGCACACCCTGATGCTGGTTGGGGGTGCGGGCTGGGGGGATGCAAGGGGGGCTTTCACCCTAACACCGAATTTCCTTGCTTTTGTCGCTGTGGAACAACCCTAACTGATGCATTAAACTGAGTTTTTTGCCTCTAATACATATATATATATATATATATATATATACACACACACACACACCGTGCCACTATAGTTAGGGTTGAGTACCCCATTCAGTGTTAAACTCTGAAATTTGGCAGCATTGCAAAAAACTGCATTAATGCAGCAGTTAGGGTTTTTTACAGTGACGAAAGCAAGGAAATTTGGCATTAGGGTTTTCAACCCTAACTCTGACTTCCCCCCACTGCCACACACACACACACACACACACACACACACACACACACACACACACAACACACAACTGGGGGGTACAAGGCAAGACAATCAATCACAGACATACACCATAATGCAACAGAAATAACATACAACTTCTTAAACATACCATGACAGGCATCCATCATCATGTTTCACCAACTGTATCACTTCTGCTGCCAATGACTTGCCCATTTGTGCATAACAGCATAGCCCTATGTTCTTAGCAAGTTGCACCTTTCTATATAACACCATAATATAAGTAGCAAAATACATATATTAGTGAGAGTATGGAGCTCTTTGGCCCCCTGCACTACCAACAACTTGCCCAAAAGTAGCCATTTCTGCATAACAGCATAACATAAGTAGCAAAACACATGTATTCTCATCAACTTGTCCATTTCAGCATAACAACATAGCCCCATGTTCCTACCAACTTATGTGTTTCTGTATAATACCATTATATAAGTAACAAAACACATGTATTTGTGACAGCACATCTTGTCGATTTCTATATAACAGCATAATATAAGTAGTAATACACATGAATTGGTTGGAGCTAGGGCTGTGACGAATTTTTAAATTGCGGCAGAATGAAATTCTGCAGAATATTCAAAATCCTGCTGAAATTCTGCCAAATTCTGCTGGAAACATAATGTCAGAATTCTACAGCATAAAATAGATGTTGAATTAGAAATGTTGTGAAATTAAATTTCACTGGTGAAATTGCCGCAACATCGGCAATTTCACTGCACAAAACATTTCATGAAATTCTGCCATTATGCAACATTTTTCATGGATGTGATTGCTAACTTTCACCCATGAAATGGGAAATTAGAAATCTTGCCAAATTTTGCCCACATATTCACAATTTTGCTGGAGAAATTTTGCATTTTGCGGGTGAAAATTTGCATTCCGCGGGTGAAATTCTACACTTCATGGTGAAATTCTGCATTGTGCAGGTGAAATTTTGCATTTCACTCCAGCAAAATATTTCACAAAATTTTCCAATTTCACACATCTCAATAAGGAATGATTTTCCGCAGAAAAATCACTGTTCTGTGGAATATTATTCCACAGATCTCAATATATTCTGTGGAAAAAAAATACTGTTCGGTGAAATTTTATTCCATGGAGCACAGTGGGCAAAATTCAGCAGGTGCACAAGCAAAATTCCAGCAGAAATTCCACCTACAGAATGGTCACTCTGCACTAATTCTGCTGGTGGAATTCATCTTCCATGGTTGTACAGGATGTCGGTGTATGCACTTGAGACTGGGATGGCAGCAGAAGTGATAGAGTTAGTGAAACATGATGATGGATGCCTGTTGTGATACTTTTAAGAAGTTGTATGTTATTTCTATTGCATTATGGTGTGTGTCTGTGATTGGTTGTCTTGCCTTGTGTGTGGTGTGGTGTGTGTGTGTGTGTGTGTGTGTGTGTGTGTGTGTGTGTGTGTCTGTCTGTCTCTGTGTGTGTGTGTGTGTGTGTGTATGTATGGCAGTGGGGGGAGTTGGAGCTAGGATTGCAAACCCTAAAGCTGAATTTCCTCACTTTTCTCACTGTAAAAAACTTTAACTGTTGCATTAATGCAGTTTTTTGCAAAGAATTTCCTTACTTTTCGAAAAAGCATACTTGAGTACATTCTCGCGCAAGTTGGTGGGAGCACAGGGCCTGAAACTTGCACATTTGTGCATAACATAACAATGTAATTACTGAATAGCATGCGTAAATTGGAGGGCAGGCCCACAATGTTCCCTGATACTGCATAGCCACATACATCTGCCATACCCTCCACCCACATTTTTAATCCATTTTATTCTTCTCTGGATCTCTATTTCTCTTCCCTCCCCTGGTACTCTGTGTTGGGTTATACCTTTATACATCAATCAATGAAACATTCATATTTTCTGTAGACATTTTTGTTGTTTAGGCCTCGCTGTTGTTATTATTTTCTCATTGTAACTGTTACGTTCTAAACTTTTTTTCTTACTATTGTAAACATTATGTAAATTTATGTTAAATTATGACTATGTATACTATCCAGGTCCATCTTGAAAATGAGCATTGTTCAATGGTGTTCGCCTGGTGAAATAAAGATTTTGATTGATTGATACCTTTTGAACTGTGCTATACCTTATATTGGCATCTTCCTTCACAACCAGATATGTGCACACCATAGCTTTCACAATGCACAGAAATACTTTTCCATTAGGTATAAGGAACACGCACCACAACTCAGCAACCATAAGTGCCACTGACACAAGAATGTTCACAATCAAAGATCCATGATTAATCTTTCTACATCCCAAATTTCAGGCAAATCAGACACGTGGTACAAAAGTTATTGAAGTGAAACAATCCAAATCTTCATTCATCGGAGTGGCATAATTCTGCACCTGTTTACATTTTCCACACCAAACCAATGAGAGACACCTCTGTGGCACTAGGGCTACCTACCCTATAAATGTCAAGCCACTAGCATCATGTATAATGCTATGCACAAAATGTTAACTGTGTCACGCAGCGTTTCCACAGCAAATTAATTTCCCAACATCTAAATAGCATAATTCACATCTCAAGGACATCCCCTGAACACCCTCCACATTTCAACTTAAAACACTAAACCTTTTCAGAGATATTTAATTTCAGACTTTGCACACCTTTAAGAATTCTTTGCTTGTGAGAATCGGCTGCGACTGCCACAGAATGATGGACCTCATGGCCGAAAATGCACTAAAATGGTGGACCTCATGGCCAAAAAATCTTTGATTGTGAGGGGGGAACTTCAAATGCTTATAACTCTGGAACAGAACAAGATTTTTCCACCAACCAAAGACTGGCATGTTCCTTTGTATTTGCCAAGTTTCAGACAAATCAACTACACAATGGCTGTGCTATGCGTCAAGTGTGCACAAATAGAAAAAAACTGCATTTTTGGTGCTTTGCTGCACAAAAAACACATGCACCAGTGAAATAGAAATTGGTAAATAAAGAGATGTACCATGCCAGCCCATGCATACCAAATCTTATACAAATCTCTTCAATGGTTGCAGAGTGGCATGAGCGGAAAACTGCCCACAAGTGGCAAAAATAAATTTTTTTGCGCTTCACTGTGCAAAAACCGTATGCAGATGTCAAACAAAAATTGGTAAATCCACAAAGGTACCATAGTAGATCAAGTATTATAAATGGCATGCAAATCCATTCAACGGTTGTAAAGTTATAAGCACACAAAAAATGTGACGTTGAACATGAAAGTGCATACTGAACCCTAAAGATAGGGGTGCTATCACAGCAAAACTGACATCTGTGACACGATGACTTGTCACCCACAGCATATGTGCGCACCAGCACAATAAAGTGATACAACAGACTCCCACAGAAGGAAACAGCCAGGACAATACTTTGCAGACATGGTGCTGAACAAGCAGTTGTTTTCCCACTACACATATACATTTCCCATTGACTATAATGGCAGACACAAAGTGGCATAACTGTTCAACAGACCAATCTTTGTTTCACAAAATCTTCAACAGCAGCAGCACACCCACAACCCATGTACACAAGCCAATCACACACGCACCACAACTCAGCAACCATAAGTGGCACTGACACAAAAATGTTAACAATCTATGATTGCTCTTTCAACATCCCAAATTTCAGGCAAATTAGACACATGGTACAACTGTTATTGAAGCAAAATGAACCAGATTTTCATTTGTCAGAGTGGTATGATTCCGCCCCTGTTTACATTTTACACACCAAACCACTGAAAGACTCCTCCGTGGCACTAGGGCTACATAACCTATAAATCTCAAGCCACTAGCACAATGCAGAATGCTATACACAAAACATCAAGTGCATCGTGCAGTGCCTCTGCAGTGAATTAATTTTCTGACATCTAAACAGCAAAATTCACATCTCCAGGTCATCCCCTGAACACCCTCCAAATTTCAAGTTAAAACACCAAAAGGTTCAAAAGTTATTCAAAAAACAAGTTCCCATTATAAGTAAATGGGAAAAGTTAACAAAAAGTTCGAAAGTGTTGCAAATGCACTTTTTAGAGTCGCAAATGGCCCTAGTAGTGTCGCAAATCTGCCATTTTGTTTTCAGTTACTGATCACAGAAATGCTTGGCATTTAAAATTGGGACTATCTAGGGACACAATTCTTTTTGTGTTTACCTAGTCGAGCCCTGAGGATGCTAGCCATGTTTTTATTTTGGGATTAAACACCCCAGAGATATGTTTTTCAAAGTTCTGGGAAAAGTAGTGTCACAAAGTAGTGTCACACCTGCAACACTTTCTCAAATGTTTGTGAAAGCTTTCGTAAATTGCGACACTACTTTTCCAGGCTATGGCAAAATTACAGGAATTCTTTGCCACCCTCTGCAAAGGAACGGTTTGGTCTTTTGGGCTGAAATTTGGAGGGAAGGCAGCCAACATCTCATGGATGTGCCTTCTGGTGGCTTGTTGAAAAAATATTGCAGAGATGGAAAGTGACATTACTCTGAAGTTGACATTTTTCCGATAGACTAACATGGTGACGTCCGCTGTGCCTTTCGGGGCTCGTATCTCGGAAACGGTGCGAGATACAGAATTTTTGCTGAGACAATGTGAAGCCCTGTGGGCTAGGAATTCAATGAAAACCTAGCCAGGAAACTCATGAATCATGTGAAATTTAAATTTTTGTTCTACGTCACACGGTTCCTGAGATATAAGAAATTTAGTATTCCAACAGCTCATTTTCTGCTCCAAGACCCATTATTATGCATACATTCTTTGTACACACTGTGTTTCTCCATGCAGCTGTTGGGCAAAAACAGGGTGTATACTTCTGTTACTGTTGCAGTTAGCTTTTCCACTTGCATTTCCGTATCCGTTTGCATTACCATTCCCTTGTCCGCCACCATGTGCCTTACCCTTTGAGTTCCCGTTGGCATATGCACTTGAGTTTGCGTTTCCATTACTGTTTCCTTTGCTGTTATTTCTGCTGTTAATGTTACCATTTGCATTTTCGATTGTGGTACCGTGACCGTGTGCGTCACGGTTTGCGTTTCCTTACACGCTTTCATCTCCTTTTGCATCACTGTTCACTTTGGTGTCACTTTGTGCTTGCATTTCTAGTAATGTTTGCTTTTCCATTTATGTTTCAGTCACCATGTGGGCAACCGTTAGCCATTGCATTTCCATTGCACTTAACATTACTGTGTCACAAACAAATCACGTGGTGGGTCCATTCACTATTTCTACTGCACATTCTCAAAAAGAAGGGAAATTAGAGGCATAGAGGCAAAATATCCATTTAATGCATCAGTTAGGGTTGTTCCACAGTGACAAAAGCAAGGAAATTCGGTGTTAGGGTGAAAGCCCCCCTTGCATCCCCCCAGCCCGCACCCCCAACCAGCATCAGGGTGTGCATTGCGGTCACTGGTCCTAACTCTCACCCCATTCTCTATACCTCAGCTTGTTTACACATGTGATGGGGTGAGAGTTAGGACCAAGGACCCAATGCACACCCTGATGCCGGTTGGGGGGGAAGGCTGGAGGGGTGCAAAGGAAGCTTTCAACCATAACACAGAATTTCCTCACTTTTGTCACTGTGGAACAACCCTAACTGATGCATTAAACAGAGTTTTTTGCCTCTAATATATATATATATATACACTCATAACCATTACCACTACACCACTAAACTAGCTTTCTTCTAACAGGAGCAATCCTGTCAAGAGATGTACAAGCCACACAGCATGCAGTCAGATGACAACGGTGATGTCCAAACACCAGAAAACTCAAGAAGTATCCCTTCCTCTACCACTTTCACTTTCTGTGCTACATTTCAATTGCATCAATGCTTGGATAACTGGATTGGATAGTGATTATCTGATCTGGGGATATTTTCCAGTCACTGACACTGGAAATGGCATTACCCAACCTTTTCCAAAAGTTGGAAAATGCTGTATCTGGCATTATCTGTCAGAATTTTAGATTATTCCAGTAACTCTAGTAGGCATGTTGCTAATCATTTCAATACTTTGCTCACAGTATACAGATGGATTAAAGTAATGCTGAGGGATGCTGAAGGAGGTTCCAGAAGTGATAGCAGGACCACTTGTAGACATATTCGACTGCACAATGGCCACGAGAGTTGTCACTAGGGACTAGAGGAGAGTGGACCTGGTCCCTCTTGGCAAGAACAGAAGTAAGGATGAACCAGGAGCTTTAGACCAGTCAGTTTGATGTCTATAGTAGGAAACATTATGGAGTCTTTACTAAGGGGTAACTGGTAGACTTGCTGGAGGGAAATGGTCTACAGGACTCCGGACAATATGTCTTTACAAGAGGAGAATCTTGCCAGACAAATCTGATTCACTTCTTCCAGTACGTGACCAGGGCAACAGATATAGTGGGCAGACGATAGTTGTGGTATGCATGGATTTCTACGAGGCCTTTAATTCAGTCTGCCAACGGAGGTGGATTAAAAAGATAAGGGACATGGGGTGGGGGAAATTAACAACTTGGATGGAGAACTGACTGAAGAGAGGAACACAAATGGTATTAGTTATATAGGAAGTTTTCAGAAATAAGGGAAGTAACAAGCGAAGCACCTCATGGGTCAGTGTTGGGTCCTGTCATTTACAAAGTATTTATCTGTGACATAGGGAAAGGCATCAAGGGCAAGATCTGCCTCATCACAAATGACACAAAGATCTGCACAAGGCTAGAAATAAAGGAAGGGATCAGGAAACTCAGGGAGAATCTGGACAAGTTAGAATGCTGGTCAAAGATCTGGCAGCTGATCTCCAATGCTAAAAACGCTAAAGTGATGCACATTATGAAAAGGAATCCAAGAGTGCAATATGAAATGGGGGAGCTGTTCTGGAAGACAATATGGAGGAAAAGGACCAAAAACATCAACCTTGTAACAGAGCTGTGGGCAAGGCAAACAGGATGTTGTGTTGCATAGGAAGGGGCATAAGTAGTAGAAGTCAGGAAGTGATCCTTCCTTTGTAAAGGTCACTAGTGGGACCACACCTGAAATACTGCACAATGTATTGGAATCCACACCTAAGAAGAGGCAGTGACAAGGTAGAAACAGTACAGTGCAGGGTAACCAAGATGGTGCATGGATTTAGGGACAAGACATATGAGAAGAGGCTGCAGAATTTGAACATGTGAAGGTGTCAGTGTGGCTCAATTGGTATCACATCTGCCTCTGGACCAGAAGGTCGTGTCTTCTAGTCCCACACCGGGAATGGACTTGTACCTAAAATGCTGCCACCCGAGTGCAGTGTAAGGGGAGGTGCTGTACCGTTGGGGTGTTCCGTCTTTTGGATGAGATGTTAAACCGAAGTCCCTTCTACCCATCCTGGTGCTGTCCTGGTGGGTGTCCAGATGGAAGTAAAAGAATCCAGGGCATTCTTTACAAACAGTAGAGGACATTCCCAGTGTCCTGGCTAATACTCCCCCTCCCATAAGTCATTCACATATTTGGGACTGTCTAGTACAGTATGCCCTGCAAGCCCATACTGTACTTGTCATACGACGGGCAGCCGGGTGGTATGAGGGTGGGTTGCAGCCACCCACCGATGACGGGGGAGGAGAGGGGTGGGCAAGGGGTCCTGCATGGGTGGGAGAGGTGGGGGGTGCCACTGGATCTCCAGGGATTTTACATCAGGCAATTTACTGCGATCACGGTGACGGGTGGGGGGGGGAGTATCACTATACAACCAGAGACGTTACATATGGTGATCTACCACAATCTGGGCTAGGGATGGGGGGTACCACTAGACTACCAGGGAGTTTTTAAGGATATTCACTGGTGATCGTGGCAATGGGAGGGAGGGGGATACCACTAGACTACCAGGGATATGTGGGTGCTTGTAGACAGTGTTCTGGGTGGGCAGGTAGCCAACCACTGCTGGCAGTTGCTGTGTTGCGCCCTGCAATACAGCAGTCCACCTGTGGGTGGCCAGAAGTTGTTTCATTGATTCATGGGCTCAACTTTGAGCCCTCTATGTGGCGCAAAGCGGGGTTGTGCTAGCATATGTGCCGCACATCCTGGGCTGAATATCGGGATGTGTCGCATATGCATGGGCATGCCCCCTACATCTACACCACATACACTTACGTTGCACCCCCAATGCATCAGGATTTGAGCTGTGCCAGGCAGCCTTTTCAATATCCCACTGGGGTGCAAAGCGGGTTTGTGCCAGCGAACTCTGTTGTGCCATGTGCAACTCCTTTGAATATCCGGGCCTGATTCTTTTTCTTCTTTTTCTCCCTCCTTCAGAAAAGGAAAGAAAGAGGTGACGTGATCAAGACATATTAGTGCCTGCATGGAATAAATAGGTAGATGCAAAGGAACTTTTTTCTTTGCGCTCAAGTGCAGTATAAGGACGAAAGGGAACTCGCTTAAACTTGCAGGGAGTATATTCAGAAGTGATGCCCATAAGCACTTTTTCCCAGAAAGAGTGGTGGACAAGTGGAACAGACTACCAGAGGAAGTGGTACAGGTCAAATTAGTGAGCAGCTTCAAGCAAGGACGGGATGGGGATATGGGATTAGTTGGGAAAGGGGACAAAAATAAAGGGTGGGGATGACTACTAGAGCTAGTGCTGAGTAGTTAGGTAGGCTGGTCAAACTGTATTTGCCAATGTGCCTCTTTCTGCTGCCATTCGCTTTGTATCTGTGTGGCAAGACCTCGCTAAACTATGTTTTTCATCTCAGCTGAGGTATCTGGGTAAACACACTGTAAAAATGGGTAAAAGCAGGATCACATTGAAAATGATATGTTGCATCTTACATGGGCTGTCTTCAGCAAATGCATTGCAAAAAATTGTGAACTCCAGACTCCACTGCTAACAAAATGCTTAGCACCTTGGCTGAGCTACCGTGAGCAAATACAGTGTAAAAAAATGGAAAGAAGCAGACTCGCCTTGGAACAAGAAGTCGCATCTCAGTTGGGCTATCCCGGTGAACTAAACTGCAAAAATGGGTAACAGTAGGAGCCTACTGAAAATTGGATGACGCATCTTTGCTGGGATATCCTAATTTAAGGCAATGTTAGAATGGGTGAAAGCAGGACAACACTGAAGTAAAATGTTGCATCTCAGTTGGGGAACCCTGGGTAAACGCACTATAAAAATTGATAAAAGCAGGAACCCTTTGAAAATGAGATATTGCAGCCCAGCCATGTTAACCTGTGCAGATGTAGTATAATAATAGGCACAGACAGAGGAAATGACATTTCTCCTGAACATTCTGCAGTAAATATAATGTAAAAATGGTTAAAAGCAGGAGCACAAAATGATGTGGCACCTCAGTTCCCTTATCCTGAGTAAATACATTGTAAGATGGGTGAAAGCAGGACCCCACTGAAAAGGGAATATTGCATCTTGGCTAGACTATCAAGGGTAAATATAGTGTAAAAAAGGGTGAAAATGCAGTACCCTATAGAAAATAAAATATTGTATGTTAGCTGGATCCATGGCAAATAAAGTATAACATGAGTAAAAGAGTAAAAACAGGACCACTGATGAGAAAATGAGGTGTGGCATTTTTTTGCTGCATTATGCTAGGTAAACGTATTGCAAAAATGGTTGAAACCAAGACCTTTAAGTCAGAATCCAACAACCCCACAAAATACTGCCAGACAGGATCTGCATTCTCAAGATATTTCAAACATTAAAAAAAAATCTAGGGTGGAGTAGGACATGGCAAATGGGGTAACTACGGAGTAGTGCCATGCTTATGCATAATTCAGTTGAAATCTGTCAACAAATTACCAATATTTTAGTTAAGGTAAGCACTACAGATCTAGTGAAAGAAGAAATAGATTAAATTTTAGGGCCCTTTCTGTGCCACACTTTTGGGAGGGGGTGCTCTAGATTCTGACTTGTGTATGTACTGTATGACAACCAACCAGAGGGTGCCCTGTAAAGTATAATTACTATTGACTGTATTTAAAACTTACGTATGAGACTAGGTAGAACTGGTTGTCTTGCAGTTGAACCAGGACCCCAATGAAAATGAGATGTAGCATTTCAGTTTGGCTATCATTCTTGAATACGTTTTTTAAAAATAGGTTAAGGTACAATCACATTAAAAGAAAAACAAATTAAAATGCAGCCAGTGTCAGTCATTAAAACTTTTTGGCTGATTAGTTTGCAATTCAGACATCATCATAGTGGAAGCCCTGCATGGAAAGTTTCACTCTAACCTTCATAGAAAAAATAGAATTTGATGATTGGGAGACCAAAGGTCCATTGAGTGTGCCATTGCTATAATACCCCACCCACCAACTCACTGCCCTGGTGGGCTGTATCCCCCCATCACTACCCTACACCTCCCACTCCTGGTGCACCCCATGGGGTTAAAAGTCCTCTTGCCCTGCCCCAACTGAATATAAGTCAATAAGGGTAGCTGTCCCCACCACTTCCACCAGCAGTCTGTTCCATAGTTCCGTCACTCTCTCAGTGAAGTAAAACTTCCTCAGTTTTCTCCCGAATTTGCCCCCACACACAGAAAAACCTCCAGTCATATTCCCAAGTGATTGAATGCTTATTTATTTCAAATAGTTCCTTACTGTTTATCTTATTTATTCCCTAGAAGAAAAGCATGTGTTGATAATCATGTCCCCCCACTCTCATCTAGCCTCCAGTGAATACATGTTTGGGGCCGTCAGTCGTTCCTGGTAGAATCTGCCCTGCTGACCCTGAATCATCTTAGTCTGTCAATAACCTTTTTCAGGTGATGGATCCAGCACTGGGTGCAGTCCTCCAAATGAGGCCTCCTGAGGGATATTTACAGTGGAACAATCACCTCACATCTCCTACTGTCAAAACTCCTCAGTATACAAGCCAGCAAGCCCAGCATCTTTCATGCCTTGCAGTATGCTTTGTTGGACTGACTTGTTTGCTGGAGGGAGTCACTGATTATGAACCTCTGACTTCTCTCCTCTGTTCAAGTGGCTAGTCCAGACCCTCCTAGACAGTATTCTGTGTATGTACTCTGTCTACCTAAATGCATTACTTCAGCTCCACTGATGTCACTAGGTTTCAGGAATTAAAAGTAATTAAAAATTGAATAATTGTGCAGGAAGAAGGCAACATTGACAGAGAACCTTGAATAAGAAAAAAAAAAAACAGGACTAAAACCAATACTGTAAAGCTATTAAGCAGGTACTGACTTCACATGTGCCTATATTAATAATTATGTTAAAAAATTAAATGATATGAAAACTGGCAATCTAGGACAAGACATCAGAGCCAACAGTTCTTCAAACTCTGGTCTAGCTGAAGACTTGGCTAAGCTACTGGCAACCAGCTGTTCTCCATGAAATAACAGCTGTACAGGTCAACTTGAATGAGCTGCCAACTAACGGAGTAGAACAAGAACTCAAAAGCAAAAGGGTTGCAGATATACCCCAGTACCACCAATTGTTAGTGTTAACTTCAGTGTGTACAGTGTGTCAGGTACAGGAAGGGAATATTTTCCAGAGAAAAAGAAGCTCAAGGACAAGGGGTCACACTAAGAAGTGGGGGGTGGGGGGGTTGAGAGGAAATGTGAAGAAGTACAATATTTCTTCACAGAAATTGTTGAGGATGCTTGGAACAGCCTCCCAGCAGAGGTGGTGGGGACAAAAATGGTTACATGATTCAAGAAGGCATGGGATAGACACACAAGGATTTTAGAAGTGAGGCAAGGTGGGTACAAAGCGGAGACCAAGTAGGGTCTCTGGTAGCACTGTAGGTAGGGAAAATAGGGCAGACTAGGTGGGCCAAGTGGTTCTTATCTGCTGACAACTTCTATGTTTCTGTGTTTCACTATATTACAGATTTGACCTCTCAACTGATTGCAGTCATTGGCAACCATGAGAACTGAGGTAAAAGAAAGAACTACATCCCATTGAAGGGGATTATACATGGCTTCTGGTGCAATAATGTTCTTTTGCTCATGGATACCAGAGTTAAAAGGAATTTTGTTATGGTGGAGAAGGAAAAGACCAGCTACAGGGAAGAATGCTATAATAGATGTATAAGAACTGGCTATTACACAAATGGCAAGAAAATTTCCTGGACTGTGATTGGTCAATCTTGGGCTGGACCCGTGATGTTATCCCAGTATAACATCACAGGTTTAGTCTCAGCCTCACTGTGAACCTATAGATGAGCTATATGATGAGCTAGATGACCTCTTTTTCTGCATCTCCTTTTAAGAAACAGAAATATTTTTCCACACTAAAAACATTCTTTAAAATTCTTTTTTTTTATTTTATATATAACAACGAGCCATTGTATAATAGCAATAATGCCCTCCAGGGTGTGTGTCGTTTGTGATAACGTCATGCCTCAGTTGTTGGACACACTCAGCATGCGGCCTTGTGCCCAACCACCTGAGGCATGACGTTATCCCAGCACGATACACACCCTGTTGGGCATTATTGCTTAATTAGGACACAGAGGTACACATGTGGGATTCCCTCTAAGTGGAAAGCAAAGTGATGACGAGACTTGCTGGTATAATCTGGTGCATGCATGGAGGGATTTAATACTATGTAACTCAGCAAAAAACACTTAAGCTAAATTATTGATTTGTCTGAAATAAGTATGACTTTATTGGCAAAAATGCTGTTTTTTTTTTTAAACCATTTTACTTGAGAAATATAAAGGAGGCTATAGCTAGAGAAGAGGGATATGAAAACTGGTCATCTGAGGCACAATGTAGAAAGAGAGGCTGGCCAATTGGCTCAGGGGTAGGATTTCTGCCTGCGATACTGGTGACCTGGGTTTGAATCTGGACTAGGGTCATGGGAGGGCCGTGGGGAAGGGATTGATCATCCCATGGACTGCTCTCTTCCTCTGGGGGAGGGGGTGCATGATCGAGTGTCCAGTGCAAAACTGTGGACCCATGGTGGAAGCTGAAGGATCCAATGTGACCAGCACCTGATTTGTGAGGAGGTAGGATAGGACATCGGGTTCATCCCACTGACGTCATTGTACATCCAACCTCTTGAGGGGATTAGTGTCTACAAAACATGTTGCCTGTCACAGGGATGACACCACCTCCTGTTACCATGGCCCCCCCAAAGTACCCGACCCAGACTGAGACCGTGTTCTGCTGGATGGCCCACCCCCATGTGTCCTCCCGGGGGGGGGGTAAGCCTAGGGAGCCCTGTTGGTCACGGTGACGTGGCAGGTAACCTGGATCTGTCTCCATGGGGTGGGGTCATCTCAGCGGCACTGCCTTGGAGGGTAAGCCACGGTGAATCAGGGACCAGTTACGGGGGAGGGTGGTGGATCCAGGAGGTAAGCATGACAATATGAGACAGGCAGCACAAAAAAAAAATGGAGAAAGAGGAAAAAAAAAGCAAAGAATGAGAACTAATTTTCAGTTTTGTTAGAATGTAAATCTGCTATGTAAAGACTATCTGGCAAGTGCAGCCATGTAAGGGTCAGGGGGAAAACTACAAGTCTTATTGATAATCCCTGCACAATTGGAAAGGTTACAAGAATGCCTGTTCAAATTAGCCATTACTATGTCTGCTGTTTCAAGGAGAAACCAGTTAGATGTGAATTCCAAAAAAAAACAGATAACTGCATTCTCAATGGAGCAGGAACCCACGCATCTTAGAAAAAACAGTTTCCTATCATTGTCATTGCACCAAGGGGATAGAAGTGAGGCTTAAAGCTATAAAATCTGGGTACACCACTTAATTGAACTCCAAGGTATGTGATAAGCATAACTTTTTAACCAGAATAATTGCTTGAAACTACGTGTGCAGTACAGTAATTATGAGTTACAATGGTTTATTTATTTAAAATGTTGTTAACCAGGACAGGCACGCTGAGCCGAAGTTCATTTAAAGGTGCGACTCAGGGGAAAGGAGAAGGAGGGAAATACAAATATATAGACAGATTGCAATTAAGTTAAAAAACATTTAAGTAATAAACAGAAGGTGCTTGATGGCACAAATTATGCCTACCGGGTTCAGTCAGTTGCACACTTTACCATGCACGTCAAAACCGTGCAACAGGAACTGCACGGTCAGGAAGAGCAAGAGGGTGCAAAGTCATGAAAGGGTGTATGCATAGTAGTGCACCCTCTCACTGTTCCAAGGAAGATGATAAGACCTCTGCTGGGAGGAGTGGCCAACGAGCAGCTGCCGTGGCTTGAAGGGATGAGCCATAGGCAGCAAGGGAGGCAGTACGTCTGTGGACCAGGTTTCGATTCTCGGTCCCAGATGCATAACATGTTTTATTTTTCACACCTTGTGCGATTTTAAGTGTAACCCACCCCCCCGGAGTTGGTTATCTAAGTTGGAGGGGTCGGGGTGCAGCACCCCATAATGGGAGGTGCCGGGGGTGGAGGCCCCCCAAGACATACAGTAATTAAGTTGCCATTATACTGTGCTGTATTGGCAGTGTGGCATATTGCTGCGCTTGTCTTGTGACATTATGACCTCGTACCCAAATTATGAGAGTAGGAGGGACTGGAATAATGCATGGGTATTACACAAAAAATTGGTATAGGCATGAACTATAAGAAGTAGCAATAAAAAATAGCAAAGATGGATAGAAACAATGTGGAAAAAAGAGCATGGAAATAATAGCATGCATAGGTTCCAGACATGAGGGGAAAAGCATCATGAGTGAGTGAGGAGACAAGTTAATAGGGGTAGAGTGAGCCTCACCCCTGGCTGTCCAGAGGAAGAAGGACTGGAGTAAGAAGGAGGGGGGGGATTGGGACAAGTGAAGTAGCAGTGCAGTCTTCATTATTTCCAGTTATAATGTTGTTTTTCTCTAATTTTAAGTGACATGAGATATTTAGTTCTGCATGTTAAAACTGGCTTCTTTGTATGTTTTAGGATTGCTGACATAGTTTTATCAGCTACGTTGGGTCCATTGTGTTAGTAAAATAAACTTCTGTACACATTTGATATGTCTGCTACACCGTACTGCAACTTTAGTCCTGTTTCATTCATTAAATAGTATTACAGGGTATATTAACTCAGGGCCTTACCTGTAAAACAATCTGAAAGCCTTATGCATCCCTCCATGGGTGCATTTGAAGATCTGGGCATGCAGAGGCCCCTCCCTGCAGGAACAGAGGCTTCAGGGTATCTAGAAGTGTCAGCGCCAGTTGAATGGCCCACCCCAATCCTTACAGCTACTGTACATGGTGATAAAATCAGCATCTACAAGGTCGGCTTGCCACACTTCACCACATCCTCAGCATGATATGTTTACTGCAGATGATGCTGGAAATATGTACAGGCTATGCTAGGGACATCCCAGGAGTAAGCTTTCCACACCCCCTCCAGGCAACTACCCCAGACTCTTCTGTTCCCGAGTGATACCTGCGCCTATTATTCCACTCTGCTGACACAGTATGGATGACTTGGGGTTGGGACAAGGATTTTTTTTAATTATAAACAGTTGCACTATTTCTGCAGGGATATGGCTGTACAGCATGAATGTCATATGCCAGAATTCCCTGCTGTGCATGTTTAGACCCACTCTAAGGCCAACCTGGCATCTAATTGGATGCCCAGGGTCTGCCCCGCTGCTCCTCTCAAAACACCGCTGGACTCTGCACACGTCTCTACAATTGCAGATCAGGGCTGCTCGAGGTTGAGGATTCTACACATCTCATCAGGAGCAGAGCACCTTGGACTGGTGACTCACAAGTTGTATGTGTAACTACCCTATAAAAATAGGGGTTACTAAGTGGCTTAAGTTTCTGCCTGAATATTGCACTAGGAGATACATGTTCTAGCTCCTGACTGATTTTTAAATAGTTGTTTCCCATGTACTGGTCTTCTCTGCCCCAGCAACAAGGGGCTGTCAATTTTTTTTAGGTACCTGTTGTACTTATTAGCTCCAGCACTTTCCTGAGTTTTTGCTGCCTGCCCTCTTGGGGCATACATATGGGGCCCCAGTCACACCCTAGTGAATTCCAGTTCCAGCGATAACAGTGGTTTGAGCCCCAACTTTGCCACAGGGAGCTAGGGGGTTGGGCACTCATGGGTGCCATACTGTGGCTGCGAGATGCTGGGGGGTGGCAGGATCAGGTTATTGGCAGGGTTCCAGGTCTGTTATGGTACTGGCCCCTCTGGTTGGGTCTCTAGAAGCTCAGATACTGGCCAAGGTCTGAGGTTTGGGACACCAGGGGCCTGTTGGTGGGCCACCCTCAAGGAAGGCTGCCTGATGGTGATTACAAGTGTCCTGTGGTTCAGAAGATAACCAACATGTTCTCTATCAATTTTCCTGTCTCTCATGAGGGGAGCAGAATCTGAGTTGAATGCAGAAGGCAGAAGATGTGTGGTGCTGTGACATTGAGACCCAAGAAAATGGTAAAATGGAACAAATTCAATTGAACCTCATAGCTTTTTGTACTACAGGTGGCAAAAATTGTAAAACTGGTGCTCATGAAAATAGACAGAAAGAATACTTACAACAGCTTGGCTTGCTGCACAGAAATAATGGAACAAAACACTCCAGCTGAGCTGAAGGATAATACTCTTTATTTGGAGAAAACAATGACCAGCAGTAATGATTATAGCCCCCCTCTTAAGCAAATGTTTTCATGCAAAATTCCAGAGCTTCCTCCGATCCTGAGGAAGTGCTGGAGGTTTGGTGCAAAAATGTTTGACCAAGGTGGAGGAGGAGTTGTAGCCATTACAGCTGCTCACCGATTTCATTGAATAAAAATGATTATCCTACAGTACAACAGAACTGGTGTGCTTTGTTCCTGTATTCCTGGACTCTGATCTGAGCTGTTATGAGTAATTGAACTTCATAGCTGCTAAAAGGTGGTGCTGTGACATCAAGATAGAGAACCGAGGAAGGGGTAAGATACAAGGGAGCCACAGTTGTACCTTGATTTGCTTGGTGTCCCTACCCGGGTACTGTATTATACTGTCTGGTAGGGTATATCCCTTACTCTGTTATTAGAGAGGCTAATATTAAATGAACTGATGGGGTGCTACTAAATCCCATGGTAATGCAGGTTCCACCATGGCTGTGGGGAGGATGGATACATGTGCTGATATGCTGCGGAAGCATGTTGAAGGAAGTCTGCTCTAAGATGAATATTGCTGTGTTTCCCCAGTTGCCATGCCGGGGTCAGTACAGTATACCGTATAGTGTTGTACAAATTGCAAACTATTTATTGACCAACCAAGGGTGTCTCTAAGCAGCTGTTGTCAATGATGGGCCCCAGCTGGGAGGTAGCAGGAATGTGGCTGAGATAACACACCTGACAGGTAAGGAAGGTGGAAAAAGGAGAGGAGGTGGTGGTGGGAAAAGCTGGTGGGTCCTACTCATTAGGGGCACTGTTCTAAATTGGAGAGCAGCTGTGCTGGGGTAGCACAGAGACTTATAGAAACAGCCTTCCAGTGGTCACAAAAGGGAAGAAAGAAGCATCCAGGACTGGAACTGTTTGAAAGAGGTGGCTCCAGGCAAGATGTTACTATCCTGATACCTCTAGACATACTGTAGGAGTCACCCCTGGCCATGGTCTCCTCTCTGAGTGATGGCTGAGAAAGGAAAGGAGGCTAAGAAGGAGGTTATCACAGATGTGTGCCAAGCCTGCTGTTCAAGAGAACATAAAAGTCTCTCATCCAGATGAACTGTCTTATAGTGTATGGTGGAATGTGGTTGTACAGTGTATGGAAATCCATACAATGCATAAAGTTGTTCTGCTTCAGTAGTGACGTCCTTACTAATGCAGAATGATTTTTCATTCTGCGTTAGTGAGGACATCATAATGCAACCACCCCCAACAGTGCTGCTCATAGGACAAGGCAGTGGTTGACTAGTTGCATGAACTAGCTGGATGGCATTCAAACTGAATACAAGATCCAGTTTCTGGGGGCCATGCTGACAAGAAAGGGCACAAAAGTAAGTGGGCTGCTATTTTGGGCACCATACACTATAAAGAAAAGTGTATGGGAGCCCAAATACACAACCACGCTATTCTCTTACGTTATGGTGTCCAAGACCACAGGGACCTCTTAAGCTTCGCTCTTGAGGTCCACTTCATCATGGAAACCACTCGATAACAGAATAGTGTGGTTGTGTATGGGCTGCAATGCACTATCCTATATACAGTATTCCACGGCATGAAAAAACTGAAAAATACATTGCTTCTCATTCTATGTATATAAACTACACATGTTCATTTGCATTTGGCCATCATAGCACACATTTCATCTAAATGACAGTGCATCACAAATAGTCTGTTTCCTTTCCAGCCAGATCTTCCATGTTAACAAATCTCAAATGAGGGATCTCTCCTGATTTTGATCACTAAAATCAGGGAGATTTTCACAGGATTATAAGTTGCATTATGTACTTAACTGAGTATAAGATGTCAGAAATGCAGTGCCATGCAAATTAAAATCAATCAATCAATCAATCAAATCTTTATTAATCTGGGTGGGCACAATAGAGCAAGGCTCATTTGCAAGATGGACCTGGTCATACAAAAACCATAGTACAGTAACATGGTAAAACATAATGCAATATCATACAGAGAAGTAAAATATACATATGTACAGAAAGGTGTAATTTATACATATAACCAAGGTATATACATCAACATTTGAGCGAAAGGGCCTTTACAACAGATAGGCTCATAAATAGATAAAGCTGTCATGTTCACTAAAAAAGAAAAAAGGGATACCAGATTAGGAAAATAATTATGGGGTCGGTATAGTTAACTGGCATACATCAGAAGGGAGTGGGAGTGGCACGTGGCCATGTCCAAAGCGAGACAGAGAAAGATGGAAAGTTGTCGGTTCGGGTAAGGAGAGTGAGGCAAGGGGTCAAGGCTAGGGAGAAGGCAGGTTGGACATGAGGGAGACTGGAAAAGAGGTGAGCTAGCGATGTGGGAAACAATTGCTGGATTCCTTCATGGAGCGGTCATAGAGTGATTTGAATATACTCAGACTAACAGGGCAACTCAGCTTCAAGTATTTTTGCATATTATTCCACAAGGAAGGCAACGTATAACTTATGGCAGCTCTACCAAAATGAGATTTGACCTTAGGTATTTGCAGGGCAATTAGGGAATAGCTTCTTAGAGCATAGGTACCTATTACATTCAGGGGAATACAATCAGAGATGAATAGGTGAAGCTTTTTAGTAACCACTCTGAATGTCCATAGAGTGGCACTTCTATTTTTCCTATAATGAAGGGAAGTCTAGCCCACTGCAGTGTACAAAGAGCAATGGTGTGTGGAAAGGGGAAGGCCTGTTATGAACCTGATTGCTCTGTGGTGTAGGGTATACAACTTAGCCTGGCAAGAGGCAGTACAATGGCTGTAGAGAAGGTCCGCGTAATCTATTAATGAGAGGAAAGTGGCTTGTACCAACCGCAGCTTAGCATCCCTAGTAAGGAAGTGGTGAATTTGCGGAATAGGCCTAGTCTCTGTCTTAGTTTCTTCTGTAGCTCTTCGAGATGTTCAGAGAAGGAGAGTTTATGGTTGAACCATACACCCAGATTTTTAAATTTTGACACAAACTCTAGTTTTTCTCCAAGTACTGTGGTAATCTGTGGGATAGCCCCAATGCAAGCAGGGCTCACCTCATAGGTGGAAGGGGAAAAGAGCATCACTTTTGTTTTTTTCGCGTAAAGTAGAAGCTTTTTGCTTATGAGCTGGTACTGCAATAGATTCAATTCAGCTTGGAGGTCTTCATAGGCTGCTTCTGGTGTTGAACAAGTTAAATAAAGTGCTGTGTCATCTGTGAACAAGTGGATATTGGCCTTATTGATGCTCTCATCGATGTTATTAATGTAAACAGCAAACAACAGGGGACCAAGGATAGACCCCTGAGGCACACCTCTTAGTAGTGGTTTAAGGGGCGAAAGATCACCTTCAGCCTTAACCTGTTGTTGCTGTCCTGCAAGGTAATCGGCAAACCAGCACTTAGAGTTAGGGTCCAGACCTAAACTACACAGTGAGGAAAGAAGCAGGCTATGATTGACTGTGTCGAAGGCCTTACTTAGATCCAAAAAAACAGCACAGACAAAGTTTCTATTGTCAAGGTCAAGGAGCCAATCATTAGTCACTTTTGCTAGGGCCGTTATGGTGCTGTGCTTTGCTCTGAATCCAGACTGCACAGGGTTTAACAAGCTCCTGGATTCTAATTATGCCCTTAGCTGACCACTCACTATCTTTTCCAGTAATTTAGACAGAATGGGAAGGAGGGAAATTGGCCTGTAATTATTAAGGTCGCAAGGGTCACCTGATTTGAGCAGTGGTGTGACATTGGCTACTTTCCATTGTGAGAGGAGGCTCCCCTGGGATAATGACAAGTTGAGGAGGTGTGTTATTGGCACTGTCAACACATGGTATGCACATTTCAGACAGTAAGGCTCTATAGAGTGCGAAGCCGCACCCTTCTTGATATCCAACTGCAGCAATAGATCTTCAATCTCTTTTAGAGAGGCAGGCTGGAAGGAGAAGGCCTCTTTGGTAGAGGGAGACTCATGATTCAATAATCCTTGCTGTGCATGAACGGCATTAGCAGGGGATTTGTCAAATGCTAGCCCAACAGTTGCAAAATTATTATTGAAGGCTTCCGGTATCTCCGTTCTGTCTGAAATGTTGTTACTACTGGAGATAATTTTTGTTGGAAAGGAATTACCAGGTGAATGATCAGGCATGTCCTTAATTGTTTTCCAAAATTTTGATGGATTCTTTGAGGCACAGTCTAGCTCAGCGGGATAGAAAGTGGCCTTGGCTGCTCTGACCAACTTAGTGCACTTGTTGTGTGCCCTCCTGAACTGGCACCAATCCATGTCATTCTTGCTTCTGCATGCTTTTTTCCAAAGTATATCTCATTCTAGCATGGATGCTTTAAGTTCTGAAGAGAACCAATGACAAGTATTGCTTTTCACTCATACCTTTACCATGGGCCCATGCCTGTTTAAGGCCACGGTTAATGTTTCTTGAAAGATATTATATGTCTCATTTACTGTTTTGGTTAAGTAGAAATCCTGCCAACACAGGGACTATTTCAATTCGTCGACGCAGGCAAACAAGTCGAAGTTGAGTCTACACTTTTTGATTGAGAACTTTGCTACAGATTGTGGATTGTGTACAGATCTAATACTGGCAATAAAACAGTGATCGCTGAAGTCAGAGAAAAATGTTCTGACATGGGAGAATAGATGTGGTTTGCTTACCAAAATTACATCTAATAGGGTGCTGTTACTAGGGTTCTTTTTATTTGGGTGAGTGGGTTCGCTAATGAGTTGCACCAACACCAAGGTGTCACAAAAGGATTTCAAGGGAGCAGAGGCTTTTGATAACCAGTCATAGTTCAGATCACCTAGAATAATAGTTTCCAGCGTACTAAGCCCCAGGGCAGTGCTTAGATGCGACAGGAGATGTGACCCACAAACAGGGGCCTGTAGCAGCCTATTACACAGAGTGTGCAAGAAGGTGATAGTTCTACCTTTAGGGACAAGCACTCAAATTCATTTGGAGAGGAGGATGATTCTAAGCATGATACCGAGAATTTGCCCTTGACATCAATCACCACCCCTCCTCTTCTTGATTGCCTATCAGCTCTGAAGAGCAAGAGATTTGGGATGTTAAGTTCCCTGTCTGGAGCTGCCAGTCTAAGCCAGGTCTCAGTAATCACCAGAACATCTGGTATGTGTGGCTAACACAAGTCTGGATCAAGCTGATCTTTTTTAAAAGGCTGCAGACATTAACATATAGGAATTACATGCCTTTAATTCCATCAAGGTCGGAGGGAGCTGCAAGTGTATTTAGGTGACCCAGGTTGAGCTCTACATTGCCTGAACACAATAGCAAAAGTAGCAGAATCCTTTTTAAGGCCGCACAAGTTAATTTGTAATCTCTGTTCTTTGAGCATCTGGGAAGGTGATGAAGTTGAACATACTTAGCTCCATTCCTGATGCTATACTGACCTAAGGTTGCAACCACTAATATCCTGACTGCAACATGCAGGGATAAGTAAGTATTGAGATGGGTGGGGGAGTACCCTGCAATGGCAGTTTGGGAGAGGTCCCACCTCCAGGTAAATACAGGTGTACAATCCAGTCGTCATATGGAAATTCATGGGAGGAGTTGTTGAGCACGTAACTGGGAAAAAAGCAAACATCAACCCCACCCTGGGAGGATTGTGATGTCTGATAGAGAGCGATGGGAACTAGTAAGACAAGGGGCATACAAAGGAGCCAGCTATTCCCTCCAATGGTAAGGTCTTCTTCAGGCCACAAGCTACAGCGATCAAAGTCCTTGACCAAGTAAGAGACTGCTAGAGCCTATGTTTGTGCTGAAAATTGCTGAAAGTACAGAACAACATGAAAAAGGGATGAACCTCTGAAGAGAGTTTAAATGTTCATAAGTCAGCAGATAGTTAAAACTAAAGTGACAGCTAAGCCAATGGGAGTAGCAGACGAGAAGAGGCAGGACGAAGAGTATTTAATAATTGGGGGAGGTGGGGGATGGGTGGACGGGCAGAAAATTGCAGCTTTTGCTGTACCTCTTGAGAGAGCGAGTCTGGGCTGGAGGTCTCGGGTGGCGGCTAGGTCAGCACTGTCCACCCAGTGGTTGAGGATCCCTCGGCTAGTGAGCTGGGAAGCCCTAGATGGCTTCTCTCGGCTCATGAGGGAGCGAGTCAATGCTGGAGGTCTCAGGCGGAGGCCAGGTCAGTGTCGTCTGCCTGGTGACCGAGGATACCTTGGCTGGTGAGCTGGGGAGCCCCTGATAGCTTTTTTCAGCTCTTGAGGGAGTGAGTCTAGGCTGGAGGTCTCAGGCAGCTGCTAGGTCAGCGCCGTCCACCCGGTGGCCAAGGATCCCTTGACTGGTGAGCTGGGGAGCCTAGGTGGCTTCTCTCTCTCTCTAAAAGACAAGAGGAACGGTTTGTTTTTTGATTCTGATATTTTTTTGTGGAACTGGAATATGCCATAGAGCTGGGTATGTAAAACAAATTGGCAAAATCAGGGAGGCTCCCTGAAAACAGTGAGACCTGGAAGAAAAGGTTACATTGCTCTTGCTCCTCTAGGAACCCTGTAACATAATACAGGAAATATGGCACTGCACTAGGACTGTTCAGTGTGTTAGTGCAGACAACATTGCACCTCCTTTAGAAAGTGTTGGAGCTATTTCATGCCTTCATGTTCTCGGGCATATTTAAAACAAGTTACTAAAAAGTGATTTAAAGTTCTCTTTCTGAAATGATTAGTCTTGCATCAGTTAATCTGCTCATCAACACTTTACTTTGGAGCTGCGACTGCACTCTGATTTGATTTAGGTTGATTAAGAGGCCCAACCTCAGGCTAGTTAAGCTGTGCTCCAGTTGTTGAATGGGTAATATTCCTCCACAATGGAGAAATCCCTTTGTAATAACCCTGTACCATCTTGTTTTTTATCTGTCCGGTAAGAAAAGAGACCAGGCCCAGCTGGACACAAGAGCACATCCTTAGAACTCCTTTCCCCTCAGGCTAATTCATTTTCTTTCTGTTTTCTCTTCCTGCTTGCTTCCCTTGGTATTCACAGTCTCTGACTGAAAAAAACAAACTTCTTTTCTTTCTTTCTTTTTTTTGCTTAGATTGTAAGCTCTGCAGAACCAAATATTTTAAACACCAGAAGAAAAGTAATTAGCAGTGGTGAACAAGAGTCATTGTGTTAACAGCTGCACAGCAAAATTACATTTTTGTCACCAAAAGACTGCAGAGATGAAGGCTAGTATAAGGGTATTTCTCTTTTCCAAGTGACTTGCAAATGTGAGTGTGCCAATTAGAAGGTTTATGTTCCTGCAAACATTTTCATATTTTTTTACACAGTCTTTTGTTTAGAAAAAACAGCAAAATTAAAAACCCTGTCATCTTGACATTATATATGAACCCACAAATATTAGCAGACTAGATCATTGAGAATGTTTTGTATTTGGATAAATAAATGTTCAAGAATAACTAGCATGAAGTGTTTTCCAGGATAGGCATTTGAAGCCGTTTATCTACTGTATGCAGCTTAAGTTTTTTGGGTTCTGAAATGCTATATAATTTATATAGGAAACATTTATGAAGCTATGCTTGGGAGACAGACATGTTACATACTGTTACAAGTTGTATGTCTTCAGCAAAAAGATTTGAATATGATAACACAGTATTTTATTTCTTTAGGTAACCAGGTAAAACCCCCTTGGCACAAATGTCTGTTTTCAGGGGTGACCCGGGAGCACTGGGGAGATGAAGCAACTTCTCTGAGTCAAACAGTATGTAACTGGAGGTTATGACAATCAAACCCAGCTCTGCTGGTTGTACCATGTTCATTCACAGCTCGTTACTCTTTTTTTAATAATTAAATGTAATTACATTTTTGGTCACAGAAAGCAGATACAACACATTTGCAATCAGTGGTGGCTAAAACGGGGGTGGATAACCGCTCATGGCCTCCCACTTTATTCCAGGAGGCCATATATGTATGTCACCTCCCCCCCCACACACACACACTTTTTGACAGATTTTTTTTGTGTGTGTGTTGGTTGTTTATGCAATTGACTGTACTCTCTTCTGTGATCATGGACACCGTGCTGAAATTTCAATTAACTGTCTGTCCATCCATGTCAGACGTGGGTCCAAGATCAGATTTATGCTGCTGTTTGACTGGGGCTGCTGCTACACAGAGCCACTAGTGAATGTCAACTGGTTGCTACCCATCGCCTTGGTAATGACTGTCTTCTGTAAAAAGGGAATCCCCCCATTGGTTGGCTGCTACTGCTGCTAGCCATGACTGGACTTCGAAGCCATCCATCTCTGCTCATAGTACCCTTCCCAGTCAAAAGGCAAGTCTCTCTGGCACATGTGGGAATCCATAGACAGAACAGATGGCAACGTCAAGTGGAGCAATGGTGAACAGTCCCCGAGGCTAGAGCAGTCTCTACTTATGTTTCTGCTGACCTACCTCAAGTCTTTTCCTTTGTTCTGTGTGAAACTGAATAGAGGTGTTTTTTGTTGTTTTTTGTTAATTATTATCCATCCAACGAAGGCAGGGACCTGAACCTGGTTCAACCTTTGTCCTCACTCCAGATCTCCAAACGAGTGGTCAACATCCTCAATGCCACCACTAAAGAAGAACGCTGAGGTAAATAAAGTAAGAATTGAAGCTGTATTTATTTTTTTTCTCTAAAAATTAATTCTGGTGATCTGACTGCTACACAGGACTGGCTTTAGATTTTTGTGGGACCTGATGGCAATGGATCTTGGGTGGGCCCCCCCCCCCACCTCGACTCCCTAGCAAAAACACTTTTTGTTCTTTTAATTTGTCATAGTTTTTATCTGAAGCCTAGAATATGTAATTGATTATGTGAGTCATTTGATGATGTTGATAATGATGTATGTTTGTGTGCAGTCATCATCACTGTAGTCACTTTTGCTAGCTAGGGCTCAGCTCGGCAGCAGACAATGGCAGCAAGATGGTACTGTTTTTATCATGTAGTTGTTGTGGCAGGCTGTTGGTGAAATGAACGTTGTGGAGTGAGCGACTCAGTCTCAGACAGATTCTAAACCAAGATGACTCCCGCCTGTAACAAGCAACATCTGATTGAGTCCAGTCCCTCACTGGAAATAAACAATACTTCAGAACTCAACCAGTGCCAGTACTCAGAGAATGAGAGATGACATTTTTTTTTTTAAGAAGTCAGATTAAATGATGTTGCAGCTGTCTGTCAGTCCCTGTTCTTCATTCGGAACTTGAACTTCTTCATTCTAGCCTCTGCATGTCAAACAACAAAACAGCACACATTACCTAGCGGTGCTTGCTTGTCTGCTATGTTTGTAAATGAATAGTTTCCCACTGACAAAGAAATAAAGCACTTAATTAATCCATTCAAATAATAATGATACTGTATTTTTTCTTTTATTCTTGTATTCAATATATACAAATCATAAATATTTTTTAAGAGCACTACAGCAGTCAATAAGTTACTGACTGCTCTAGTGCTCTTAAAAAAATTATGGTTTGCATATATTGAATACAAGATTAGAAGAAAATAGCATCATTATTGTTCAAACAAATTCATTACTTGATTTATTTCTTTGTCAGTGGGAAACTATATTCATTCACATAGTAGGCAAGCACTGGGTAATGTGTGCTGTTTTGTTTGAAATGCAGAGGTTAGAACGAAGAAGTTTACATTCTGAACAAAAACAACAGTGTCCGAGAGACAGCTGCTACATCATTCAATCTGACTGCTTTAAAAAAATGTTAGGTCTCATTCTCTCTACTAAAATAATAAAAAGGTGTCACCAGTAGCAAAACATGAATCAGTTCTGTGGTGTTTGTTATTTCTTTGTCAATGACAGCAGCCAGGCAGCAGCAGATCCTATCTGGGTTATAAAAATATATGATGATGTTGATAGTTTACAAGACTCAGGAATCGGCCCAAAAAGGAACACATACAGTCAGATCATATAGCCTACCTACAGGAAAGTCGGGTGGGGAGGTCAGGTCAGGCCGTCATGGACCAGGATCATCACCTTATACATTTATTTTTATATTTGCTAAATTGGCTCACTGTAATATCTTTTTTGGTATCGGGCAACCGCTCAGTGATCACATCACACTGAATTGAGGTAAGGATTATGCTAGGTAGTGAGTTCAATCTGATTATTCCATAATAAATTCCTGGAATAGCATAAGTTATTTACAGGAAATAAACACTGTGTGACACTGAAAAAGCTGCAAAAACACTACAAAAACTCACCCCCCCCGCCATTATTCTAAATTTTTTGGGCCCCCACATTAATGCCACTTGAACCACCCCTATTCGAAATCGTCTGCAAGCATCTCTCAGATATTTACTCCAATATATGGTTATGAAGGTATGCAGTTGTTTAAAACAGGAATTAAAGAGTAGTACAAGTCCATATTTAAGTGACAGAAAGTAACTGACTTCATTATCCATTGGGTGAAGTGCGGGGTGCTCATTACTCTATCCTTTGGGCTATACTGCAAGTATTAGAGATCAATCTTGGAGGATTATGATTCATGCTGGGACAGTAGTGATTCTGCAGACAGATAAGTTTCCTGCAAAGTCCTTTAAAATCAAGACAATGTTACATATGATTGATTGACTGATTGATTGACTCAGGATTAAACCCATTGAGCTTATCTCATTTTCTGTGGTGTCCTGGCTACATACAATAAGTTGTATTATAAGCCATATTGTAACAGATCCATTCACACATTTTCCAGCTGGATGATTCCCATTTTAAAGAGATAGTAACATGTTCAGGAGAACTTTAACAAAACATAATATTTAGTCACTGTCCAGCTTGTATTTCCCACTAGTTCTGTATTCCTCCTCCCCATTATTTAGTAGTGATGTTATTTGCATGAAAACAGGATCTTTGCTCCTGAGTTCATCAGTTACAGCTGCTTTCTCCCTTCCTAAAGTCAGAGAACACTGCTTGTGACCTCACAGTTACTCCCACAGCAACAGATTGTGATGTCACAACAGATGATTATGACTTGAAGCTGGGAGTAAGCAATAGAGGCAGATGAACACAAAATGGACAACAATCATATATTCATACACATATCTTTAGTAATAAATTATGGGGATGAAAAATACATAAATGGAATCCAAGCAGGATTGTACTTAATTATTATGTTTTTTAAAGTTTTCTTTGAGGCTCAGTAGCTCTTTAAGAAGGTAATTTTCTTACCATTTAAGGGGCGTCTATTGTTCATAAAGTAGTGTGTTCTCACACTGAAGTATACCCACACTGAAGAATGTTGATCTTCATAGATGGAAGGAGAAAGAGCTCATGTTGGGAGACAGTACATAACAAGCATTTGTCAATGCTGAATGTTTGCTTGCTGGCATTGGCATTGGTAGTGTAGGAGTTAGAGAGCTGCATAATAGGAATGGCAGTGAAGTATTGAACTGAAGCCAACCCCACCACCACCCTGCAGATACTGACAGGCATTGGGGTGTGCCTTTGGGTCATCAGGCATAATGGCCACGCCATTTCACCACACCCTACCCTGCAGACACCGACAAGTGTTACGGTGTGCCTTGGGGTCTTTGGCCCTTATATTCACCCCATTCCATTAGGAAATATGGTAAGATGGGTGCTGTATAGGAGAATGGGGTGAACTTTGGGGCCGAAGAGTCCAAGGCACACCTCAATGCTTCTCACTGGCTGCAGGGTGTGGGTGGGGGTGGAATGGTATGAGCATTACAGGTGACAATCCCAAGTCACACCCCTAATGGCTGTCATTCTCTACAGGATGGGGCATTATGGTCGGAAACCCTAACACCTCAGGCGTTCTTTGGTATTTTCACTCCAAATTTTCAACATGTGTTTTTTGTGACCCCCACCTCATGAACAGTGGCAATATCAGTTTGTTAGCCGAAAGCTGCTTTTGCACAGTGACTACGCCATTTGGCACCACAGGTGCAAAAACACATTTTGAACAGGATGTGAAAAATGACATCTGTACTGTTCATGGGGAGGTATAAAAAATGGCAATGTTGAAAATCTGCAGTGAAAATATTAAAACAACTGGTGAAGTCATGGGTGTGCATAGAAACTGTGCAACACACACCTGTAATGTAATTAGTTTGGGGATTTTTTACAGCAGATTGTCAACACAGGCATTTTGGGACCTCTGCTCATGAACAGTGGCACTGTGATTTTCTTTTTTTTTTTTTTAAAGTATCTTTATTGTATTTTGCATAAACATACAAACACTCATACATACCAACCCGGGAGCCCGGGTGCCCACCCCTATAACTGAGTAGGCGAACTATGTACAAGAAACAATATACAATCACAGCTGCAGAGAACTGCCCGCCTCTATCCCGACATGAAAACCAGGACTCCACTCCCGCCTTGAGGGAAAAGAACAAAAAGTAGTAGCTTGGGACTGGATATTAACGACAAACAAGAACCCCAAAGTGTAAAGACTAGGATTAGTCCACCAATCCCATAGTTCCCAAAACCCTCTAGTCCAGTGGAGGGTGTTCCGCAGCTGTGTCCCAGGAAAGAGAGGCCCCAAAAATAAAAATAAAATCCCTTGCTTGCGAGTCCAGGTCCTATCTTATTAATGTACAATGTTACAGGAAAATAAAAAAGGGAGAAGAAAATTAGTTCTAAAACCTACAGGTCTCTAGATCTAGAGATAGAGAAAACTAGAGTATTCCCAATATAAACAACCAGTCATAAAAATATTAAAATATAAAAACCCACCGCTTCAATAAGCTACACTTAGACAGACAGACCGATGGCAAGGAGGCTAGAGCTGGGTCGAGTAGACAGCCTCTAAAATTCGCCACCTCTTATCGTAAATTCCTTTTTTCCCATTCCGAGACAAGTGGCGCTTAATCCTCCTAGTACCCTCATAAGATCCATAGCCAGCGGTCATATGAATAAATGCATTCACTTTTCCAGTGCCTCAACACATAAGCTTTAACCAGGGCGGACATCAGGGCAATATGATACTTAATCTGCGAACCTGGGATCTGAGTCAAATCCCCCAAAATACAGACCTCCGGTGCAATGTAATCTACATAATTTAGAAGGGGGTCCATATTCTGCTTAATTAAAACCCAAATTGGGTATATCCTAGGGCAGTCCCAAAATATATGTAATGTATCCCCGGAATTCAAACCACACCTGAAACATAGATCTGTCTGTCCAAGCTTCCTAGCACAGAGTTTGGCGGGGGTGAAATACAAATTAGAAAAAATGAAAAATTGCATAGTTCTGAATTTGGGTATAGATATGTAGGCCACACTTTTCCATATTGTCTCCCAGTCCGACTTCCGTAGGGTATCCTTCTTCTCCCAGTAGGCCACGCTCGCCGAGACTTCTTTGCTGAGGAAATCGAGAAGCACCTTATACATTGTTGACAGAGGCTTTCGAGCGCAATTAATTCCCTTAAGATTATCCCAAGTGAATGGAGTCCCTTCTTGACTACTATTTTCCCTTTGCATTCTCTGTAACATTTTGGTAATCTGTAACTTCTTAAAGAAATTAATACCACTACATTGAGGCGGAAACATGACTTTATCGTCTAGGATCAAGTCTGACCAAACACAATTAGCTAACTGAGGAGCCCAGGAGACCCTAATAAGTCGGCCACCAATAGCCATGTTCGGATTACCTAGAATAGGTTGACCTCTACAGCTCTTCTGAAGCTTCTTACGAAGTGGGGACAAAAAAGCCCACCAAGCCATGACTGTCTTGACTATTGGGGAATCCTTACCCACATCAGGGAGGGATCCCGGATTAGTAAAGAGCAAAGACTCAGGAGAAATACCCTTATCTCTTAAAATTTGCTGTTCAATATGTAGCCAAGTTGGCGTATAGCCCTCTCCCTCCTGAGTACTATTCCATCGTGTCATTATCGATAATTGCCCAGCAACATAGTATAGGAAGATATCTGGAATTCCAAGCCCCCCTGAAGTAGAGGGTAATCGCAAAACCACATGTTTCCTCCTCGGAGGCTTGGAATTCCATAAAAAGTTGGAGAAAAGTTTTGTATTCTAATAAACCAAGACTTGGAAATATTATAGGGGACAAATATAGGATATAAAATCTAGGTAATAGATTCATTTTAATTAATCCTATTCTAGCTGTCGAATTTAAGGAAGTTTGTTCCACCTATCCAAATCAGCCCTAGCTGCTGCGAATATTTTGTCCAGGTTTGCTTCAGCACCTTGCTGGAAATTAAAGTAACCGAATCTCCAAATAGTCAATACCATCTGGAGCCCATTTTAGGTGAAGATGGTCAAAATCTACCTTAAATACATGTGTGGTTAGGGGAGAACCTGGGTCTTGGTTAAATTTAACTTATAGTTTGAAACTACGAAAATCTCTTTATAATCTCCAGAACCCTATCAAAACTCTTCACTGGGTCATATAGATGCAGCAGAATATCATCTGCAAAACCGAAAACTTCAGTTCCTACCCATAACCTCAATCCCCGTATTTCAGGGTCTGATTGAATCACTCTCAAAGAGCTCCAGATAAATATTAAATAAAATTGGGAGAGGGCAACCCTGCCTGGTCCCATTATCCAGATGGAATTCCTTTGACAAAAAACCATTACATAGGACCCTGGCCGTAGGTATAGCATAAAGATTCCTAATACCCCTAAGAAGGCCCTCCGGGAAGCCCATCCTCTCCATGGTGGCAAATAGAAAGGGATGGGAGACCCGGTCAAAGGCCTTCTTGGCATCCAAGGAGAAAAGGGCCATATCCAGACAAGAGGTAGAGGCCTCCACAAGGATATGGTGAAGCTTACACAAAGCATCATGAGCCCCCTGCCCGGCATAAAACCAACCTGGTCTTGGCTAATAATCCGAGGAGCTATCTTTAAAATTCTATTAGCCAATATTTTAGTTAACAATTTGATGTCCTGGTTCAAGAGGGCAATAGGTCTGTAACTACCTGGTGATTCTCGGGGCTTATCTGGTTTAGGAATAAGTGTAATATAAGCCTGATATAACGGCAAATGGGGGATTCCCTCAGACAAAATACCAGAGAAAAGCTCATGGAGTAAAGGTAAAAGACTCTTCAGATGGGCTTTGTAAAACCCAGCTGAAAGACCGTCTGGACCTGGAGTCTTGCCCCTAGGCATAGTGTTAATTGCATCACATATTTCAGCCTCCGTTATAGGTGTTACCAGGGCCTGGGCCTGTTCTTGGTCCAGTCTAGGTAATGCAATACTCTCCAGAAATTCCCACGCACCTTCCTCAGTGCTGTCTGATGCCCCCTGATATAAATCTATGAAATAGTCGGCAAAAGCATCTGCCATATCCTGAGGGTCTGTGATCAGGTCCCCCCGGTATTCCAGGTATGGTATCGTACGAGCTGCTTCCCACTCTCTAACCTGGCTTGCAAGAAGCCTGCTGGGCAGGTCCCCCTGCAAAAGGTATTCAGCATGAAGCCTTTCAGTCCAAGCCTCCAATTTGACGTACATAATATCCGTCAGCTCATCCCTCAGTTCACGAAGTTCTCTATCCACCTCCTCACCAGATCCCTCAAGTGGGGTGAGTGAGTTAATAGCACCCTCAATGAATTCCTCCCTTGCTTTCCTCAACTTATTCCTCCTAATGGAAAGGGTCTGGGCTATACTGGAATATAGGACTTTACAAGTAGGCCATGCTAAGTTCTTATTGTCCAGGGTAGGGATCTGGGTCGCAATAATATCTTTAAGAGTTTCCTCCAAATGAGATAACATGTTGTCTTCTAAATAAAGGGATTCATCCAATCTCCACCTGAACGGTTTTGTCGGAACAGACTCCAATATCCAACACATCTGTAATGGAGAATGGTCAGACAAAATTCTACTGTGAGTAAACAGCTTCTTAACCCCTCGTAAGGCCTCCTGATTAACCAAGAAAAAATCAATCGTGTTTGAGTTTTATGCACCCCTGAATAGAAGGTCATTATACCATTTCCTTGTTTAAACTTCCAAAGGGGTCTGTCAGTGCTACCACCTCTAGAAATCTGGCCAAGGATACCTGTGCTCTAGAAGGCGGTTTTTTAGAGGGGGGGTTCCTATCCACCAAGTCACTAAAGCAAAGATTCCAATCCCCTGCCATAATTAGGGGGTGAGCTGAGAAGCTGATGAGGTCTAATTGCAGGGAGGAAAAAAATTCAGGGTTGGGGGGGGTTGGCCCGTATACAGAAGCTATTGTTATTAGCCTCCCCATAATAGTACCCGTGACAAAAGCTCCCCGCGCATCCTCCCGGGTTTTATATTGCACAGGAGTAAACGGACAGCTCTTTGCATTCAAGATAGCAACGCCCCCTGAGGCTTTGGCATGCCCCTCTTCAAAAACTTGACCTACCCAAAGCCTTCTCAAAAGCAATAACTCTTCTTTTAAGAGGTGTGTCTCCTGCAGCAAAGCTATATGAGCCCCTATCTGTGAAATAAATTTCAGAATCAATAACCTCTTTTTCCTCCCTCTAAGGCCTTTGACATTCCAGGATAAAATGTTAACCGTAAACATATTCATGTATTACACCCCATACCTCCCAGCCCGGCTGCCCGCTAAGGAAAAAAAACAAAACATTCAAAATCTGCAGTTTGGACTCTCTCTCTTCCCCTCCCCAAACCCCACCCTTTTATCACTACCCCGATCCACTGATCGTCCTCCTAACCATTGTCGAGAACGAGATGAGCCAGCCACTGAGCACATTCTCTGGACCCTCCAGCCTCTAAATAACCCAAAAACAAGTATCTATTCCCCTTTACCCAGCAAATCAAAATTTTTATTTGTAAGCTCCTTCCTCCTCCTCTCATACTTCTTCTGAGGTCCCAACTTATAACTCCACCTTCATTAAGGCTTTATATCAATAGTCTCAGTCACCACCATCCTCAGGTGAAATTGTGTTGTATCTTAGTAGGAATCCTTATTCCAAAGTGTCATAACTAGGGAAAACAGAGTTCAGCCACATCCAAGGACTTGTCCCGAGCCGTAGATTCAGGTTGCCGCCCTGAACAGATCTGGAAGTTCAGCTTTCAGCCCCTCCACAGCATCCCTCACTGTCAAAAACCTCCGGTCCCCTGCTTGCAACTTGACCACCAGAGTAGCAGGATGTTGCATCCGAAATTTCACACCTGCTAAATAGAGCTTCTTTTTAATATCAATATATTCTTTCTGTTTTTCACGTATGGCAGGTGTCTGGTCCTGAAAAAGCCAAATTGCAGCTCCATTCCAGTGCAAGTTTTTAAGTGCTCTCGCTCTCATAAGAACGTGGGTCTTCTCCCTAAAATTCAAGAAGCGCATTATGATAACCCTGGGTCGAGCCCCTGGGGGTCTCTCTCAGAGACCGATGTGCCCTCTCAATATTATATGCCTCTCCATAAGGAGTAGGGCCCAGGATCTTTAACAGCAGTCCCTGAATAAAAGTGATACAGTCCGCACCCTCGGAGCGCTCTGGCAGACCAGCCAGAATTAAATTATTCCTTCTGCTCTTGTCGATTCTTGATCATCTACTCTCTCCTCCAATTTTTCACTTGTCTCCTTAGGGCCACCAACTCCTGCTCATGTGTAGATGTTTTCTATCTTGAGAGGCAGCTCTAGCTTCCAGATCCCTACCTCTGTGCCAAAACGTTAAGAGTAGGCTTAATAGTAGCAAAATCAGTTACCAGCCCTCGTAGGAGTGATTTAATTTCTTCTAAATCGTCCTGAGGGTTCTGGCCTTTCTCCTCCGCACCCATGCATGCCTCCTGGTCTTCTGGCATTGGCGAAAGGGGTTTCGAGTGTTTGGAGGCAGGCGCTCGTGCGTCAGCGAGTTCGGGGCTTCCTGGATCCATCCTCGGTACTGCAGCACAGGAGGGTACTCTCGCGCAGCTAAAGCGGAAAAAAGAACCGAGCGGATTTTCAGTAAGTTCAAAGTAAACAGCTGCCAGTTCCAAAACAATTTATCAGCCCGTTAGCGATAGTCGGGGATTTTAAATTGATCTAGAGGTTGAGTCGGCCCGGGAGAAGCGCTCTGCACGTCTGCTCGGCACTAGCACATCACGTCATCCCACGCCCGCACTGTTATTTTCTTAATCTGTCCCAAACAGTGATTTCCCACAGCGACCACACATTTTTGCGCTAGAAGTGAGAAAACACATTTCGGCCATGGTGTGAAAAATGACAGCTGTATTGTTCATAAGGAAGTATGGAAAAATGCCAGTGATGAATATCTGGACTGAAAATATTACAAATTCATGAACTTATGAGGGTGCGTGGAAACTGCGCAATGCTCACTCGTAACACAGTTATTTTATGGACTTTTGTCACCAAACTTTTAACACAGCCATTTTAAGACCTCTGCTCATGAACAGTGTCAAAGTAACTTTCTTAATCTGTCCTGAAAATTGATTTCACACACCGACTGCGCCATTGTGCGCTACATGCGCGGAAACACATTTTGGGTGAGATGTGAAAAATGGCAGCTGTACTGCTCATAAGGAGGTGTGGTAAAATGGCAATGTTGAAAATCTGGAGTGAAAATATTAAAAAGTCATAAACTTACGAGCGTGCGTAGCAACTGCACAACACACGCTCATAAATCAGTCATTTTTGGGAATTTTTTCATCAAATTTTCAACATAGAGTTTCTGTGTGCCTACCTCATGAACGGTGACATTGTTGTTTCATAAATCAGTCCCAAAAGGTGGTTCCATGCAGTGACCACGAAATCACCTTTTGGCTCAGATTAACGCCATGACAGTGCCAGAATTCAGGAGGAGGGGTCCCAAAAACCCCATGTTGAACATTTGGTGCCAAAATTCCAAAAAATGCCTGGGATATGCATAAAAGTTGAAAAAAAACTATTTATTCCATTATGCAGCTTACCGGCATTTCTTCAGTTTGCGGTTGGCTTTGAAGAGTGCAGATGTGTTCCTGGTCCACCAAAGATGGTCTCACTGGCCTCCAGAGGTAAGTATGGGGTGAGGTGAGGGGGTTCGGAGATGGATGCGCAGATAGTAGGCGCGGGTTGGGGGCAAGACAATCAACGAGGGACCGTTTTTTTCTTTTCAGGTGTTCGTTTTCTTTTTAGGAGGACAACGCAGGACTTGTGCCACACTGGAGTGGGCTCCCAGTGTGGCAGCTGGAAGATTTATGGGGGGGCAGTGAAGCCAATGGGGGATTGGCACCCCCATCGGCCATACAGATGTGTGCCATGCAGGGGTGGGCTCCCAGCATGGCAAATAGAAGTCTGTTTCTTTTGGGGGGGTTAATTGAGCCGATGGACAAGCAGGATTGCCGGCAATATGTTAATCAACACTATCTTATTGCTGCTCACTGAAGCGGAGCTCTCCCTTTCAACTGTACGTCACTGCATTTTCAACTGCTGTCATAGACAGCTACAGCATTCATTGGTGAACTGTTGCCACATCTGCAAACACACTGACTGAATTGGAAGACAGGTGCCACACCTACAAAAACTCAGATGATGGCACTATGTTTCTTGCACATGCATGCAAGCAAACATAAAAAGGAAAGAAAAGGCAAGGACTAGAGATGTGAACCTGAGTAAGACTACCAAGGAAAGTGAACTGAGATAATCAGAGCTTGTATGAAAGATGGAATGAGCAGTGACGTGCCAAGAAGTAGTGCAATGCAGAATTTTCTTTTTTTGGCAGAATGGAATTCTGTGCAATGTCTGAAAAATCAAACTAATTCCATGGAATTCCATCGGAAGTGGAATGGCACAATTCCACCAGGGAAAAGCGTTATTCCATTCTCATGTGCTGTATTTTTTTCCATGGAACACGTTAAGCAACCATTATATGCAGATTCTGTGGAACTGAGTGAATTACATCAGAAATGCCCCACTTGTTTCCTAATGGATCTTCTACACCTTCCTGGGGGGTTCATTAAGATGTCTTGATTGCCTGTTGTCTGTTTTGAAATAGTGCCTGGATTCCACCATTTGCATTGACTCAGCAATGTGAGTCACTGAATGCCATTCTGCTGTTTTCTCATGAAATGGTTGTGTTTTCAACTAAAGCACTGGCTGTTCCATGAAATAGGTGTTTTTGTGGAAAACTATTCCAGATATAGTTAGTGACACCACTTGGATAGTTATTGACACCACATTAGTGACACCACATTCTGTCCAAAAGACACCCATGTGATTTCACTATCCATGAGTAGCTAGTGATACCACCTGTCTAAAAGGCACCCACATGATGTCACTATCTGTGGATTAAACAGAATATCTGCACCATGCTCCTCCTTGGTGTCTTGCAGTCTTTCATAACCCAGGAGGTATTCAAGATAAAAGATATGTTTTCTGGAGCTACTGCACTTTTGTTGAAGACAATTGACACCAAAATTGGTTAAAACTTTTACATTCCTGCATACTCTTAAGTTGAAGCTAAAGTGGCAGATAAATCTTTAGTGTATTGCTGGATTTGTATGCTCTATTCTGATCTAGCAGGCTATGGTTTTTGTAGTGTAGTTAAGGTGAGAGAATGTGTAGGGCCCTGCATACTCCACAGTTCACAGTATCAGCAAGCATCCAGAGAAAAACACAGAAATCAAGACTGTAAAAGGACATTACTGTAGATGAGTTTCTCATTATTGTTTCAGTTTTGGTGGTCAATATTTTCTGTAAGGTTTACTAGCTTCTTAATTTGGTGTAAGGGCAATATGGCTCTCTGGATGCAGCCAGTAACAGCCAGCATGACAGATAAGCACAATCTGTAGCTCTGATGCTATTTAACTTTTAGTTTTTTGTAGGCTGGTGAATGTAAGAAATATTTGTAGCATGTGTACTTACTGCTGCAAAAACATAATTTATTTTCAACAGTTTTGTAAGTTCATACCACTAGACAATAAAACAGAAAATTCATTCTGTGCTTTATGGCACACAGAAAGGTTTTTGCAACACTACTCATCTTCCTGAGATGCCAGTGAAGTGCATCAATATAAACCTCTGCCATATGTTCGCTACACCTGGGGCTTGGAGCATTCGTGGAACATTTAAGCAATTTATCCCTCCAGGGTGTGGGTATACTGGAGCATTTACCACACCAGTTACGATAAATCCTCCAGTATACTCACACCCTGGAGGGATACATTTTTATTATACAATGTCCCCGTTCCGTTTTTGGTAAAAAAGAAAACATTTTTTTTTCTTTTCATTTTAAATCTTTTTTAATATTTTTATTGTTGGGGGGGAGGAAATAGTCCTCTGATATGGGCAATCGTGTGAGAGAGAGAGAGAGAGAGAGAGAGAGAGAGAGAGAGAAAGAGAGTGGGAAGACACTCTGAGAGTCGGGTAGTAAGTGGTACTGGAGGCAGAGCAGAAAAAAAATGGAACGTGTAGAGGTATGTGGCGAGCAGTATCTGATGAGACATGGAGCGAGGCTTCAGCTACGAGTGGTTTAGTACAGAGCTGCAGTTTGCGAGCTGTAGGGAACGCAGTGTCAGGTAATTAGAAGGGACTCGGGCTGCAGGAAGAAACGTGTCTGGAGGGGTGGCAAGGATGACTGTCACGTTCAGGAACTGATGTAGGCTCAGTACAAGGTGCTGTTTTTTGTTTTTTTTCACTTGACGAGTATTTTTTCTGTCAGTTGTTTCAGGAGAGCAGTGTAGTTTATGTACTTGAGTTGCGGACTGGAGTTGTGGAGCAGTTTAGCGGGGAATAAAGATGGTGGGTATATGTTATGATTTTGGGGGGTTGTACTGATCTTGGTAAAGAGGTTGGCTGGCACCTTTTCCAGTGGGTACACTGGATGATTTATAATGCTGAAAAGGTGCCAGCCAGCCAATTAAAATACAGTATTTGGCTCATTCGATTTACCACATTGTATAATTGTGAATTGATCCCCCTTTTTCTCTCAGAGGCAGGTGATGCACTGGAATAGCCTACAAGCAGAGACAGTGAGCATGAAGACAGTTCAGGCCTTCAAGTTAAGTCTGGACACATTTCTGCTTGCCATGGGAATCACTGGCACCCAGGGTAGTACAGTGGTTAGGAAATCCCAATGAGTTCATAAGTGTTTGCACAACATACTGAACTTGCAGTATTTCATCCTTGATTGTGAAGCAGGGTGCGGATGTAATATACCTAGAGTTGCTTTCTGTCCTTAAAAAACTGTTACTATGCAAGTTAAAAGTTTGAAGTTGAATGGCTTCAGGGTCAAATCTCTTTGTTGATGTTTATTTGCAATGTCATGATAGCACTGGATGTGGACAGTGTTCAGTACTGGTACTGCAGGCAGCAAGCCCTAAAACATACTGTTAGACAAGTGATACTTAAAGGATTTACATTAAGTTCAGAATCACTTATGAAGCAGTTTGTTTGAGGGGAGTTGGAATAAGAGGTGAGTTTTTCTGAGATATTTTGGTGGTGTTTTTTGCTTAAATTTGTATTTTACAGCTGCTGGCTGAGCATTATGCTAGGTTTGGTGGTTGGAATTGAAACCCCCCCACCCTTCTCCTCCACCAGCGTTTCTTAAATACTGAAAAGACACTGGGGGTTGGGCTTTAAGGCTATGAGGGAGGTGCTTGAGGAGCTGGGAAATAGTGCTGCCAACAGACAGGGTCAAGATAGAAAGAAGAGGAACTGCGAGAGGGAGAATGGAACAGAGGGAGCAAAGAATAGGACGGGGTAATGGGGCAATGGCAATGGCTTGGGGCAGTCTGGGAAGGGAACAAGGTAGTGGGGCAAGCCAGAATGAGGGTCAATGGAAGGAAGGGGACAAAGGAATCTGGGAAAGGTGGGGAACAGAAGCCACAGGGGAGGAAGGATCGTGGGATGTAATAACTGTGGATGGGCAGTATTCATGGACACCCTGTGGAGGAAGGAGGGGTGCTCCATCTGTATAAGGCTGGGGAGGCTACAGAAGGAAGTACTAAGGCTAAGGGGGAAGTGTCAAAGATGATGAAGGGGCATATTAGGTAAGGAGGAAAAGGGAATGTGGAAATCACGAAAGACATCCAGGAAAAGAAGAAAGATGGGAGGAATAAGAGGGACAGGGGGTGGTCAGGACAAAGGGGGCAATGGGGATGACACAGGCACAGGAGACAAACGTGCAAGAAGAATAGGAGAAGGAGTACAGGTAGATGGTAATGTTAGACGCTCAGATGGGGCAGACCTCTAACACAGGAGTCAAAGGAGGGGAAGAAAGAAGGGGAAGCACAGTCCATGGGTACAAAGAACAAAATGACTGAGGAGGGAGATGGAGAAATAGGTGAATTGGGGCAAAAAGGGTTTAGTACAGTGGAGAACACAGGGAGAAGTAGATACAATAGGAGGGAACATTGTGCAGGAGGAAGAAGGAGAGGAGAAGGAGAGGATGGGGAAGGGAAGAAGGGAGGTGTCTTGGTCTTAGGGGACTCGATACTAACAGGGGTCAGGTGGGGAAGTAAAGGGGAGAGGCACAGTAGAATTTGGGTGGAAGCAGTGCCAGGAATGAAGGCGGAAAGGTTAGGGAAATCCATGCTAAGGTATGCAAGCAGGGGAAGGGAAAGGCCTCACCTTATACTACACCTGGGGACAAATGACCTGGCTGATGGGACGGTAGTGGAGGTTGAGGAACTGGGACCTCTGTGCGAGGGAGCGGGAAGATCTGTCACCTTCTTGGAGGTACTTCCCATTCCCAGGGCAAGCATGGAGAGAAAAGGGAGAATTCAAGAGTTTAATGAATGGCTGGAGGCCTGGTGTCAGGAAAACGGGTATGGGCTGGTAGGAGGGTGGGGGAAGGGACCTGGGAGAACAGCAGTCTGTATGCAAAAGATAGACTGCAACTAAATGAGGAAGGAAAAATTGTACTGAAGGCAAGGATAGGGAAGCACATTGAGGAGCATTTATACTAGGAGAGGGGGGTAGCAGGAGGGATAGTGGTGTTCAGAGGCCTAGTGATGTGAAACCAAATGGGCTTACCCCCCGTGATAGCAAGATAATGAGGAAGGCAACTACTAAGGGAGTGGACATAAAGGGGAGAGAGGCCGGGGAGGGTAGAGACAAGGGCTGGAGGGTGGTAACACTAAATGCTAGGAGTCTGGGGAATAAGGGGACAGAGGTATAGGCTCTCTTGGAGGAGGGGGTCGTGGACTTGGTGGCTATAACCGAGACATGGACCACCCAAATCCACGAATGAGACATGACAGTTCCGGGATACAGATTACACTGGAAGGATAGGTGAAATGGGAAGGGGTGGGGGGGGTGGCACTGTATGTAAAGGAGGGATTAAAATGTGTAGGGAAGAAGGGAGACAAGAAATACAGAAGCACTGTGGGTGCAACTACGGGATCCCAAAAATAGATCACTAAGCCTGGGGATGGTGTACAGGCCACCGTCTCAAACTGAAGGGATGGACAGGGTACTGGCAGAACAGATCAGGAGGGACTGCTGAAAGGGGGGGGGTGGTTATAGTAGGGGACTTCAACCTGCCAGGGGTGGAGTGGGACACACCTACCACAAAGAGCAGAAGGAAGCAGGTAATGCTGGACGCCTTGCAGGAAAGCTTTCTAGTACAGTTGGTCAAGGAACTAACTAGGGAAAGGAACACCCTTGACCTTGTACTGATGAACGGGGAGTGGGTGAGGGATGTGAGGGTGGAGGAACCACTGTTGGGGAGTGACCACCAGATAATATGGTTCCAGTTACAGATGGCTAAAGATAGGATGGCATCTGGCACAAGGGTGCTGGATTTCAGGAATGCCAACTTTAAGATGATGACAGAAGTGGCACAGGGGTTCCTGTGCAAAATTCAGTTGGAGATGGACACACAGCAAAAGTGGGAACTGATAAGATAACGGATAGTGGAGGCAACAGAAACTTGCAGCATGGCCCAGACTAAGAAGGCTAGGGGGAAGAAACCTAGCTGGATAAGTAAAGGGGTGCTAGACAGGGTGAGGAAGAAAAGGCCAGCTTACAGGAGAAAATCAGGTAGGGAGGATGATAGAGAGGAATAACTGAAGGAAGCAAAGGAATTGACCTGGGGGGGGGGGAGTAAGGGCAGCCAAGGCAGCAAGGGTACTCAGGCTGGCACAGGGCATAAAAAAAGGGGAGATAGACTTCTTTAGGTACATCAGGGAGAAAAGAAGTTGTAAGGGCCAAATTGTAAGAATTTAGTAGGAGGGGGATGGGTGAAAGAAAGGGGTGAAAAGGCAAAAGTGCTCAGTGACTACTTCTGTTCAGTCTTTACAAAAGAAAAGGAAGGGGCGCTACCCATAGTAGGAGGGAGGATAGAAACAGATGAGGGGGGTGATGGATAAAGAAATCATAGTGGAGAGGGTGCTGGAGGGGTTAAGGGCATTGAAGGTAGACAAGGCTCTGGGACAGGATGGAGTACATCTGAGAGTGCTGAAGGAACTGGTAGAGATCCTGGCAGACCCTTGGCAGACTTATTTAATTCATCTCTAGACACAGGATGCATACAGCAGGACTGGAGACTGGCTCATGTGGTTCCCCTCCACAAGAGTGGACCCAAGGATGAACTGGGGAACTATAGGCCAGTAAGTCTAATGTCCATAGTGGGGAAGCTAATGGAGACCATCCTAAAGGATAGGCTAGTGGCACTACTGGAGGTGAATGAGGTGCAAGACAGGAGGCAGCATGGCTTCATCAAAGGCAGGGCATGCCGGACCAACCTTGTGGAATACTATGACTGGGTGATTAGGCAAATTGACAGGGGTCATGCGATGGATGTCCTGTACCTAGACTTCAATAAGGCCTTTGATTCAGTACCACATGGGAGACTTGGAATCAAGCTACAGGGAACAGGGAAGGGAACAAACTGGTGGGGTGGGTGAAGAACTGGTTAAAAAATAGGCAGCAGAGGATGGTGATAGATGGGGAATACTCATCCCCTAAACCTGTGACAAGTGGTGTTCCACAGGGTTTGGTTTTGGCATATTTATTGCAGACATCTTGGAGGGCATCAGCAGCAAAATCAGCCTATTTGCAGATGACACCAACATAGGAGTGGTGGTGGATGACCACGGGGGGTAGTGGGAGCTACAGGAGGATCTGACAAGGCTGGAGGCATGGTTTGACAGATGTTAGCTGGGGTTCAACACAAAAAATGCAAGGTGCTGCACTTCAGAACAAAAGATCAGAGGAGAAGCTACCATCTGGGGGGATTGCAACTGGAAGTAACAGAAGAGGAGAAGGATCTGGGGGTGCTCATCATGGGAGCAATGAACAATTCCACACAGTGCAGAAAGGCAGCAGCAATGGCCAACAAAATGCTGGGGTGCATTACAAGGGGAATTACCTCGAGAAGAAGGGAAGTTATACTACCATTGTACACATTGTTAGTTAGACCCCACCTTGAATACTGCATGCAGTACTGGCACCCGTACCTACAGAGGGACATTAGGTTGCTGAGGGGGTGCAGCGTAGGTCAGCGAAGATGATTCAGGGCCTGGGGGAATTGCCATATGAGGGTAGACTGAGAGAGTTAAACGTTCACACAGCGGGGGAGGAGAAACGGGGAGATATGATTGAGACCTTCAAATACATAAAAGAGATCATCAAAATGTACATAGAGGGTCTATTCAGGACAAGCGTGGGGAGAGACACTAGGGGCCATTACATGAGATTGGAGGGGGTTAGATTTGGGAGGGAGTAATTTCTTTACGGAGAGGGTGGTGGCAAAGTGGAACGCACTACCAGCTGAAGTGGTGGCATGTACCACAGTGCAATGCTTCAAGAAGGGGTGGGACAGGGCAAAGGGGAGGGTAAAGAGAGGTAAGTTGGGGTGGGGCAGCTGCTGAATAGGGAGCAAGCTGCATTCATAAGCAGCCTAGATAGACCATGATGGCCTTTTGCTGGTGGCAATTTTCATATGTTCATATACTTGTAAGCCAGCTTTAACAGTTAAATCAGATTGCTGAGTTACACGTTTGAATAAGAGTCTACAGCAAGTTTTCAGTAAGATGCCAGTGGTTACTGTATGATGAAGGTCACTGATTTGACTCCTGCTCTAAAAGCTATGTCTTCCAAAGCTGACAGCCTGACAGTGTCTGAAACCTGAGACTTTGAAACACCCTAATTTTGCTATTGAAATATGTTGTGATTGCCATGACCAAAGGAGTGAGATGACACAAAAACTAGGTTTTGCAAAGAAAAGAGCTGAGTATTTTAAAGCTGGAGTTTGAGAATTCAGGGACCAGATATTCAAAAAGTTGGTGCAAATCCAAGTTTCCCAGCTCAAACCAGGTTTTGCACAAATGTGCTATATTGAAAGCCCTGTTAGTGCATGCAAACAGGTTTGCTCCCAGGCAATATTCAGAGGGGGGAGGGTTGCAATGTACATGAAGGGGCGGGGACCTGAATACTGGCGCAGTCCTATATTCAGAGTATTTGCTCAACGCAAGGTCATTTTCACAGTCCCCTTGTGTGGCACAGATACCATCAACCAATGACATGACTAACTCCCGTGCAACCCTAGCGATTGGTGGAGGAAGTGCATCGACCCCCCCAACCTCCAACACAGTAACCGTTGATGTCCAGTGGTCCCAACTCTGCTAATCCCCAGTCTGATATACATGAAAACAGTCCTTAGTGCTAGTGATCCCCCCAAGCTAATTACTGGCCCAATGTACACAATGAACATTCCATGGTGCTAGTGGTTCCCCAAACCAATCGCTGGCCTTTTGTTATAAATCACACTTTCCCTGGTGTCCAGTGATTGTCTCCCCGCTGATCGCTGGCCCACTGTTAAAACTTAAACATTCCCTGGTGTCCAGTTGTTCCCCCCCTACCAATTGCCGACTTGATGTTAAGATTGAAACATTCTCTAGTGTTCAGTGGTCCCTACCTCCACCTGCACCCGTGCCTGATCTATAAATAATATTCCCTAGAGACCACTGTGGTCCCTTCCCCCCCCCGCACCCATGCCCAATTTATAAATAATATTCCCTGGTGTCCAGTGGTCCCCCCATCCTGATCCCCTGTAAAATATAGTGAACCCATTCCCTGGTGTCTAGAAGACTCCCCACCCTGGCAGGTAGTGCCCCACCACCCTACTTCCCCTATCCCGACCCCAAGCCGGCAACCAGCACAGCCCTTTGCTGTCTCGCCACAGCTGGTCACTGTATGAGTTATCACGCGAGCGACTGACAGTTTGCACTCATTGACAGCTCAGTCGGTGGTCGACCGTGGTGGAGAGCAGAGGCTGTACCAGTCACCATCTCGGTCGGGGTGGGTAGTGGGGCACTACCTGCCAGGGTTGGGGGCTGGGGTTCACTATACACCAGGAGATGAGTTCACTGTATTTTACAGGGGATCAATGACAGGAAGGGGGATCCACTAGACTCCAGAGAATGGGTTCATTGTATTTTACAGGGGATCGGGAAGAGGAAACACTGGACACCAGGGAATGGTCCTAAAATGGAATATTATTTATAGATTGGGCATGGGTGTAGGGGGGAGGGACCACTGGACACCAGGAATGTGTAATTTGTACCAACAAGCCGGTGATCAGCGGGGGGGGGGGACTAGCAAAAGGGATAACTCTCTGGGATCGTGCAAGTGGGGGGCTTCGCTGCACTAAATTGCTGGGCTACCAATTCAAATGAACCCATAGCGGGCATGCAAATGTTTCCTTAGCACCTTGCATGCCCAGTGAGCTCCATTAAATGGGTCTGCTTGACTATTAGAAATTTAGCGCAGGCGCAAGCCATTGTGGTGCCCTATTTCAGGAACCATGTCTGCCCAGAGCTAAGTGGCTTAGCACTGGGCTGACATGGTCCTATATTCAATCAAACAGCGTGGCCTGCTATTCCACTGAATATGATATCTTTGGCCATCCGGGCAATCACAAGGCAAAGCGCAATTATCTGCGTTCTACTTTGCACATTTTTGAATATCAGCCCCAGGAATCAGCATAGCTCCACTGGTAGCACGTCCACCTCTGAGTCAGAAGGTCATGGGTTCTACTCCCACACTGGGATTGGGATCATACCATCAATGCTAGCACCAGAGTGCAGTTCTAGGGGGATACTGCACTGTCAGGGTGTGCTGTCCTTTGGATAAGACATTAAATCAAGGTCCCATCTGCCTTTCTTATGGATATTAAATATCTCATTGTACTTCTCAAGAAGATCAGGTGAATTTTTATTTAAATGAAAAAACTAAACACAATACAACAATCATACACAAATCATAAACAGACTGGAAACAATATCATATAGACAGAATTAACAGCAGTCTGCAAATAAAAGAAAATTATAACTGGCATAATACAAGTCATGGGTAAAAAGCGAGTTCAGAAACAATGTAAGTTAACTCATGAAAATTATTAACCCTACCCATTCCAGATATACTCCTTAGGCTGTGAGGTGAAATTAAGATCCAGAAACCCAACTGCAGATATTCCAGAGGTGTTAGAAATGTGTACGTGATAGTAAAGCATATTGCCTGCAGTATACATTCAGCAAGTATCTAGTAATCATCTCCACTATACAATTTTGGGCACTGTTTGTCTCTGTTTTGTGGTCAAACCACATTGTGCTTGCCACAGGTAATATTTACAAACAGCAAAACATTACTGGAGAAACACAGAAACACAGACACATAGACTTCAACAGCAGATAAGGACCGCTTGGCCCACCCAGTCTGCCCATTTCCCTACCTATTGAATAAGCTGCAGATCCTAGTTAACCAACAGCCAACTTCCTCCTAACCTCCACTATAATTGCCTTTGTCTGTCCCATGCATTCTTGAATTCCACCACTGTTTTTGACTCCACTACCTCCTCAGGAAGACCGTTCCATGTGTCCACCACCCTCTTTGTGAAAAAATACTTCCTCACGTTGCCCCAGGGCCGTCTCCCCCCCCCCCAATCTTCAAACTGTGCCCCCTTGTTCTTGCACATCTCTTTTTCTGAAAGCTGCTACCCTCTTGGACTTTGTTGATTCCCTTGAGGTACTTGAAAGTTTCTATCATGTCCCCCTCTCCCTCCTTTCCTCGAGGGTATACGTATTAAGCATCTTTAATATTATGGCATTTTTTTCCACCTGGCATGGATGATACCAAGCACCACTTCCTGACAGGTGGATTGCATAAAATAATGGTTCCCACCACATCAGGCTAAGTGTCTTCCAGAAATTCTTATCATAAGGGCAATCAAATAAGAAATGCTCCTGTGTTTCTCGAGTTCCCATACAAGTTGTTACTCAGCATTCTCATCCTTCCACCTTTCTGTGTTTAAGGTTATCTCAGACCGGTATGCTACTGTGGACAACACACCATGTCCCACATCTGTGGGTGAAGTCTGGGCTTCAAGACTTGGACTGTTACCTCTGTTCCATCCCAGTGGGACAGTATTTTAATGTTAACAGTGGAGACAAATTATGTTCCAGACTCAGTTTATTTAGCCGCCTTTCAGTATTGCAGACCAGCTCTGTAATGAACAGTTTCTACTGTTTAATACTCATCATAACAGTCCTGATATAATCTTGCAAGAACAGGCATTATCCCTTTGTGCAGATTGTTAAGTTATGCTGCTGTCAATACTTAATGATGGGTATAAGTCACTCCTCCATTGCAAGAGACTATAGGTTTGTCTTACCATTCAAAATAGGGATTATATTACTGGTGACAAATACGGTCTGGCTAAACATTAAGGAGCGAATCATATTGCCACACCCATCGGATAATGCCCTTGTCTCTTAATGGGATTCAATCTGCTCCCACACAATCCCTGAAAGAAAATTCCATATAGTTTAGTCTCCAGTTCCTTAGGAGGGGGAAAACATGGCTTAAGAATACAAAACAAGGGAGTAATAATGAATGAATAAGAAACACTCTTCAACTTTTAGTTAAATTCTTCTCCCTCCATATCATCAGTTTGGCCTCGGCCATACTCAGACACATTTTTCTGTTTTCTATAGCTGGATTCTCTGGTCCAAACTGTAAACTCTGTATTATTAAAGGGCCTTCAGTAATCTGGACAGCAGCTACATGAGGAACCTGTTGGAACTGGTCTTGTATCCCAGTGGGGAGTCCTTTTCTTTTATTGTAATTTATTTTGGCACCTTTCACTCTGGAACATTTAGATAAAACTTCATGAACATGCACTCCTGATGCCTTGTGCTGAAATACAAGGCACCGGTCATCAGTGTATGCCATTGCTTTTATCTCAGTAGTGTCCAGAGTCAATTTTGCCCCTTTGATCTGTGCATTATTCTTGAATTAACCATATTAATGGATCTAGGGTGAATATGCATAGTAGTGGGCTTGTTAGGTGCATTTGTCTTACACCTCCCTCAGAGTAACTTGTGTCTCCAGCCAGTGATTTACACAAGGGGTTACAATGGCTTTGCTATATAAGGGACTATACTAATCCAATCAACAAATTCTCTGGAATGCCATACAGTTTGAGACTTCTGTGCAGGTAGACGAGACACGTTCAAATACCTTCTCTTGGTCCAAGGAAAGCAGAAATCCATGGACTAACCCTTAATGCTCTCACTCAAACAGTTGTCTTATCATGATTAGATTGTCATTCATAGAATGTTGGTTAACAGCACAAGTTTGTGCAGAGTGATTGTCACTGGGGCCACATGAAATATAAGGAATAAAGTATGGACGCCCATATACAACAAGCCTGTGTTTTCATTGAGGGGTTGAGATACCCTCGTATGGCCCTTTAAAGACAAGCTCAAGAGGTCCATGCTGGCATCTCAACCCCAAGATGGAAACACAATATGAGTTGCTTATGGGCACCCATATTTTATTTGTTATAGTGTAAGGTTAACAAAAACAAAAGTGGCTGACATGTTTATTATTTTTTAAACCGTGGTTACCGTAACTCCGAAGTACAGTGAGCAGAGAAGTGAAACCAGGCAGCAGTAGTCAGCACGATGGAATCACAGCTGCAGGTTGTGATAAAATGTGTACAATAAGGTTTTTAAAATGTGCAGAACAACTTTAGAATGAGCACAACAAGGTTTTTAACTGCTTGTATTCAGTGCACGATAATCCCTAACCGTACACTATAATTCGTTTGCCAACATTTTGCACAGGATCTTCTGACTCAGATTCAGCAAACTCAATGGTCACCAATTAGTAATGACAGTTTTAACTTCCTTTTTATGTTTGCCCTTCTGCTTGCACAAAGCAAACACATTGGTATGATAGTGGATTTTGAGAGGCGTATCACTGTCAGTCCAATGCAGGACAGTCTGCAAGGGGCTTGACAGTGTCAGACCAATCATTTGCCAGGCTGATCACAACACTCTTCTGGTCTTGCTGGGTGTAAACTTTATGTTGTTCAAAGAAAAAACAGCCTGAATCATAGTCCGTCTCTTTCCTTTGATCTGCTAAGCCACCCAGCAAGCAGAGCTGATCAGTATGCTGTGGACCTTACCCCAATGTAAAAAAAATAATCTCTCCTACCCTCATCCAAGTATTCCTCCTACTTCCCATTGCTTCCCCCTTCTTAAATTTTCTGACATCAAGGCACCCAATCCCCAGTGCCAGCTAGTAACCCCCGCCCATTTTCACTGTGCAGCACTGGAGAGCTCACCCCCCGGTGCCGCAAAACACAACAACAACAGTGGGATGCCCAATCTCTAGACTCAGTAACTGAAATAAAGAAAATTATCCCTTGTAGTCTTTTTTATTTTTATACACCCTGTAAAATAAAAAAAGTATATCAATGTCTGTTGCCACTGCCAGCATGCTGCTGCCATTACTCCTCCTCCCGATCTCCCACTCAGCTCCCATCACACTCACCTCTTACTTACCTACTGGGGATCCAGCTCTGTAATTCGTGGTGTTGCTTAGTACCCCCACACTGCCCATTTTCACTGTGCAACACCTGGGAGTTGACCTCCAGTGCTGCCAAAGATAGCACTCGGTTTTCACAGTATGACACTGGGGAGTTCACCACTTGTGCTGCCATATATATCACTGAAATTGGGGTGCACAGTCCCTAGTGTTGCAACTTGAAATAAAGAAAACCATCCTACATAGTCTTTTTTTTATTTTTAAACACTCTGTAAAAAATAAAACCATCCATTGATGTCTGTTGCCACAGCCATGCTGGCTAGTAACCCCCCCACTCTGCCCATTTTCACTGTGCAACTCCGAGAGCCCACCCACAGTACCACCAAACATAACACCGACACTGGGATGCACAATCCCAAGTGTCAGCACCTGAAATAAAGAAAATTGCTCCTAGTAATCATTTTAATTTTTATACACCCTGTAAAAACAAAACTGTTCATCGATTTGTGCTGCCACTGCTGGTATACTGCTGCTGTTATCCTCCCCACCAGACCCTCTTACTAATCACCCATCACCCCACACCACTCACATCTTACCTATCTACTAGGTGTCCAATGCCCTAATCCTCTCTGGATTGGGGACACATCTTCACTCTTCAATGCTGGATCAGGAACTGAGGAAATCAGGTACGTGGTTCAATGTATCTCTATGGGTTTTGAAATTGTTCTCATAACTTGGTCATTTTTGAATGTTTTTTCCCCAAATTTTCAACATGGTCCTTTTGGGACCTTTCTTCATGAACAAGGGTGGCACAATTATGCAAATCCATCCTGAAAGGTGATATTGCAGGATTTGAAAATGTTATCTGCCCTTGTTCATAGAAACACAGAATGTGATGTCAGATAAGGGCCACTGGCCCACCCTGTCTGCCCATTTTCTCGCACATTCTTTTTTTTTTTAACTTTAACCTTCATTTTCTTTCTGCAGACCCTACTTGATATATGGTGCAAGTCCTTCTGCTTTCCTTACCCCTATGATTCCCTTGTTCCTGTCCCAGGCATTCTTGACCCTATCTCCACTACCTCTGCCGGAAGGCTGTTCCAGGTGTCCACCACCCTTTCTGTGAAGAAGTACTTTCTCAGGTTCCTCCTGAGTTTTCCCCCTCTCCACCTTCACAGCATGCCCCTGATTCTAGAACACCATTTTCTTTGAAAAATATTTCCTTACTGTACCTTATTTACCCCTGTGAGGTATTTAAAGAGCTCTAGAATGTCTCTTTCTCCCACCTCTCCTTCATGGTGTACATATTTAGCTCCCTTAGCCACTTATCATTGACCTTTTGATGCAGACCATGCACCATTTTGGTAGGCATCCTCTCGACTGCTTCCACTCTGTCTATGGCATTCTTGTGATGTGGTCTCCAGAACTGGACACAGCACTCAAGGTGGGGTCTTACCAGCGATCTGTATAGGGTCAGTGCCACCTCCCTCTTCCTGCTGGTGATATCCCTTTCTGACATGACCCGTTGTGAGGTAAGGTCAATATTTTGAACAAAAGTTTTCAACATAATTATTTTGTCACACCACCTCATTCACATGACAGCTGTCATTGTTCAAATTCTGGCCAAAATGTGTTTGCACATTTGTGGTGCAAAATTACCTTTTGGGCAGAATCTGAAAAATTTCTCCAGCCTTGGTCATGAGGTGGCATCATAAAAAGCTATGTCAAAATTTTGGGTAAAAATTTTAAAAAACAAGAAAGTTATGAACCTTTGAAATGTTTTCATTGCATATTCATAACTTTGGTAATGTTCACTATTTTGACCACAAATTTTCAAGATAGCCACTTATTCACATCATTTCATGAGCATTACAGTTGACATTTTTCAGATGCTGGCCAAAATGTGTTTTCATGCTTGTGGCATGAATTGTTGCTTTGGCCACTATTTTTTGATTGTTAATAGTTTTTATTGATCATTTTAGTTTACACAAATTACATTAGGAGCATACAGGCAGGAGAGTACATCAGACACTTAGGTTGCAAACGAAAGTATAAAGTACACAGGTCATGAGAGTGATACAAAGATAGTCCTTTCACTTCAGAAGCCATTACAGTGAATGTAGATTAAAATGCAATGTAGAAGTATGGCACTAAAATCACCGGTCAGGAGAAGAAACAAGTACCGATCAAGAGTGCAAATAACCTGACACTTAGTCAAAGTGGTAAGTCCAACAACAAGATGCACTACATCTTTTCTGCCTGTGAAGCAAAACAAAATTTTATACAGACAACAACTCCAGATCACGGTAGTTTGTACAGAAGGGAAGGCCTAGAGAATTTGAGCCTAAGTGTGAATGAGGAGGGCTATCAACAGCCAGTACAGTCAGACACTAACACAATCACAATAACAAAGCCAAAAGGTGATGACTAGGGGGATCAGCCTATCCCAGCTTGTGGTGACAAATATGCTAAAAAGGGGGCCCAACATAAACAGTATTGTGGAAGGGTATTAGCTACCACATGGGAGAGGCAATCAAAAGCAGCTATGTTGGAGATCAAATATCTTGAGATCTAGGTCCAGATGAGCGCCTATAACTTGTACCACTAGGCCACACAGGGTCATCCAGAAAGGCTGCAGGAGTGGGCAGTGCCAGATTATATGGAATAAATCTCCCACTGCAGAGTGGCATCTCCAGCAAGCATTGTTGTCCACCAGAAGTAGCTTAAATAAGGTGAAGGGGGTTTGATACCAGTGAGATAGTATCTTATTCTGTATGAGCCTGCTTCTTGCATCTGGATAAGCAATATGGGCTACCTTCCAGCACAGCTTCCACTGTGCATCTGAAAGAAGTTGCTGGAGGGCTTTTTCCCATTTGGTTTTGGCTTGCAGGGTTTGAGAAGGGAGCTGCTCCCGAAGGTCAGAGTAAATCGAGCTAGCTCTGTCTGTTTTAAGAGAAAGTCATTTGCCCAGAAAGGAAGACCTGTGGTTCCCTGCAGCTGAGAGTTTATTTGTATACGCTGTGACTAAACTGCGGAGCTGGATATATTGCCAAAAGGCAGTCTTTCCCCAGTGAAATTCTTGGTCAAGCTCCTTGAAAGACTTTAAATTCACCCCACTGGGTGACTGAATGTCAGTCAGGGTGGAGATCCCTTTGCCCCTCCATGAGGACCAGGATATGGTTATACCATCCACATGGATGGACGCATTATCCCAGATAGGGGTAGCAGACAAAGGGCATGGGTTACTTTGGAGTATCTTATGCACCAGGTGCCACATGCACACCAAATAGGCGATGGTAGGGAGCTGACACAGTCTTTTGGGTGGGGGGCTGCACAGGAGCAGTGGGAGAGAATGAATCTGAGCTAGCGTGGTTTCCATAGACAGCCATTGCTGTGTTTCCATGTACGTAGGGAGGAACCATGTCAAAGTTTGAGCAGTGGAGTAGGCCCACATGTATCCTTCTATCCAGGGAAGGCTCCAGACCCCTAAGGTCCAGTGTGCTCTCAGTTTGTCTCTGCTACATTGGGGTTTGAAGCCTTCCCAGATGAAACTAGCAAAGACTTTATCTATGGACTTGAGCCAAGGGGCTGGGATGTCAAGAGGGAGATGTGAGATAACATAAAGGAGCTTTGGGCTGAGATCATTTTCAGAGCAGAGATTTTGCACACCAGTGTGAGGTGAAGCCCACACCAACGTTCACATTCAGTCTTGATTTCAGCAATTAGTGGTCTAAGATTTGTCACAACCCCACTCAGCAGGTCATGCCCTCTGCTCCCACAGTGTCAACCTCTGAGCACAGTATTGTGAACAGGAACAGAACAGGGTAACCCTCCTATCTGTTTTGTGGGTTCAAATTAACCTTTGGTCTCAAGTTCTGGAGGGATTCAAACTGTGAACCTCTTGCTAGCGTACCCAAGGTACAGGCTCAGATAATTCTGCTCTTCGGGGGGGGGCCAGATATCTTTCATCTACGGGCACCTAACCAGGTGTACAAAATGAACCCTTAAAAACTCTATGAATGACCTCAGAATAAACTCTTACCTTTTCCCAGTTTGGTAAACCAGTAAGCTATGCACAATGTCAGCTTTAACCATATAGGCTTCACTTGTCAAAGAAAGAATTACAAAGGCACACCAAGTAGTCTCTTAAAATAGAGGTTTACTTTAAAATAGATAAAAATACGTAAAATGTAAATACAGAACAATATATCACCAAAACATACAATCACTTAAAAAGAACAAGGTTTAAAAAGTGCAATTTAATTCCTACCACCAGACAATTAGACTTGTCTATCTAAAGTAGATGTTTCTTCTTCAGAGTCCAAACATGAATGTAACTAAGTGGAAAACAGAATACTGTTTAAAGAGGGACTCTGTTCAAAAGTGCTACATTATCTAATAGTCTTCAGGTGAAGCTACCTCTGGCTGGAAGCTGCAACACTGGACTTAAGATTTGCAAGAAAGCGAGTTGTACTCACAACAGAGGGAGGTGAACCTTACAATTTACAATTGTCTTTGGTTTGAAGCAGACTCCTTAGGAAAATTAATATTCTTCAGGTGGAGGATACTTCTAACTGAAGGGTGAAATAAGGAACTTAGAATTATCAGAAAAGGCAGTCTTTCAATCAACAGAGGAAGGTGGCGCTTGCTTTATTTTTGATACAATTGTTAAGATTTTACTGTTTTCTGTGTTTCTGCACAGCTGACTTGATTGGAGTCAGTGACTGACTGTTTGCATTGCAATATTTATAATACTGTGAGTATTCACTGGGCTAAGAATTTGTCATAAGCCCTGGATTGAGAGCAGATTGCAGGCTGTGTATTGGACCCAGACAGTGCCTAGGGGCTGGAAACTGTTTTTTCTTTTGTTTATCTCTGTGTGCCTTAAAAGGCCAGGCCAGACTGTGTCAGGAAGTGCTTACATCACAGCAACTTAACAGCCTATAGCTCTGGAAGAATCTTACAGACCTTGATAAAAGTATTAATTTTAGCTGGCTCATCAGATAACCTAATAGTCTTCAGGTGAAGCTACCTCTGGCTGGAAGCTGCAACACTGGACTTAAGATTTGCAAGAAAGTGAGTTGTGCTCACAACAGAGGGAGGTGAACCTTACAATTTACAATTGTCTTTGGTTTGAAGCAGATTCCTTAGGAAAGTTAATATTCTTCAGGTGGAGGATACTTCTAACCGAAGGGTGAACTAAGGAACTTAGAATTATCAGAAAAGGCAGTCTTTCAATCAACAGAGGAAGGTGGAGCTTGCTTTACTTTTGTTACAATTGTTAAGATTTTACTGTTTTCTGTGTTTCTGCACAGCTGACGTGTTTTGGTGCTGACTGTTTTCAAAGCACAAGTCACCAGGCTGTTTTGGGGCTGGGGAGGTTTACCTGTGTCTAACTTGGATGTTTGGATTTTTCTCTGTTTGATTAGCAGGATATTTTCTCTGTCAAATTGTCGTGTATGGCATCTTGCTGACAGGAAGGCACTCATCGCAGCGGTAGGTCAGAGCTTTAGCTGATTGTTTCATGAGGCACAGTTTAGGCCCAAACCCTCCCACCCTCACCACACCCACCCTGGAAATAGTTCATTTATACCTGAGTTCTGACATCATTTCCTCAAGAGGGCAAGGTGCATATCACTGTCATATCCTCTCTAGCACACTGCACTGACAATATAAGCATACACATTATATAAATACATATATTTCTATATAACACACCAATCTCACACACACACACACAAAAAAAAAACTAAACAAGGTAGACAGTTATGTGGGAAGTAGTACAATGTAATGGCTGTGGAGCAGCAGTCTTCCGGGAGTCTTTCTGGAGGCTGAGATGCTGCCCTGTTTGCAGACAACTCTCTGCCTGAGGGAGGAAGTTGCCCATCTTCAGGCCACACTGGACAGTAGTAAGGGAACCTCCCCCATCCAGGGAGCACCAGAGCCACCACCACTACCTCAGAGGTTGTGAAGAAAGCACAGCAGTTGGACCACAGTGGGCTCAGGGAGGGTAAGGGTGGTGGAACAGAGGCACACCCAGTCAGTTGTTCCACTCCACAATCCATACATCATTATGGGGGAGCATAGTTCCCCTATGGATGCACCTGCAGAGGAGACTAAGGAGGGTGCAGACAACTGTCACAAGGGAGGCCCTCAGGAAGGACGCAGAGGGCACCACAGGGAAAGGAAGCAGCTCCAGGTGGGGGACTCAGTTATTGGGGGATAGAACTGGGGGGAGCAGGGAAAACTGAAGTAAGGTGCCTGCCTGGTGCCATGGCTTGGAGGGACAGGAAGCGCATCCTTAGGATCACGAGAACAGTTGCATGGGAGTCTGAGATGGACGTCATTGTTCACCTAGGGACAAATGACTTGGCTCATCATGAGATTAGAGCAGTGCAGAAGGACTTTGTAGAGTCAGGGAGGGGCTTAAGACAAGTAGTACACACAGTATCCTTCTCAGAGGTGCAGCCTGTCAGTGGCATGGGTGAGGCGAGGGTACTTTGCACTATGCAGTTTAACGAATGGTTGAAAAAATGGTGTGCAGCACAGGGGTTTGGCTTCACTGGGGACTGGGGTTCCACCTGGAGGGACACCAGCCTATACTGGCAGGATGGTCTGCTTCTGTCCAGGAAGGGAGCAAGTCTTTTGGGCAATCGGTTTAAATGCTTCATTGGCAAGCTTTTAAACTAGTCAAGGGGGGGAGGCACTGATAAGCAGCAGAAAAATCCCAGCCTCCCCCTACAAAACAGGGTACTAAATGAGAAAAAGACCAAGGTAGAAAGGTCAGCTGGGGATGCTGCTATGGAAGGTAAAGCCATCAAAAAATGGAGAGCAATGAGTACCAATGCCCGTAGTCAGGGTAACAAGCTTCCTGAATTAGTGGCCTTGATGGAGGAGGAACATCTGGATATCGTGGCAGTAACAGAAAAATGGTACACACAGAACTATGATTGGGACGTAAACATACTAGGATACACTATCTACAAGAGGGACAGGGAGGGTAAAAGAGGAGGAGTAGCTCTCTACATAAGAGAAGGAATCAAAGCAACAGAACAAAAGGGTAAAGAGGGAGGAGAAGAAGCAGTGTGGGTCAATTTGGAGGCAGGCAATAGCACCACAATCTGCACAGGGGTTGTATATAGACCCCCTCTCTCAGGGGGAGGAAATGGACAAGGAAATGATAGAAAGTATACTTAGAATGGCAGATAAAGGGGAGGTATTGCTGATCAGTGATCTGAATATGCCAGATGTTAACTGGAGTGCAGTTACAGCAGCCACTTCTAAGAGTGGGGTTGTTCTAGATGCCCTACAGGGAGCATGCCTTAGACAACTAGTATTGGAACCCCTCGAGAGGGAGCAATCTTAGACCTGGTCCTCTCAAATGAAGATGTAGAGAGGATCACAGATGTAGAAGTGGGTAGCCATCTGGGAACTAGTGACCATCAAACAGTATGGTTCACAATAAACACAGCAATAGAGTCAAGTCATACAAAGGCAAAAGTACTGGACTTCAGGAGGGCTGACTTTGCCAAAATGGGTGAGTGCCTAAGGAATGCACTAGCAAATGGGCAGGAAGGAGGGGGTGGAAGAACAATGGGGAATAATAAAAACTGTCATCACAGAGGTAACAAGCCTTTGTGTGAAGCAAATAAACAAAACAAAATGATGTAAGAAACCACTATGGTTCTCAAAGGAGGTGGCAGTGAAGGTTCAAGAGAAAAAGAAAGCATTCAGAAAGTACAAGGAATCACAGAAGGAGCAGGACAGAGAACTGTATCAGTTAAAGCAAAAGGAGGCTGGGAAGGCAGTCAGAACAGCAAAGGCCCAAACCGAAAAGATAGCCAACTCAGTTAAGAAGAGGGATAAAACCTTTTTTAGGTACCTCAGGGAGCGAAGGAAGACTAAGGGAGGGATAGTGAGGCTTAATAAAGGGGAGGAGGGTGGGCAGAGGGTGACTGCGAAAAGGCAGAGATAATAAACAAATATTTTTGCTCAGTATTTACAAAAGAAGAGGGGGCGGTACCTAAAACAAACAATAGAAACACTCTGGATACAGAAGTTGATACCAGCCCATTTACAGAAGAAAGGGTTCTGAAAGAACTCTTAAAACTGAAGGTGGAAAAAGCAATGAGGCCTGATGGGATTCATCCCAGAATTCTAAAAGAACTAAGGGTAGAACTAGTGACATCACTGACTACCCTCTTTAGCAAATCATGGGAGGATGGGGTGGTACCTGAGGACTGGAGGAGGGCCGATGTGATTCCCCTTCACAATAGTGGGAGCAGGGCAGTAGCGGGAAACTACAGACCAGTTAGTTTAGCCTCAGTGATAGGGAAAATGATGGAATCACTTCTGAAGGAAAGAATTGTCAAGTACCTACAGGCCAGAGGGGCACAGGACCCAAGGCAGCATGGATTCACAGCAGGAAGGTCATGCCAGACGAATCTAATAGATTTCTTTGACTGGGTGATCAAAGTAGTAGATCAGGGAGGGGCTGTGGACATGGCCTACCTAGACTTTAGCAAGGCATTTGACTCAGTCCCACACAAAAGATTAATATCCAAGTTAGCCAGCCTGGGAGTGGGTCCCAAGATGATAGCCTGGGTAAAGAATTGGCTGGAGAATAGGACACAGAGGGTAATAGTAAATGGAGTCCACTCTGAAGAAAGGGGGTTACTAGTGGGGTGCATGAGGTTCAGTATTAGACCGGTCCTCTTCAATGTCTTTGTAAGTGACATTGCAGAGGGACTGGAAGGAAAGTTTGTCTCTTTGCAGATGACACAAGATCTGCAACAGAGTTGATGCACAAGGTGGGGTGGAAAGGATGAGAAGGGACTTGGCAAGGTTAGAGGAATGGTCAAATGTATGGCAGCTTAGATTTAATGCTAAGAAGTGCAAGATAATGCACCTGGGAAACAAAACCCAGGGAAGAGTACACAATTGGGGTGAGATACTAACAACAACAAAATGGAAAGGGACCTGGGGCAGTCATATCAGATGACTTAAAGGTGGGCAAGCAATGTGAGAGGGCAGTAAGGAGGGCTGGGGGGATACTGGGATGCATAGGGAGAGGCATCACCAGTGGAAAACAGGAAGTTGTTATCCCTCTGTACAGACAGCTGGTGAGACCCATCTGGAGTACTGTATGCAGTTCTGGAGACCCAATCTCTGCAAGGACATGGACAAGATGTTAGCTGTCCAGAGGAGGGCAACTAAAATGGTGCAGGGTCTGCACCGGAAGACATATGAAGAGAGACTAAAGGAGCTTAATATGTATAGCCTCGAGGAAAGGAGGGAGAGGGGGGACATGATAGAAACATTCAAGTACCTCAAGGGAATCAACAAAGTCCAAGAGGGTAGCATCTTTCAAAAAAAGAGGTGTGTAAGAACAAGGGGGTACAATTTGAAGATAGGGGGTGTCTCAGAGGTAATGTAAGGAAGTATTTTTTTCACAGAGAGGGTTGTGGATGCATGGAATGGCCTTCCAGAGGAAGTTGTGGAGTCAAAAACTGTGATTGAATTCAAACATGCATGGGACAGCCATAAGGCAATTCTAGGGGTTGGGGGTAGAAAGAAGTAGGCTGTTGGTTAACTAGGATCAGCAGCTTATCCATTAGGTAGGGAAATGGGCAGACTGGGTGGGCCAAGTGGTCCTTATCTGCCGTCAAATTCTATGTTTCTATGTTTCTATTACAGAATTAGAATAAGCATACCCCAAATAAATTTTATGGTAAACATTAGGTTTCTATGTTACTTCATTTTAAAGCTATGGGCTATTTTGTAACCCTGATTTCACTACTGGTTCAAAAAAAAAAACAGTTTCAGTGAAGAGGTGCTGATGATGTCATCTCCTGAACTCACAGTCTAGCTCTCCCTGTAAGTAAAATTATAGGACCCATTTCTCCAAAGTTAAAAGATCATTCTGCAGTGGTTTTCACAAGTAAAACAGGCAGCACCATTGTAAAAATAGTGCTATAGAATCTCTGTGTTTCAGGTTGTGTAACGAAGTTGACAAATTTGTATTTTAATGCCTTTTTGGTGTGGTTCGTTTCTCCAGAGTTGCAGGATGCTGAGTCACCATGCCTCCAGGCTGCTGATACCATGTGAAGTGTTACTCTGCAGTGCCTGTTTGGAAGTTGTATTGCTACAAGTGTTGCAGTGTTGGTAACTGCATTGCCATTTGTCAGTGTTAGCTTTACAATAAGTTTTAATAGGAGCCTTATAAGTGTTAATTCCTACTAGGGGTGGACGTGTTAGCCCTGGTAAAACAATCATTGTAATGTGGAGTACAATGCAGATTAGCCTGAATATAGCTCAAGTAACAGCCTGTCAATGAGACAACAGAAAATGAGCTCTGCTCTCATTCATACTTTGATAATAAAGAAAATATTGATTGATAGATTGATTGACTGACTGAGTGATTAAGCATTCAGCAGGCTACTGCATAGAAACTCTTAGTAAGGTTTCAAAACAGCACTACCTCTCCCACCCCCATTTACAGGGTGATGGAATTGATTTAAAGTGCCATCCTGAGAAATCACCCTGGTTGAATGATAGGTGTCAATGATCACAGCCTTTCACTACATCAGAGTTATCCAATCTGCAAATCTCACATTAGTGTGCTGTGGCTTAGCATTCAGCAACCCAGGAGAAAAGAACCACAGCAAAAAAAGCACCAAAAATAAAAATATGAATTTGTCAACTTTGTTACAAAACCTAAAATACATAGATTTTTTAAAGCAATGTTCATTGAATGGTGCTGCCTGTTTTACTGGAGAAAACCATTTGTACGTAGTTTTTAAACTTTGGAGAAGCAGGTCCTGTAAGCTTGCTGACAGGGAGGGCTGGACTGTGAGTTCAGGAGATGACATCATCAGCACCTCTTCACTGAAACTGGCTTTTTTGAGCAGGCAGAGAATTTAGGATTGTAAAATGATTTGTAACTTTTAAACAAAGTAACTTAGGGATCTCAATTTTGGCATGAGTGTGATTGGGGCAATGTTGATCCATATTCTGAATTTATTGATGCCAGTAATTTGCGACCATAGTCCCTCTTCAAAACAGGCTTTGCCAGCCTCTTTGCATGAGGTCACCTAGCTCCTCCCTGTCAGAATATAAAAATTATACAAAACAGGATGTCTTATCATTCAGAAGGTAAATTAAATAGGCAACATCAGCAAAAAGTCACTTCCCCATAACCCTTTGATCTAGTGTGTCTTTTTGCCTTTCATAGACATCAAAGGAGCATTTATGACTAAGCAACTAAGTGACATAACCTGGTTTCTTCCTCTAAATGTCATAAACATTAATGATTTTCATGTTAGTGTAACCCCCTTGCAAATGGGGGTTCCCAAAAGACTTCCAGGAGCTTGCTTGAATGCTCCAAGCCTGAATGGTGTTTGGCATTTAAGCCATTTATCAGTGAGTGTTTTTAGAACCTCTGGTACTGTCTCTTTAAGAGCTGTCTGCTTGCAGACATAATTAGTTTGTATGGGGACTGTGTGTTTCTTTGATTGAGTACCACTCAAGCTGCTGCCAATTCACTTCATTTTTGCAGTCACTAGGAGTGCAAGGGAACCCATCTGAAAGATGTAACTGTTTGCCAGAAATTATTTAGAGTAATAATGAAATTACAATTTGTCTAACCTGCTTTTGCAGTCAGAACTGTGTCTGCTAGTTCCCCATTCTAGTTTTGAACTGCTGAACTGGACCAATCAGTGTGGGGTAAGCTAGCTCTAAAATGGTGCCTTGGACGAATCAGAACTTGGACTCATAATCTGAGCCAGCCACAAGAGGATTGTATGGGCAGTGACTCTGGGAGATGTAGTTTAGACTTCAGTGCCTTTTGGACCAACAGCAGCAGTCTATTGTGAGTGACAGCCAATCCAGTCAAGAACTGGGAGGAACTCAAAGGAAGTGCCGGTTTTGTCGGTTGGAGTTTCAGTTGAGCTTTGGCAGTGAAGAAGGAAGGAGCCCTGTGCTTTTCAGTGTGCAGTTTTAGTCAAAAACGTGTGTAAGGCCCAGAGTTCCGGTCTGCAGCTTGTGTAACAGCTTGTTAGGACTGAATCCGTCCTGTGAAAAGAATCAAAGGATCTCTGAAGAGTAGAAACCAGGCTCACCCTGTAGAAGACTGGAGGAATTGCTGAAATTGCATTCGGTCTGTCAGGAACTGAATCTGCTGTGTGTTCTCCGGGGTATTGTGCAGTAATTGCGATCGGGATACAGATGCAGCCTGCCTGGTATAGTGCTTTCTTTATATGGATGTGTGAAGAGGTTTGTGTACCTCAAGTGAGCCCTACTGACATTGAAGGACCCTATCTTATTTGGAGGTCGTAGTACTAATTCAGGGTCGCTCCCTGTTGAATTGCCACATTAAATCCAAATGGAATTACTGTACTGCTGACTGTTTAATTCTCCTTCTCTCTGTGAAAGGGCCCTACCAGCTGCCACGGTTTGGACTAGCCACTAGGGCTTGGGTACCCAGGGACAGTAACTGATAGGGATAGGCCTGTGCACAGAGCCATAGGTGAGATTATTAGAGTGATAAGCTAATTAGCCTGATTTCCCTGTCCTTGTTATATCCCCCTAAATAAATCAGAGCTGCTTGTTTCAGCAAAGTTATACTGCCTGAGGTATTTGTCTATGTTAAAGTACTGTACTGTGATTGTTGCACTGTATCTCATTTCACAGGAGGTCCCAGTGCGGAACCAGACCTGGGGTAAGTGTATACTGTGAAGGTAATTCTGATATATTGTGTGGGCCACTAGTGGGAAGAAAGGGGGTTGCAGTGTCCCAGAGGGCTGTGACCAAGTTAGTTTAACTATTGCAAACCCTGACCTCTGGGTGGAGGCACCCGCCATTGGATCCAGGCCCCTCAACCTGTTAGTGGCAAATCAGGCAGGGGTAGTAGCCCCTGGGATAGCGCCATCTAGGGGTTACATTAGCAACTGGCAGCTCCATTTAAGCCGATAAACTGGAGATTCTTAATTTGTGTCTCTTCTAGCCTTTAATTATCTCCTGGCTTTTAGGTTAACAGCATGTAGTTGAAACCTGGGGGTGGGGTGGGGTGGGGTAGTCATCCCACAGGCTGTCTCAGCATGTCTCATAAGAGACACTCAATAACATATTTTTATATTACAAAAATCATAGCGTAATCAAAACCATCTGTACAAGCGTCACAAGGTTCATGTCCCACAGCTTAGTCAGATTGGAGGAAAGGCAGATCCCTAGATATACCAAGTATTAGGGGACCTTTGCAGGTCAAGGGGGTCACATGTGCTTGCGTGCACAGGGGATTCAATGGAATCACCTCCGTTTTAGAATAGTTACTCTTTAGACCCGAGTAGACTGCAAAGTCTGTGAGCAGGGAAAGCAATGGTGGAAGGGAAGAGGGTGCATCCACCAGGGGGGCCTGCAAATCATCTGCATACATGAATGAGGAGAAAGTATGGTTGCCAAATTTAAGCCTACCAATCGTGGGAGATTGGCGAATTGCTATGGCCAGGGGCTCCACCACCAGTATAAAGAGCAGGGGGGAGAGGGGGCACCCCTGACTGTACCCCTCCCCAAGGGAAAGGGTTCTGACAGGGTGGAGTTGGTTAAGACTCATGCTGTTGGGTCATGATAAAGGGCTGAGATCCAGTGTCGAAAGTTCTTATCGAATCCTATAGCCATCAAAACCTGTTGAAGATAGTCCCACTTCAGGGAATCAAAGGCTTTTTCAACATCTATAGCCACCGCCACCGCTGGGGTGGGACTATCTCTGGCATGGTAGAGAATATTAATCATTGAGCAGATGTGGTCTGTGCTGTAATGTACAGGTACAAATCCAACCTGGGAGGGATGTATAAGAGAAGGAAAGAAAGGGTTCAACCGTGTAGCTAGTATTTTAGCAAATAACTTGCTGCCAGAGTTTATCAGCGAGATAGGACAGTAGCTAGCAGGGAGTGTGAGGTATTTCCCCTTTTTGGGGAGACAGTTATGATGGCTTCTCGCAGGGTTGGAGGGAAGGAGCCAGACATGAGAGCTGAGTTGAAGAGGGAGCTGAGGAGCTGGGCAATGTGAGGAGCTACTAGCTACTATACACCAGGGCTCCAATGGGAAGCAATCACCTCCTGGTGCTTTCCCACTATTCAAGGCTTGGAGAGCTGTAATCACCTCTTGAGGTGTAATGGGGGCTTCCAGAATGGCAGACTGCTGAGGGGAAAGATGAAGAAGGGGGGAGTGAGTCTAAAAAACTGCACACTCCCTACAGATCCATATAACTAAAGGAAGCATATAGTTCCTTGTAGAATTCAGTCATGACATCATTGATCTGCACCGGCTGAGTGTGCACTCACCCCCTCCGGGTCTCCTGAGTCCAGGAATGTGGCTTTTAGCCCTTTGCTTTCACAGCCTGTAGGCCAGCACCTTGTACCCTTTCTCCCCACCTTCACAGAACTTGTGTTTCAGATGGAGAATAGCTAGTTATGCCTTCTTGGCCAATAGATAATTGATTTGTATACTAACTTTAACAATATCATAGCCTAAAGGGGAGTGGATGTTAAAGGAAGGCTTTTTTTTAGACATCTGCTGGAGACCTGCAAGTTTGAGGGTTTTGAGGAGATTTTTCCTCTGCCGCCTGCAACTGGCTGCATACCCCATAATGGCTCTCTGGATGGTGGCCTTCAATGCCTCCCAAAGGTTCCATGTGAAAATCACAACTGAAAAATCACGATCGCAAGTATTTAACAGCATGAGCTATAATAGCTTGTTGCCTTCTTAGCACCGCACATAATAGCGGCACTGTAATAATAGTGAGGTAGATTTGCTGGAACAATATCTTCATAATTTCTTCTATATACTGCATTTGTCAGGTTTCCTTACCGCCCTGCACAAAAATTAAGTTTCAGTAAGAACTGTGTGTGTCTCCTCGCATCCAGTACCTGTGTGGCTGCCTTTCAAATGGAATCCTCAAATTAGGGAGGGCAGGGGTAGAAACAGTCCCTCTCAACCATATCTTTGGGGCTGCCAACCAGAATTACTGTGTCTGCCTTTCAAATGTGGTGCTCAGTTTGGGGATGGCAGGGGCTGAAATGAACCCTCTCAACCCTATCTTCGGGGCTCCTGGCCAGAAGTACTCTGTGGCTGTCTCTCAAATGTGGTCCACTAGGAAGGGAGAGCAGGGGTTGAAATGGACCCTATCTTCAGGGATGCCCTCGGGAATTGCTATGTGGCTCTCAAGTGTGGCTCCTGAGCTGAGGGAGGGTGTCAGAGGAAATAATACTGTGCTCTGTACCCCCTGCATTCTGATTATTTCTTCCCCTTAAAATCTTTTCCCTCAGTCTGTTGTGCAACAGCACCCCCCTCCCAAAGCTTTATTCTGTCTATTCCCTTGCTATTCTTCACTGGTGACAGGTTGGCTGCCTGTTCCTTTAAATTTCTTTCCATTTCTTCGGGGAGATACAGAGTACACATCAACATTTTCTCATTTTCTCCTATAATAGTGAGCATTTTGAATAGTTTATCATTTCAAAATACAAACACAGCCCAATACTTTTTTGGATACATTTTGACTGCAATAATATCAGTTGAAAGCAAAACACGGTCAAAATGTACGGTGAGATGATTCATTTGCAAGCTCTGTGGTTACAAAACTCTCAAGTCATGTATCAAAATAAAATATTGCCAGAATAAGGTATGCCTGTTTGTATCAGCGTAGAATGTTTTTCTTTTTGAACAGAAAGCATCTTGTATTTGCAGAGCTGCATATTCGTGAGTGCAACAGTTAATACTGCAGCATGGACATTAAGCTGCAAGGCGACTTGCTTCGTGGCAAAAAGAAAATAAGCCGGGGTATATTTATCTGGTCAGCAACTGCACAATTATGGGGTAAACATGAAATATAAGGTAAATGAAGGGTTACCTGATTTCTGTATATAGCATTTTGGGGTTTTATTGTTGTGCAGTCACGGTAAGAATTAAATGCTATGTTGCCTGCGCAATGGTTACCTCATTTTCCCCTGATACTCATTATGGAGCGTGTTGTACACTGTACCCTTAGGAGCCATCCAGCCACCTTTGCAAATAATCTAAACAAATGAGCAGTGCATGATGTTTGCTCAGGAATGAATAACAGTAGAAACCCTGTATCCTTTGTATGTTCTACATATTATTTCAGATGTACAGCTTCAGAATATTTTTCTGATAAATTTAAAAATAAAGAAATGAAATAAAAACATGTAAAAGAATGAACTTTAAAAAATGTGGTAGGAGTTATATCACATGACGACAGCTAGATAAATGCAGGAGCTGTTGTAGTAGAAGTCAATGTGTGCTGGACAGTGGTACTTACCACATGGTTTGGCTCTCTATCTCTCTCTCTAGCTGTTTTCTAGAGAGAATAATTTCTCTTGGTTATTATTGCATTTTGCTGAGTTAAGCTATGATTTTGTTTCCATCTTTTGTGATGTTTTATTTTGTTGCCAAATAATTGAAGTTTATTCTTCATTTAAAGTTTATTTTTTTGTAATAAACGTAGTGGTCCGCCTTCATATTTTATCCTGAACAACTGGTTTGTGTCTTCAATTACACCAACCCTCCACAATATGGTGGTAGAAGTGGGATGCTGATGATATCTTGGCATAAATTCCAAGGAAAGACACATGAAGGAATTGAGGGTGGATCAGGCAACAAGACCAAAAGGTGTATTGACAAGAACAAAGTATGAGAGTATGAGTGAACCTCTACTAACTAGATTAGAGGAGAAACAGAAGGAGAGGCTCAAGGCAGAGAAAAGGGCAGAACATTCAGAAGAAGATACAGAGGATGTGATGAAGGGGACCACTGCTGGAGCTTCAGCTGAAGTAGACCCTCCTGAGGAAACCCATGAACTGTTGAGGTGATTATGTTTGAAGCAGCTAGCCATGGGCAAAGAAAGAGAGAGAAAATGGAGGAAAGGAGCAAATGGAGATGGATAGAAACCTTGTGGGCAATACAAGCCATGAGTACCCCTCCTAGCCCAAGTAATCCTATAGACAACCCCAAAGACATTAAACTAACAGTTGGGGTATTCTGATGACATTGAATCTTACCTGACTACTTTTGAATGTGTGGCTGGTGCCTGTGGCTGGCCTAGAGACCAATGGGTGATTCAGCTTGTTCCTTACTTGACAGGGAAAGCCCAACTAGCATATGGTAATATGGACAGCAGACAAGCTGAGGACTATGATGCTGTTAAACAAGAAATACTTCGTAGATATGATATATGTATTGAGACATATAGACAGCGGTTCAGAACATGCCAATTTCATGCTACAGACACACCCAGGGAAGCATATGTTCACCTGAAAGATCTAGGTTATAAATGGTTACAACCTGGAGTTAAAACAATAGAACAAATCATGGAAGTGGTTGTTTTGGAACAATTTATATGAGTTCTCCCTCAGGACGTACAACTGTGGATGAAGGAACATCATCCCAACTCTGCTGAGAAAGCAACTGTATATCCTTAGCTGAGGACTATCTAACAGCTTGTCCATATCATCAGAAGCAACACCCTGGGGTGAGTGGTTCCTCACCCAAGGTAAGACCTTCTACACTTTCCAGTACTATGACACCTAATGTTACTGTTGGGGGATATAAGAACATTGCCACAGGAAAGTCCATTAAATCGGAGATCATATGTTACAGCTGCCAAGGGAAAGGACATATAGCATGTTGCTGTCCCAAAAAGAAGATAGATAATGTACATTTAGCTTTGTCTAATATGGGGCAATATGCTATTCCAGTAACTGTCGGAGATATAACAGTAACAGGTTTAATAGACTCTGGAAGTAGACAAACATTGGTGAGAGCAGATTTAGTGCCTATAAAAGATTCTGAAAAGAATAATACAGGGGTAGTCTGTATCCATGGGGACATTCATCATTACCCTGTAACCTCAATAATATTACAGACACCTCATACCAGTAGAGAACTTGAAGTGGGTTTGGTTCCCCACTTACCAGTACCTGTGGTTTTGGGACAAGATCATCCTGATTTTGCTACTCTCATCTCTACTGGGTCTTTAACAGCAGTTACTATTAGAGCCCAGAGTATCATGGAATAACAAGCATTTCCATTTTGTTTTGAGGACAGTTACTTTGATTTGCTGGGTAAATCAAGAAAATCAAAAAAATCTAAGAGAGAAGATAAACAACGTTGGACTGATACGCAAGTGAACAGAAAAGTAATGGACTCTGAAGCCCTGAATGACATTCTATCTTCATTCAAAAATGATCAGATCATAGATGTGTCTTTACAGTCATTTTTTGTATAGGCTAATCAAGAGAGGGATAATAATGTGAGTTATCCAAGATACATGATGAAACATGATCTGGTGTATACAGTATATAAGAATCCAAAAACTGATGAAATAGTAGAACAGTTATTGGTACCTAAACAACACAGGGTGGGATTATTGCAGATAGCACATGATATTCCTTTATCAGGTCACCTAGGCAGGGACCGGACTTTGCATAAACTGTTGACCCTGTTTTTCTGGCCTGGAATACAAAGACAGGTCAAGGAATACTGTCAAAGTTGCCCCGAATGTCAAAAGATAGCAAAGGTAGGGTGAAAAGATAAAGTACCCCTACAACCCTTACCTCTGATAACCGCACCCTCTGTAAAGATTGCCATGGATATTATAGGCCCTTTACAAAAAAGTGAAAAAGGAAACAGATTCCTATCAGTCATATGCGATTACTGTACTAAATATCCTGAGGTTATACCTCTCAGGACTGTAACTGCCAAAAAGATAGCAGAAAAACTGGTGAAAGTCTTCAGTTGGACAGGTATTCCAAAAAGCATATTGACCAATAAAGGTAGTAACTTCCATTCCCAGTTGTTGAAATACCTGTATAAAGGGCTTAATATCCAAGCTATATACACTTCTCCATATCATCCACAGACTGATGGGCTAGTGGAGAGATTTAACCAGACACTAAAATATATGTTACGAAAATATGTACAAGACGAAGGTAATGAATGGGATGTTCATTTGTCTTTGTTGATGTTTGCTTATTGGGAGGTACCCCCAGGCCTCTACGGGGGTTTTCTCCTTCTGAACTATTATATGGGAGTAACCCTAGTGCACCTCTGGACATTGTTATGGAACAATGGGAAGAGGGTAAGGAAATGGAGTCAACACCAGTCCTTGAATATGTTGCAAAATTAAAGGAAAGGTTGAATTTCTATATACAGATAGCTCATTAACAAGGGATAAAACAGCAGTTTAAGCAAAAAGAACTATATGACCAAGGGGTAGTACAGAAATGCTTTATTCCTGAAGATAAAGTTCTCCTCCTATTACCCTCCTCTGACAATAAACTCCTAATGAAGTGGCAAGGTCCATATGTTGTAAAACAACAGACTGGCCCTGTAAATTATGAAGTTGAATTGTCGGACAAAAGGTTAAGGAGAAAGATTTATCACGCTAATTTATTAAAGCAATGGGTTGAAAGGACACTGGTAGCTTGTTATGTCCATCCAAAACAGCAAGAGAGTGAACTGGAGGTTGCGTATAGTAGGATAGAGGTATTAGGAGGACAAGGACCACTAAAAATTAACCCCGACCTTTCTGATATACAAAGAAATGACATAATACAGTTGATACAACAATATCCGGACACATTAACTTCTTTACCTAGGAAGACAGATAGAATAGAACATCACATTGAAGTAACACAGTCTAAACCCATTCGACAAAAGCCTTAGCATATCCCAAAAAAGATGAGAGACGAAATTTCAGAAATCAGAAAAATGGAACATTTAGGGGTCATTGAACTATTTGTCAGTGAGTGGGCATTCCCTATGGTAGTGGTAAAAAAAGAGAAGACGGCTTAAGGATTTGCTTTGATTTTAGAAAACTAAATGCTGTCTCAAAATTTGATGGTTATCTAATGCCGAGGATAGATGATATTGTGGATAGACTGGGTAATGCCCAGTATATTACCACACTGGGTCTATCAAAAGGATATTGGCAAATACCTCTAGATTTCGCTTCTAAAGAGAAGACAGCTTTCACTACTCCAGTAGGTCTTTTCCAGTTCATGACTATGCCCTTTGGGCTACATGGAGCCCCCCCACAACCTTTCAATGACTTATGGACCAAATACTACAATCACACACTGAATACAATGCCACTTACTTAGATGATGTAGTCATCTTCAGTCCTTCTTGGCAAGATCATCTAAAACACCTTTCCAGAATACTACATGCCCTAAAACAGGCAAGTCTCACCATTAATCCAATAAAATTCGCAATAGCTATGCAAGAAACATGCTACTTAGGTTTTATTATAGGTAGCAGATCAGTAAAACCTGATGTGGGAAAAGTAGATGCCATAGCCAATAGTCCGAGACCCATAACTAAAAAGCATGTCTGTTCCTTTCTTGGGTTGGCTGGGTATTATAGGTACTTCGTACCAAATTTTGCTTCTTTGACAAGTCCCCTTACTGACCTTACTATGAAAACAAAACCTCAGAAAGTAATATGGACACCCCAGTGTGAAGAAGCATTTTGCAACATTAAGTCATTGTGATATGCATCTCCAGTATTAAAAAGCCTTGATATTTCAAAGCCCTTTTTGGTACAAACTGGTGCCTCTACTACAGGAATAGGGTCTTTCCTATCGCAAATGATTGGCGATTAAAAGCATCCCATCATTTACATAAGTTGGAAGAGGTCACGTGATGGCATCCAGCTAGGCTGCAGCTGAGGCCTAGAGCTCTGCCCCACGGTCGCTTCCACCGTTAATTTTTAAAGCCATCCGGTATACAAAATGGCTAAAAAAGTGTAGATATCGCTTTATATTAAACGAGTGGCACTCGGGAGAGAAGTTTTGGGCACACCGACCGCTTTTTTGCGCCGTGATGGAGGTCGATATCAAGCAGGCCGCTGTCCATCACACACCACCAGCCTCGCCTGAAAAAGCGGCCAAAAAGCAGCGGAATCAGGCGAATACTAAACCAGAATGTGGGATCGAGAAAACCCAAATGCCCAGTCCTCTCACAGAAGAAAAATTCTTACAGGAATTAACCCCGCTGAAAGACCTTCTACGCGAGTTGAGTGGGGAGCTTAAATCCCTCAGGAGCGACCTGGTCTCTGTATCCACCCGGGTGGCTGATGTTGAAGCCAGAGCCTTTTCACTGGAGCAGTGGAGAGACAGGATCGACTCGGAGGTTCAGGGGCTCAAACAGCATGTTAAAAAACTGCAGTGCAAGACCGAGGATCTGGATGGTAGAAACCGGAGAAATAATCTGCTGATCTTGGGCCTGCCTGAGGCCGAGGAGGGGCCGGACTTACTTGCATTTCTTCAGAAGCTGCTGCTCAAGGTGGTGGAGCCCTCGCCTGTCAGCTCCTCTTACCATCTCGAGCGGGCCCACCGCTTCCTGAGGCCTCGACCCCCGTCGGGATCCCCTCCGTGCCCAATTATTATCAAGTTTTTAAGTTATATAGAGCTGCAGCATGTATACAATAAGTCCCGGGACCTGAAGGAAATATTGTGGGGGTCGGCTAAGCTTAGAGTGACCCAAGATCTGCCAAAAGAAATTAGAGTGAAGAGAGCGGCCTACCACGGTGTGGTCCAGAAGTTGATCGCCGCTGCTATTCCTTTCAGAGTGGCCTACCCTGCGACTCTTCAGGTCACCAACGGAGGCTCACCCTTCTCCTTCAACACCCCAGAGGCGGCCCTGAAAGACCTCACGGTTAAGCTGCCGGATTTATTCAAGTATGCTGGGTGAAGGACACTGGGCGGTTCTCCTACTGCACTGGTTGGACTGACTACGACCTGTGGGCTAAATAATATGAGCTGAGACTGTCGTTTTATCTACTTGCCGAAAGTTAACTCCCGAATTGATCCCCCCTCTTTTTTCCTTTCCCTTCTGTCTGCTTTCCCCCATTTGTGTCTGTAGGCTATGTCCCCTCTCCCCGTTGCCTGTAACAATTTTTGTTTGATTTTGGGGCTATTCCTGGTTTTCGTCCTGTTAGGGTCCCTCCCTTCGAATGGCTCTCTTACCTGGTCGCTTCGGGCTGGAGGTGGGAAGTCCTGGCTGCTGCATGTCCAGGTTGATTCGGAGCTCCATTCCCGGGCCTTTTGGCACGCCTATCCGGAACCTGACTGCACGGAGGTGGTTCCTTGGGGGACACTTCCTGGCAGTGGGACTGGTTTGGTCCGTGGCGGTTTTCGTTCCCCCCGACAGCACTGGGCCTATGTGGTTAGCTCCATTATATAGGAGCTGATTCCTCACTAAAATGGTATAATTTGGGAGATGGAGTTTACGTGGGTGAGTGCCCCTTGGTACCTTCTTGTGTCGGGGGTAGGGGGCTTGCTTATGGTAAAGTTGGTTGTTGGGTTTTTTTTTCCTGGGGGGTGGTTCTGATGTTCTGATTGTTCTGATCTCTAGTTTGGCCCTCTTCTCTCCAATTGAGACTCGGGGCTGGAAGGGCCGGGGGAGTGGGGGCTGCTGGCTGGGTTTCTGGTGGCTTGCTGGATGGGTAATTGCGAGCCTAAAATGGGGGGGTTGCCAACTTCGCCCCGATGGGAAAATCTTGGGTTGTTTTTTTCCGGGTGGCGGGACCTGATGTCCGTTGCAGCGGATATCTGTGTAACGCAACTCTTTCAGGGTCTGGATCTCCATTAGGGGGGTTCTGGACGTTCGCAATGGGGGTGGGAGGGCTGGAGTGTCTTTACTTTCTGTGGCACTTAGTTGGGCTTCTGCTCTGGCTCTTCAATGTCCATAGTTTATGTGTGGGGTTCATGGTTCATGGGTATGGGGGGTGGGAGGGGTAGTACTTGTATTATTCGGACATATGCTGTTGGTGGGGTATCTGGGTTGTGGGGGGGTGGTGGGTTACTAGGGATATTGTTAGGTATCCTATCTATGCTATCCTTGTTGTTACTTGGTTCTGTGATATATGTGAACGTGTTATCAATCATCTTTGGATTATTTTATACTATGCAAATGAGAAGTTTTTGGATGTTGGGGATACTTACGAGGGATGGGGTGGGTCGGGTTTGTATTAGTGTTTGGATGGGAGGGGGGAGCATTTCATGGTTTGCCAGTCTTAGCTATGTTGTGGTCTTTTTGGGTTTTGTTTGCTGGGGTCTGTCTCAATGATATGGTAATTTCGGGATTGCGAGCTGGCAGAGGTATTTGGGTTTTATTTGGTATGGGGGGCCTTTCCTTCTCTTCTGGGTGTGTAGTTTTCCTGGGCATACTATTAAAATGTTCTGGTTATTTGGCACTATATTATTGATTAATAAATGGCTACTAACAGAATCAAGCTAGTCTCCTGGAATGCTGCGGACTCAGGGATCGGGTTAAGAGGGCACAGATTTTCAATCATTGTTTGTTAATTCAGGTGGACATCCTTTTGCTTCAGGAGACGCACTTGAGCCATACGGACACCAAGCTCTTATCTAGCTCGGGCTTTTCACAGGTATTTCTGGCTGGCGCTTCTAATCTGAGTAAGGGGGTGGCAATACTGGTTAAAAGACACGTTCTTTTTGTGACAGAGTCGGTGGTCTCTGATCCGGATGGGCGGTTTATTTTGGTCAAGGGTTCTCTGAATGGATGCTTAGTGATCTTGGGCTCGGTATACGGCCTGGTTGGGGGCTGTGCAGACTTTTTTATGACCCTGGTAGGTAAGATCAGTAGCCTTCTTCCTTCCCACCTTATTTTGGGTGGAGATTGGAATGTCCCCCTTTCATCTACCTTAGATAGGGAACCTCAGGATAATCGTTCCCCTACTCGGGTTCAGAGTCTCTTCAGGATATGATTTCAATGTTAGGGGTTTGTGATCCCTGGAGAATTTTGATTCCCTCCTTGCGGGCCTTTACCTTTTTTTCTCAGCCGCATAACTCCAAGTCGAGGATTAATTATTTTTTAGTCAGTAAGGCTCTACTATCGAATGTGTTTCTTTCTGGCATCGACCTGATTATTCTCTCAGATCATGTCGTGGTCTGGATTACCTGCTCCTTGGACCCCGAATTTGGTAGAGATACAATTTGGCGGTTAAATACTCAATTGCTTAAGGACCCTTCTATTGTCTCGTCTATTAGGTCCCAGATCTCTCTTTTCCTTGCGGATAATCTTGATTCCACCCCGAGGTTCGATATGGTCTGGAGCTCATTGAAATGCTATCTTAGGGGAGAGCTGATAAAGATGGCCTCGGCTAGGAAGAAAGCTAGGTTGACAGAGGCCACCTCTTTGTTAAGCAAAATTACGGCATTAGAAGCTAATTATTCCCTATCTTCTTCCCTAACCTCTCTTAAGACTCTTCTTGTTGCTAAACGGGAGTATTCTGAACTTCTAAAGGATAAGATAGAGTATTGCTTTATGAGAACTCAGGCTAAATACTACGACCATGGGGAAAAGGCGGGAAAACTCCTGGCCTTACGCCTTAAGACTCTCGAAGGTTCGAGGATAATTCCGTCTTTGATAACTCCTTCTGGTTCTATTGTTTACATCCCTAGAGGTATTGCTGATGTTTTTGAGAAATATTATATAAATCTTTATAGTAGTCTCGCTGTCCGTGCCGACTTGAGCATTGCCTCATACTTAGAAAATATGGACATTCCTGCCTGGCTCTGTCTCATCACCAAATCTTGACTGCCCCTATCTGTTGAAATCGAAAAACCATCGCCTGCTGACTGTAGATAAGGCACCAGGGTCCGATGGCTTCCGGGCTAATTTCTATAAGACTTTCTCCAAAGAGTTGGCTCCCTTGCTCCTCAAGCTTTATGAATTTTTTTCGTATGCGGTTGACATTGATCCCACCCTGTTTGAGGCCACAGTTATTTTGATTCTCAAGCCGGATAAAACTCTTACGGACCCAGCAAATTATAGGCCTATTTCCCTTTAGAATTATGATGTGAAGATCTTCGCTAAAATTCTTGCCGAAAGAATCAAAAAAGTTTGGCTGGGCCTACTTAACCCTGAGCAAGTTGGTTTCGTTGCAGGTAGGACTTCTGCTGACCACTTAAGAACCTTGTCTCATCTCTCCCGTCATGCTCAAACAGTTTCGTATCCCGTAGCTTTGGTCTCGTTAGATGCTGAAAAGGCCTTTGACCGGGTTGACTGGACCTTTTTGTGGGCGGTTTTGGGGAGAATGGGATTCCCAGAATCATTCCTTAACATGGTGAAAGTCTTGTATGGAGCCCCTTAGGCCAAAATTTATTGTAACGAGGTTTTTCCTCTTTGTTTCGGTTATATACGGGCACCAGACAGGGTTGTCCTCTCTCGCCCCTTTTGTTTAATTTATATCTGGAACCACTATTAATTAAACTTAAGGCTTCTCCTATGGTTAAAGGCTGTAGGCTGTTGCAACATGAGTCAGTTCTCTCTGCCTATGCGGACGATATTCTCCTCCATCTGGAGTACCCAAAGGAGTCTCTTAGTGCTGCAATTGAACTTGTTAACCAGTTCGGTTCCTTTTCCCGTTATAAATTAAATACTTCTAAGGAGATTCTCCCACTTAATGTCTATACCTGTAGGCAAGATTTTGCCTCCTTTGGTATGAGGTGGTCCCTAAATCTATCAAATATTTGGGAATCCATTTGCTACTGAACCATCCATAATGAAGAACTTGAACTTAGACAGCATAAAAGAGCGTATCCAGCAGGACCTGAAGCGGTGGTCAAAGCTCCCCATCTCCCTCTGGGGCCGGATCAACATCGTTAAAATGAACATCCTACCCCGAATTTTTTATCCCCTTAATTTGTTAAAATTGTGGCTTCCTATCACTTATCTCCAGCAATTTCACACTATGTTTTCGGATTTTATTTGGTCCGGGAAGGGAGTTAGACGTTCCTATACCAAGCTTTCTCTTCCTAAGGAGAAGGGTGGTCTTAAGTTCCCTAACATTGTTTTCTACTATTGGGCTACATACCTCTCGAAGCTTGGGAAGTGGCTTTCGGCGGACCGTAGTATGGACTGCCTGTCCTGGCTCCAGGTGGAACGTTCAATGCTTTCCAAAGCCAGGCTTGATACCCATGCTACATACTTTGTTCCCTTGGCGGAGTTAGAGCGGTGGATACCTGATAATGTGATCCTACTGTCTCTTAAGACGTTGGCTCAATGTTTGGTGTCTCTAGGCATTCCGGCTCCCTCTGATTTTGGACAGCCCGTGGTTCTCAACCCTAGTATCAAGCTGGGCAATTCATGGATTACTCCTGATTGGCTTCCGCAGATTGCTGAGGCCAAGGTCGAAAGCTTTTATCATCAGGGTACTCTTCTGACCTCTGGAGATATCTTGGACAAATTTGACATTCCTAGGAGAGATATTTTTAAAGTCTATCAATTGAGACATCTTTTGGTCGGCCCATTTGGTACCTCCTTCAAGGAGCCTAGGGCTTACCCCTTTCTCTCTGAGATCATCCGTCTTGCTTCTCAGCCGCACTCTATCTCCTTAATTTACTCCTATCTTCTTAATTATAAGTTTCCCGAGATAAGTGAAGGTTCCTGTGTCTGGTCCTCATTACTACCTGAGAGTACGCCAGATTGGTCCCGTATTTGGAAAGATTTGCACAGGTTTCACACAAGATAGATTTAGGCTAACTCAATACTACATTATTAATAACTATGTATTACCTCCAGCGAAACTTTGTAAACTCAAGAAACTCTCCAGTTCTAACTGTTCTAGGTGTCTGCGTGAGGAGGTAATCTCCTCCATGTTTTCTGGGCCTGCTCTAAAGTTGCCCCTTGTGGACCTTATTAGGGATAATCTGGATCCCCTTCTGGGTCTATCGGTTTACTTTACTCTTGGGATCTGTGTTCTAGGGGACTACTCTCAGATAGATAGCGTAGAGCGACGTTTTTATATGGCTTTGGTGTCTATGGCTGTCAAGAGGCTTGTTCTGAGGCATTGGACGGATCACCTGGCCTTGTCCTATGCTGAATGGTTGACTGAGATTAGGGCCCTTCTGCACTCGGAGAGTTTGATTGCTAGTTTGCATGGTCGTGCGGACTTGTTCCAGAAGAGGTGGGGTAAGTTACAGACTCTGGCTTTGCTTTAGTAAGCTGGTGCCCGATCCTGTAGTCTGCCATTTCTTTTAGTGACTCTGGTTTATTTATGTGCCCAGGAATATGTGTGGATTATAGGTTGCTCTATCCTCTGGAGAAGATGGTCTGCACAGAACATGTTTGACTTGGGTTGGAATTAATGTGTTGGGGAGGGAGACTGGGGGATGGGTGGTGGGTGGGCTGATGCGGGGAGGAGGGGAGGGGGGTTTGATTGTTATATTGTATGATCTTGTTGTGGTTGTTGTTTTTCTGTATTGAAAAATTGAATAAACTTGAATTTCAAAAAAAAAAAATACATAAGTTGGAAGTTGCATTAGGGGGAAACACTCTATTCAACTATCGAAAAGGAATGCCTAGCAGTCAAGTGGGCTAGAGAGCCCTAAAGTTCTATTTATGGGGTACTGAATTTGAACTAATAACCAACCACAATCCCTTATGTTGGCTGATGGTGATGAAGGATAAAAATATGTGTATTATGAGATGGTTCTGGACCCTACAGCCATATAAGTTTTCTATTAAACACAGACCTGGATCCACACATAAAAACGCTGATTTTATGTCTCGGTATGGAGCAGACCAGAATAGTAGAAACTTGTCATGCTCAGACCTCGCGGTAAAGTAATGAAGATATTGTCTAAGTATGTTGTAGTAAACCTCTTCGTGTTATTGAAATTTTTTTTGAAAGGGACCCCGAGGTGGAGCTCTGGGAGTAGGTGGGCTGGAGCTCTATCTCTCCTCCTGTTTGAAGGAGGGGGGAGGGATCTGATCAGTGCCATATAATAACAGAGCCCAAAAAAAGATAAACATAACTGGCTGTATTTGTATCCTAGTGAGGAAGGAATGTCAGAGGAAATAAGACTTTGCTCTGTACCTCCTGTATTCTGATTATTTCTTCCCCTTAAAATCTTTTCCCTTGCTATTCTTCACTGACGACAGGTTGGCCACCTGTCCCTTTAAATTTATTTCCATTTCTAAACAATACAAAGTTCTCAAGCACTTGGATTTTCTCTCAATAGACATAGGGTTTGTACAAGAGTCACACCTGCTAGATTCAGAGGCTAACTGTATGAGACGAATGCAGATTGGGCAAGTTTTTTCGGCCGAGGGGACCACCCACAATGCAGGAGTCCTAATTGTGATTAACAGAAAGGTCCCCTTTATAATGAAATAAGTAATTAAGGATCCACAGGGCCATTTCCTTTTTATCCATGGGTATTTGTGCACTACCAAACTCATTTTGGGGACTGTCTATGAGCCTAATTCCGACTCCCCTGACTTCTTTATGAAGCTAGTTGAGGTATTACAGCCATACTCCACATTGCCGATGGTTGTGGGGGGAGATATGAATGTGGTGATGGAGTCATCAATGGATCACTCCGCTTTCACGAGCAGAGCTCGCTCACCAGCCCAAAGAGCCCTATCAGAATTCTTAGAGTTCTATGCTCTTTGTGATGTATGGAGAGTGCTACATCCCAAGGAAAAGGAATTCACCTTCGTATCTCCTGTTCACAACACTTCATCCCGTATTGACTATATCTTTCTCTCACACAACCTCCTTCCCAGAGTGGTTGAAGCTCTTCTACAGCAAGGTCCCCCATCTGATCATGCCCTGGTCGTATGACACTTAATGCCCCTCTTTCCACCTAAGAAGCCTCATAGGTGGAAGATAAATAACTACATGCTAAAGGAGGACAAAATAGTCCAAGCAGTCAGTGAATATATTCGTCACTTTATAGAAACCAATTCTGGTTCAGTTGGGAGACCTGATATGCTGTGGGGTGCCTTCAAGGCATGCATGAGAGGTGTCTTAATTAGCCTAGCTACTTCCCGGAAAAAGGACAAAAAGAGAAAATTGAAGGACTTATTGCGGGAAATACAACATAAAGAGGCAAGAGTAGGCCCCCCTTTAACCGAACTGGAAAAACAGGAGCTGGTCAAACTTAAAGAAGGCTACTTAGAATTACTGAGGGATAAAGCAGAATTTGCAATCCTCAGGGCCAGAGCAGCATATTCAGACATGGGAGAAAAAGCTGGAAGGCTGCTGGCACTGAGGATCAAGCAAATGGAAGTGAATAGACACGTTTTGGCAATTCATTCCCCAACAAGTGACACGCTCCTAACGACAACCGAGGAGATAGTCTTGGTATTTCAAAGGTATTATGCCAATTTATATAGCCCCAGAGATTCGGCTTCGGATATTAGTATGGATCATTATTTGGGGGCCTCTGGACTATCCTCTCTTATGGACTCCCAACAGGTCCGACTGATATCCCCTATAACTGCGGAGGAGATCACCAGAGTTGTAAAGGCTTTGCCCTCTGACAGATCTCCAGGCCCAGATGGGTTTTCGGCAAATTTTTATAAAAGATTTTTAAATCTTCTGCTCCCCATGTTACTATCCCTCTTCCAATACATCCTGTCTGGGGCACAAACAGACCCGACCTTCTGGGAAGCGTTAATTGTGTTAATCCTGAAACCGGGGAAAAACCCAGAATTGCCGGCAAGTTACTGCCCTATATCCTTAATGAATCAAGATATTAAAATTCTAGCCAAGATTTTGGCAGACTGCTTAGTTTTAGTAATCCCCGATCTGGTTGGGCCAGAACAAGTCGGGTTTGTACGAGGTCGGTCGTCCCTGGACCACCTTAGGACCCTGTCGCATGTCCTTTCCGCATCCAGAGATGCCCCTTACCCAGCGGTTTTAGTCTCACTGGATGCGGAGAAGGCATTCAACAGGGTGGACTGGAACTTTCTACTTAGGACTTTGAATGCATGTAAGTTCCCTCACCTCTTTCAAAACTGGATGAGAATTTTTGACAGCGCACCGTCAGCTAGAGTGATGGTGAACGGGGCAATTTCTGAAAAATTTTTACCCCACTCAGGCACCAGACAGGGTTGTCCCCTCTCACCGTTGCTCTTTATTTTATACTTAGAGCCCCTGATCAGCCAAATCAAGCAATGATCTCTAATCCACGGGGTAGTTATTCAAGGGGTTGAAGTCAAAATATCGGCGTATGCTGATGATCTACTATTGCAGCTGACAGATCCGAGTAATTCAATACCGGCATTGCTGGGAGTGATCCAAGATTTTGCTATGCTCTCCAATTATAAATTAAATGTCGACAAATCTCTGGTGTTCCCACTCAATCAGAGGGTGAATAAATCGCTAGTCAATCAAAGCGGCATGTACTGGGTCTCAAGCTCCTTAAAATATCTGGGCATCCAAGTGGTTAGAGATCTGGCTCGTCTTTTAAAGTTAAATCTGGACGATCTAATAAAAATCTTGGAACTAGATTTGAAGAGATGGTCCAAGCTATCCATTACACTCTGGGGGTGGGTAAATCTCATTAAGATGAATCTCTTCCCCAGAATTTTTTATCCGCTACATTTGCTTAACATATGGATCCCTAGTACATGGTTCCGCAAAATTAATGCAATAATAACTAACTTTATTTGGGTCGAAAGGCAACCCAGAGTCGCATATCATAAGTTAGCCGCCCCAAAGGATAGAGGAGGTCTTCGCCTCCCATCCCTGATTTTTTATTACTGGGCGAGTCATATGGTTAAATACTTAAGATGGTTAGAGAACAAGGGGGAAATTGCCTCAGCAGAGAGCATCCCAATGTGGTTGCGAGTAGAGTTATCTTATATCAGGCAGGGGGGTCTGACGCCACTATCGTTGCTGCATATTAAACCGAGTGACCTCCCTCCGAAATTGAAACTCACCCCACTGGCAGTCTCAGTGAAGGTGCAGGCGCAGATATGTTCCAGTATGGAATATAGGCAGGTGATAGACTTGGCCCAACCATTCTACGGTAATCCTAACATAAAATTAGACAGCAAGCCAATCAATAGAAACTGGCTCCCACAACTGAGCAATGCTACCCTTGCCCAGTTAGTGGCACAGGACAGCTCATGGCTCTCAGTTACCACTATTTTGAGTAGATTCAGGACACCTATTAAATCCATTTTCAAAGTTTACCAGTTAAAACACTTACTAGCAAAAGAGTTTGGGCCATTCCAACCCCCTTCAGATAGGAAAAGGTTCCAGGATGTGTTGCGAGTATTAATAGGATGTAGACACACCGTGTCCGAGAATTCCAAAAGTTTATATGACTGTAAATATCCTGAAGAATTCATACCAAAGGCATATTGAGCAGTTTATTTTCCCAGTCTAGAAACAGATGGAGCAGCTCTTTGGAAAAATGTTCAAAAATATGTTATGCAGGACAGATTGAAACTGACACAGTTTCATATCTTGCATAACATATACTATACTCCTCAGAGACTCCATAGGTTCGGTCTTATAGACTCGGCCCTCTGTTCCAGATGTGGACAGGAGGAAGGTACATTGTACCACATATTCTGGTCATGCCCGAAGGTCACTACTCTCTGGAATGATATTCATTATAGGATGGACACCCTCCTGGGCATTTCTGATCTTTTCAACCCTGAGGTGTGCCTGCTGGGAGATTACGCTTCCATACCTGTTGTTTCCAGGAAGTACAACATGGCCTTAATTTCATTATCAATCAAAAAGGTCATCCTTCGGCACTGGAAAGATAATACGGACACTTCTCTCTCAGAGTGCCTCAAGGAGATCTTAGCCAACCTCAGAATGGAAAAAATGACGGCTAGTTTAAACAACAGGCTGACTACATACAAACGTATTTGGGAACCTTTATACACACTGTTATGTATTTAAACTACATCTCCAAGTAGTCGCTTAGAATATCCTGGAGAACTCTTGATTAGTCTGAGCTATGCTGGGGAAGGGGGAGGTTGGGGAGGGGGAGCAGCTTCTTCAACAGTTGTACGAATATATTGCAAGTGGAAAGTCATAAGTAATGTATGGAGCTGCTCTTATATGTAACTGTGAAAATTAATAAACTTTGAATTTAAAAAAAAAATTCTTTCCATTTTTTCAGGAAGATACAGAGTACACATCAAAGTTTTCTCATTTTCTCCTATAATAGTGAGAGTTTGAATATTTTATCATTTCAAAATACAAACACAGCTCAGTACTCTTTTGGATTCATTTTGACCGCATTAATACCAGTTGAAAGCAAAACGCAGTCAAAATGTAGAGTAAGACGATTCATTTGCAAGCTCTGTGGTTACAAAACTCTCGAGTCATGTATCAAAATAAAATATTGCCATAATAAGGTATGCCTGTTTGTATCAGCGTAGAATGTTTTTCTTTTTGAACAGAAAGCATCTTGTATTCGCAGAGCCGCATATTCATGAGTGCAGCAGTTAATACTGCAGCATGGACATTAAGCTGCACGGCAACTTGCTTCTCAGCAAAAAGAAAATAAGCCGAGGTATATTTATCTGGTCAGCGACTGCACAATTATGGGATAAACCTGAAACATAAAGTAAATGAAGGGTTACCTGATTTCTGTATATAGCATTTTTGGGTTTTGTTTTTGTGCAGTCGTGATAGGAATTAAACGCTATGTTGCCTGTGCAACAGTTACCTCGTTTTCCCCTGATACTTGTTCTGAAGCGCATTGTACACTGTTCCCTTAGGAGCCGTCCAGCCACCTTTGCAAATAATTTATACAAATGAACAGTGCATGACGTTTGCTCAGGAATGAATAACAGAAACCCTGTATCCTTTGTATTTTCTACATATTATTTGGGATGTACAGCTTCAGAATATTTTTCTGATAATTTAAAAAATATAGAAACAAAATAAAAACATGCAAAAGAATGTACTTTAAAAAAATGTGGGAGGAGTTATATCACATGACAAGACAGCTAGATAAATGCAGGAGCTGTTGTAGAAGAAGTCAATGTGTGCTGGACAGTGATACTTACCACATGGTTTCTCTCTGTCGCTCTCTCTCTCTTTCTCTCTCTCTCTAGCTGTTTTCTAGAAAGCATAATTTCCCTTGGTTATTATTTCATTTTGCTGAGTTAAGCTATGATTTTGTTTTCACATTTTGTGACTTTTTATTTTGTTGCCAAATAATTTAAGTTTATTTTTCATTTAAAGTTTATTTTTTTTGTAACAAACGTGGAGGTCTGCCTTCATATTGGATCCTGAACAACTGGTCTGTGTCTTCAATTACATCAACCCTCCACAGAGAGCAGGGGTAAAAGTGCCGTATGCTATGCTAGACAGCGCTACTGCCTCTTACCTGTATCAACCCATTCATCTCTTACAGTTGTTAGACTGATCTATCCCCAGTTATGTGCCAGTTCTTCCAGTCTTTGGATCCTTGGATTCAGGTAACCCTGAAGTGCCACAGTTAGGCATGTACTCAGTTTGTTTGTTGGGACATCAATCAAGGAAAAGCTTTACTTGTCTAAATTAGCGAGTTAAAAATGACCCTATTTCTTTCTGACTTGCAGACAATCCCAGGGCATGCTCCTGAATGTTAGGGGATGTTTTCTGAACTTGCTTAATTTATTTATTTTAAGTTTACTGCAGCTTAGGGGTTTAAAGTTGGAGTTCAGACTGGTACTGAGCGCTAATTTGCCAGTCGCCATACTTGTAATGTGAATGGCAGTTTTCTTCGCTATAATGGCTAATTCACTGTTATGTCTTGTCACCCTTCATGTGCTTGCTATTTTGTAGTCACTGTATTTTCAGTCGTGATTATAAAGTCATGATTATCATGGGATACCCCTCCCAAATATGAGTTGGGGATGCAGTTGAGAGCAGATTTTCATTAAGATAATTAGTGACTTCCATTAGCAGCCATGAGGGAAAGTCAGGGTCCAGTAGGAGCAGCAGGTACAAGTGCCAGTTGGAGGAAGGGGAAGTCGGGGGCCCACACAGCAGGTGGAGATGCACTGGGGAGTGGTCTGAAATAACTACCAGAAGGATTGCTGCACCTATACAGCAGTGCATGATAGTTGGGGACACTAGCCAGTAATCTAATTTACTATGAGAATTGTGAACTTGGGAGAAAAAGGTGTAATCTTTATCCCTAGGATGGAGGATAAGCCAGGGTCTTGGAGCCTTAAGTCTGCCATCAAATGTGTAAGAGACAGCTGGGATTTAGGATGCTGGTCAGGGCTAGTGGCGCTCCTGTCCAGATAAGGATCAAGGGGGAGATTAAAATCACCCATTAAAATTATTGGAATGCCAGATGAGGCCAGGGACCCTGTAGCCTGAGCCAAAGCACGGAAGACCTCCGGCAGGTCCTCATTGGGACTGTATACATTATCAATGACCAAGAGGCCCTCAGGAATGTTCATTAGGGCAGCAACCCACCTACCATCCAAGTCATATTTGGTCCCAATCTGTGACCATTTCAGGGCTTTGTGCAGCAATATGACCACTCTGTGTTTGCATGTGGGGGCAGAGGAGGATATGACCTGACCCACCCAGTCCCTTCTTAACCTGTCATGATCAAGCTTATTTAATTTAGTTTCTTGCAAAAGTGCGAGACCCAATCTCAACCTCTTAAGATGTGTCCACACCTGTTTATGCTTTACTGGGGTGTTTAAGCCCCCAACGGTCCAGGTATGAATGTGCAGATCACCCATAGTCACATATGAAGGGTTGAAGGCACAAAGAGAGGAAGCGACACTGGGGTTGAGAGGTTGAGGTGGGGCTCAGCACCTTACCAGGGTGAATAGTGTCTCTACAATGGGTCAGATTGATAGCAGTTGCATAAGCTAGCAGAACTTCAAACCATGCGATCTGGATGAATTCAAACATCAGGAACAAAACAGAACAAATGGCTGCGCGGTAATAACACATTTCAAACCTATATACAGATCTTCTCCTAACCAAGGCCATTAAGAAGCACAGAGATATGAGGTCAGCAGAAAAGCCTGCAAGACACTCTCTAGCTTCTGTGGGGGGGGGGTAGTTTCTGGCCACAGCACCCAGGGCCAGTTGCTAGTCACATAAGTCCCGAACTATCGGGGAAGTGAGACCATGGGGCAGCCGCCATGAGGATGAGTGGGAGTATCACCACTGACCGCTGACTCAATGGCAGCCATAGGGAGACAAGGATAATATGCCAGAGAGGAGCCCACTGTGAGCAGGCTCACAACAAAGAGATGATACATTAACTCTACCCCACTTGAACCATAGGTATCCCCAGGTAAAAGGAGCATTAGGAGGGGTGAGAGGAAAGTCCTCCCTTGCAGTTTACACATAGCAGTAGGGTCAGACAGTGACATATAGTTAGGGGAGACTTAATAGCACTCAGGAAAAATCAGATTGGGAACAGATGACCCAGCATTGTGTGAGAGGAGAGTGCCCAGAGTGCTTCATCAATGCAAAATGGAGACATCCAGCCACAGAGTTCCCTCAGATGGGATACCCTCAGGTGGGAATCCAAATTGAGTTGCAATCCCCCAGCAAGAATCCCCACCCTTTGCCCTCAACCTTTAGTATGACTATGAAACAGTACTTAGCTCAGAAAGTTCATGGAGGAGTGTTCAAGCTCTTGCCAGCAGGATTTAGGCCTGAAGAGGACAGAGTAGTGATGGAAGACCTGGGATCATCCTGAGAGCTCATTGGAGAGAGCCTTGAGGAGGGAGTTGGACTGGCCGCTGCAATGTCTGCCCATGTTCTGCCATTCGGGGAAGAGTGAGCAGGCCTATGGTCTCCTGCAGGCACCTGCTCCATGTCCATCATCTCCTGCCCTTCAGGAGAGGGCAGATGCAGAGCCATAAAGGGATTCAGTGAAAAGAAAGCTTGCAAGCTGGATACCTTTTGTGCCACAGGATCCGCTTCTTGCTTCAGGCTCGAGGGGTTGATTCTGTCTGCAGGGTGCTGCTGCCATGTATGACAGTGCGATGGATGACACTTCCTTGATCTCTGTGGGAGGGATGCATCAAAGATCTGTACCTCAGGAGGTGGTACCAGGTCCACAGGAGGACTAGCTTTGCCAGCTGGTTCTGATACAGGATGTGAGCACAGGGGTTACCCAGAGTGCACCGACCCACGAAATTCAGTCGGATGCATCTTGAATAGAAAATCTGTGAGGCTCTCAAGGGTAGCAAAGAGCAGGGGAGACCCATTGTGGATTACTGCATGGTCACAGGATACAGAAGGGATAAGGGGTAGTTCAGTTTATATAGCAGCTTAGGGGCAGATGAATACTCTTTGCATTTCTCAGATAGCTGCCTAGAATAATCTTGGAAGATTTGTCGTGTATGTCCCTGCCAAGACAGCTGGCCAAGGTTTCTGGCAGCTACTGCTACCACTTCTTTCTGGCAGAAATCCAATAAATGGGCAAGGATGGGCCTAGACCCAACCCCAGGTGGAGGCAGAGGAGCTAGTGAGTGGTGAGCCCTTTCAATCTGGAGCTGAGAGTCCTCAGGAAGCCTCCAAAGCTGCAGGAGGGTATGCTGAAGAAAGGAGATAGGGTCTTTTTGCTCAACCCCGTCTGGAAAGCAGATAAACCACAAGTTATTACAGCGGCTGCAGATTTCCAGGTTGTCTGCCTTGTTCTGGAGCAAATGAATGGTTTTAGACTGGTCTTGTAGGGTAGCAGTCAGTTCATGTATTGCTGCATCATGTGAGCCAAGTCTGCATTCATTCTGGTGGTCGAGAGGGCCCAGACCGGAGTGCCCTCCCCAGAGCGAGAAGCCTCAGCGGCGGGTGAATCCAGGCCCCTCCCCCCCAGAAAAGAATCATGCCGGCTTCCCCTCCATGGGTGGTCTAGAGGTCCCTGACCAGAGTGCCCTCACCAGAGTGAGAAGCCTCTGCTGCGGGTGATTCCAGCCCCTTCCCCTGAGAACAGGTACGCAAAATGGACTGTAGCAGGTGCAAGAGTCTCAGAGTTTGGAACAAAGAACCTTTGGTGCCATTTTCAAATTTAAGCTTTCTGACATGAAAGGTGCTGTGCCACTGCACTGCCACAGCAAGGCAGATGTGGCCACTCCTCTACTACCTGGACTTGGATCAGCCTGATTTAATTTAAAAAAGAAAAACAACAACAAAAAACTGTTTCAGCTGAGCTTGTGAAAATCAATTAAATCTGCCTGAACCTTGATTATACTTCTCCCTATAGCTGTCTTAAGCTTAGTATGCTCCTTCAGCTAACCAACCTGACCACAACATGGGGAGCCCAACAGCATTCTTTACTCACTGCAGGAGATTTAATTTACACAACTCACTGCAGGAGGATTAGATTTTAAACTTATTAACAAGCTGCATTATATGCATTTCAGGAGTTTTGCTAGAAAGGAGCCTGCCTGATTACCTAAATAACCTCTAAAGCTCACTTTCAGGTAATGATTTTGGGTTTACAAGAATTGTTAATATTTACAGTACTATAGCCTTTGAGTCCACTGCTTGGAACTTTGCAAAAAAAAATAGCTGTTTTTAGCCCTGTTGGTTTTGCAGCCTTAGAGAAAACTGCAGAAATTAGCTTCTCCCCTCCCCAGCTTGCCACCCTCTCCCCTCTGTAGAACAGTCCTCCCCACAGTACCTGAATTAATTCCAGCTTTATCTTCTGAACTCCACAGAATCATGCCGGCTCCCCCTCCGTGGATGGTCAAGAGGGCCCTGACCAAAATGCCCTTCCCAGAGAGAGAAACCTCAGCTGTGGGTGAATCCAGCCCCTTCCCCTTGAGAACAGGTACACAAAACAGACTGGAGCAGGTGTGAGAATCTCAGAGTTCACCCCACCGACGCTTTGCATCGGCTGCCTCACCACACTCACCACCACCCTTGCTCAACTCTTTCTCTTATAGACAAGACTGAGGATCAGTGCTGCAAAAAAACCTATCAGGCTGTTTCCTCATTAGCAGCTTATCTGCTCCTACCACCAGAGGACACAAAAACAGTTAAATTAAGCTCCATGTACATAAAGAAAAGAGAAATGCTGTACCTCATGTACAAAAAGACAAGAGGGATACTGTCCCCCAGCAAAACTCTTAACTGACAACTACACACACAAGAAAAAGAGAGCTCACCCATCCCTTCAAAAGGGCTGTCTCCTCAGTTGTTTTGGCAGCTGCTGGATATCCACCTAGACGATGAAGCCTCACCCTAATAAGGTCAAACACTGCTCCACTCTACCCCACTGGGGTCCCGCCCTGGCTATCATGTATATTGGTGCAATTATCTGGGTGGACTCACTAATGGGTGCCTGCTGCTCCCTGAACCCACTCTGGGATATGCTGAATTATCCCCTCCCACACATCACAGATTGTCCTGTAATCTCACCTCTAGACTCCCTGATAATTATGCATGGGCTAACTCACAAAGGAGCCTGCTACCACATTTTGCCGGCACTAGGGGCAATAGGTCGACAGCTGCCAACAGCATTGGAATCAGAGCTCTCAGCTGGATTGCCATCAAGCTGTTGCTCTGCTCTGGGGACATAGAACCAAATCCCGGACCCCAAGTAACTAACTGCATCATAGGATCCTCCCTGGACCTAAACTGGGTTAACAAGAAGGGCCTAAAAGTTGTCCATATGAATATCTGTAGCCTGCTACCAAAGATAATAATAACAATAATAATAATAATACATTTTATTTCACAAAAGATGCATGACATTCAAACCTGGGTAGCCCAATATAACCTGGATGTGCTGGCCATCTCAGAAACATGGCTCAAAGCACATATCCTTGACCATGAGGTGGAATTAGCTGGTTACAACATTTTTAGAAGAGAAGTAAAAAAAAAGCCGGTGGGGTCCTCATATATGTGAGAACCTCATTTGAGGCCTCACTTGCTCCCCACCCCCAACTTGATTCTCCTGGCAGTGAATCAGTAATCATAAGACTCATCCTAGGATAAGCAAAACACCTAACAATAGGATGCATATATAAGCCTTCAAAAACTGCCCAACAGGCTTTGGGGGACCTAACAAAAGCTCTTGGGAGTAAAGCTCCCATGGAGTTACTGCTCCCAGAGGACTTCAACTTAAACTGGTAAGTGTGCAATGAGCATGCGCTGATAACATTGCTCCTAGATGCCAGCTTGGCACAGGTCATCACTGAGATCACAAGGCACAATCCCAGAACAGAGAACCATTCCACCCTAGATTGGATCCTTACCACAAATCCTGCAAACAAGCAAGCAGCAGGCATGATGTCTGTTGTCTTGAGTGACCATTCATCAGCTTTCTGCATTTGGAAGAACAAGCCTGACAAGATTCCCCCCGACTCATTGCAGCAAAAGATTTCTCAAAATTCTCAGATGTCACCTTCCAGTAAGACCTGTGTCACATAGACTGGTCACCAATTAGGCTCCTGCCCAGCCTGGATGCAGCTGCTGAGTTTTTACAGCTCACATTCTCCTTAGCCATGAACCTCCATGCCCCCCTAAGGAGAATTTGCACAAAAGGTCACTGCTACAGGTGGATCACCAGGGATTTAAAATCCTTAACGATAAGCCAAGACAAGGCCTGGAAAAAACACAGGAACTCAACCCTTCCAGGTGACCTAGCCACCTACAGATCTCTGAGGAATCAGGGTAAGAAAGCCATAAAAAGCGTTAAGCGGGAGCACATTAAAAACCTTCAGCAGACCAATCTGTATGACCCTAGGTCTTTTTGGCCCTGCATAAATGACCTGATAAAAGGCAAAAAGAAAACTCCCCAGGGTCAGATTATCTGTGATGGTCAAACTCTAACTGAAGGTGGTGAGGCTGCTATTGCCTTCAATAGGTTTTTCACAGACCTGGGCACCTATCAAGCAAGCCAACCCCCAAAAAGCAGGATAGGGTAGTCATCGAAGCCCTGGATCCTCCATTCCTGTGCTTCCACCTAAGGATTTTACGCTCCTCAGAAGTGCTTCTCCTCCTACAGTCCATAAAACCTATCAGGATGACAGGATCTGATGGCCTGGACCCTAGGTTGCTCAAGGCCGCAGCCCCAGCCATTTACCTACATATTACTTGGCTCATAAATTGGTCTCTAATGGAGGGAGCCATCCCCAAGATCTCGAAGCAGGCAACTGTGGTGCCAATCCACAAGGGTGACCCCTGGGAGCCGTTAGAAAACTATCGTCCTATCTCCCCCCCTCTGCACTCTGGCAAAAATCCAAGAGAGGCTAGTCTACTGCCAACTTCAAGACTACCTGGAAGTGAACCAGCTGTTGGTACCCAACCAGCACGGCTTCTGAATAAACCATGGTACAGACACGGCACTCATCAGATTCACCACTGATGTCCTCTCAGAACTTGATGAAGGCTCCCCAATGGGGGCAATCTTCATTGACCTTACCAAGACCTTCAATTTAGTTGACCACACCCTACTGATAGCAAAACTAAGTAAGATTGGTCCTGAACAACACTCACTGAATTGGCTCAGCTGCTACCTGACTGACCACTTCCAGCAGGTCATGTGGAGGAGGGCCTTCTCCAGATTACTCCTGATAACTATGGGGGTCCCACAAGGCTCAATATTAGGCCCCCTTTTGTTCTCACTGTTTGTCAACAACCTCAGCAACCATTACTGGAGCTGCTCTGTGGTCAAGTATGCAGATGATGTGGTCCTATACAGATCCATGAATAAGACGGATGAACTGGGATTGCACCTTCAGGCAGACTTTGCCTCAGTTGAAACCTGGCTACTAGAAAATTGTCTGGTACTAAATGCCAAAAAAACAAAAGCTATTGTGTTCGGACAAAGATCCCTATGCCTAGATTGCAGCCCCTTACTTCCACTCTTCACAGCGTTGGGCACTATCATAGAAGTGGTACAGTCCTTCAAATAGCTCAGCCTATTGCTGGACCAAAGCCTCACCCTAAAATCCCATGTGGATTTTGTAACTGAAAATATCCACTAAAAGCTTGGCCTGCTCTGCTGCCTTAGTGCCCAAATGATACCTGAGACCAGGGTAGCAATTGCTAAGAGTGTCCTCCTCCCTACCCTTAGTTATGCTGCCCCAATTCTGCTTGGAGTGGCAAAACAGAGTAACAGCAGCTTACAAACTGTCTACCATAAAATTGTGCACTTTGCCACAAAAGCCAAACCAAGGAGCCATCATTGTGATTCACTTGCCTCACTTAACTGACCCTCCTTTGGCCATAGATTCCAGTACCCCCTACTTTGCAATACTTATAAGCTCCTCACTGCCCACCCCCAGCTAGTCTAGCAGGATTTCTAACCCTAAAATGTACCAGCAGGCAGCTCCGTACCACTGGGCAGTGGCTCCTAGAGGAACTCAGGGCCCGAACCACAGCTGGTGACAAAACCTTTTTCCATGCTCCTCCAATTCTGTGGAATAAACTTCCTGGTCACCTACAGTAAGCTAACTCTTTCAGGATTTTCCAAAAGGGCCTGCACGAATATCAGCTGGAACCCAGCCACTGCTCCTGCACTGGTGATTAAATTCCCCAGAACATAATACTTTCTGTTCTCTTCTCTGCCACCCCTCCTGCTAGTATCTGAAACCTAGGTTCACTCAATGTTTGTCAATGACTATACCAACCAAACCCCTTTCTGTCAAATTTGTAATTGTAACGTTACACTTGTTGTAATTGAAATGATTCCTCTGTAGCCGGTGGTATAAACTCATTGTATCTAACCTTGCTGTACTCTGTAATCTGTATCCCTACCCTTGTGAGTTCCTGTTTAAAAGAAACTGTTGTACTATCTAAATGTTTCCTCCAATGTAACTAATCCCAGGTCACCCCTGAAAAAGGGACCTTTGGGGCTCAGGCAGCCTACCCGATTTACAAAATTAATACAGAAATAAATTTTAAAAATTCTGATTTCCATATTCTGTAGTGTCTGCATAGTGGTATTAATAGCTGTAGTCATCTGTGCCATCTGGGATCAGAGCTGGCTGAACATTTACTCAGTACGTGCCAGGTCTCCAGGGGTTTACAAGGCATATGCCATTTTGCTGGCCTGTCTCCGTAGCAGCAAGGGTGCAGCAAAATGTCAGATTCAGGAGGCCCTCATGACTAATATGCCCACCAATGGTGTCAGAGACACCCCTCTAATATCCAGCTCTTTTTTGTGTAGTGAAAGAAAGCACCCCAATGCAGGATGCCACCAGATAAATCCCCTAGTTCGTGGAGCTGCAGAGCTATGTGTCCATATCAGCTCAAGGCTTGGCCATGCCCCCATGGCCACTCTTTTTACGGCTGCAATGGGTGGAGCCTGCAGATGTTTTGCATGTACAAAAGGGATGCTGTCATGTTTTCTGTCCGTGGAACTGTCTGAAGATGTAAATAGTCTCCTCTGCCTTACCCTTCTCTAAGAAATGCTTTCTGTCCTCAAATAAATATGCTTTCATGTCAGTCAATGGTTGCAGGGCACTATTTTCTTTCTTAAATGGGAGGTACAAGAACTGGAACCTGAGTAGTGGGAGGCATCATTAGTTTTTTTTTGGGGGGGTAAGATCCACCCCCCGCTCCAAAGCTGCCTGGGGCATCAGAGCTGAAGGTTCAGAAGGAAAGAAAAAGTAATTAAGGAATGCCTGAAACTGCATCCTTATACTGTACAGAACTTGTGAAACTGCATCCTGAAATTACAGCACTTGAGCAAAGCAAGCATTTGCAACACAAGAATGACAATTAAGGTATAAGCCTACAAAGGAGTAAAATAAGTCACCCAAAAAAGACTATCCCATATTGGATACTAGAGTGTCTGTTTCTTAAAAGCTTTTCATACCCCCTCCCACACACACAGCTGAATCACCCACCCAAATAGCTAAGGGAAGCTCTACATTTTTATCTGTCTGGGACCTGAAGTTTAGCAGTAATGTGTAAAGAGAATTAAGTCTTGTGTTTTGTGCATTTGAATAGGTTTAGTGCTTTGAAGTTAAAAGATATAAATATATATACATAGTGTCATGGGTGCATGAAAAGGAAAGAGATACTACTGAAATAAATGTTATTCTGATGATTTATTTATATATGTATAAGATTTTAAGTGTAGTTCTGCCTAGGTCACAAACGTATATGCTATAAAAAAGTACATTTAAGGATGGATGTATTAGTCAAAGCTTGTAGTAGCAAAATAAAGCAAGAAAAATAACATATTGTGTATTTTTTTTCTTTCAATTGTTTAACCAGGAGTGGCACACTAAGCTGAAAGCTTGTTTACAGGGGCAACCTGGGAGCACATGGAAGTTAAGTGATTTGCTCAGGGCCACCCAGTATGCAAATGGGGGCTGTGGGATTCAAACCCAGATCTCCCGATTTGCAGCTCAGAGCCTTAAACCACTGTGTTATACTGCCTCCTTAGTTATGGCAGTCATCTGTTTTATGGTTCATGATGTTGGTGTAGTAAGCAGCAGCACATTGCATAGCAGGTGTAAAATGTCAATAAGTAGGTCATGCAATAGATGTGCTGAACAGTTACTGAAGCAGGAAATGTATTTAGGATAGTAAAATATTCCTATTAGAAAACTGATAAATGTGTGACATTTGCATCTCAATTTCAAGGAGGTCCTTATGGGGGTTCAATGTACAATATTAAGTAGTTAAGTAGTTCAAGTTGTCTGGGTAATTGCTTTGTATTACTAGTGTTACTAAATTTAAATTATTCTATGAAGAAAATTAAGTTTATGTAACTGTCTGTAAATGTATTAACAACATTTACTTGTCCTTATAATGTAATGCATTAAATGCTGTTGCTTGGTTAAGAAGTCACATGTCAACACCCAGAGCATTAGGGCTTCTGACCATAACACCCTGCCCTGTAGGGACTAACAGGCAGCTGGGTGTGACTTGGGATTGTCAGTAGTAATACTCACTCCATTCCACCCCCATCCCCACCCTGCAGCCAGTGACAGGTATCGAGGTGTGCCTTTGACTCTTCAGACCCAAAGTTAACTCCATTTTCTTATACAGGACTGTACCCACTCCAGCATATATCCTTATGGAATGGGGTGAGTGTAAAGCTTGAACTCCCCAAGGCACACCTCAACACTTGTCTGTGTCTGCAGGGTAGGGTGAGGTGAAATGGCATGAGCATTTTGGGCAATGACCCAAATGCACACCCCAATGCCTGTCCATCTCTGAATGGTGGGGGGGTGCGGTTGGTATCACTTCAGTACTTCACTACCATTCCTATTCTGCCTGCTTGTCTGTCTGTCTGTCTGTCTGTCTCTCTCTCTCTCTATATATATATATATATATATATATATATATATATGTCTATGTAATTATCTATCTTTCTATCAATTGCATGTATTGCTATTTTTACCTGTTTCTAAAACAAACCTGCATATCACATTTGCCTGCACTGTGAGCACATACTTATGAAACTGTGCATATTTGTACTCCACTTCTGCATAGACCTCACGCTTTCCTAATATTCCCATTATCTCAAGCATAACTATCTTACCATTATCAAAAGCAACCCCTCTGAAAGCTACTATTACATGTTCTCTGCTAACAGTCTATCATTACACCTGACTTCCTGACATCAGCACATTGCTTAAATATAACTTACATCACCTCATGGACAAAAACCTTGTTTCTCAAAAGGAAAAAAAACTGCGTCAATAATCCCAAGGCTGAACATATGCCAGCCATTACTTTTTCATGTACTGCCACCTTCTGTACCATCATGGGGATTTGCATATGTTTCCTATGCTGCTTTGCATTATTGGGGTATGTGCAATTGTGTTTTCTTTAAAATGTGGCTGTCCGGCCAATATCATCTGGGATAACACATACCTCAGTAGCATTTGCTCTGGGGTTCTTTTGTAAACCTATATTGCTTCCTTTTCCTTCCATTAAAATGTACACCTCCATATATTTTTCTAAGAATGTGTATTCCTTCCTTAGAACAGAAACTAAAACAAATCTTACTACTTACAAATTATTGTGTTGTTTCTCCAGACCTCCTTAACAATTCCACACAGCTTCACTAACTTCATTATTCAGCCGTAGTGGATCTGACCAGATTTTGTTTTAAATGCCAACAGTCATGTTCAGATGACATGATCATAAAATGACTATGCTGAAAATTTGGGGTCAAACTGTGAAATAAACAACTAAGTTATGAAGAAACACTGAATTATTCCAATGTTGACTCTAACTTATGTTTTGCAGATTATGGCCCCTAATGTTCGACGTATCCCTTTTACTACCCCACCTCCTGAACACGACAGCGGTCATTTTCAAATCCCCTCTGAAACTTGTTATTTACAGTCTCACAGTAAAAATCACTTTTCGGATGAGATTTTAAAAATTCCAGCTGTCTTGAACATAAAGTCAGTTCATAAAAAGACTACTGGAAATTTTGGGTCAAAATGTGGGAGCCCCCTGAAAATTAGATACTGCCTCTCAGCTGGCCTATCCTGGGTAAATGCAATCTAAAAATGTGTAAAAGCAGGACACCACTGAAAATGAGATATTGCATCTCATCTAGTCTATCCTGGGTAAATATATAGTAAAAATGTGTACAACCAAGGCTTGGTACAACAGCAATGCAAGTGGCAACCATTTAACATTGCCAAATACTTGTTATGTATAGAAATTAGAAGAACATGAGACATTAAGCGATTTTATATGGAGCTTACTTGTAGCACTGGTTTCATGACGTGCTCTGTTCTGTTCTGCTCAGTGTCTTTCACTCATAGTCCCATTTTACACACACTGTTTTGTATCGCTGTGTTGGCCTCTCTGTCATTTCAACAGTTTTTCTGGTCAGCTAAGACAGCATGAGATTTCATTACTAGTGTGGGGGGATTGTCATGGGAGTGCAATGAGATGAATGATGTAAGTACGTAGCATGGCTTAATGGAACACAAGATGGCAAATACAGGAAAAAAGGGAACATGATTTCAGCGAATGCTCACTTTGGTTGCAGAGTGGACTGCCTATACACGCTAATATAGGTAATGCTGCAGTGTGTCTGTAGCTGTCATTCTGTTACAGAACACTGCATGTAAAAGGGCCTATAGAAGGGGGAAGTACATCCAATTCAAGAATGCTATTATAGACTGACAGCAATGTGATACAGAAAAGGGGAAAGCAAAGTTTATAAACCTGTATTGGGACTCCCAATGCAATCTTATTTTGGAGCAGTATTTATTTGGAGACTCTTAACTGCTAACTTGAGTTCTTTCAACTGTATGGGCCTACCCAGTTGTGAGCAAATAACCACCAGTATTTTAGAAATATTTAGCTCATTAAACAGTTGCAAAACCCAGTTAGTATTGAGGAAGGATCCAAAATTCAAATCTACAAAGTCATGTACAGTCCTCATAACTTCTTCCACATCTGTTTGCACCAGTGATGAAAGTGAACAGGAATGCACAGGAACTTAGTTCCTGTACCTTTTTTGCAGCAGGAATGAAATTTCTGTACTTCTTCCCATTGACAGTGGAACTGAAATTCTTAAACCAGCAACATAATGACAGTTTCTGGGCCTGTGACCTGAAATCATGGTTTCCATAACAACATTTAACTTGTACAACAGTTATTTTCCTAGAAATAACTTCAATATCTCTAACTGAATCTACTAGAGTTTAAACAGATAGATGTCTTTTGACACAGCTATCCTTCAGATTGACGATCTTCATTCTGCATCTCATATTTGCCAGTGTCTGAGTTCCTGTACTTCTTACCTACCACTTGCATCACTGGTTTGCACATGGGTCTCATTTTGCCATCCGTAAATATGCCTTTTGGCCCCAGATCCCAACAACCCTTAAAGCTGGCAAGGATTTTGTTGCCACCTTGGGTGTCAAATTTTAGTCCTTGTTGCAAGGAGGTAATGCTGTGGTACTGAAACAATTTCATTTCACTCTTAATTTGTTCTAGCTGATTATGGAGGTCTACATTATCCTTCACTATCCTCAAAATGTATATGTTTAGGTGCTTTCTGAGATCAAAATACCAAATGTATTTCTGTGTACTACAGTGGTGTGCTTGTTTCATGAAGAAAGTTTTAAAATCTTTCTTCAGATCTTCACACCATGCTGAAATTGAATTGTAGGCACATAATATCAATGACCTAGCTATAAACACATTCTTCCTGTTTCTCCAAATGTTTTCTTTAGCCAGTAAAGAGGGGTTAAGCCTATAGGATACTGGATTGGGAGGAGCTTTGGGTCCAAGTGTACACCAACACATGAGTGCAAGATGATCCAATGTCTCCACCACTATGGTATTCACATTCTGTACATTAAGGTCATAGGAGGGAAAAAATAATCAGTCCTAGTTGCTAATGGACTTTTAATGAAGGTAGCACTATAACATGAGTTGATAGCCATAAATACATCCTGTAAACCTGCAACCTTCATTATATCATCTCCTCTATATAAAGGAGATGGCCTGCATCCATCCGGCAGGGGAACCACAGTCCTCAATGAACAATTTAAATGTTACATTGGTGGGCATTTAAACCAGCCAAGGAGGGTGGCGGAAGGAAACAGGGAGGTATAAACTGCCCCCCCCCCCCCAAACTGAAGTAGGCAGTAGGGAGAAAACTAAGGGAAAGAAGTCCAAAAGGGTTCACAACAAAAAATGAAATGAAGTGGTAGAACTGTAGAAAGATGGGACTGAGAGCAGTGGAGATAAGAAGATATGGCAAAAGGGGACAGGAGATGATGACAATTAGGGTGGTAACACATTTTGGAAGGCCAGGTGTGCAAATGCTCAAAGTCTGGGAAATTAAATCCCAGACCTAGAGACCATAATACCAGAGGCTGAACTGGACACTGTCACCATTAATGAATCATGGTGCAATGAGAACTATGACTGGGATATAGCCATTCCGGGATACACCCTGTTCAGAAAGGACGGAGTGGGAAAGAAAGGGGAAGGGAGTGGCTTTTTACGTGAGGTATAGCATAAAGACTACTGACATACAGGGAAATCAAGAAAGAGTGGAGGTACTCTGGGTCACCCTAGAAACAAGGAAGGGAGCAGCTATTTGCACTGGCATGCTCTATAGACTTCCAACACAAGGGAGCAAGTTGGATAAGGTTCTAGTGGAAGCCATCCAAAAGATGGCAAACAAGGGAGATGTGCTGCAGGTGGAGGACTTCAATCTGCCAGATGTAGATTGGAGCATCCTAGCTGCAGCTTCAGCTAGGAGAAGGGGCATCCTGGACTCCCTGCAAGGGACATTCCTCAGGCAACAAGTAAAAAAGTCCTCTCATGAGGGGCAGTACTGGACCTTGTACTCACCAATGAGGACTGTGTTGCAGATGTCACAATGAATGGCCACCTGGGGACCAGTGATCACCCCACAGTGTGAGTTCAGTGTAAGTACTGCAGCAGGATCAAATCACACAAAGGCCAGAATCTTGGACTTCAGGAGAGTCAGTTTGAAAAAATTGGGGGAGTGCAGCAGGGATGTCCTTGCAGGGGGAATTTAAAAGGAGGGATAGAGAAGGCAACAAAACCTCTGCATCAGACAAGTAAGCAAAAGCAGAAGAAAAAAAGAGACCACTATGGTTCTCAGAAGAGGTGTCCGGGAAGGTAAGGGCAAAAAAGTTAGCATTGAGAAGGTATAAGGAGATACCATGAGAGGAAGATGCAAAGGTTATCAGGAGAAACAGAGGGAGGCAGGGAAAGTAATTAGGAGCACAAAGGTGAAGATGGAGGAGAAAATAGCCCAGGCAGTGCAGAAAGGGGACAAGGTATTTTTCCGGTATGTAAGTGAAAAGAGAAAGACATGAGGAAGGATAGTAAGGCTTAGGAAGGAAGGAGGGGAGTGTATTGATGGGGAGCAGGAAAAAGCGGACATCTTGAACAAGTACTTTTTGTTCAGTGTTCACAGTGGAAGGGGAAGGAGAGGGGCCACAGATAAAAGCCATTGTCATCGAAGGAAGGGAGACAGACACTAATCCATTTACAGAAGGAAGGGTTCTGAGGGAACTCACAAATCTGAAAGTGGACAACACAATGGGGCCAGAAGGGGTGCATCCTAGGATTTTGAGAGAGCTCAGGGATGTGCTGTTTGCATCTCTGGCAACCGTGTTCAACTGCTCACTGGAGATGGGAGTGGTTCCAGAAGACAGGAGGAGGGCAGATGCAGGCCCACTTCACAAAAGTGGAAGCAAAGAGCAGGCTGACAAGTACAGGCCAGTCAACCTGACTTTGGTGGTGGGGAAAGTAATGGAATCACTACTGAAGGAGAGGATTGTGGAATATCTAGTAGCCTTCAGGATCCTAGGCAGTATGGATTCACTAGAGTGAGATCATGTCAAACAAATCTGATAGATTTCTTTGACCAGATGACCAGGGAATAGAAGCAGGGTAGAGCGGTGGATGTGGCCTGCCTATATCTCAGTAAGGCATTCAACACCGTTCCACATAGGAAACTCATAAACAAGCTGTGAAGGCTAAGATTGGGTCATAAGGTGATAAACTGGGTGAGGAAATTGGTTGGGAAACAGGTGACAGAGGATGGTGGAAAATGGAGTTCACTCCAAGGAAGGGAGGGTAACAAGTGGGGTGCCACAATAATTAGTACTGGGACCAGTCCTCTTTAATGTCTTTATTCGTGACATTGCACAGGGGCTAGAAGGGAAAGTATGCCTTTTTGCAGATGACACTAAAAAATGTAATAGGCTAGACACTTCAGTGGAAGTGGAAAAATGAATAGTGATCTTGGAATGCTAGAAGAGTGGTCAGTGGTGTGGCAGCTAAGTTTCAATGCAAAACAATGCAAAATCATGCACTTGGGGCACAAAAAACCAGGGGTGGAGTACAAAAGGGGGGACAGTATTAACCACCACCAAACACAAAAGGGGACCTGGGAGTATTCATATCTGATGACATAAAGGTGGCAAGATGGTGTGCAAGGCAGTGGAGAAAGCTAGTGGGATGCTTGGGTGCATAGGGAGGGTATCACCAGCAGAAAGAGAGAGGTGGTGTTACTGCTGTATAGATCACTGGTGAGACCTTACCTAGGGTACTGTGTCCAGTTCTAGAGATCACATTTAGGGAATGACATTGACAGGGTAGAGGTGGTCCAGAGGAGGGCAACTAACATGGCGCACAGTCTGCATTGCAAGCCCTATGAGGAGAGACTGAAGAACCTCAATATATACACCCTGTAGGAAAGGAGGGGGTATGAAAGAAACATTCAAATACCTCATGGTAAGATTCAAGAGGGAAGAAATTTTCAGAAAAAAAAGATACTCAAGAACAAGGGAACATGCTATGAAGTTGGAGGGTGGTAGACTTAGGTGAGATATGAGGAAGTACTTCTTCACAGAAAGAGTGGTGGATGCCTGGAACAGCCTCCCAGTAGAGGTGGTGGGGGCAAAAATTGTAGTGGGCTTCAAGAATACATGGGATAGGAATAAGGGAACCTTAGAGGTAGGGAAAGGGGGAGGAGGGTAAAGCCGGAGATCAAGTACAGTCTACAGTGTTAGAGTAAGTAAGGAAAATGGGCAGACTAAGTGGGCCAAGCAGTCTTTATCTGCTGTCAATATCTATCCATATCACAATAAAGCTTTGTTATCTTGTCTTCTCCGTCCATACAAGAGAAACTACAATTAATATTACTGACTCACTGGTGTGAAGGAAAGACCAACTAATTGTAACAGGGCAATACTTGTTGCTTTGGTCTGGATACGTATATGTTGATAAGACACAAATTTCCAGAAATAACTCACATCCAACATAATGAGAAAACCCAGATTCACTTTCTACCAATCTGGTCACCTGGAAAGAGAAACATTTAAGAAGATACCAACTTCATCACATTTTTCTGGTCTTTGGGATCAATAAGATGGACCACACAACCATGATTTTTTTAAAAGCTGAAATATAAAATAAAGTTTTTAGTCCGGTGTCCTGCAAAAACACAACACTGTTCAGTAATATTTCCAACAAAGACAGAGTCAATATATGCTTTATATAGCTCTTCATGCAATTGACATTCAAGTTTATAGGTAATATGGAGGTACCAATACACATTTAAGTAGATTGAGAATGAAAAACCTCCCAGCTTGTCAGGTCTGGGACCTCATATGCCCTTTGATCCTTTTAGCCATTGACAATTCAGGTTCTGACTCAAGATCTGAGGATAGATACAACTTGATGGATGAGATGGAGGAAGCCTCCAAGTTTTTGTCCTCTCCCTCTGTATTACTCCAATGTCTGTCAGATCACAGTGCTGCACAACAATTCTTTGTGTAACTGTGGGTTTCTCAGTTTTAAATTTTGCCTTTCCATGCCAAACTCTTTTCCTGGTAGAAACTACCATCATGTCAGCTTCCTGCTGCAGTGGGGGAAATATGTCATGACATGTAAGCACATCCATACTGGCCTCCTGCTCAGGCTTGTTTTCTGTGGGACTGGTATAGTCCTGAACCAAGGCATCCATGAACTCTGTAACATGCTCAGGCTTTGCACTGGACAGATTTCCTGGAATTATGTTAAGGGGATCAGTGTTCTGTACAGGCTGCCATGCCAGCCTCTGTGACCACTACAGGAAGGGTTTTGGCAGCAGGATTTGTGACTGTAGGTCCTTAATGAGTTGTAGGAATAGTAGCCTGTTCTGGTGGGGGATGGGTTCTGAAGGGTTTGTCTCTCAGTTTCTGCCATTCTTCAATTCTGTAGAGACTTGAGCTTGCCCCTTTGTGAATAACTCTTCCTTATTCATACCATCATCTCAATTGTGTGAGGCCCTGGAGCACTGTTCAATACTTCAATGTCAAGAAATGCAAAGTTATGCATACTGGAGCCGAGAATCCCAGGACAGAGTATTATCTGGGTTCGAGTATCTGCATCAGAGGAGGAACAGGACCTGGGAGTATGTTCATTAGTGACCTGAAGCATGCCACGCAGTGCAAGAAAGCAGCAGCAAAGGCAAATAAGACACTGGGATGCATATCTAGGGGTATCAGTAGTACGAGAAAGGAGGTTATACTGCCCTTGTACAGGTCGCTGGTAAGGCTGCATCTAGAGTATGTAGCTCAGTACTGCTGTCCACACCTCAAAAAGGACATTAACCTGCCAGAGAATGTCCAGAAGAGGGCTACAAAGATGATAGTAGGTCAGCAGGGTAAGGCATATGAGGCGAGGTTGAGGGCACTGAACACGTACTTGCTGGAAGAGAGGGGAGATAGAAGGAACATGATTGGGACCTTCAAGTACTTGAAAGGGATAAATAAGGTTTATAAGGAGAGCCTCTTTAAGCTGAGGGGCATCCATAACACGAGGAGGCACAGTCTTAAGCTGGAGTGTGGGAGCTTTAGGAGGGAGGTCAGGAAGCACTTCTTCACAGAGTGGGTGGTGGACACCTGGAATGCACTGCCAGAAGAGGTGATCTCGTTGAAGACAGTGGGCAGCTTTAAGAAAGGCTGTGATAGGCATAGGGGGAAGGTAAGGCTCATAGGTAGGAAGGATGGGAGGAGTGGGGAATGAGGGCAGGGACAGTAGCTCAAGCTGTGGACCCTGCAATATGAGCAGACTAGATAGACCAAATGGCCATCTTCTGCTGGTTTCTTTGAATGTTTGTATACTCATAGCCTGTTCCTAGCACAGATTGCATTTAAAAGAGTTTGGGTATTGATAACTTAGCTACCTGTTTTCCAGGAATATATTACATCACTCTAGGTCACATGCTGAACTGAGATGGGTACAACACCCACATTTGTGGCATGTGCATGGCTGCCCAGGTTAGAAGCATGGCCAGAATCCCTTCCTAAAATGTAATTGTCAGGTAAGTGGTAAATATTTGTATTTGTCTAAGGCAACTTTACCCTAAACTGTTAACCACCTGTCCAAACCAGTTCACTATCTATAACTGGTGTGTGAGAGTCTAATACTTCACACAGTTGTCTGAGCCAGTAGGCTAAGTTGGACACATTTACTCTGTACTTGCAGAAAATGATAGTAATGGTCATTACCACAGGTTTGGACAGGGAGATGATTGCAATTAACTGGGACCACAATGCTATATTTTTTACTTGATCGTGTTTTAATGAGATTCTTTCCAGGGTTTTAACAGCTGTAAAAATAGTATTGAAGACAGTGTCCCCAGACACATGTATAATAGCATGCAATTCAGCTGAAAAAAAACTAACCTCAGCATTTTGTGGATGACATATACTTAGTCTGGAGCAACTCTGGTCCATTGTTATGTGTAAGATGGATTGCTTTCAGTGCTGGCTAGCTTCACAATGTGCTGCAAACAGGTCCACCCTTCGAAAGCATCTATTGTATTTAGTTAGTTAAATTTGTTAACCAGCTAAGGAGCACTGGACCAAAAGTCCTTTCTCAGGCTCAACCCACAACAAGGGCATTAAGCTTAATAAATTACAAAACAGTGACACACAACAAGTGTTACAAATACACAGTTTGGTAAAAAAGTCAAAGACAGTTGTTAAATGAAATTCAAACAAATGGTGATGAAATCTAAGTTTAAATAAACTAAATGAAGTGATATAATTAAGGGGAATATGTAGGATGTTAAAAAGACCAGGAGCAGACATGGAAAAGTCCTTGGAACCCATTTTGGCTTTACACATGAGAGTAAATAAATGAATACTCTCTGAGGGTAGCAAGGTAGTTTCTGAATTCAAAATATTTACTAAGTCCTCAAGAGGGGACTATATAGATGGATAAATTGCGTTATGAACTAAACAACAAAAACATATTTAATTCAAGGCAGGGGAAATCCAATTCAGTTGAGAATACAGCAAACAATTGTGAGTATATGTAGGAACAAGAAAAGTAAAGTAACAAAAGTAATTTTACACCACCTGAAGATTTTGACATTGTATTGGTCCAATACTGAGGAAGAAAACAGATGCAAAATCAAAAAGCAGAAGTGATCCCAAAGCAATAGCTTTATGTGTATTCATTGAAAAATATATTTTGAACTTGTACACTGCACTTAACTTTTGGTTAATTCCTTTACACAACCTCCTATGCTCAGAATAAGTTAAGGAGGGGTCCAACTGGATTCCCAAATACTGAAATTAATGAACCTGCTCATTTTGAGAACAATCTAAATCATGGACAAGTAATGGTGAGCTCTTTTGGGGGGAAACGGGGGAGCCAAACAACATAGACTTCATTTTTGAAGAATTTGAAACCAAATTATTATTTTTAAACCAGTTATTGACTGTGCAAAAATCAGAATTCTAATTTTTCTTTATCTCAAGAGAACAGTTGGAACTTTCAAAAACAATTACATGATCTGCATATAAAATAGTTTCACAATTTGTGAAAACCTCTGGGAATGAATACGTAAACAAAAAATACAAAAGAGGTCCCAAACTGGACTCCTGAGGAACCCCACAGGTAACAGAATTAGAAGACGACATTATTGGTCCAATGCCAACGGACTGAGCATGGTTAGGAAGATAATTACCAATCCAAGACATAGCATTCAGTGAGCTTCCCAGTGTTTCCCATTTACAAGAAAGCAAACTGTGAACAATAAGATCAAACACCTTGATCAGGTCCACAAACATGGCCTCTGTTACACATCAGTTATCCATACCATGGAGGACCATGTCTGTGAATCTGATCAAGCAGTACCTATAACTCTCCCCTTCCTAAATCCATGATGTGCTTACAAAGCAAGTTGCATTTTTCTAAGAAAGCATTGATTTGATTTGACACAATCTTTTCTAAGATCTTACTTAAAGGATTAAAACTGGAAATAGAGTAATTATCATTCAGGTTACCAGTATTCTCCTTTTTTTGGAACCAGGAAACTGTGTGACCATTTCTAGCTAGAGGGGAGTTGTTGCGTTATTAGGGACAAATTAAAAATAGTACATAAAGGAGCTTCAGTTTGAGGAACAAACAATTCATGGAATCAAGAATCAAGACCATCATTACTGGCCCCGCATGTATTTGGAAAGATCACTTACTTACTGGAATAGGAGTAGTGCTGCTGCCTGCAGCACTGATGACCCATATTTGGAAGTGAGCACGGTGCGTCAGAAGGCCAGCAGGGGGGGAGGTCAGATGAGCACCTTATGCACTGATATCCACCTCCTGGAGGAGGGTTGTGGATTTCCGGTATTCTAGTGACACCCAGCGGAGGCTGGGTGCCCAACATCTGGGACCACCTGGCTCAGCAGAACATCAGCAGATGTCTGTGGGATGGGGGCAGGACTGTGCCAGTCCCAAGCTGAGGTCATTGCACATTCACATTCTAGGCATAACTCAAGGAAAAACCCCTTGTTCACGGAGCTCCATGATCCCCTAGACTGCCTCACGAATGACACCCCAGGTGTAAGCCTCAGCTGGGGCCTCTGATGGATCTCAGTCTCTCCCTTGCTGCCTCAGGGAGACCCACTGTAGGGGCTAAGCTACTGTCCACCCAGCTAGGCAGCCTGGAGGAAGATTCTGAGAGCATGGTCCAGCTACCGATTAGGGGTAGTCCCCCTGCCCATAGATTGGGAGATAAAAGAGAGTTTTAAAAAAAAAAAAGATCACTAACTTCTCGGTCAGTGAATACAAGTTTTTCTAACGTATCTTTTTGTTTTGGGCAGGTCCAAGTAGTGATATTGTTCCAAATATTTTGAGGGTATTTCCAGTTGTCATCTAGCTGCTCTTTTACAAACTTAGCCTTAGTGAACCTAATGAAAAATTTACACCTATTTCTGATTTGATGATATTCATTCAGTAAAATAATAGAAGGGACACTAACACATTTTTTGCAAATACCATCCCTCTGGTTAAACATGGCCTTGATTTCAGTCATGAATCATATATTGTTTTGCCCTCTTAGATGCTTTTTTATAGGGGAAAACATTTTATTTTGTATTAGAAGTAGCTGGGCATAGACAAAATCAAGAGTGTAGTCAACCACTGGGATGCCATACAGAAAAGACCAATTCAACAGTTTGGCCTACTGTAAGTTTCAACTTCATTTAGGTCAACCCTTCAAAGTTATGTGACAAAACAAACCTAGGAGGAATTTTAGGAAGATGAAAATTTAAAACACAATATGTAGCAAAATGATCACTAATTGATATTTCAGTGTCTTCAGAGAATGAAATGTGATTTATTCTGCTAGTTAACACTAAATCCAATAGGGAGTGTCTATCACTTAAATGTTTCAACCTACTCAGAGATGAAAACATTTGAGTCAATAACAATTTCTGCACCAAGGATTTGAAATGATCTCCCTTCTCAGATAAAAAATTGAAATCCATGCCCTCCACAATAACCAAATCATGACTCTCAACAATCTGTTCCAAGTTTTCCAAATACTGAACTAGCCCTAGAAAACCTATTTGGGGAGGGTCATAAAAACAACTCACATAAATAAGATATTTACCCCCTAAGAGTACTTTAACTAACATCAATTCATTCTTTTTTTTTTTTTTTGAAATTCAAGTTTATTGTTTTTCCAACAATACAGAGCAAGAAGTACATTAAAAAAAAAAGGTCATAGAAACCAATGTACATAAAATACATACAACTTACTCTGCCCTCCCCACTCACAATCCCCCATCTTGCATATCCAGAAAAACAGTAACTTAGGTAGGCAACATTTGGTAACAATATAGACATGAGAGGTCAACTGGACTGAGCACAGGTTCCTACTCCTCTGATAGTACCATCAAGGTTACGGAGCCGAGGCTTGTAATAAGTACAGTGTGTGAAAAGTCTCCCAGATTTTTAAGTACCTCTGGAAGAAATTATTCATGCTGGCTCCCATTTTCTCCATACTCAAATTAAAGAGGAGCTCATGTAGCCACTCAAGGTAAGATAAGGGAATATCATCAAGCCAATGCCTTAATACCACCTTTTTATGCGAGGAAGAAATGGAAGCCATATTATATCTCCTGACCTTCACATCAATCCTGTTATAATCTCCAAATATGCAATTTTGTGGTGTGAAGTACTCCTCCAACCTGAGCAAGGGATTCACTTTATTTTTGATCTCTTCCCATAGAGTCTTCACCAAGGGACATTCCCAAAATATATGAAGGAGGGATCCTTCTTTTTTTGGTGACTTCTGTTACACAGAAATGTGGGAGTTCTCCCAATCCTATAGAGCTTGACAGGAGTCCAAAACAGGTTACTCAGGAACTGAAATTGCATCAGTCTAAGATGGTCTTGGGAAATATAACAATAAATATTTAGCCAAATAGTAGGCCACTCGGCTGCACGATCTGGGAAGAGATCAGCCCAGTATTTAGGAGTACCCACCCGATCACCATATGCATGATCATAAAATTGTGCATTTAAATTGGAAACTGAATGTGGTTCCCACACTGTCTTGGAGAGGAGTTCAAAAGGTTCCTCCAAATAGACCCTAGTGTAAGGTCTGCTATTTATTGGATCAGCAAATGTCTAATCTGGTAAACCTTAAGCACTTGGTTAGGGCCTACTTTAAATTGTGTTAGGATGGACTGCACAGAGCAACATCTTGCCTCTTGTGTTAGTTCCCTGACTCTTATCCCTGATGGGGGGAATCCAGGTATCTTTGATCATTATACCCCCAATTTTAAAATTTGGATTACCACAAAGGGGTTGATTAGGGTCTTTATAATGGGGATATTTAAGGAAGGAACACAGTTGGGCATGAATCTTCAGGGAGGTCACTATTGGGGTATGAGACAGTGTCTAAGGGAGGTTTTTTAGCCTAGCATATAAACAAGCGATAGGATCCAGACCAGCCTCCTTCAACATCTCAATGTCCAATTTTACCCTAATGGGGACGTAAAGTAACATTTTTCTATATCTGGGGTCAATAACCACTTAAGATATTTACTGGCACTACTGGCCCAGCAAAACATTCTGAAATGTGGACATTGCAAACCTCCCATACTCTTAGGGACAGCTAACTTATGATAGGCCCGACGGGGGGACTTGCCTTGCCAAATAAAATCTGAAGTGATGGTATGACTCTTGGAGAACCAATTTAGAGGGAGCCAACAGTTGAGCATGTTGATAGGGTAAAATACCATAGGGAGAATGTTCATTTTAACTAGATGTATACAGCCCCAGATAGAGATGGGAAGCGCCCGCCATCTATTTAAATCTTGCTTAATAATCTGTATAACAGAGTCCAAATTAAGTTGGATCAATTTGGATTCATTTCTAGCTAACATAATACCCAAGTATTTTAGTTTCTGCTGGCACCAAAGAAAACCCATATTCGCAATTTTGTTTTTCTGTAGTCTCGAATTTAGGAGAAGACTGAGGTTTTCTCAATGTTTATCTTGTAGTTGGATAATTTACTGTATTCTTCTATAGTAGCTAAGGTTGCCGGGAAAGACTCTTGAGGGTTCTGGAGATGTAGGAGGATGTTGTCCGCATATGCGGAGAGTTTCAGTTCAAAGTCACCAATCTGGACACCTAATATTCTAGGCTTAGATCTAAATCAGTTCATTCTTTGAATCATAATGAGTACTACTAGAAACCACATCTAAATACTTTTTAAAATAAATATCTACAGCTCCTCCTTTCTTTTTTCTTTCTTCTGTCCAGTCTTATCAGTTTAAAGCTGAGTGGAAATCAAAGGGTAACAGGAATATGAGGCTTCATCCAAATTTTTGTTATTCTGATTATGTTCCCTCATTTTGTCCTTGGGATGTGTGCTTGCCTCCACAAGGGGGTCCGTGTGCTTTGTACCTTTTCCAGACTCTGAAGCTCCTTCCTCTGGGTCACTCAAAACCACATAGTCACCACTGTTCTGAAATTCATGAGAATTATCATTGTTCTGTTGCCTGGGGGCCTGGAGTCTGAAACAGTATCTGCTGGTTTCTATCCACTAGAGCCCCTTTCAGTATCTTCTGGAATGGTCTCTACATCTGGAGCTGCAGAAATGCGAGCAGGACCAGGAAGTTCTGTCTCATGGTGAATATCCATGTTGTCTACATGATTAGCAATAGGGTGGTCCTTGTCCATCATATACTCTGGTGTATGCCCCAGAGACCCCTTATCCCCAGGATTTGAAAATGAAAAATGCCTGCTTGTCATTACTTTGAGCAGATTATATAATGGTACTTGCCAGAATTGTTGTATCACCAACTAACCACTATAATCCAGCCACTGCCTTTTTCCATCCAGCAGCAGACAGAACTGAATCTACAGACCAACTTTTCTCTTTCATCACGAATTAAGGAGGTGGGAGTAGGTCTGGGCAATCTCTCATGAGACCAAGCCTTCAGTTGGGTCCAGCCAATATGCCTATCTGACTTCATATGATGAACTTCAGAAGCCTTACCTGCTGGTCCAAACCTTGTATCAGGGACTGCTGTAGGGGTATGTGGTGTCCTTGCTCTGAATCTCACCTTGCACCATCCTGAGCTACCCATCCCATTTTCACACTTTGGGATGCTCCTACTGCATCCATGGGAGCAGATACCATACCTGTGAAAGCCTCCAGTTCCCCATTGTGTGCCAATGCCCCAGCCCCAGCCCCAGCTTACTCTCATACAAGGCTCAGGACAGATTTGGTAGAGCAGCCTCCTCATGTTGAATCTTAGGAGTTGAAGAAATGGCTGTATAGCCACTCAAGAAATCCTTTTCATCTGAAGTTGCTGGCACAAACAAATCTTAATTTTCCTCTGGCATCACAGTTTAGCAGGTTATGACAGTTTGCCTGTCGGGCAGGTTCTTTATTGTGATTGCATCAGAAGCTGAGCTAGACACCAGCTGAACTGTACAGACAGGGTGGGAACTTATGACATAAGGAACAGTATGCTGCACCTGGAATGTAGTAGGCTATACACTATTCAGGAGGGTCAGGAAGGGAAAAAAGTGTGGTGGGGGGAGCGGCCCTGTACGTCAGAGATGGTATAAAGGCTACAGAAGTTCAAGGAAGACAGGGGAAGACTGAGGTAATGTGAGTCACCCTGGAGCCAGGGAATGAAACAGCAAAACACACTGGGGTGATCTACAGACCTCGGACACAGAGGGAGGAAGTAGATAGGGAACTAGTAGAGAACATACATGACATGGCAGTTAAAGGCAAAATCCTGCTACTTGGGGATTTCAATATGCCAGATGTGGATGGGACCACCCAGGTGGCTGCTTCAGCCAGAAGCACAGCCATCCTAGAATCCCTGCAAGGGAGTTAGACTCAAGCAGCAGGTGCATGAGCCAACCAGAGGCAAGTTGATTCTGGACATGGTATGGACCAGTAGGAACAGAGTCAAAGAAATACAGGTGGAAGAGCAGCTGGGGTCCAATGTCTACCACATAGTGTGATTCAGCATGGAGACATAGACTCAATTAAGCCACACAAGGGCAAGAAGATTAGATTCCAGGAGGGCAGATTTCACTGAAATGGGTAGATGCATACAAGAGGTCCTGGGGAAGGGAGGTGTAATAGAGGTGGTGGAGGAACAATGGGAGAAACATAAAGGAGCTATAGTAGAGATAACAAACTGATGCATTAGGATAGTGAGCAAAGGAAAAAGAAGAAGGAAACCACTAGGGTTCTCTAAAGAGGTGGGGAAAAAGTTAGGGCTGGAAGGCCAAGTTTCAGGAAATATAAGGGGAGCCAAGAAGAGGAGGACAGAGAGGTGTACCTTGAATGTCTGAGGGAAGCAGGGAAGGCTGTTAGGAGAGCAAAGGCGCTGACAGAAGAGGGTTTAGCATAGTCTGTAAACTAAGGGGATAAGGCATTTTATAGGTACATCAGTGAAAGAAGAAAAAACGGGATGGGGGGATTGTGAAGCTCAAAGGGGAGAAGGGAGAGTGTGAGGAGGGGGATCTGGACAAGGCAGAAATACTGAACAAATACTTCTGCTCAATATTCACCAAGGAGGGGGAGGGTTAAGGACCACAGCTGGGTTTCAGAGGCAATGGGTGGGGGGAGTGGACACCAGTCCATTCACAGTGGAGCAAGTTCTGGAAGAACTCACAAAGTTGAAGGTGGATAAGGCCATTGGGCCAGATGGAGTCCACTCGAGGATATTAAAGAAGCTGCAAAGGGAACTAGTAGTGCCTCTGGCAGCCCTGTTCACAGAGTCACTCAAGACTGGTGAGGTTCCAAAGGACTGGAGGAGGGCACATGTAGTCCCACTGCACAAACGCTGCAGTAGGGAGGAGGCAGGGAGCTACAGGCCAGTCAGCCTCACCTCACTGGTGGGAAAAATCATGGAGACACTGCTGAAAGAAAGGATAGTGGCACATCTGGAATCCAGCAGTGTTCAGGCAACATGGATTCACAGCAGGAAGGTCATGTCAAATGAATTGAATAGATTATTTTGACTGGGTGACAAGGGGAGTAAATCAGGGAGGGGCAGTAGACATTGCCTACCTAGATTTCAGCAAAGCCTTCGACACCATCCCACGTAGAAGGCTAATTAACAAAATGGGTAGTCCAGGCATGAGAGACAAGGTGGTGAACTGGGCTAGGAACTGGTTAATGGACAGGAGACAGAGTGTGGTGGCAAATAGGGTACAATCTGTGGAGGGGGGTGACCAGTGGGGTACCACAAGGACAAGTACTAGGACCAGTTCTGTTCAATGTCTTCATTAGTGACATTACAGAGGGGCTGGCGGGTAAGGTCTGCCTGTTTGAAGATGACACCAAGATGTGCAGCAGGGTGGATACTCCAGAAGGGGTGAAAAAAATGAAGAGGGACCTGGAGAAGCTTGAAAGATGGTCAGAGATGTGGTAACTGAGGTTCAATGCAAAGAAGTGCAAAATCTTGCACATGAGTAGAGGGAACCCTTGGGAGAGCTACAGGTTGGGGGAGGCGCTGACTGTCACCAAAAAGGAAAGGGACCTAGGGGTTACAGCATCATCTCTGATGAATAGGGAGGGCCAGTAGCATGTTGGGATGCATAGGCAAGGGAATCACTAGCAGGAGGTGGGAGGTGAAGTTGCTATTGTATAAAACATTGGTAAGGCTTCACCTGGAGTACTGTGTGCAGTTCTGGAGGTCACACCTGTGCAAGGACATAGATAAGGTGGAGACTCTCCAGAGAAAAGCAACAAAGACAAGGCTTACACCACAAAACATATGAGGAGAGACAAAGGTGTCTCAATATGTACTAGCTGGAGGAGGGGAGAGAGTGGGGGGGACATGATTGAAACTTTCAAGTAGCTCAAAGGCATAATCAAGGTACAGGTGGGGGACCTTTTCCAATGTAGAAAAGTACTAGAACAAGGGGGCACAATAAAAAATTGGAAGGGGGTAGATTAGGAGGTAAGGTAAGGAAGTTTTCTACACAGATAGGGTAGTCAACACTTTGAATAGTTAGTCACAGGAGGTAGTGAGGGCAAGCACATCGAAGGGGTTTAAGCATGCCTGGGACAGGCACAAGGGAAGCTTGAGAGGGAAGGGAGTGATGAAAATCCATTAATTACATAGGGTCAGTGGCCACATACAATGTATAACATAGAAACATAGAAACATAGACTTTGACGGCAGATAAGGACCGTTAGGCCCATTTAGTCTGCCCATTTCCCTACCTACAGGATAGGCCGCAGATCCTAGTTAACCAACAGCCTATTTCTTCCTACCCCCCACAAGAATTGCCTTATGTCTGTCCCATGCATTCTTGAATTCTCCCACAGTTTTAGACCCCACGACCTCCTCAGGAAGGCTGTTCCATGCATCCACTACCCTCTCTGTGAAATAATACTTCCTCACATTGCCCCTGAACCGCCCTCCTTCTATCTTTAAATTGTGTCCCCTTGTTCTTGCAAGTCTCTTTTTCTGAAAGATGCTACCCTCTTGGACTTTGTTGATTCCACTGAGGTACTTAAAGTTTCTATCATGTCCCCCTCTCCTTCTTTCCTCATGGGTAAACATATTAAGCCCTTTAGTCTCTCCTCATATGGCTTCTCTTGCAGACACTGCACCATTTTAGTGCTCTCCCTCTGACTGCCTCTATCCTGTCTATGTCCTTGCGGAGATGGGGTCTCCAGAACTGGACACAGTACTCCAGATGGGGTCTCACCAACTGTCTGTACAGAGGGATAACAACTTCCTGTTTTCTGCTGATGATGTCTCTCCCTATACATCCCAGTATACCCCCAGCCTCCCTACTGCCTTCTCACATTGCTTCTAACCTTAAGGTCATCTGATATGATTACCCCAGGTCCCTTTCCTTTTGTTGTTACTACCTCCCACCCATTATGTATTCTTCCCTGGGTTCTTGTTTCCCAGGTGCATTATTTTGCACTTTGCATTGAACTCTAGCTGCCATACTTGACCATTCCTCCAACCTTGCCAAGTCCCTTTTCATCCTTTCCACGCCTCCTTGTGTATCAACCTGTTGCAGATCTTTGTGTCATCTGCAAAAAGGCATACTTTTCCTTCCAGTCCCTCTGCAATGTCACTGATGAAGACATTAAAAAGGAATGGACCCAATACTGAACCCTGCGGTACCCCACTAGTAACCCCCTTTCTTCAGAGTGGACTCCATTTACAATTACCTTCTGTGTCCTGTTGTCCAGCCAATGTTTTACCCAGGCTACCACCCTGGGACCCACTCCTAGGCTGGTTAATTTGACTATTAATCTTTTGTGTGGGACTGTGTCAAATGCCTTGCTAAAGTCTAGGTAGGCCATGTCCACAGCCCCTCCCTGGTCTACTACTTTGGTCACCCAGTCAAAGAAATCTATTAGATTTGTCTGACATGACCTTCCCACTGTAAACCCATGCTGCCTTGGGTCCTGTGCTCCACTGGCCTCTAGGTACTCAGCTATTCTTTCCTTCAGAAGTGACTCCATCACTTTCCCTACCACAGAGGTCAGACTGACAGGTCTGTAGTTTCCTGCCTCTGTCTTGGTCCCACTTTTGTGAAGGGGAATCACATCCGCCTTCCTCCAGTCCTCGGGTACCACCCCATCCTCCCATGATGTTGATGATGATTTTCATAACTATGGGACATTTGGCTAGAACACTAGAGCGATTCCTCTGCTCTCCTGTTGGGGGAACCTCTGGCCATCTCGCCATTTGTCATGATGGCCAACCCTGAAAGTGGATGTATGGATGGTGCTGGAGCAGGAAGGCTGACCTCCTCCTTTGTATCCCTGCAGGAAGAGGCCCCTGCTGTCACTGACAATGAAGTAGTTCTGAGGCCTATGGCCTCACTATAAGGCCTATGGGCAGACTGGATGGGCCTAGCGGTTCTTATCTGCCGACAATTTTTGTGTTTCTACATTTCTATGTTTTTCTGTGCACAGAATTTGCCATCGTCTTTGGCTACCAGAGAAAGTAAATGCATTTTCCTAGCTTCAAGTGCTTTTTTCAAATTTTCTTCCTCCTCCTACAATTTTTGCTTATGGAAATATTCCATTGCAGCCATATTCATATGTTCCATTGTTTGTCCTGGGTCTTTATAATTACCTAACTCCAGATAAGTCTCCAGTTCCATTTCTCTATCTGTTTCTATAATAACTACTTCATTGTCAGTGACAGCAGGGGCCTCTTCCTGCGGGGATACAAGGGAGGAGGTCAGCCTTCCTGCTCCAGCACCATCCATACATTCACTTTCAGGGTTGGCCATCATGACAAATGGCGAGATGGCCAGAGGTTCCCCCAACAGGAGAGCAGAGGAATCGCTCTAGTGTTCTAGCCAAATGTCCCATAGTTATGAAAAACACCACCAACCACAGCTTAATCTGGTTAAATTCTAGTTTATTTGCATCTGCATCTGTATCTCCCCCCCCAGAACTAGTCTGAAAATAGACAATATTGTCTAGCCCTCCTTTCCCAGTTAGCAAAAACAAAGTAAGTAAATACATTACAAGGTTGCTTTTCTATAGAGCTATACAAAAAATCTTTAATGGAGAACTGTGCTGAATATGTGTCATTTCCTCAGTAGAAACTGTTTTCAAAAACTGGTTCTGATTTTGTTATTGTTTCATCTATACACAGGCCTTTAAGTAACCACAGTTGGCATTTTGATTTTTGTGGTAAGCACCATTTTAGAACTGTTTGATGTAGTTTATTCGCTTACAACCACATAATTCTGTAGTAGAACATGGATCCACTGTGCCAACAACAGAAGAGCAGAGCAAGGACATAACAGAGTTCTAAAATGGTCCTTACCAGCTATGTCTAAGTCAGAGCCACTCGCTGGGATAACTAAACAACATGTATAGATTGAACAATAATAGAATCAGAACCAGTATTTAAAAAAACAGCTTCTACTGGGGAAAAATGGTTTGCAGATTCAGTGCAGTTCTCATTTACGACACATAAAAGCAACAGTTTTAAGAAGCTTAGCTTTTGTTGAGCTTGCTCCAGATTTGCAGTCATTTCCTGCACTGTGAACCCAAGCATGTATATATTAATAATACAGTTTAATAAAGTCAACTAAAGGGGAAGGGGTTGAATGAAACATGGTGCAGAACAGTATAAAAATTCAAGACAGCATTTGACTCAGTGGTTCTGGGATTGCTAGGAGTACAGTGTGGTTATAGGGGCTCACACAGCTGCGTAGTTTAACCCTTCTCACTGTACTAGTGGTTGTGTGGGTAGTATAGAAATGACACAGTGGGGGGGATGGGGGAATAAGCAAACATTAAAACAAATAAGCAAAACAAAACAAGAGGTTGCTGTTGTTTTGCTTCTCAATAGAAAGAGGAGTGGGTGATGGAAGTTCAGTCACACCCTGCTTTAAAATAACAGCAGTCAGCCTCATGACATCACATTTAGTGGTTTTGCTGAGAGTCTTTGTGCTGGCAGTCAGAACTGCTAGAAGATGTGGCTATTTCTAGTTCTCATGGAAATACAGGGAATGCAGAATTAGTCCCACATGGCAGATGGCTACCGTTTGCACAAACAATGTGCTCATCCTGTCAACATTTTGGTATTTGTAGTCCTAAGACATGACTTCAGTAGGTTTGTTGATATTAAAATGGAGACACTGCTAACTCTATACCACAAAGAGTTGTCAGTTTTTCCAAAGTCCCTTTTTCGCATATGCCTTTATTAACAGCACTAATGAACTTTGAAAGATGCGCATTGCTGGGGCAGAGCTGCTCGTCCCAGTATCCTCTACTCAGCTCTTCTGGGGTTTGTCAATTTCTGCTTTTATCTACTGCTTCAACCTAAATTAAATTCAAACATGCAATTGCTTTCTTGGCGGATTTTATACAAACCCCCATTAAAAATTCCTTCAGTCAAAGCATTCAGTATCTTGTTTTCTGTATCAGTGCAACATCCTAACCAACAGCAACCCCTCTCTAAAGAAGAGCAAGTCAGTGTCAATGAGAATTAAGCATGTGCAAGAACTCAATCAGCAGGATCGCTAATCGACCATTTGCAACAAACAAGCAAAGGCTGATGAGCTCATTCAAGTAAGCATAATTGTTACAAGGGCATATTATACCTGCCCAAAGGCAGTACTTGATTTCTTTTCTTGTTGTCTAGTTCCATGAAAAGATTTAATAGAATTTATGGTGGCTCTACTTTGGCCCCTATGCTAAAAGCCATTAATGCAAAATTAATCACCAGACTCTATATGTAAAGGAAGTGTGGAGCTCAAGTAATTTGAATTTGTTTGAATCTGTACTAAATACCAATTGCAAACAATGTCTAAAATTGCCAAAAGGGACTTCAAGTGTATTAGTAAGAATATAATTAGATCAGATATGTATTAGACATATAGTTAAGATAAGACAACTACATTTTTTGGTTAAGCTTGGTGACTCAGCATTCAGAAACAGTATTGGCAGATTGTTTAAAAGAAAATCAAAAATTCATAACTAATTTTGTCTCTCAGTAATGGAAGAACAATATTTATAATTTATTGGAACAATGTGATATTTATCTCAACTCTTTAATAAAACAAGGGTTCTCACTACATCATTCTTACATAAAGTATATGTAAGCAGTCACCGTACTGGGGCCATAGGGGTTCACCTATCTACCCCTTCCAATGAGGCTTGCCTGGGTTCACTGAGAGTGTGCTACACTGGAGTAGAATTAGAATGGCATGGGCCTCCAGCTGGGGTACTGGTATGAGGTACCTGGCAACTGAGACATTAGGTTGCCATCCCCCGGGAAACAATGCATGAGATGTCTACAATTTCCCCTCCCCAAAGTAAGTGACACTGCATGCAAAGATAGTCCCCAAACCTTAAAATGCAATTTAAATCAATTTATTTAAAACAGAGGGTATGGAAAAGAACAAGGTGTAACAAGGAAAAATGTAAGCAAGGAGGTAGCACTGTACTCTAAATGCAACAATAGGCAACCATTTCCATGCAAAATAAGTCAAGATTTATACAGCAACTCTGCCCCCCTGCCCCCGAGTGGGCAGGAAAAGGCAGCAGCAGCTAATGAATACAGCAACCATTTAGTATTACCAGCCTACTTATACTGGGGACACTACCCACTGGTACCAGTTTAAACCCTTAAACCTTAAAGGGAGCTACCTTTGCTTAACTGGGTACCCAGCTGTACAGTAGGATGAGTGCAGGCCTGGTGACATTGTAGTTGGTTTGCCAGCAGTGATGCACTTTAAAACAAACAGAGCAGTTAAAAAAAACCAAAGCCCATGCAATTGCTTAAATGGCAAACCTCCAAATAAGGTATTTGTAGTTCCTGAGCCACCTACAGTAGGTTTCCTCTAATAGCTTGTGTCATTAACCCCCAAACCCTTTTATCTCTGTGAGAGTTAATGGCCTACCCCTTCCAGCTCAAAGAGTGCTCAGCAGGTAATTGCTTATTGCATCTTCTTGCCTCTGCTCCTAGGACAGAAAAGCACAGGACCAAGGAGCATGATGTCATATTCCAAACAAATAGTACTGAAACTATGGGCCCGATTGGCAAAGCCAAAAACTTGGCAAAAGGTGCCTGTGTCAATCGGATTTAATGCAATGGCCACCTTGCATCAAAAGTTTTGCAGTTAGCAATTCAAGTTAAAGTTCAAGTTTATTAAGCAGGAAAAACTCCATTGAGTAAGCTCATTTACAAGAAGGTCCTGAGAGGGACACTTAAGGTACATACAGCACACAACATACATTGGGTGCAACAATAAACAGGATGAACAATACAGTGCAAAGATGGTTAATAACACTGTAAGCAATCAAAAGAGACATAGTGCATATTTTTATTGATATTAAAATCTTTGATAGCACCAGTGAGCAGATGCTCGTTAATTGGTTCCATGTCTGTTAACAAGTACAGCGTGATACACAAACATTCAAATTCAGAGTGGTTCAGTAGCAAATATACAAACACATGTTACAGTACAACAATACAGATAAAGTTCATGGTTACGCTATACTGAGGCATTGTACAATGTATGCCCGCATCAAGGAGAGACAAAAATCAGTAGAGTAGACAGAGGGAGGAGAATGGGAAAGAAGGTGGAGATGTAATGTAAGAGGAAGGGGTGGGTGAGGGTAGGACATTTAATAAAGTGGATGAGAAGCATCAGGGATGATGATACAATAAAGACAAAAAAACTTGCAACATTTGTACGATCTATACAATCCATTAAAATCAAGTACAAGTGCAGTGATCATAAGTACATGCAGTGATTTACAATTAAATCACCTACTCAATCCGGCCTGGTGGTGCTTAGGGTTGAGGTGCTGGATGCCACAAATCGCACCACGCTGACAACCCGGGTTCGGGAATGAACCTGGGTCATTGGGGGTTGGCAGTGGAGAAGAAGGATTGAGCATCTGTAGGACTGCTCCCCTTCTCCAGGGAGGGGGGGGTGTGTGCTGCCATCAATGTGCTGGTGGCATCTGGCGATGGTTGGAGGCATTGCAGTGCACAGGCAGTCTCTAAGGGGGATGTGCTGGGACTGACGCCAGGAAGGAGAGTGTGCGGTAGCATATGTACGCCTGTCCCTTGGTGTCATTGCATGCCTCACATGTCAGATAAGGGGAGAACAGAGAAAATAGGGCACCAGTCGCAGTGGCATGATTGTCGTCTCTGAGGGGGCTCACTCAGTTCCACAGGTGTGCAGCATTACTGGATCCAGTCCTGGTATACAGGGAGAGGGGTCTCTCCACCTCCCCACTGTGGGGGTAGCTGTGGGCCCGAATTGGTGCAGATGAGTCCTTGGGACAGCGGCCGGAGACCAAGAGTGGATGCCTGGACGAGTGGTATGGCAGACTGGATGCTAGGAAGAAAGTATTAACTAAAAAAAAAAAAATCACCTACTCAAGAATAGTGGAAGCATTACAGCAATAGAATATCTCACAGGGATTGAGCATGGGACAGGTGGGATAAAAGCATGAGTCATAAAGCAGATAAAGGGGAACAAGGATGAAGTACAGAAGGAATGGGATGAATGTAAAGCAGTGGTAAGAGCACAGAAGGAGTGAGGTGGAGGGTGAGGACCACAACCCCGATAGTTTATTACAACAGATATAATCAGAGGAGAGAGGAACTAGTAGGATGTAAGGGTTGGGTCATCAGTGGGGGTGGCAAGTGCAGGAGTCATGTAATTTGCTAGTGACCACATTTTTGAAAATGTTTAGATGTACTAAATGTTGTAATTTGAGGGTGGGTTGTGCTTTGTTCCAAAGATCAGGGAGTACATGACTGATGGCCATTTTGCTGAAGCATTAGTGAGAGTTAGGGACATACAACATGATGTAGGAGCTACTCCATAGCGGATAGAGGCAAGCAGAGCAATCGAAAAGGCTTGATAAGTATGATGGAAGTTTTAGCAGAAAGGCTTTGTAAAGCCATATGAGAGAGTAGAAAAGTCATCTAGTGGACAGACAAGGCCAGAACAAGGAAGCGTATTAATCGCAATGATGAGTGCGAGGGTGGACATTTGTGATGAAGCATATTGCTGTATGGTAGAGTATGTCAAGTGAATGCAGCAGGGTATCTAAGCATCAGCCATATATCACATCTACATAGTTCAGTAATGGGATGAACATCGTCTGTACCAGTCTCAACCTGGCTTCAACAGTGAATAGAGACTAATTCCTAAAGAAGAAGCCAAGTCTTTGCTTCAGCTTTTTTGTGAGAGATTCGATATGAACAGAGAAAGACACATGGTGGCCCAACAAACACACCAGGTACTTAGATTTGTAGACAACTTCTAGGTTGTCACTGAGGATGGTTTTAATGGGTCAATAAGGAGAGATTTTTGGGGAGAGAGGTCAGATAGTTAGAGTGGAAATACATGAACTTAGTTTTTTTCTTAGCATTCAGAAGGAGTTTAGCCTGTAACAGATTGTGTTGAAGGAGGTCAAATTTGGCCTGATGTTCCACACAGACTGTGATGCTTGGCCAGCTGGTTATGATTGCTCTATAATATTTGTAATATAGAATGTGGTTTGTAAGCGTCTTCCATGACACATCATGTGCTATGGGGGCCCCACCCCCAGGTTTCAGTTAAAATGACAGGATATATATTAAACAGCAGATCTCTGTAATGTGATTAACTTCCAAGTTGCATTTTATGGCCGTGTTTATGACCTGTGCTGCTTTGAAGCTGGGAAACTAAAATATACATTTTACAACCTGTTGCTTCTTTGGAGCGGAAATGAAATGGAACTTTATGAGTCTGCCAGAGGATGGAGATCATAAACTTTTTTGACATCTTAAGAGGAGGAACTGGGAAATCACAGACTTATAATTTGGGAAATGAGTTTTTGCTGATGTCACCTTATTTAATTTACCCCTGATAGGACATCCTGTTTTGTATATTTTTTTATATATTCTGAAAGGAGGAGCTAGATGACATCATGGACGGGGCTGAAACACAGCATTTTAAATTGTATTCTGTGTTTCAACTGTGACACTTCTTTTTTGGACTCTTAGAAACAACATCTAACTTTAAGCACTGTGCAGAGGTATACATTAAATAGAAAAAGTCTGACTGTATGTTGGTAGGAGTTTGTATGTAATTTTCTTTGTTTTCTTTTAAGAGATTGTATGCTTTGTGATATATTGTTCTGTGTTTACATTTTACATATTTTTATCCATTTTCAAGTAAATCTATATTTAGAGATGGCCTGTTGTGTCTTCCAAGTTCTTTCTTTTGCATGTGATGTATGGAGGGTTAAGATTGACAAAACTAGTCATAAACTTAATGGTGTTACCAAACTGGAAAAAGGTAAGTATATACCTAAGGTCTTTTATAGAGTTTTAAGTGTTCATTTTGGATACCTGGTTAGGTGCCCTTAGGTGAAAGATATCTGGCATTCCCCCAAAGAGCAGATTATCTGAGCCTGTACATTTGGGTATGCTAGCATACGGTTCACAGTTTGAATCCCCCAGAACTTGAGACTAAAAATGATTCAGAACCCAGAAGCAGACAGGAGGGTTACCCTGCTCTGTTACCTGTTCACAAAACTGCGCTCGGAGGTTGGCACTGTGGGAGCAGAGGGCCTGACCTGCTGAGTGGGTTTGTGACACAGACTTCATTCAACAAGGATTTGGAGGTATAGAGGACAGTGTCATCCATGAATAAGTGGATTTTTGCTTTGTTCACATTAGCACTGATGGAATTTATATAGATCATGAACAGAAGAGGTCTGAGAATCTAGCCTTGTGGTACCCCCTTGTGAGAGGGAGCAGTGGGGAGAGTAAGCCTTACTCTTTCACCTGCTGCATCCTTTCTGACAGGTAGCTAGTGCACCATCTAAGTGCTGGGACAGCTATGCCCTGACAATTTAGCTTGTTTAGAAGTAAATTATGGTCAGCTGTGCCAAATGCTTTGCTAAGGTCCAGAAATACAGCTTCTGAGATCTGTTTTTTGGCCATGGCAAGGAACCAATTGTTTAAGACTAAGGAAAGGGCAGTAGCTGTACTGCGAGCTGGCCTGAAGCCAGACTGGGATGGAGTCACTGAATCTGACCTATCAAGATAATCTCTTACTTGAGCATTTACTAGTTTTTCTAAAAGTTTTGAGAGTAACGGTAGTAGGGAAATTGGTCAGTAATTGTTCAAATCCATTGGGTCTCCTAATTTGAATAAGGGAAGTACATGTGCTACTTTCCAGGCCTTGGGTACAATACAGTATGTAATTGACAAATTGAACAAGTGCAGTATGGGAGCAGGTAAGTAATGAAACTCATGTTTGAGGAAAACAGGTCCTATTCCACCAGCACCAGCACCTTTCTTTGTGTCTAGGTGCAGTAGCAGGTCTTCTGCTTGCTTATACTGGAACGGGGAGAATGTGAAAGTATTGTCAGTTGGTGAGGGGGTTGGCTGAGGTAGGCTTGATTTTAGGGTAGCGGCTTTTAAGGTGTCGAAGGCTAGACCTTCAGTGGATAAATGAACATTGAAGCTATCCAAGATTTATGACTTATCGGTTAATGTCATACCCTGGTGGGTAATCTTGTCAGGTAGCGTAAAGGATGGTTTATTTCCCTCCGCTGACTTTATAACTCCACAGAACTTAACAGAATTACACTTTCCAGGTTTGAAGACTGATAGTAGTAGTTTGCCTTAGCGGATCTAACCAATTTGTTGCATTCCTTCTGACTAGCTCTAAAAGCTGCCCAAATCTGGAACACAGGGTATGCTGATGGTGGGGTACTGTGGACCAAGCAGGTTCTGCACCAGCCCTACACCTGAGCAGGGAGTGCACCATGGCATAAGGGGGCTTGTGCCGGAACACAACTGCAAGATCCTCTAAGGTGGGATTCAAGAAGCCCTACATCTGTTGATGCAGACACCACTGCTTAGACCAGCAAAAGGCTGGTCTAATGACCCATGCTCCACAGTTAACACCCACTGTGGCCATGCAGCCTGGGCACCTGGTTGGTGGCACCCCACAAGGCATGGTGACATGATCTAGCATGGTCAGCTTTGGACCAGATGCCTTGCTCCGTATTTGGGCAGCCCCACTCATGTGGTGCCACAAAGCAGGGGGACCTCCCTGACTGTCCCCTATACCCTGCTTACCGCCAAGGTAACAATGCCTGCACTGGAACCCCCCAGACAATCAACAAGGCCCTGACCACTGCAGCACCATGGCTGGACCCGGCAGTACACTGTGCCACCACTGGCCACCCTGAGGCATCATTAGTTACCTGACCTGGGTAGGTTCCCAGTGCCTGTGTCCCTCTCATTGTCACAATGCACTGGTGGGCAGTAGACCAGTTCAGGGCACTCCTAGGGTAGTGGCTCCAGACCACAGGGCAGTTGTGGAGGCTCCAGCACAGGATACAATCCAACAGAGCAATGTCTACCCCAGCCATGCCCCCCAGCAACCCTCCTATGCCATCCACTGCCACTGCCGTGCACAGTAGTGGTTATTGCTGTCTGTAGGGGGTGCTGTGAATACCTTGGGCACTGTCACCTGCCAGGTTTACCAATTGAAGGTCCAGGGGCTGCTGTAATTCTCCATCATTCCCTTTCAATGCATCTTCTGTTTGGCACAGGAGTGGATGCAGCTGAGTCTGTGACACTGGTGCCAGGACCCCTCCCAATAGTAAATCAGGTGCAGGGTCCCTGGTGCACTGGTGATTGGTGTAAGCTGCTGTTTGACACAACTTCTGCAAATCCTTGTGAATCTGGCACTGTGTCTTCTTAATTAACAGCACCTAAATGGAATTCCTCATTTAAGATAGTACTCTTCTGTGTCTTCTCAGAATGACAGTTTTGATGCCTTTGGTACTAGCTGGGGAAGTTGGATATAATTCCTTATTTTTACAGGACTTAGGCATCTCGGGTTTTACATGCTTAATGATGATTTGGAATGTTCCTGGGACCTTAACCCATAAATGTCTTAGTTTGTTCCCACTGCAGCAATAGACCTGCATAGATTCCTTTTAAAAGTACTGTAGGTACAGTAGTTCAGGGCAAAGGAGTCAAGATAAGCTCCCATCATTTGAAGGGGGTTACATATATAATTAAACTAATACAACAAAACGCTAAGCTGGATGATTTGCACAAAATAACAAAATTGAAACTCTCTAAGTGGTTAGTAAGAAATGGAAAAGAGCATTCACTGCAAATTTTATCTAAATAATATGGAGAGCCCATGATATAGAGAATTTTTAACTATGTTTAGGTTTGAAGTCCTTCTCAGCAATATCATTAACTATACATACAAATGAGAAGATAGCCAATCAATAAATTGTAATTATTGCTCAAATTCTCTGGAGGATCTCCTACATGTTGTCATATATTGTTCATGGTATAATCAAATCAGAGTCAAATGTCTGTGTAAAATACTGGAATCACTCCATATAAAACCAAAATGTACACTTAATCTGCCATTTAGTGCAGACAATTTGATATTCTTTAGAAACATGTTGAATTTCTTTGTGATGTAATACAAATTAAAACAGGTATGTTAATCAAACAGACAATACCAAAACTATGAAATACACAAGGTCCAGCCTCAATATAACATTAAAATGGAATATAACAGCTGACTCTTTTTTATAAACGTTTTACTAGGCTTTTTTTTCTTTTGCCCATGAGGAGTACAGAGATCACACGCTACAAAATGCTGCACAGGATGGAGGTCACCAGATCCAAACTGTTCCAGATTTTGTTTAAACCTTCAAAAATTACTTTTGATAGTTAGCTAGATGTAATCAGCACATTATGCCTCATTTTACTTCACATCTTCTAAAACTTGTTTACAGAGTCAAGTCATGTATTGAAACATTTTCTGTTGTATTATAACTATACTGAATTAAACTTCTAGGCCAAATTCCTCTGCAGAAAGAAAACTTGCTTTGAATGTATTTTTCCTATTATTTTCAACTACCACATATTACACATATTGATAAAATATTTTTAGATTATACTAATAGGTGCTACTTCACTGAAATGGTGGTGGAGCCATGGAATGCACTGCCCAGGGGGCTGGTGAAGGCAGAGACGGTGGAGGGGTTCAAGAGGGGGTGGGACAGGTACAGGGGAAGGGTTCTGGAAGCAAAAATCCAGTGCAGTGAGAATACCTGGAACTGGGAAGGGAGAAGCCAGAGAAGGCGAGGGGGGCAGCAAGGTCAGCTCCCAGGGTGGGGCTGACCAAACAAGCAGACACGAAAGACCATTAGGCCTATTCTGCTGGCATTTTAGTATGTTAGTAATATATGAGATGAGCTTAAACAGTAGGGTCTTATCCAGTTGCAACACAACTACAAAATCAGTACCACACTTGTTAGGAAAAACAGTACTTTATTGTTATAAATATTGTAACTCATGTACCACCAGGAGCTCTGTAATTGACCTAATGCTGCTGGCATTATGTAAGTTACAATATTTATAATAATAAAGTATTGTTTTTCTAGCAAGTTTGGTGCCAGATTTGTAGTTTTGTTACAATTGAATAAGACCTTACTGTTCAAGCTTTTCTCAGATATAGCAAGTGTGGTGCCGGTTTTGTTGTTTGGTAATTGTTCTGGTTACTGGGAATGCACAATCAGTGGAGCTGGGCTTGCAACAGTGTCTTATCTAATTGGATAAAGTGTTAGGGTCTGATGAACTGTAACAGTATACATGATACTTTTCTTAGCAGTTCTATCAGCAATGAAACAAAAGGTACTAAGATCAGAAATCAAACTTTGTAACAGGATGAAAATTCAATCTACTTTGTATGCATGAAATGGCTTTGTTTTAAAATTGTCTTATGTAAAAGCTCTTTATGTATTATATACTGCTTATGTAATCCTTTGCTTTTTTATGTAATGACCTCATGGTCGAACAATAAACTAAACTTGAACTTGTGTAGAAAGCTACCAAATTGAAAGAATTACTTCCTACCACTAAACTGGGCAGTCCTAGCAGATTATGTAGAAGTACTGTACTCTGATAAAATTTAGCATCAACACCATAACACAGCTTCAATGCGCAGGTAATCAGAACAACCTAGTTCAACTTATTTTCTCATAATAATCGCATGCCTGACTATATCTGAAACATTCTAAAAAATATTAAAACCAAGATGCAACTTCAGTACTTACAGTATGCGCACATAATTGTGATACCAGAGATCCCAGGCTCCAGTCTCAGCTCAGTGATGGCCTCACTGCTTGATGACAAGTGAGTCATGTGCCCTTCCTCAGTTTCAGTCCTCCCAACTGTAGCATCAGACATGAGCAGAATCACACTTAAAATGAGATGTTGTATCTCAGCTAAGATACCCAGGGTAAAATTGTGAAACCAAATTAAATAAATACTACCTGAATCTAGAAACATAGCAAACTAATATTATGATGATCATGAAAGGGACTCAGAGTCAATCTTGCCCATCCCTTTTGTTGCACAGCTGTGACTGTATTCAGTTTAACCATGGACAAAAATATCTACCAGAAAGCTCCTCCTACTTGTGTTGTGTAACCCTCTATGCCATTCTCTCCCAGGGATTTGTCTAGTCCTGCTTTGAAAGCCAGAACAATGCTAGCTACTTCATCTTCATCAGTGAGGTAATTCTACATGTTGACCACCCTTTGTGTACTGAAACACTTTCTGATATTGCCACATATCCTGTCCCCCAATCCAATCTGAATACATGTCCTCTAGTTCAGTGAGGACTCATCAGATCAAACATCTATGCACTGTATTCTCCACCCTGTACCTTTCATATTTTTTCAAATTTAATACATTTTATTAAACTTGATTAGAAAGCAAGACACAAAAAACACTAAAAAGACAAATGGCATTCAAAGTACAAATCAAGGACCAGTAAGATGGATACTGAGCTAAATATACATAAACATACAACAATTACAAAAGAATAATCCACAACAAGTGTACTTTCCAATCAAGCTACGAAAATAACAATCCAACCCATCCCCCTTCCACCCTGAGTCTGAAAAAAGAAGAAAACAACCCCCCTTCCCTCCCCCTTCTCCTGAGGCTGGAGTAAATCCAAGAGCAGCAAAGGCAATAACAACCGTGACATAGCAAAAAGGGGTATCTTAGTCCTGAGACAGAAATGGATGTACCAAACTGATATGCAGGTTAAGGCATAGCTGGTCCCAACCTTCTCCAGTGGTGCTAGGTGTAGGAGCCATTAATTATGAGTAACCGACCGTAGAAACATAGAAACATAGAAACATAGAATTTGACAGCAGATAAGGACCGCTTGGCCCACCCAGTCTGCCCATTTCCCTACCTACTGGATAAGCTGCAGATCCTAGTTAACCAGCAGCCTACTTCTTCCTACCCCCACCCCCCAGAATTGCCTTATGACTATCCCATGCATGCTTGAATTCCCCACTGATTTTGACTCCACAACCTCCTCGGAAGGCCGTTCCATGCATCCACAACCCTCTCTGTGAAAAAATACTTCCTAAATTACCTCTGAGCCACCCCCATCTTCAAATTGTGCCCTCTTGTTCTTGCACACCTCTTTTGAAAGATGCTACCTCTTGGACTTTGTTGATTCCCTTGAGGTACTTGAAAGTTTCTATCATGTCCCCCTCTCCTCCTTTCCCCGAGGCTATACATATTAAGCTCCTTAAGTCTCTCTTCATACGACTTCCGGTGCAGACCCTGCACCATTTGGTGCCCTCCTCTGGACAGCTTCCATCCTGTCTATGTCTTTTGAGATTGGGTCTCCAGAACTGCACACAGTACTCCAGATGGGGTCTCACCAGCTGTCTGTACAGAGGGATAATAACTTCCTGTTTTCTACTGGTGATGCCTCTCCCTATGCATCCCAGTATCCCCCCAGCCCTCCTTGCTGCCCTCTCACATTGCTTGCCCACCTTTAGGTCATCTGATATGACTACCCCCAGGTCCCTTTCCATTTTTGTTGTTGTTAGTATCTCACCCCCCCATTGTGTACTCTTCCCCTGGGTTTTTGTTTCCCAGGTGCATTACCTTGCACTTCTTAGCATTGAATCTAAGCTGCCATACATTTGACCATTCCTCTAACCTTGCCAAGTCCCTTCTCATCCTTTCCACCCCACCCTGTGCATCAACTCTGTTGCAGATCTTAGTGTCATCTGCAAAGAGACATACTTTTTCCTTCCAGTCCTTCTGCAATGTCGCTTATAAAGACATTGAAGAGGACCGGTCCTAATACTGAACCCTGCGGTACCACACTAGTAACCCTCCTTTCTTCTGAGTGGACTCCATTTACTATAACTCTCTGTGTCCTATTCTCCAGCCAATTCTTTCCCAGGCTGTCATCTTGGGACCACTCCCAGGCTGGCTAACTTGTATATTAATCTTTTGTGTGGGACTGTGTCAAATGCCTTGCTAAAGTCTAGGTAGCCATGTCCACAGCCCCTCCCTGATCTACTACTTTGGTCACCCAGTCAAAGAAATCTATCAGATTCATCTGGCATGACCTTCCCGCTGTGAATCCATGCTGCCTAGGGTCCTGGCCCCTCTGGCCTCTAGATACTCGACAATTCTTTCCTTTAGAAGTGATTCCATCATTTTCCCTATCACTGAGGTTAAACTAACAGGTCTATAGTTTCCTGCTTCTGTCTTGCTCCCACTTTTGTGAAGGGGAATCACATCTCCCTCCTCCCAGTCCTCGGGTACCACCCCATCCTCCCATGATTTGTTAAAAAGGGTAGTCAGTGGTGTCACTGGTTCTACCCTTAGTTCTTAGAATTCTGGGATGAATCCCATCAGGCCCTATTGCTTTGTCCACCTTCAGTTTTAAGAGTTCTTTCAGAACCCTTTCTTCTGTAAATGGGCGTATCAACCTATATCCAGAGTGTTACTACTGTTTGTTTTATGTATCTCCCCTCTTCCTTCGTAAATACTGAGCAAAAATATTTGTTTAGTATCTCTGCCTTTTCACAGTCTCCCTCTGCCCACCCTCCCTCCCTTTATTAAGCCTCACTATCCCTCCCTTGGTCTTCCTTTGCTCCCTGATGTACCTATAAAGGTTTTATCCCCTTCTTAACTGAGTTGGCTGTCTTTTCCTCAGTTTGGGCCTTTGCTGTTCTGACTGCCTTCCAGCCTCCTTTTGCTTTAACTGATACAGTTCTCTGTCCTGCTCCTTCTGCAATTCCTTGTACTTCCTGAATGCTTTCTTTTCTCTTGAACCTTCACTGTCACTTCCTTTGAGAACCATAGTGGTTTCTTACATCATCTTGTTTTGTTTATTTGCTTCACACAAAGGCTTGTTACCTCTGTGATGGCAGTTTTTATTATTCCCCATTGTTCTTCCACCCCTCCTTCCTGCCCATTTGCTAGTGCATTCCTTAGGCACTCACCCATTATGGCAAAGTCAGCCTTCCTAAAGTCCAGTACTTTTGTCTTTGTATGGCTTGACTCTATTACTGTGTTTATTGTGAACCATACTGTTCGATGGTCGCTAGTTCCCAGATGGCTACCCACTTCTACATCTGTGATCCTCTCTCCATCTCCATTTGAGAGTATCAAGTCTAATATTGCTCCCCTCTCGAGTGGGCTCCAGTACTAGTTGTCTAAGGCATGCCCCCTGTAGGGCATCTAGAATAACTGCACTCTTCGAAGTGGCAGCTGCAACTGCACTCCAGTTAACATCTGGCATATTCAGATCACCCATCAGCAGTATCTCCCCTTTTTCTGCCATTCTAAGTATACTTTCTATCATTTCCTTGTCCATTTCCTCCCCCTGAGAAGGGGGTCTGTATACAACCCCTGTGCGGATTGTGGTGCCATTGCCTGTCTCCAAATTTACCCACAGTGCTTCTTCTCCTCCCTGTTTACCCTTTTGTTCTGTTACTTTTATTCCTTCCTTTATGTAAAGAACCACTCCTCCTCCTCTTTTACCCTCCCTGTCCCTCCTGTAGATAGTGTATCCTGGTATGTTTACGTCCCAGTCATGGTTGTGTGTGTACCATGTTTCTGTGACTGCCACGATATCCAGATGTTCCTCCTCCATCAAGGCCACTAATTCAGGAAGCTTGTTACCTAGACTACGGGCATTGGTACTCATTGCTCTCCATTTTTTACCTTCTGTTGCAGCATCCCCCACTGACCGTTCTACCTTGGTCTTTTTCTCATTTAGTACCCTGTTTTGTAGGGAGAGGCTGGGATTTGTCTGCTGCTTGTCAGTGCCTCCCCCTTTGACTAGTTTAAAAGCTTGCCAATGAAGTATTTAAACCGATTGCTCAAAAGACTTGTTCCCTTCCTGGACAGATGCAGACCATCCTGCTAGTATAGGCTGTTGTACCTCCAGGTGGAACCCCAGTCCCCAATGAAGCCAAACCCCTGTGCTCTGCACCATTTTTTTCAACCATTCATTAAACTGCATGGTGCCAATTACCCTTGCCTCACCCATGCCTTTGACAGGTAGCACCTCTGAGAAGGATACTGTGTGTGCTACTTGTCTTAGGCCCCTTCCCAACTCTGCAATGTCCTCCTGCACTGCTCTAACCTCATGATGAGCCAAGTCATTTGTCCCTAGGTGGACAATTCGTCCAGCTCAGAATCACTTGCAGCTGTTGTCGTGATCCTGAGGATGCTTCCTGTCCCTCAAGCCATGGCACCAGGCAGGCACCTTACTTCAGTTTTCCCAGCTCCTCCCAGTTCTATCCCCCTAATAATTGAGTCTCCCACCAGCAGCTGCTTCCTTTCCTTGTGGTGTCCTCTGCCTCCTTCCTGTGGGCCTCCCTTGTGACAGCTGTCCTCAGCCTCCTTAGTCTCCTCTGTGGGTGCATCCATAGGGGAGCTATGCTCCCCCAGAATGGTGTATGGATTGTGGAGTGGAACAAATGACTGGGTGTGCCTCCATTCCACCATCCTCACCCTTCCTGAGCCCACTGTGGTCCAACTGCTGTGTTTTCTTTGCAATCTCTGAGGTAGTGGTGGGGGCTGTGGTGCTCCCTGGATGGGGGAGGTTCCCTTCCTACTGTCCAGTGTGGCCTGGGGGAAGGTCCCCGTACTACTGTCCATTGTGGCCTGAAGACGGGCAACTTCCTCCCTCAGGGCAGAGAGTTGTCTACAAATAGATCAGCATCTCAGCCTCCAGAAAGACTCCCAGAAGACTGCTGCCCCACAGCCATTACATTGCACTACTCCCCACATTTTTTTTTGTGTGTGTGTGTGATTGGTTTGTAATATAGAAATACATATTTATAATATACAATGTGTATGCTTAAATTATCAGTGCAGTGTGCTAGAGAGGATATGACAGTGACATGCACCTTGCACTCTTGAGGAAATGATGTCAGAACCCCAGGTATAAAGGAACTATTTCCAGGGGTGGGTGGAGTGAGGGGTGGGAAGAGGTTGGGCCTAAACTGTGCCCTCACAAAACAATCAGCTAAAAGCTCTGACCCACTGCTGCAACGAGTGCCTTCCTGTCAGCAAGATGCCCTACACAACAATTTGGTAGAGAAATATCCTGCTAATAAAACAGAGAAAAAGCCACACATCCAAGTCAGACACAGGTAAACCTTCCCAGCCCCAAAACAGGCCTGGTGGTTTGTACTCTGAGAGCTGTCAGCCCCAAAATAAGTCAGCTGTGCTTTAAACTCTTCCTGCACTGAAAATCTTAAGAATTGTAACAAACAAACATAAACCTAGATCCACCACCCTCTGTTGCTTGAAAGACTGTCTTATCCTGTTTCACACTGCAGGTTTTTCTGTGACCACTCCTTAACCCCAGTAACTCTGTTAAAAAGAGTTTAACTATCACAAACTCCTCGCACCAGTAAATTATTTAAAATAGTTTCTGTCCCAAAATCCTAGTAGTCAATCCAGCTACCCCAAGGGACAACCAGAATGCAGTATTCAAACACTTATGAGGTTACTTCCAAGATAAGCAGAGTTTGCAAGTTTCTTTTTCAACTCCTCAGCCAACTGTAATTCATTTAAAATAGTTTAACTGTCAGCAAATCCTAGTAGACAATCTAGCTACCTCAAGGACCTACCCAAATGCAGTATTTAAATCCTTCAAGTTACTAACAAGATAAACAGAGTTTACAAGCCCCTTCTTAGTTAAACACTAAATAAATGTGAATAAAAAGCAATTACCAAGGGTGGTTAGTTTCACCTCCCACAGAATTAAGCAAAAGTGCACATTTGTTGCAGATATCAAGTGCAATACAGAATTTCTCACACAGCTCGCAGTTGAAGAAAGTAGTGTCCTTCCATCTCCAGAAAATGTGTCTTGACACTTGTGACACATGTGTCTTGACCACCACCCAACATCAAGGGACAACAAGGTAAAAAGGGGTTCCCATACCTGAGCGTATTTCTTCTTGGAGTCTGACATATTTGCAATAATACGCTCAGCCTGCAGTGCAAAAATGATTTCCAGATACCATTCTACATAAGTAGGAATGGTCTGGTCACACCGATGTCAAAGAATAAGCTTCTTGGCACAGGCTGATATTAAAGCAATATGTGGTTTCTAATTACCAATTAAGACCCCAGCGAAGACCCCCAATATGCAGATTTCAGGTGTGAAGGCATGGTTAAGTCCTAGTAAGGGGTCAAAACACTATCTAATATTCTTCAAAAAAAGCATAACCATTTCACAAGTCCAGAAAATGTGAAATAGTGAACCCTGCTCCTTCTGAAACCTAGTACATATGTCCAAAGCCAACCTACCCATTCTGTAAAGTTTAATCAGGGCATAAAATATATTGTGTAAAATTTGAAACCGCATGAAACGATAGCTGTCCCATTTAATGTGTTTATATATATCCTTCCAAAGGCAGAACCAGTCATGGGTGCCTCCCTGAGAAGGAAGAACCTGAACCTGATCCCACGAGTAACAATAATTAGGTTCCCTTTCAGCAAGAAGCTCCCGCAACTGCACATGATAAAAGGCTATAGTGTGGGAAGTAGGGCTGACCGATATCAAGGGGAGCAATTTGCCTCCATACTTTCTAGACCAGACACCAGCACCAAAATAATGAAACAACATGTGCTTGAATTGGAAGTACTTGAAACACATAGACAAGGGCCAACTGAGTTTCTGATGTGCCTCTGCAAAGATAATGAACTTGCTGGCATACAGCAAATGATCAACTGACAAAAACTTCAAGGAAGGCCAGACTGTCCAGGTCAACACCTTCCCAGCAATTTTCAATTCAGATTTCCTAAGATAGATTGAGTAGTGTTTAGATAGAGATCCAAATTTAACAAATGACATAATTGTTTGTGGGCGTGAAGAGAATAACCGACAGGGGTATCTTTTAAGGAGCCACAAATCTTCTTGAATGGAACATACAACAGAGCACAAGGGTTCAGGCCTAATTGGGAGCATAACAAGCATTCAATGTCCAGCCACTGGGGGACATAGACAGAGTCCAAGCCCCCAGAGGCCGGGCTGAACCAGGAAAAATATCAGGAACAATGTATAGCCAGAAATAAAGGTACACATTAGAGACCTTTAACCCACTGGCCTCTTTCAGTCTCATTAGTTTAACCAGAGCTTTCCAAGGAGGCTTCCCCTGCCAAAGCAATCTAAAGAAAATTCTATTAACTTGGAAAAACCATGTCTTGGGTAGAGCTAGGCCAAGCATTATGACTGGATACAGAAGCCAGGGAGAACATTCATTTTAAGGATATTCAAATGACCCCACAAGGACAAGGGTAATAATGACCAGTGATTTAGGTTAACCTGAATTTGTGCAAGCACATGATCCAAATTATATCATTCTTTACCTTTCATTTACTATTTGGAAGACTGTGATCATGTCCACTGTCTGAAATCTCTTCACAAAACAATTTGAGTCCAATCTTTCCAAGAAGCATTTGATCCCTAAACCATACATTTGTTTAATAGTCCTATGCTGGACCCTATCAATTTCTTTAGTAAGATTTTCTTATTGGGTTGACTGAAATTAGATGCAGTACTATAAGTGTGGCCTAACCAAGGCTTTGTACAGGAGTAGGGACATGGTGACCTTCTGCCAGTCGAACTGAACAGATTTGGGAAATCTTGCATTATATGGTAAGCATGATTAAGTGGCCTGGACATTCATAGAAACATAGAAACATAGACTTTGGTGGCAGATAAGGACCATTTGGCCAACCCAGTCTGCCCATTTCTCTACATACTGGATAAGCTGCAGTTTCTTGTTAACCAACAGCCTACTTCCTGCCACCCCCCCCACTACAATTGCCTTATGTCTGTTCCATGCATGTTTGAATTGCCCCACTGTTTTAGACCAAACAACCTCGCCAGGAAGGTGGTTCCATGCATCCACCACTCTCTCTGTGAAAAAAAATTACTCACATTACCTCTGAGCTGTCCCCCCTCTATTCCCCCCTCTATCTTTAAATTGTGCGCCCTTGTTCTTACACATCTCTTTTTCTGAAAGATGCTACACTCCTGGACTTTGTTGATTCCCTTCAGTTACTTGAACATTTCTATCATGTCTCCCCTGTCCCTCCTTTCATCAAGGGTATGCATATTAAGCTTTGTCAGTCTCTCTTTATATGGTTTCTGATGCAGACCCTGCACCATTTTAGTTGCCCTCTTCTGGACTGCTTCCATCCTGTCTATGTCCTTGCATAGATGAGGTCTCCAAAACTGCACACAGTACTCCAGATGGGGTCTCACCAACTGTCTGTACAGAGGGATAACTGCTTCCCTTTTTCTACTTGTGATGCCCCCTTCCTATGCATCCCAGTATCCCCATTGTTCTCCTTACTGACTTCTCACATTGCTTACCAACCTTTAGATCATCTGATATGACTACCCCTAGGTTCCTTTCCATTTTTGTTGTTGTTAGTACCTCCCCTGCTATTGTATACTCTTCTCCTGGGTTTTTGTTTCCAAGGTGCATTACTTTGCACTTCTTTGCATTGAATCTATGTTGCCATATGTCTGACCATTCCTCCAACCTTGCCAAATCCCTTCTCATCATTTCTACCCCCTCTTGTGTATCAACTCTGTTACAGATCGTTGCATCATCTGCAAAGAGACATACCTTTCCATCCAGACCCTCTGCAATGTCACCTATAAAGATGTTAAAGAGGACTGGACCCAGTATTGAGCCCTGAGGTACTCCACTAATGACCCCCCTTTCTTCGGAATGTGTTCCATTCAGTATTACCTTCTGTGTCCTGTTTTGTATCCAGTTTGCTACCCAGGCTACCACCCTGGGACCCACTTCCAGGCTGGCTAACTTGAGTATTAATCTTTGTGCGGACTGTGTCAAATGCCTTGCTAAAGTCTAGGTAGGCCATATCCACAGCCCCTCCTGGTCTATTACTTGGTCACCCAGTCAAAGAAATCTATTAGATTCATCTGACATGACCTTCCTGCTGTAAATCCATGCTGTTTTGGGTCCTGTGCCCGTATCCTCTAGGTACTCAACAATTCTTTCTTTCAGAAGTGATTCCATCATTTTCCCTACCACTGAGGTCAAACTTACAGGTCTGTAGTTTCCTGTTTCTGCCTTGCTCCCACTTTTGTGAAGGGGAATCACATCTGCCCTCCTCCAGTCCTCGGGTACCACCCCATCCTCCCATGATTTGTTAAAAAGTGTGGTCAGTGGTGTCACTAGGTCCTTCCTTAGTTGTTTTAGGATTCTGGGGTGAATCCCATCAGGCCCCATTGCTTTGTCTACCTTGAAACATAGAAACATAGAAACATAGACTTTGATGGTAGATAAGGACCGCTTGGCCCACCTAGTCTGCCCATTTCCCTACATACAGGATAAGCTGCAGATCCTACTTAACCAACAGCCTATTTCTTCCTACCCCCCACAAAAATTGCCTTATGTCTGTCCCATGCATTCTTGAATTCTCCCACAGTTTTAGACCCCACAACCTCCTCAGGAAGGCTGTTCCATGCATCCACTACTCTCTCTGTGACAAAATGCTTCCTCACATTGCCCCTCAGCCATTCCCCCTCTATCTTCAAATTGTGTCCCCTTGTTCTTGCACATCTCTTTTTCTGAAAGATGCTACCCTCTTGGACTTTGTTGATTCCACTGAGGTAATTAAACATTTCTATCATGTCCCCCTCCTCTCCCTCCTTTCCTCAAGGATATACATATCAAGTTCTCTTAGTCTCTCCTCATATGGCTTCTCTTGCAGACCCTTGAGTTTTAGGAGTTCTTTCAGGACTCTTTCTTCTGTAAATGGACTGGTGTCAACCCCCCCTACCCAGAGTGCTTCTATTGTCTGGTTTAGGTAACTCCTCCTTATCTTCTTTTGTGAATACTGAGCAAAAGTATTTATTCAGTATCTCTGCCTTTTCACTGTCTCCCACTGCCCACCTCCTCTCTCCCTTATTAATCTTCACTATTCCTCCCTTAACCTTTCTGTGCTCCCTAATGTACCTATAAAGGTTTATCCCCTTCTTAACTGAATTGGCTATTTTTCCTCGGTTTGGGCTTTGCTATTCTGACTGCCTTCCCCACTTATTTCTGCTTTATTTGATTCAGTTCCCTGTTATGCTCCTTCTGTGATTCCTTATACTTTTTGAATGCAGCCTTTTTCTCCTTAACCTTCCCTGCCATCTCTTTTGAGAACCATAGTGGTTTTTTACTCCGCTTTGTTTTCTTTATCTGTTTCACACAAAAGCTTGTTGCCTCTAGGATGGCAGTTTTGATTTTTCTCCATTGTTGTCCAGTGGCACAAGCCTGGGAGCAGTGCAACTGGGATGCGCCGGGGCCAGGACCAGTTGATATTCAACAGTGATGCACCATGGTGCAGCACCGTTGAATACTGCATGGACTGAGCATGGCACAGTAAGACTGTGCCAGTGCAAGCCTCAGCTAGGGAGCATGGAGATGCACAAGCGCAAACACAGTTATGCTGGTAGCATCACCCATGATATTCAGCTGATGGCATGCAAATGAGGCTATAAAATATGCAAGGCACAAATGGGGCCATTTGCATGTCATTATGGCCCCATTTGCAAGCCTGGTGCAGGGAAGCCTGGCACTTGCTCCTGGCTCCCTACACACCATGAAGTAAGCACAGTGAGGATCCCGGGGCATCCCCCACCCCGTAGCCATGATCACGGTAAATGTATCTTAAAACAGTCCCTGGTAGTCTAGTGGACCTCCTTCCCTCCAGAATCCCCGATTTCCTGAAAAATGTATTGCAACACTTTCCCTGATAGTCTAGTGGACCCCCCTCCCTCCCGTGTCCCCGAACGCTGGAATATGACCTTCATTTAAGTCCCTGGTTGTCTAGTGGTACCCCCCTCGCCTGTTACTGTGATCACAGTACAATGCCAGAACAGAATTCCCTGGTGATCCAGTGGTATCTCCCACCCCTTCTACCCACACAGATCCCCTTGCCCAACCCGCTCCCCCCATCATCGGTGGGCGGCTGCAACCTGCCCGTATACCACCTGGCCACCTGCCAAATGACAGGTACAGTATGGGCTTGCAGGGCATACTGTACTAGACAGTCCCAAATATGTGAATGAGGGGGGTCCACTAGACTATCAGGGACAGTCATACGATACATTTATTGGGGAATCAGGTGGGAGAGGAGTCCACTGGACTACCAGGGTAAGTCTTACATTACATTTATCAGGGAATCGGGGAATTGGGAGGGAGGTACCAGTGGACTACCAGGGATATGTGTGTACATGTGGATGGTGTTTTTGGTGGTTGGGTGGCCACCATTGCTGGCGGCTGCTGTGTTGCACCCTGCAATACAGCAGCCAGCCTGTGGTGGCCAGATGGTCCCCACTGCTCACGAGCTCAACTTTGAGCCCTTCTATAGGCAATGCAGGGGTTGCACCAGCAAATGCACTGCACATCCCGGGCTGACTATCGGGATGTGCTGCATATGCATGGGTACACCCCTGCATCTATGCTGCATACAATTACATTGCATCCCAGCACATTGGGATGTGTCCTGCACCTGGCAGCTCTTTCAATATCCCACCAGGGCACAATGCAGGGTTGCGACAGGGCAACTCTGTTGCGCCATGCGCAACCCCTTTCAATATCCGGGCCAGTATCTATTAAATGTATGGTAAGATGGAGAAAAAGTCAGAAAGGGAAGAAATAATACAAATTGTAACATTTATAGGGAAATCACTGCAGCTTGATTTTCTGCAGTCATGCATTGCAAAACTACTACCAGTGGTTAAAAAAGTACAGGCAATCAGGAGACAGTACACTGACATATCAATGCTTTTGGTAAATGAATTCCTGGCTGCCATTACAAACAGGGCTGCCACTTTTATTCTTACAAAAAAAGTCAGCAACACACCCTAAAAACTCTAAAAATAATTAAAAAATAAATTCTTAATTCTTCCCTATTATAATTTCAATCGTATGCACATGCACCAATTAAAAACAAGCATTTCTCAATGCTGAATGTTTTCCTGCTTCTTTTTGCTTTGTAGTTTTTGGGCATCAATAGTGCAGACGCTAAAATTAGCAAAATGAATAACACAAGATATAATAGTGAAATTGTCATAATTGGGAAATGAAGAGGTTCACATATAATGTTGTTTTCTTAGACTGTGAGCTTCAATTTGCAAAATAGTAATTGTTATTACCCTGTCATATGAACATGACAGGTGCCATTTATTAATTGCAACCTGAACATTATTTGTGGAACAACCATATAAACAGGTTTTGGAGGGGGATTTGAAAAAGACACCTGCCATGTTTATTGGATTGGGGTAAAAAACATGTTAGAAATGTGTGTTCAAAAAGTAAAAATATGTTAACTTTATGAGTAAATGTTGAAATGTCCACATTTATTTATAACTTTGTTATTTTTTGCTGAGATTTTTTTTTGTAACCTTTCTTTATCCTCCTGTCACTGGCACCTCGAACTCTCTCAGGAGGGACACCCGACTGACCTGATGCTGCCCGCCTGATATCTCCAGCCTTACCAGCCGACGGGGAGCTTCTGTCCTCTTACACTGATCCACTGATCCCCTGAACCCTTGGATCTAAGCCCCCCATTCAGGACCGCTGACTCCTCCTGGCAACCTTTATGAGATTTAGTTGGTTGACCCAGCAGCGTGGGGAGCACCAAGATGCAGGCTGGAGGATCTGGCACTGGGTGTGGTGTTCGGCCACTTGACCCACCTTCACCTATCGAGGGCCAGGGCATTTTCCTTGTTTTATCTCTCCCTCCTATGGCTTGGACATGCAATGCATCCAGCACATGTGTCCACACTCCCAGTCAATTCCCTGGCAGATGAATCCATGGGCTGCTATACCTCCATTCACCACCAGGAGTCCCCAGAGTCCTGGATCATAGACCCCACTCGCTCCCAGGACAGGAGAGCAGTCCTCCAGATGCTTAATACTGTCCTCCCCACTGACCCCCAATGGCCCGAGTTCGCTCCTGAACCTGAGTCGCTGGCGTGGTGTGAGGTGTAGCATCCAGCACTTCAACCCTCAGTGCCACCTGGCCGGCCCTTTGTTGAGAAATTGACCCCAGATTTTCAACAGTCTTTTTGTGATACCACCTTATGAATATGACAGGTGTTATTTATGAAATACTTACCAAAACATTATTTTATGGCACAGTTTCTCATTGTCTTTCAACCAGGTGGCTGCCCCCTTATGCCCATATGCATATAGGATACTGTACCAATAATTGAAAAGGACAATACATTTTTCTGGGGAAGCTTGTCAGTTTAAAGCCATCATGATACATTCTGCTGACAATGAACATGTGTTCAACTTTGGGCTTCAGCACCTCCTTATCCTCTTTCTTCTCTTACATTTCCTCATTCTCTTGAGAGTGGTGCACCAGTGAGAATATATCCACATAATCCCTGGACCTGATTTGCTGCTGAACCTTTCTGGTGAGGTACAATCCAATGGACTGCAAAACACTGACATAGGGTAACCCTGACAGGGCTTCTGTGGAGTTTGGAGAAGCTGGCCTCACTACCAGGGTGGTTACCCCTAAGGAGGAGACTTGCAAGGTGGACCACTAATGCTGCTATCTGGTCCTTTACCATTTCCAGCAGCACAGACAACTCTGAACTATCCCTAGGATGGGGTCTGCTGGAACTGTTTATGGAACAGGCAAGATATGTGGGATGCTGCAGACCAGAGCCAGCTTCAAAAGTGCCAAAGGTATTTGTGGGAAAGGTGCAGCTTGTAGTGGAAGCATCAGAGGCAATTGTGTGTGGAGGTGCCAGGCTGAGTTTGTGAGGGGGCTCAACTGACCTGGACCCCCTGTCTGTTCTTTTCCACACAGGCCTCTGGCTTTGGTGACCTCAGTAATCCCCCTGTTCACTTGTTCCTGTATAACTGCTCTTAACACACCATCACATACCAAGGCCATATTCATGGGTGACATTTTCCTCCACTTGGGTCACCAGGTACAAAGCCCCTTGAATTCTGTGATTCCACAGTTGTGGAATTTTCTGCAGAATTTGCATCATGCCTCAGAATATATATAGTGCTGCAGAATTCATTGATTTTCGTGAATTTTCAGTCAGATATACAGTTTTCCATAATGTCCCCTTCCCTTACTCATGTAGTTCATCTTGAAGCACCTCCTCTGTTTTTGGCGTGTTATATCATCAATGACATCACATTATGTTTTAGCTAATGGCAGGACTGCATTCTGCCACAGAAGTGAATATATTATGCCTCAGAAATCAGAAGATGCTGCCACAGAAAACTAGGAGCCCTGTCGCAGAAATCAAGACAACGTGCCACAGAGCACTAGGTGAAGTTCGCTTTGTACTATGGGATTGCAGGTTACGTGGCACTAAACTGAGCTGTTTGCCATGTGGAGGCTGTGTTGAGTGCATTCATATGAAGAGAGAGATGGAGAGAAATCTGTCCCTGCTGTCTGAACAACAACAAAAAACAAGCATTTGTCAATGTTCAATGTTGATTGCTTTGCTCCGTTGAGCTCGTTCACTCCCCCTGTCAGTTGCTCATTCTGTTTCTGTTGGCACTGCAGGCTGTGCTGTTGTACTGGGCTCCTGTCTGTGTTGGCAACTTTGTCTGCCCACAGAGAAGTCCGCAGCTGTCCCGTTGAGGTAGCTCAGTCTCACTCCCCCTCCCTCACTTGCTCATTCTATTTCTCCCAGCACTGCAGGCTGCCCTTTTGTACTGGGCTCCTGCATTAGGACCTTTTTCTGCCCACAAAGAAATCTTCAGCAGTCCCGACAGAGGTCAGTTAAGCTCGGTCACTCCCCCCCCTACTCGCTCGATCTTACTGTAATCTGTCCCAAACAGTGATTTCTCACAGCAACCGTGCTATTCTGCAGCAGGAGTGCAAAAACATATTTAGGCCAGGATGTGAAAAATGACAGCTATACTGTTCATAAGGAGGTGTGAAAAAATGCCAGTGTTGAAAATGTGGCGTGAAAATATTACTGATTTGTGAAGTTACAAAGGTGCATGGAAACTGCAAAACACATGCTCGTAACACAGTCATTTTATGGACTTTCATCACAAAATTTTCAGCATAGGCATTTTAGGACCTTTGCTCATGACTGTGGTTTTCTTAATGTGTCCCAAACACTGATTTCCCACAGCGACCACACTATTCTGCACTGGAAGTGCAAAAACACATTTGGCCAGGATGTGAAAAATGACAGTTGTACTGTTCATAAGATGGTGTGGACGTATCTACTCATTGCTATGTCTGTACTCCACAGACCTTGCTATAATATAGGACCATGGAGGACTGTGGGTGGGAGGGTGGGCAACTCTAAAGTTCCAGAACAGCTCCATTGAGCATGCTCACTTCCCTTCTCTCACTCGCTCATTCTATTTCTCCCGACGCTGCAGGCTGCCCTTTTGTACTGGGCTCCTGCTTGCGTTGGTGCCTTTTTCTGCCCACAAAGAAATCCGCAGCAGTCACAACACGGCTCCGTTGAGTTCACTTACTCCCCCATCTCACTCGCTCATTCTGTCTCCCCGCACGCTGCAGGTTGCACTTTTGTACTGGGCTCCTGCCTGTGTTGACACCTTTTTCTGCCCACAAAGAAGTTCACAGCTGTCCCGACAGAGCTCCATTGAGGTCGCTCACTCCCCCTCTCTCACCAGCTTATTCTGTTTCTCCTGGCACTGCAGGCTGCCCTTTTGTACTGGGCTCCTGCCTCTGTTGGCACCTTTTTTTGCACATGAAGAAATCCGCAGCAGTCCCAACAGAGCTCTGTTGAGCTTGCTCATTCCCCCTCTCTCAGTTGCTCATTCCATTTCTTCCAGCACTGCAGGCTGCCCTTTTATACTGGGCTTCTGCCTGCATTGACAACTTTTTATGCCCACAAAGAAATCCGGAGCAGTCCTGATAGAGTTCCGTTGAGCTCACTCAGTCCCCCTCTCTCACTTGCTCATGCTGTTTCTCTCACCGCTGCAGGCTGCCCTTTTGTACTGGGCCCCTAACTGCATTGATGCCTTTTTATGCCCTCAAAGAAATCTGCAGCAGTCCCGACAGAGCTCCGTTGAGTCCACTCACTCCCTCCCCTTCCCTCACTCACTCTCTCGTTCTGTTTCTCCCACTGCTGAACGCTGCCCTTTTGTACTAGGCACCTGTGCTGGGGCCTTTTTCTGCCCACAAAGAAATCCGCAGCAGTCCCGGCAGAGCTCACTTGAGTACGGTCATTCTCCCCTCTCACTCGCTTGATCTTAATCTGTCCCAAACACTGATTTCCCACAGTGACCATGCTATTCTGCAGCAGGAGTGCAAAAACATATTATGGCCAGGATGTGAAAAATGACAGCTGTACTGTTCATAAGGAGGTGTGAAAAAATGCCAGTGTTGAAAATGTGGTGTGAAAACATTAAAAATGTGCCAGGTTACAAGGGTGCATGGAAACAGTTCAATGCACGCTTATGACACAGTCATTTTAAGGAGTTTCATCACTACATGTTCAGCATAGGGATTTTAGGACTTCTGCTCATGAACAGTGTCACTGTCATTTTCTTAATCTGTCCTGAACACTGATTTCCCACAGCGACTGTGCCATTCTGCAGCAGGAGTGCAAAAACATATCATGGCCAGGATGTGCAAAATGACAGCTGTACTGTTCATAAGGAGGTGTGAAAAAATGCCAGTTTTGAAAATCTGGCGTGACAATATTACAAATCTGTGAATTTACAAGGGTGCGTGGAAACTGCACAATGTACACGTGTAACACAATCATTTGATGGGTTATCATCACCAAATTTTCAACATAGGCTTCTTAGGATGTCTGCTCATGAACAGTATTACTGTCATTTTTTTATCTGTCCCGAACACTGATTTCCCTCAGCGACCACGCTATTCTGTGCCAGAACTGTGAACAGACATTTCGGCCAGGATGGAAAAAATGACAGCTGTACTGTTCATAAGTAGGTATGGGAAAATGACAATGTTGAGAATCTGGAGTGAAAATATTATAAATTGGCAAAGTTATGAGCATGCGTGCAAACTGCGCAATGCACTCTCATAACATAATCATTTTATGGAGTTTTGTCACCAAATTTTCAACATAGGCATTTTAGGACCTCTGTTCATGAACAGTATCACTGTCATTTTCTTACTTTGTCATGAACACTGATTTCCCACAGTGACTGCACTATTCTGCGCCGGAAGTGTGAAAAGACATTTCGGCCAGGATGTAAAAAATGACAGCTGTACTGTTCACAAGGAGGTGTGAGAAAATGCCAATGTTGAAAATCTGGCATGGCAACATTGTAACTAGAAAAGGCGAGCGCATGCAGCAACCGGGCGCAACGACGCTTAAACAGTAATTTTTGGATTTTTTCCACAGATTTGCAACATAGACTTTTTGGAAGCCCACCTCATGAACAATGGCACTGTCATTTTGTTAATCAGTCCCAAAAGATAATTCCGCGCAGTGACCGTGAAATCACCTTTCGGGGACCAATAACACTGTGACAGTGGCAGAATTCATGAGGAAAGGTCCCCAAAACCCCATGTTGAAAATTTAGTGCCAAAATTCCAAAAAATGCCTGAGATATGCACCAAAGTTGAAAAAAAACTATTTATGCCATTATACAGCTTACCGGCATTTCCTCACTTCCCGGTTGGCTTTGAAGAGTGCAGACATGTTCCCGGTCCACCATAGATCGTCACACCAGACTCTGCAGGTAAGTATGGGGTGAGGGGGGTGTGGGGAGGCAGGGTGTGCAGAGGGTGGGTGCAGGTTGTGGGAGGGGGGCAGTGAGACGGTGAGGGACTGTTTTCTTTTTTGATATTTTTTTTTTTACAGGGCCATTTGGCACCCTGGGGTGGGCTCCCAGCATGCCAACAGAGTGTTTGTTTTGGGGGGGCAGCTGTAGCTGACTGGGGTTTGGGCATCCCTGTTGGCACAAAAGGAGGGGCGCAAGAGCTGAGGCACAACTGTAGTGCATGTTTGGGGGGAAATTATGCCGATGAGAAGTGGGCTCCCCCGTCGGCAAATGACAATGGGGGGAAGGGACATAATGCCAGCAGGGAGTGGGCTCCCCCATCGGCAACATCAATGTTAGGGCACTGAAGCAGACAAGGATTGGGGCCCCCATCAGCAAACAAACATGTTGGGGGGGGCACATGCTGCCAAGGGGGATTGGGCACCTCCTCGACAGTGGGGCTGCTTCATATTGTTTGTGATCATGGTGCCAAGCCACTGCCATGTTCACAAACAATATCAAACTAACAAGGTTCTGCCCAGCAATGATGAGTCACTTTCTCATTGCAGCGGGACGGCTTCTGCTGCAATGACAAGGCGGCCCCTGATTGCAGTGGCTGAAACCTTAAAAGGCTGTGGCACACTGGCTGAACTAGTATCAGCAGCAGCATGCCACCCCATTGAGGAAAGTGGATCAAGCCTCCAAAGGCTGTGGGAGAATTGGCCACAACAGTGCCATGCCTCCACAACCTGCTTCTGGAGCAAGCTGCCACAATATGTTTCTTGTGCATGCGCGCAATCAACATAAAAATCTGAAAGTGGAGTTTTTTTTTAAACAAATTGCTCATGAAAAGATTTAGTGGGCCTTGTTCAGCTCAATTAGCATTGTTTGTTTCTGGTTTTGCTGATTTATGTAGTTTAAAGTAGTGGTATTGTTTTGCCTAGAGAAGCACTGCTTTTTTGGAACAGGAGGTGTTTCAGCTAGCAAGGCAGCCCATTAAGATGGGTGACTTGATCTTTTTATGTTGTCTTTCACAGGTGTAAGCAACATCTTGTGGTAGTAGCACATTTCAGAGGTGTGTCAGTGTTAGCCAGAGCAGTGATTGCTTTAGTGGGTGCGTCCCTCAGCCCCCAATTAGCGAGCATGCTAGCGTTGATGAGAAACTTCAAAGAGTGCCAAAACCTTAAATGAAATCTGCCACTCAGTGAAGTGTGGTTACCTCATTGGAGCATCAGATGACAAGGCTCCATTACGCACCTTTCCTGGTGAAACATTTCAGTAAATATGGCAGCTCCTGGCACCCACCACACACAATCTCCACAAAATCGACATTGGGGGTGGTCAGTCCCCATGTCGGCATGTTTCCCCCCCACACACGCAGTTTCTTTGCAGATGGGGGCCCAATCCCCATTGGCATCAGTCTCCCCCCAACACTTTCTTTGCTGACGGGGGCCCATTTCCTATCATCATCATGTTCCCCCACCCCACACACTTTCTTTGCCACTGGACGGCCCAATCCCCATCAGCATCACTCCCCGCCAAACTCATGGAGCACACTGGGAGCCCATCACCGTATATCCAACAATTTTTTATTTTTCCTTTAAAAGAAAATGGTCCCTTGTTGTCCCTGGTGCCCCTCCCCCAAACTGCACCCACCCTCTGTGCACCCCACCTCCCCTCATTCCTCCTCACCCCATACTTACCTCCAGAGGTCCAGCGCTGTGATTTTCTGTGGACCGGGAACACATCTGAACTCTTCAAAAGCCGAATGCAAAATGAAGAAAATCATGGTAAGCTTTATAATGGCATCAATGGTTTATGGCCTTTGATTCAAACTAAGCTGGACTCTCTTCTGGGACTTAGTGATTTGTTTACTATAGAAATTTGTATTTTAGGACAGTTCACTAACATTCAGGTTTTGGAACGCAGATTCCATATGGCTTTAATTTCGATAACAGTGAAAAGACTGGTCCTTAGGCATTGGATGGACCAATTAATTATATCATATGAAGAATGGATCAAAGAAATGTCTCTTTATTTTAAGACTTGGAAACTAATAGCAAGTACCCGGAACTGTTTGACATCCTTTAACAGGAGATGGGGCAAATTGTATGCTCTTTATTTACATTAATGTTTCAAATGGATCGCCTCTGATTGCCTGTTTTGTGTTAGATTCCCTTGGATACAGGCTACTGTACATTGATTAGCTCTTAGTTACCTCTGTACAATTTTTCTATTAAGGCACATCCTGGGGGGAGGTAAGGGGGAGGTTTGGGATATTAGGAGGGAAGGGATATAGGTTTGTTATTCCTTTAGCTCATAAGTACCTGATACACTTCAATTGGAATTTGGATATGGGCTGGACCTTGTAAATGCCTACGTTTTCAATATTTACTGTGTATGTTTTCTTATGCTTTAAATTCAATAAAATTTGGAATTTCAAAAAAAAATGGCATCAATGGGGGGTTTAAACTTAAGTTGATATCTTAGCCATTTTTTGGAATTTTGGCTCCAAATTTTTCAACATGGTGTTCTTGGGACCCTACCTCATGAACACATGCACTGTCATCTCGTTACTTGATCCCAAAAGGTGATTTTTCTGTCACTGCACAGAACCACCTTTCAGGACCAATTGATGAAACAACAGTGCAGCTGTTCATGAGTTGGGGTCCCAAAAAGCCCATGTTGCAAATCTGGTAAAAGAATTCCCAAAAACGACTGCGTTATGAGCATGCGTTATGCAGTTTTGCATGCACACTTGTAACTTCTATAATTTTTAATATTTTCACTCCAGATTTACAACATTGCAATTTTTTCACACCTACTTATGAACAGTGTAGCTGTCATTTTTCACATCCAGCCTGAAATGTGTTTTCACACATGTGGTGCACAATGGCGCAGTCGCAGTGGGAAATCAACTTCCGGGACAGATTAACAAAATTACAGTGCCACTGTTCATGAGCAGAGGTCCCAAAATGCCTATGTTGAAAATCTGGTTAAATCCAAACATAACTGCGTTACAGTCATGCACTGCACAGTTTCTGAGCAACAAACTTCCACCAGTTTGTCATATTTTCACTCCAGATTTTCAACTTTGCTGTTTTTTTACACCTCCTCAAGAACAGTACAGCTGTCATTTTTCATATCCTGTCTGAAATATGTTTTCACACCTGTGGCACCGAATGGCACAGTCACTGTGCAAAATCACCTTTTGGCTAACAAACTGATAGTGTCATTGTTCATGAGGTGGGGTCTCAGAAAGCCCATGTTGAAAATTTGGAGTGAAAATACCAAGAAATGCCTGGGGCATTAAGGTTTCAACCAAAATGCCCCACCCTGTAGAAGACAGCAGGTATCACGGTGTGACTTGAGTTAAGTCAGCTGTAATGCTCATGCCATTCCATCCCCACCCCCACCCTGCATCCAGTGACAGGCATCGAGGTGTGCCTTGGAGTCTTTGGCCCCAAAGTTCACTGCATTCTCCTATACCGCACCCATCTCACAATATTTCCTTATGGAATGTGGTGAGCGTAAAGCCCGAAGACCCCAAGGCACACCGTGACACTTGTCGGTGTCTGCAGGGTAGGGTGAGGTGAAATGGCGTGAGCATTATGGCCGATAACCCAAAGGCACACCCCAACACCTGTCAGTCTCTGCAGGGTGGGTTGGGGTTGGTGTCAGTTCAATAATTCACTGCCATTCCTATTATGCATCTCTCTAACTCCTGCACTACCTATGCCAATGCTAGCAAGACGACATTCGGCATTGATAAATGCTTGTTATTACTATGAGGTCTAGTCTGATTTGTTTTCCTCATTCTTTCTTGGTAATAATTTTTTTTTTTCATTTTTTTCTGTAGTACAGTTTGTTGTGGTTTAGTAAAGTATTGTTAGTCTATTTCTATATTAATTATAGTTATTTTGTGCAGTTCTTAAACTGACAGTGCTACTTTCAGTAACCTTTGAATTACTATGTTGTGTATGTCTTGTTAATCCCTGTCATGTTAAAAAAATAAATAAAAAAAGGTTTTGTTTTGCTCATTTTAATGTAGCTACTATTATCTCAGTAAACTCTTCTGTTCAGAATCAGATCGTACTGCTAATCTATATGGTGAGGTGTTGTCTCTGCTGCTCTTTAGTTTCATTGCTGGTTTCTTACACTTTTTTCCTTGCAGTATTGAAAATATAAATATATAAAACATGTAAAATGACTAGAAAGAGACTCTTGACAGAGGGGAGCGGTGCCAGGAGGCAGCAAAGAAGTGTGCAGTTTCTGTGGGTCAGAAGAGTGTTGCAACTAAAACAAGGTCTGCAGCACCTGATGCATTTTCATGTATGTGCTCCAGATCAAGTAGTACTATTAGTAAAGGAGTAGTCCGTGGTAGTGGCAGTGGCATTAGTGCAGCCAAATGTTTCTCTGCCACATTTGTGGCAGCCATGCTGATGGGTGCTGGGGGAGGTGGCAACAAGAGGAGCAGTTCAAAAATATCAGGCTCGGGCATATGGGTAGAGAATTAGGTTGTTGGTGTCCCCGTGACTTCAGGAAGTGGCAGCACTGAGCCTGATCTTGATGATACTTTTCCAGTTCTCAAATAAGAGTAGAACTTGACCATGAGTCAGAACCTGAGGAGGGAGTTCTGACTGTTGCACAGTCAGAAAAGTCTAAATTCAAAAATGTGTCTCTGTCTAAACATTATGACAGAGAGAGAGAGAGAGAGTCTGGAGAAAGTGAAGATGAGGAGGACAGAGCTCAGGAGGAGGAGGGTATCAATGGTGGTACTGATGATGATTTGGACCCCCATGGGAACCAGAAAAACAGGCAGAGAAAGAGTGATGCTGCTGTGTGTATGGTGCTTTGCACACCAGTATGGCATGCAACTACCAAAGTCCCCCATACTGTAACAGTTGTTCCTCTTATCAGTGTTGATCCCATTATACCACATGTCACACAGTGTCAAAGTGCATAAATCATCCCAGAAAATACCATTTTCCACAACTTCTCTGTCCTACTCCTACCACAATGTAAATCACGGGGCATAAAATCCCTAATTTTGTTTTTTTATATACATGACCCAGCTGACAAAGCATTTGCAATCTGCCAGCTGTCTAAAGGGCAAGTTAGTTTTGGAAGAAAGGCAGTTACCTAGCACTGGTGGGTAACACACACACACACACACACACACACACACACACACACCTATAATCCAGGCACCTGTTACACTGGACTCAGCACCAAAAAGAAGATGGTGCAGGGGGTCTCTCCCTTCTCATCTGCATTTGCCAAGGCATCCAGAAGTACCAGAGAAACAGTCCCTGTGGAAAGCGGGTTGATTGAGGGACTGAGGAAGACTATTACAGAGATGAGAAGGAGTTTGTGAGACTGCCTGGTAGTGATCATAGCAGCAGTAATGGATTGAGTACTAGCACCCATAGGCACTAGAAGTACGCCAAAGTTTAAATTCATGGATGAAATTGCCAAGAAGAAGCAGAAATTCACCACCGTGGAACTCCACAAAGTTTTCCCCACTTTCAGAACCTCTGAAATGGTGACGTTCCACTGCAAAATGTGGAATTTTGTCTGCAAATGGCAGAATTTCATCCACAAACTGTTGAATTTTGGTGAATTTCCACCATTTGTGGGCGAAATTCTGCAATTCACTGGTGAAATTCCACAATTCATGGAGGAACTTCACTATGAGGAATTCATGAAATTCTGTGAAATTCACAGATTAATCCACAGAGCGACATTTGCCAACTTCACCAACCTCTAACAGGAACCAATGCATAGCAACACTAGAGCAAGAAACATCCCAAATCACTGATTAAATTCAAGCAGCACCTGTGAATCCCCTGGAGTCCAGATGTTTGGTAGCCCAGCACCCAGAATGGCCCAGCCTATGCTGCATAGCATGTTTAGGTGTCATGTAAAATATCTACCCAATCATGCTATTGCATGTGAACTGAATACATCAACCGCTGAAATGCTGGCACTTGATCTACTACCATTCCCTTCTGCAGAGAACATGGGGCTTGATTTTCAAACTGAAAACTTTGACGCAAGTTGCTTACACCAAATGGGTATGAAGCAAGTTGCACCTTGCGTCAAAATTTGTGGCTATCCTGATTTTTGAACACAGGCCATGTAAAAATTAAGATGTCATATGCCAAAGCCACCCTACGCCATCCTTGTGGCAGAAGCGCCCGTGCACCAGGTTGCAAGGGTGGTTGCACCATGGTGGGGCTGCACCATCCCTGTTTTTCAATTCCAGAGGCCCCACTGTGGTCATAATAGGGGACTCAGTTTAGACCAGCCAGGAGCTGGTTTAAGGGCCCTGTGTCACTACCTGGCAGGGTGGTGAGTTGAGTGTGGAACCTGGAAGGTGGGGTCCAGGGGCTGCCGGAGCAGTGGGGGTGCCATAGAGCATGACGGGGACATAGTAACAGTGAGAGGGAGCTGAGAAGGCAACTGATGGTGGTGCCATATGGAGTAACACAGAGCCATTTGGACCAGGTAGGAGGGTTGGCATGGCCATACCATCATGACCTGGATCCCAGGTGGAAGCAGCCCTGCAGAACCCACATTCCAGAGATGGTCACGTGATGGCAGCTTGGGAAGACGTGCCTGCTTTCTGCTCTTGTCCTCTCAGCCATTTACTGCTTTAATTTACCTTTTTAGTGCAAACATTTGAAACCCTTCTGGGGTGGACTTTTCCCCATTGACTGGTGCTTCTTTTTGATGGTCTCCGATTCAGTTCTCCGGCATGGATTCCGAAATGAAATCCCCATTGCCTCGCCACACTTCCCTGCTAACCCCTGAGTGGGATAAAAACAGCAAAAGATCCAAGCAGCACGCTGTAGGGGCCTCTAACTCTTCTACCACTCCAGCTGTGCTCACTGAAGAAAAAGTTATGGTAAAGATGGCCCCCCGAGAGGCACGATGCAGCTTCTGACAGAGGAACTGCAGAAACTCTGAACCTCTGTGGAGTCACTGTCTCACTGGGTTGGGGATACATAAACCTGCACCTCATCCCTGGAGGACAGGAGGAATCAACTAGACCCTAAGGGGGTCTCTTTATCGCAGCGCCTGCAGAAGATGAAGGTCTGGTGGGGAAATCTTGAAGGCCGGTCCATTCAGAATAATTTGGTTGTCATGGGGCTACCTGAAGGGGCGGAGGGTCCCTAAGCTGTTTTATTCATTCAAAAACTGCTGGAAAAAACAACGGGATCCTTTCCCAATGGACCAGTGTATATGGTGGAATGGGCATTCAGATCCTTACAAACATATGAACATATGAAATTTGCAAGCAGTTAAAGGCCTAGAGGTCTATCAAGTCTGTTTGAATGTTTTCCTAGCACCCCTTATTCTGCAGTTGCCCCTCCCTTCCACCCTTTTCCTTCATTGACCCTCCCCCTTGTCCTAGCCCATCCCTTCTGAAGCAGTCCACTGTTCTACTGGATACCACTTCTGCAGGTAACGCATTCCACCCAGCCACCACCCTCTCTGTAAAAAAGTGTCTCCTCATCTCCCTCCTAAACCTTCCTCCCTCCAGTCTCATATCATGGCCCCTGGTGTCCCTCCCCTCCCTTACTTTGAACAGCCCCTCTGTACCTGTCTTGTTTATTCCTTTCATGTACTTAAAGGTTTCAGTCATGTGCCCACGTCCCTCCTCTCCTCCAGTGAGTACATGTTCAACTCCCTCAGCTTCCTCTCGCATGATAAGTCCCCCAGCCCCTTGATCATCTTTGTTGCCCTGCGCTGCACCCCCTCCAGAAACTTAATGTCCCTCTTCAGATACGGGCGCTAGTACTGCACACAGTACTCCAGGTGCGGTCTAACTAATGACTTATACAGTGGCAGAATCACCTCCTCCCTCCTTGAGAATATACCCCTTGCAATACAACCCAGCATTTTGTTGGCCTTTGCAGCTGCCTTTCTACATTGTGCCGAGTTGTTCATTGGCACTGTAATGAGCACCCCCAAATCCTTCTCCTCCTCTGTCTGGACTAGCTGCACTCCCCCCCAGCTGGTAACTCCTCCTTGGGTTCTTCATCCCAAAATGCAGCACCTTGCACTTTTTGGCATTAAACCCCCGTTTCCAGGTGTCTGATCAGGTTTCAAGCTTTGCCAGATCATCCTGCAACCCCTGCCATCCCCCTAGGTCATCCAACACTGCTCCTACCTTGGTATCATCAGCAAACAGACTGATCTTGCTCTTGATGTCCAATGATATGTCTGCAATGAATATCCCAAACAACACTGGTCCCAACACCGAGCCCTGTGGAACACTGCTCATCACTGCTCTTGGGTGTGAGAGCTCCCCATCCACCACCACCCTCTGTTGCCTTCCCTGAAGCCAGTTCCCTACCCATCTCACCAGCATTGCACCTGCGCCTGTGCCTACTAACTTACTTCACAGCCTTCCATGCGACACCGAGTCGAATGTCTTACTGAAGTCCAGATACAGGACATCCACTGCATGGCCCCTGTCCAGTTGCCTAGTTACCCAGTCATAGAACTCCACCAGGTTGGTTTGACAGGATCTGCCCTGTATGAAGCAATGCTGTCTGCTGTCCTGTAGTCCTTTGGCTTCCAGGAGGGTCACCAGCCTTTCCTTCAGGACAGTCTCCATTAGCTTACCCACGATGGATGTGAGGCTCACTGGTCTGTAGTTTCCCAGTTCATCCTTGGTGCCACTCTTGTGGAGGGGCACCACATGATCTATCCTCCAGTCCTGAGGTACACATCCCAAATGTAGTGAGGCATTAAATAGGTCTGCCAAAGGTCCTGCAAGGACCTCTGCCGGCTCCTTCAGTACCCTGGGGTGGATGCCTTCTGGACCTGGCACCTTATCCACCCTCAGTGCCTTCAAACCCTCCTGAACTCTGCCCTCCATGATTTCCCCATCTGTCACCCCCCCCCCGTTTCTGCCATTTCTCCCCCCTTGGGTGTCACCCCCTCTTCTCTTTAGTAAATACTGAGCAGAAGTACTCATTTAGTGCTTCTGCCTTATCTCATCCTACTTCCACCCAACCCCCCTCCTTCCTTATCCTTACTATGTGGTCCTTACAGCTCCTTTTCTCCCTGATGTACCTAAAGAAGTCCTTCTCCCCCTTCTTAATGCCTTGTGCCAGCCTGAGTTCTGTAGATGTCTTGGCTCCCCTTACTGCCCTTGTCACCTCCTTCAATTCCATCAAGTACTCCTCCCTGTCCTCCCCCTCCCTGTTTTCTTGTACTTCCTAAAGGCAGCTCTTTTCCTCCATGACCTCCTTGCTCTACCAGCTCGGTTTCTTAGCCCTAGCCTTCTTTTGGTTGTCTCCACTATCCCCAGCTTTATGAGCTCCCACCTCTGGTTAGTGTCCATACTAGATTGAATTCTGGCCAGGTACCCTTTTACCACTTCCCCCATCCTCCCAAAGTTGGCCCCCTGAAGTCCAGCACTCTTGTGCCAGATTCCACTCCTTCCTTGCCCGTATCCAAGGTGAGCCATACTGAGTGGTTTTCACTCCCTGACAGCGGTTCCTCCACTGTAAGTTCTCTCACAAAGTCCCCATTTGCCAGCACAAAGCCAAGGGTATTCCCTAACCTGGTTGGTTCACTGACTATTTGCAGCAGGAAGCTGTCCTGGAAGGCATCCAGCAGTACCTGCTCCCTTCTGTCCCTGGTTGTTGGGGTACTCCAGTCCACTCCTGGCATGTTGAAGTCCCCCACAATCACTACACTACACTACCCTTCTCGTAGGTCCTCCTGATCTGTCCTGCTAGTTCTCTGTCTAACTCCTCGCTCTGAGATGGCAGCCTGTGCACCACTCCTATTCTAAGAATCCTATTCTTGGAATCCTGGATTTGCATCCAAATTGACTCCATACTACCCCCCTCCCTTTCCTCCCTTACACACTTCAGTCCTTCCTTCACATATAGTGCCACACCCCTTCCTTTCCCAATCATCCTGTCCCTATGAAATAACCTGTACCCTGGTATAGACAGGTCCCAGTCATTGTATTGGGTGGCCCATGTTTCTGTGATGGCTGCAATGTCCACCTCTCCCTCTGCCATGAGCACCTGTAACTCTGTAGTTTTCCTCCCAAGGCTCCTAGCATTAAGGGTAACCACCTTCCACCCTTTCCCCCCTCCCATCCTGCCCTCCTTTACTAGCATCAGCAATAGTACTTGCCATTTGTCCTTTGTCACTGTTATGGGGTGTAAGCTCATATGGTTACCCAACCTGGGTTCTCTGCATGTCTATTGTCCAATTGCCACCCCCTGCTCCTAGTTTAAATTCCCTACTTCCTCTATGTACTTCTCCATCCTCTGTTTCAGCACTTTCTTTCCTTCCTCACTCAAGTGTAGTCTCTCCTTGGCATAGAGACTACTGTCCTCCCAGGTCCCTCCCCACTTCCCCCCCAACAGCCCATACCCTTTAGCACAACACCAGGTTCTTAGCCATCCATTAAATTCCTCTATTCTCAGCTTTCTTGTTGTGCTTGCCTTGGGCACTGGAGGTATGTCCGAAAAAGTTACTGATCTTCCTGCCCCTTCACATATTTGTCCTAGTTCCTCAAACCTCCACTGGACTATATCTACTGTCTTGTCAGACAGGTCGTTTGTCCCAAGATGTATAATTAAATGAGGCTTGTCCCTACCCCTTCTAGCATATTTCAGAACAGATTGTCCCACCCTTCTCGCGGTCATTCCTGGCATGGCCTCCACCCAAATGTGACTATGCCTCTCCCCCCTTGCTACCCCACCTGACTCCTCTTAGTATTGAGTCCTCTAGCACTAAGATTCCACCACTCTTACTCCCTGCTTGCTTCCATTCATCTCCCTTTCTCATTTCCGGCTCCTCTTCTTCCTCATGCACATTATTTCCCCCTTTTGCCCCTGTTGCAATTCTCCCTGCAGAACTTCCCCCCGCTCCGGTTTGGTCCAGGCATTTATCAATTACTCCTCTAATTTCATCATTTCCCTCCTCCACCTTCTTCCTCTCTAGCAGTGCAAAACTATTTTCTGAAGACCCTTCACAAATGCCAGCTCCCTCTCTCTTCATAGTAACCTGTTCTCTCCTTTCCACTCCATGACTTTTGCCACTTCTTCTCCTCCCCTCACAAGTCCCTATCTCCTCCTTCCATTTGTCTTTTGTCTCCTGACCTGGTTTCTCCAGCAATCATTCTTCCTGGCCTGGGCCCCCTTGTCCCTGCTTCCCTTCTTCTGACCCTCTCATCACCACTGTTGGCTTAAATCACCCTCCCTCATCTCAGATTCTTCCTCCCTCCAGTATTGGGCTAAACCCACCTCCAGTCTGCTTTGCCTGTCTTAGTTCCTCCTGCAGACCCTCAATCTCCTTTCTGAGTTTCTCTATGTAGTTGCACACTAAACATCCTCCCACGCTCCAGGCAATTTTTAGAAAGATTGGTGCACTGCAGTTGTTGCAGCCTACCACCCTACCCATTGCTGTTGTTGCCCACCAGTGACCCCCCACCCTTCCAGATGCAGGATACCAACACTCCCCCAAGTCTTCCTCTCCCCTCTATCAGTGCAAAACATTATTTTCTTAATTTCCTTACCCCTTTGTTGTAATGCTTAGATAGATTGAGCAACTGCTTTTATATTCCTAACCTTCCTATCCAAACTCAAAAGAGACTTTAAGTAGCTATTGCACAACCTTTTTCAAACTCCTACTCCTCCTTTCCACAATGCAATAGTAATGCAAAGAAGTAACAATGAAAGCTCCTAGATTTGCAGTTACTTCCCTTCCACTGAGATAGCAGTCAGCTCTTCACTCGCTGCTGTTCCTTTCCTGGATGTCTGCTTCTGCTATGACAGGCGCATATCCTTTGCCCATTTGAGGAAGTGATGTCAGAACCCCTGGTATAAAGGAAATCATGGACCGGGGCGGGTGGAGTGAGTGGTTGGGGGGTGGGACCAACCCAAGTCTTCCAGAAACAATCAAGTAGCTGAGGCCCCTGGTCAGACCATTAGCACCCTTCCCCCTCTATGCAGTAACCTTTGCAGCTAGTGAAGCCAGCAAAAATGAATCACAATTCTACTCAAAGCCCCCCAAATAGGTTTTCTACCAAAAGAAACAGGTCTCCAATTCAAACAGTTTCACTAACAACACATCAAAATAGGCTTGAAATTAGAAGATATAGGTCTCTGATTCAAAGAAACAGCCCCAGTTAAATCACACCAAATACGCTTTAAATCAGAAGAAATAGGCCTCTACAAATGCAACCTGCTACACAGTGAAACATCAAACAAATGAGCCCACTTATAGCCACCAAAACAGTTTTCAAAATTCCAACAGCCCCAAAACAATACCCTGCTAGCCCCTTAGAAGTAGTAATAAAGAAAAGAAATAACCTTCTACCAAGTAAAATCCACAAGAAATAATGTAAAAACAACAAGAAGCTACTGTACTATTCCAGATCTGATCCTTTCCCTTCTAGTTCCTTCTGAGAAGCCAAACCAACTGACCATGTTACTTACTCCAACTTACTCCCCATGCCTGCTCCAGGCTCTCCATAATGGCCCATTATTTGCAGGCGGCTCAGTTTTCTGGATGAAGAACACGTTTTAGCCAAGACAAAAGATCTTAAGGAGGTGCTTTGGAAGGGGAAAAGAATCCAGATTGCCCAAGACCTTCCTTTCTCAGTGTGGCAAAAGAGAGTCACTCTCCATCCTCTGCTAACCAAGCTTATTGCTGCCAGCATCAGATTTAGGGTGTGCTACCCTTCTACCCTTCAAGTACTCCAAGATGGCAGCTGGATCAGCTTTGACACTCAGATTCAGCAAAGACCAAGCTGAACAAGTGGTACCCTGATCTCTTTAAATAACTCCTCGGGGTACACTTGGGCTACTGTCTATGTACACATTGTGTTGTTAGCAAGCTATTTTTTGAAGGTTTGCACCTTCTGCACTTGGACATTTAACTTCCACTTTAATGTTCTGCTGAATGCTGTTCTTACTGTATCCCTGTGTTGTGGGGGGTTGCTGACTTTAACTGGCCTGCATTGTGCATCAGTGCACCCTACCTAATGAGAGGGTAAACTCTTCTAATTCTTCATTACTTTATTTGGCTCCTTTTTGGTTTCTCCGACAGCATGAACACAAAATGAGGCTTCAGTTTTCCTTCTCAGATCAGACTGTCTCCCATAATGACGCCAGGGTCTTGGCTGTTATGCTGATGGAGGATTGAACTTTCTAGACCCTTCCTTCTGTGAGCTGGATCACTCTGCAGTCTGAGGCACCTGGATTTAGACTTTCTTTTCTCTGGTAACTTCTCACAAAAGGGTTTCTGTTCCTGTTTCATATTGGCTCCAGCTTTATTGGACTGGCCAGCCGGTTGTTTAATTTTATTAATTTCCTCGAAGAGTTCACTGTTTATTGTGGATTTGCTGCGCTCTTATGATTTTGATCTGTGGGATCCTCCATATTTTCCTGTATATGGGCTGTCATGCTTTCTCCATGGGCTTTAGGTCCTAGTATACGTAGTTATACAATGTTTAATGCTGATACCCTGTGCTAGTTTACTGTATTATAATGGATTATCCTTTGGACATGCATTCCTGCAAGCTGTTATAGGGTATTCAGGTTTTTCTGTTTAAATAGCCTCATGTTTGACTTCATGGGCGGGGGGGGTGAGTGGTGGAGGGGCAGGTTCTCTCCCATCATGGGCTGGTTATTAGTTGGAGTTTGGTCATTAGTGCAGGTGGTTTTCGGGTTCTTGTTGATGTTGTCTTTTGGGACTACTGGGGGAATGGGTAAAGGGAGGGTAGGGGTAGATTCTATCTCTATCTCTATCATACAATATGGCCTACCTGAGTTATTTGTTCCATGCATGCCTTTGAAATTGTGCCTTGGACTTGCCTGTATATTTTGCTTATTTTAACTGGTCCTACTTGCTATTTGTGTTTTGTAGGTAATTGCTGTTTTGGGATTTATTCTATGTGTGTCATCATGTTTGGGGATTTTCTGAGGGCAGGGGCATTGGTTGGTTGGAGGACAGGTTGGCGGGGTGGGGCAGGGGGTTTCCCTGGGCACCTCTCTATGGGATTTTTTTATAGTTGGACCCTCCTGTGCTTATTTATTGAACTCTCAACCATATGAGTATCAGTTATAAGTTCATTTTGTGGAACGTTAAAGGGGCCCAGAATAAATGCAAGAGGTATATGCTTCTCGGTCACCAACATAAACTCCTTCCAACTGTGGTTCTGCCACAGGAAACCCATTTGAGAAGGGAAGAGGTCAAGTGTTTGAGGCAGGTGTCCACTCGACAAAAGGAGGCATTGCCATCCTAGTGGCGAGGGGTACGACCTTTCAGCTCACCAGAGAGTATTGGGACCTGGAAGGCCATTTCATCTTTTACAGGGATGTTTGGGGACCATGGTGGATATACTAGGGTCCATCTGTGATCCCAATGCCGATTCTCTGTTTTTCTCTGACTTGGCCATCCAACTTTCTTCCTTTCCTCATCTGCCATTAATTTTGGGGGTGATTGGAATTTAGTTTATTAGGATGATCTGGATAGATTTGGTCCTAAAAGGTGGGATCCATCTACCTGTCAAAGGAGTTTTCAGGATTTTATGGATCACTTGGGTTTGTTAGACCCATAGAGAATTTTACACCCAAAAGATACGCAGTACACATTCTTTTCCTCGGTACAGTGGCGTGAAAAAGTATTTGCCCCCTTCCTGATTTTCTCTATTATTGCATATTTGTCACACTGGATGTTTTCAGGTCTTTAGACAAAATATAATATTAGATAAAGGGAACCTGAGTGAACAAATAACACTTTTTTTTTTTGACTTATTTCATTTATTTAATGAAAAAAGTTAACCAACACCAACTGGCACTGTGTGAAAAAGTAATTACCCCCTAGTTAAATCAACCCAATTAAAGGGATAATTAGAGTCAGCTGATTGAACACAGCCAGGCTTGATTACAGCCAGCCCTGCTCAATATAAACCTCACTTATTTTGGCCCTTACCATCAGAGTCACGTTGCCAGCACAAAGATTCAACAAGCACATTATGCCATGATCAAAGGAAGTTCCTGAAAAGATCAGAAAAATTTGTTGCCTCTATCAGTCTGGAAAGGGTTACAAAGCTATTTCTAAGGCTCTGGGACTCCATCAAACCACAGTGAGAGCCATAATCTCCAAATGGAGAACACTTGGAACAGTAGTGAACCTTCCCAGGAGTGGGCGGTTTGCCAAAATTACTCAAGGGCATGAGTGTAAAATCATCCAAGAAGTCTCAAAGGATCCTAAAACAACATCCAAAGAACTGCAGGCTACTCTTGCCTCAGCTAAGGTCAGTGTTCATGACTCCACAATCAGAAAGAGACTGGGCAAAATGGGCTTCATGTGAGGGTAGCAAGGCGAAACCACTGCTAACCAAGAAGAACATAAATGCTCATCTCTCATTTGTCAAGAAGCACCTGGATGATCCACAAGCCTTTTGGGAAAATGTTCTATGGACAGATGAGTCCAAAGTGGAACTTTTTGGACAACATAGATCCCATAATGTCTCGCGTAAAGCAAACACAGCATTCCACAGTAAGAACACCATACCAACAGTCAAACAGGGTGGTGGTAGTGTGATGGTGTGGGATGCTTTCTCCGCTAAGGACCTGGATGACTTGCCATAATTAAAGGAACCATGAATTCTGCTCTGTACCAGAAAATTCTTAAGGAGAATGTCCAGTCATCCTTCCATCTCAGCTGAAGCTGAAGCGTAGTTGGGTCATGTAGCAAGACAATGATCCAAAACACAAAAGCAAGTCCACATCAGAATGGCTAAAAGAAGTAAAATTAAAGTTTTGGAGTGGTCTAGTCAAAGTCCAGACTTAAACCCAATGGAGATGCTGTGGCAGGACCTGAAACGAGCAGTTCATGCTCGAAAACCACCAAATGTTACTGAATTAAAGCAGTTCTCGAGGAAGAGTGGGTTAAAATTCCTCCACAGCGATGTGAAAGACTGATATTGAATTATAGGAAGTGTTTGGTTGTAGTCATTGCAGCTAAATGTGGCATAACCAGTTACTAAGTGTAAGGGGCAATTACTTTTCACACAGTGCCAGTTGGTGTTGGTTAACTTTTTTTCATTAAATAAGTGAAATTAAAAAAAAAAACAAGTGTTATTTGTTCACTCAGGTTCCCTTTATCTAATATTACATTTTCTCTAAAGACCTGAAAACATCCAGTGTGACAAATATGCAATAATAGAGAAAATCAGGAAGGGGGCAAATACTTTTTCACACCACTGTACATAGAACATCATCCAGGATGGATTACTTCTTACTGCATGGCAATTCCTTCAGTGGTCTTATCTCCTCAGAGATTCTACCTAAGGTTCTTTCAGACCACACGCTTATTGAACTAACCCAGGTCCTAAATAAGAGGGAAGAGAGAGACAGCATTTGCCGGCTTAATTCCCAGCTTTGGAAAAACCCTAGCCTTGTTACCCGTCTGAGAGATTTTATTCAGAATTTAATGGATGTCAATAAAAGTGCAGTATCGAGGTTAGACTGGTTATGGGGGGCTCTTAAATGTGCAATCTAGGGCAAATCTATAAAGCTGGCCACTGAGTGCAAGAAACATTGCTCCTTGGAAGAGGACCAGCTTCTGTCTAAGATTAAGCGCCTTGAGAAAGACCTTTCTCCTAACTCCCATCTGGTCACCTGGCAACAGCTAGACACCTATTGCTTAAAATATGCAGAGCTGCTCACTGAAAAAGCTGACCTGGCTATTCTGCTTACAAGATCCCAATATCTAGAATCAGGTTAGAGAGCAGGTCAGCTTTTGGCTTGGAGGCTACGGCAGTTGGAGGAAGTGAGGGTGGTCCCAAGCCTCAGGCCTTCCCCAGGGGACAGCATTCTTACTCAGTCAAGGGACATTGTGGAGGCCTTTAAGGAATGTTACCAAAGTCTGTATGATGCTGGACCTCAAACTCCAGATGACCAGGAGTGAATCTCTGCCTATTTAGACAAGCTCCCCCTTCCATACTTCTCTTCCGTTCAGCAGGACTACCTGTCAGTGCTCTTTGGAGTTCCAGAGGTCCAGATTCGCCAACTCCCCTTGGATAAGGCACCAGGCCCTGATGGTTTTTGCAGTAACTTCTATTCAACCTTCATTGAGGAAATTGCTCCTTTCCTAACTCAATTATTCAACTCCTTTTTAAGAGAGGAGTTGGAGGACTATTCATTCACCCAAGCCTGGATCACTGTCATTTGGAAACCGGGCAAGGATGAGTTATTGCTAGCCAGTTACCATCCCATATCTCTACTAAATTCGGATCTTAAGATCTTATCTGAAGTTCTTGCTAATAGGTTGAAGGCCATCTAGGGCAACCTAATCTCGCCTGTCCAGGTGGGATTTATGGTGGGTGCCCTTTCTAGTGACCACATCAGGAAAATGTTCTATTTTATTTTTTTTTTACCAGGAGAGACACACTAAGCTGAAAGCTTGTTTACAGGTGTGACCTAGGAGCACAAGGAAGTTAATTGACTTGCTCAGGGTCACACAGTATGCAAGTGGTAGCTGTGGGACTCAAACCCAGGTATCCAGGTTTGCAGCTCTTAAACCACTGTGCTATACTGCCTCCTGTTTGACTTCTGCATCTGGGGAGAGCAGGAACCCTGCAGTGCTGGTCTCCCTGGATGCAGAAAAGGCTTTCGACCATCTGTCATGGGGTTTTCTGTTTGGGGTTTTGTGGACATTTGATATCCTGGTGGATTTTTGTAAGTGGATTCAAATTATGTACAGTAAGTCCTCAGCAAAAATCTGATATAATGGTCTTCCCTCTGCTTCCTTTTGTTTGGAAAGAGGCATGAGACAGGGCTGTCCTCTCCTCCCCCCCCCCTTTATTTAACCTCTACTTAGAACCCCTTCTTCTCCTATTACAGACCTCTCAAAATGTCAAAGGGATAATGGTAAGGGGGGAGAGGTTTAAATTGTCAGCCTATGCTGATGATTTACTCCTCCATCTTGAAGACCCTGCCTCTTCCATCCCTGCAGCCCTTGATGAGAGTGTATCCTTTTCCAGCCTTGTGGGATATAAGCTAAATATTGACAACACGCAGATTATGCCACTGAATATACATGTTTCCAAGCAGGAAATCATAGATATAAGCTTATCCTTGTCACAGCTAGTACTGTTCTCCTCGACAATGTACTTATGTGTTTGGGTATTATAAAATTCAATAAAGAAGCTGAATTAAAAAAAAAAAGATCTAGGCATATCCTGGGAACCCAAGGCCCTCACTTACCTGGAAATTTGTCTGACATGCCTTCTTTCTAATGTAGTTCCTCTCACTCTTCCTCCCCCTTACAGGGTATAAAGAAAGACCTTGCCAGATAGACAACTCTTCCACTGACCTTTTGGAGCCAATTCAACACTATTAAGATGAACATTCTTCCACAGCTCCTTTATCTTCTGGGAATGTTGGGTACCTTCCTCCCCAAAACCTGGTCTCCCTTGTTGCAAAGGTTTCTGAACAGTTTCCTCTGGAGGGAGGGGGCAGTTTGTCATGCCTACTCCAAACATGCACTCCCAAGAGACAAAGGTGGTTTGAGTTTGCCCCACTTCTATCTGTATTATTTAGCTCTACACGGGGCTAAGTTTTTACAATGGGTTACTGCCGTGGACAGGCTTGGAAGAAAAGAATATATGCCCATCTGGTTCAGAACTGAGGCCTTTCTCTTTTGGAAGGTTGATATTCACCTCTCCAGCCTTTTGTATTCCAAATTGTCTAGTCTACCTGTGGCTTTGCGTCAGGCTTCTTTAGTGTGATCACTCAAAGCCCGGGGACAATTGAAGCACTTTTTATGTCAGCACTGGTCCCACTGCTTGACTCAGCCTGTTTTGGCAAATCCCAGTATCCGCATTGGGAGCCGTCCGATCCTGGTTCCTTTTTGTCCCCTCTTGGGAACTGTCTCCCTGTCTTCTCTTCTGTTCTAGAACAAGGCAAACTTCTACCCCATGGGCACCTGCATGAGGTCTTCTCTATTCTCCTCTTCCACCCTATCTGGCATCTACTTCTACTGGCAGCAGGCTTTAAGAGTGGCATCTTGACCCTAAATATTGGCAGTCCATATGGTGCAATCTATACAAATATTTTAAAAGGGACCACTACAGATGGACCTAATGTTGGATCCTCCATGATATGTACTATACCCCCCTTAAGCTATTTAGGATGGGAAGGGCCAAAACTCCAGTGTGTTCCTGCTGTGGCTTGGCTACCAGACACTTACTACACATGCTGTGGGAATGTCCCAAGGTGACCCCCTTCTGGCAGAGGACCAAGGCTTCACTGGATCCACTTTTGGGCCTAAAAGATGCCTTCATTCCAGAAATCTGTCTGGTGGGGGACTACCCTCATTCTCTCTTTGGTCACTGCAAAGTTCATATAGCCCTGATTTCAATGGTGACCAAAGTCATTTTTCTGAGACATTGGCAGGACAATTCCACGCCACCCTATAATGAATGAGTTAATGAGCTTTTGCAAGCCCTTATGATTGAGAAGCAGATGGCCAGACTTCATCAACAAGATGACCTCTTCCATGAAAGATTGGAGACTCTGCACACACTCTTATCTGTACAGCAAGTTGCTGTGTCAGGTGGCTTGGTCTGAGCCTTTTAGTTCTTCTTTCCCTTCTCTTCATCTTCTTGGGTACTTTTGTAATTTCATTTGGCTTGGGATGGGGTGGTTGGGGGGTCCCTTCATAGTCAGTTGGTAGGTGTCTACTTGCATTTGGTTTTTGAGGGTTGGGGAGGGTGGGGTGTTCTTTACTCTTTTGCATGTTATTACTATAACCTTATTATGATGGTTGTTCATTGTGTATACTGTTTGGTTGAAAAACAATAAACTTTTAATTATAAAAAAGAAGAACCCACATTCTAAGGCAGTGTAGTTGGGCATCTGCCAGCCACCATGCAAAGGGTCTGTGTATCAGGGGAATGTTGGAGTGCACAGGACACATGTCCATCCACAGCATGCACATCACAAGCTGTACTCACTGTCACCCACCCCCATATAGGGCACTGTGGGTCCTGTGGGGCAGGTAGCAGGGCTGCTTCCACCTGGGGTCCAGGTCATGATGGTGTTACCATGTCAACTCCCCCACCCTATCTGCTTGGCTGTGTGCTACGCCATATGGCACCTCTGCCAGGTGCCTCCTCCACTCCCTGTTATTGCCACTATGCTCCTGTTGTAGCCTATGGCACCCCCAGTGCTACAGCAGCCTCTGGTCCTCACCTTCCATCTATATCCCCCCACATCCAGGCTTGTACCAGGTGGCTGGGGTTGACAGATTCCTCAATCAAACCCTGCAGGTGAGCCCACATGACTATCTCAAGAACTTTCTTCTCCACACATGCCATTCCTGAACTTTATGAGATGGCATCATGCATGGTAATCAATGCCTTGTTGTATTCAGCATCCTATACATACATCTCAGTATGGATATGCAGACCAGTGGACAAATAGCTGGTAGTTTCTATCTGTGCATTACAGCACATCTGACACAGGTACCTGTGGTAGTACTTGCTTCTGGTCTCGGGAGGGGGGTTGTACTAAGCCCATCTATGGTGGTAGCAATGCTTTGGGTAGTCATCTGTGTGCCACACTGGAAATGAAGAGCGTGGATCACACATGGGTCAGAAAATGTTAGAATTTCTCCTGACTAAGACTGATAAGTTGCTGCACCTCCATTCACTGAAAGTGGGGTTCATGCGAGAAATAATGACTGAAATGTAGTGAAATGCATCGCTGATGGGGGGGCTTCTCAGGGTGCCATGCCTGGCACATAGTCTTAATCTTTCTGTATGGGAGTTTCTAGCATATCCTGATAGTAACTGTAAAAACATAAATTCCTCCGCATTCTTGAAAAATCTCTCACATACTGACTGGTCCTTTATGGATGCAGTACCTGACATTGACTGTGCACTGGGCCTCTTTATTTCAGTTTTCATGGCAGTACAGGATCACCATCCACCTATCACCAGATGCAGGGCACACAATCTTAATTCCAAATGGCTTACTGAAAGCCATTTCAAATTAATGAAGAAAAGAGGCATTGTTCGGGGTACCTTCAAGAAAACAAACTCATCCTCAGATTGGGTTTCATACAGATATTTATGGAATGAACACAAACACAAGCTCTGCATGGTCAAAAGCACAAATCTCAAAGCACAGCAGATATGCAATCTTAGTGATCCCCAAATGCTCTGGAACAGAATAAACTCCCTTCTCAACCCCAGAACTGCAATCTCCTCTTCTTCCCTTGAAGTAAATGTCCTCAAGCACAGTGATCAAAAATCTGTTGCTACTTTGTTAAATGACCACTTTCGCAACCTTGAGAAATACAGACTCTCCTTATGTGGAACAATATGTCTTCTGGATTTCAACATGCATTTTCATGGCCATGACATCACCTATTTCAGTGTTTGAGAAAGTCACTATTAAGGAAGTCTGAACACTGCTGCTTCATCTAAAAGCTGACAAATTGTCTGACTGTGACAGCCTAATTACTAAATTCCTTAAAATTGCAACCACACAAATTGATCTCCCCATTTTCAAAATTTGCAATCCCTAGCCACCAAAAGTCCTCAACATCTGGAAATCAGTCTCCATAGTATCATTGCATAGAAAGGGCAAACACACTGTCCTGGACAACTGCATGCCTTTTTTTATACTATCAAATTTGGCAAAGGTGAAGGACAGGATAATACATAATCAGTTCACATCCTACTTAGAACAGCACAGGCTACACTATGAGGAGCAACACTGCTTTAAGAAGGGTCACAGAACATGCACAGCATTAGTCAGCATCATGGATGCAGTACACCATGCCAGTGCCACAGAAAATGGCCTTCTGATGAGTGCTGCATTCTCGTCTTGTATGGCTTATCACTAAAACCTACCATTAGTTTGGTTGCTCTGTGCTACATCCTTTCAATATTCTCTATATCCCTTCACAAATATGGGCTCCACAGCTGGGAACAATAGTCCAGGTGTGGCCTGATGTAAGATTTACAAAGTGGAATGATGCATTGCTCAGTTATGTTAGTGAATGATTTCTTAGTAAAGCCCAAGATTCTGTTTGCTGTTTTAACCACTCTACTGCAGTGGTCTCCAAACTTAAGGTCTTTACTTACTATGACCCCAATGTCTTTTTCACTGTCCACTTTTTTGATTTTCTGGTGGTTTATTCCATAATTATTTCATGTGTTACTCGCTCCCATGTATTTCACCATGCATTTGTCTGTATTTAAGATCATCCTATTATTATTAGCTGCCCATTCTTCTGGTTTTTTTTTTAGATCTTTGTTCCAGTTTTCACCAGTTTTCAGCAGTTTCAACTGTTCATCCCCTCTTGGTGTCATCTGAAAATCTGAAAAAACATTCTTCAATACATTATTCAAATGTTCAACAAACAGTCAAAGAAGAACTGGACCAAGGACCGAGCCCTGTCACTGGTCTAGTTTCTGAAAGCACCCTTTTAATCCTCATTCTCTGGGTTCTTTGAACAACCATTTATGCACCCAGCTAAGAATCCTATTGTCCAGATTGTATCCTTTAATTGTATTTAATGATACTGAGTAAGGGACTTTTTTTGAAAGCTTTTTCAAAGTCTTAGTATATAATGTGTACTGGTTTGTCATTACACAGACGTTAGTGTGTTTGTGACACATGATCTGTTTTTCTTGATCCCATGTTATGTTTTGTCATTTGAACCAAGCTTGTCCATTTCTCCTTCTATCCAGATTTTTATCAGACTCTCCATAAATTTGCCAGGTATGGACATCAGGCTTATCAGTCTGTAGTTAGAGGTGACTCATCTATCACCTTTCTTGAAGACTGGGACAATAATAGCCATTGTCTAGTCTTTTGGTACTTCCCCTGTAATAAGTGATTTATTATAGAGTACTGTTATTGGTTCTGATAACCACTTACTCAGCTCTTTTAGTATTCTAGTGGGGATCATATCTGGTCGCACTGATTTATTAATTTTTCCAATAGTCTGTGGACTTCCTTAACTGAAAACAGATGAGAATATTGATATTTGATATAGGAATATTGATATGTTACTATTGATATAGGCAAGGTAGACAGCCTGCGAGTAGGGAACAAGCTCATGAATTGGGTGGAGCATTGGCTGGAGGGAAGGACTCAGAGGGTAGTGGTAAATGGGGTGCATTCAAGGGAGGAGAGGATGACAAGTGGGGTCCCCAAAGAGTCTGTCTTGGGTCCCATTCTTTTTAACATATACATTGGGGACATCACGGAGGATCTAAGAGGAAAGGTATGTCAGTTTACAGATGACATGAAAATATGTAGCAGGACAGTGGATCCAGCAGAGGGTTGGAGGATATGAGGGAGGACCTGGCTAGGCTGGAGGAGTGATTGAACAAATGGCAGCTGCACTTCAACACCAAAAAGTGCAAGATTATGCATATAGGGCATAATAACCCAAAAGCAACATACCGACTTGGGGGAAAGAATTGGACGTACCTGGGGATCACTATCTCAGACAGTCTGAAGGTCCAGAGTCAGTGTGACAAAGCTGCAGGGTCAGCATCCAGAATGCTGGCTTGCATAGGGAGGGGATTCACAAGCAGAAGGAGAAAGGTGATCCTACCACTTTACAAAACCATGGTCAGGCCACGCTTGGAATATGGGGTCTAGTTCTGGAGGCCATACTGTACCTGCAGAGGGACAAGGACAGGCTGGAAAGGGTCCAGAGGAGTGCAACCAAAATGGTATGGGGGTTATAAGGCATGTCATATGAGGAAAGATTGGGAGAGCTGGGTTTGTACATGCTGGAGGAGGGGCTGGGATATGGTCAAGACATTCAAGTACTTGAAGGGCATAAACAGGGTGAGGGTTGACAGCATTTTTAGAGGGAATAAGAACACTCACACCAGGGGGTATTGATACAAATTGGAGGGAGATCAGGTTCAGGGGGACATAAGGGGGAGGTTCTTTACTGAGAGAGTGGTACAGTCATGGAATGGTCTGCCAGAGTGGGTGGTGGAGCTAGATACAGTGGAGGAATTACGGGTAGATTGGATGGACTGTGAGGTCTTTTTCTGCCATCAGAATTCTATGAGTCTATGATTCTATGATTTGAGGCTTACAGTGGGGGCTGATCTTATTATAGGCAGTTTTATCCCTCCGCATATTGTTATAAGCTTTTTTTTAATTCTTATTTTTCTTTTTTTTTTTTTTGTGCACCACATCGGGATTGTACCATTTTTATTATAAAGGTTTCGAGTGGGTACAAAGTCATTACCATGCCCCTGAAGTCTGTGCCTTTTTGTAGTTTCTGACTGTGGTTCTACTTGTCACCTTGCTGACCTTTTGTTTATATGTGCAAATCAATCATATTATGGTAATAATTTCCCAATTTTACTTTTTTTTTGTCTGGTATATCTGTAATGATAAGGTCTAGTATGTTATTTTCTAAAGTTGGAAACTTAAATAATGGAGTAATTACTCTTTCAACCACTTCAGCCTTTATCCTTATTCCCGCGCCCCCTTGGTGGTTAGCTTAAATGTGTTTCAAGATAGCTTTTTATGTCATTCCCCAAGATCCTGCTGCCTCTTCTACTTAAGTGCAGCCCATCTAGACTACAGTATACAACTCTCTATTTCCCTTAAAGGTTTCCCAGGGTGTTAGGCATTTTATTCATTTTTCAAGGGTCCATTTACATAGTTATTTAATTATAAAATCTTATTGTTTTTTTCTTTGCCTGCTCTGGCTACCGGCAATATTTCTGAAAAGACTATGTTGCATTCTTTATCTTGCAGTGTTTTGTAACTGTTCATTAGTTCCTTTATTGTTTCCTTTTTGTCCTGCCTGCCTATATTGTGTGTCCTGACACGAAGCACAATTATTGGTTTGTGGTAATCTTTTCTTATTATTCTTGCTAACATTCTTTCTATGTCCTTTATTTTTGTCCTGGGATAATCCTTGTTCCCCCTTGTTATGTACCTGTCTACGTCTGTTAGGATAACATTTCCAAGTATATAGATCTACTTTGATTTTTCACCCCTTACTGGTAGATTTTCCTGTGCCCCTAGTATATTAGCAGATTCAGTGTTTATTGTCGTCAATGAAATCTACCAGTGGCTGGTAAGTGTTTCAGATTGGAACGTCAAAATCCATTGCTCCCCTACTTATCTTACTTCACTTCTTGTTTAATACCATATACCATTCTTCCAATTTTATGCTATCATCCTCCCTTGGTTGCTTTTTGTTTATGTTATCAACATCATTGGCTTTATCATATATTATCTCTTCCTGTTCATTATTCTCAACATGCTCATTCATCTCATTATGTATAACTTGCTCTATATTTCTTAGCAAATCCTTATTTTTTAGTGTTCCAATTTCCATTTCTAAGTTCAAAATCTTATTTTTTAACACCTTAATTTCAATACACTGCTTGCATGTGAAAGGAAAAAATGTGTTAGTTGGTTAAATACTGAATTTGTTACATCCTATACATTTAATTCCCATTTCCACATTTGCTAACATGATCAAGCCTGAATCTATAATCAGTAAATAACCTAGTTTTCTCTTGCTTGTCCCTATTTCTGCATGTCCTGGCAACCTAGCTGCTCACTATCTTATGCTGGCAGACACTCCCAGAGGTGTCTGTTTATATGCTGACAGAAACTGAAAGAGACTAGCCTTTCCCTTCTGTTTTCAAGCTTGTTTCTAAAAATCAATTAAAAAAGTTGCTTTTTTTATAGGCCTCCGAACCACACAATGTAACTTTAAAATACTCCAAGACACCTTGGTTCCTACTCTGTAGCTCCTAGGCAAGCCATCATAAGAACACATCTTTTGACTGCCATCCACACTTCCACAGTGCTTTAAAGGGTATCACATCACTTCATCGCAAACATTACATCGCAAACAATTCATCGTAAAAACTTCATCGCAAACAACTTCATCGCATGATACCATTTCCCGCATGAAATTTCATCAAATCAGGGAAAAGCGGGTCAGAAGAAGCTCTGACTTAGCAAGTCTATTGCCATCAGAACTACCTCCCTACATAGGAAAGCAGTTTTGACCAAAGAAGAGAAAAAAAACTAATGTAATTCATTTAGCTATCTTTAACGAGTTATATAGAGGTGTACTGTATATATGTATAGTCCAGATTTTGTGCAACAGTGTTAAAAAAAAAAGATTACACTAATATATCTGATATGTTCCTTAGTACCAAGAGGATCATTCTGAGGGTAAAAAAGATTTGTTCTTTTCAACTGCATACAGTTGGTCTAACTCCAAACAACGTGTGTGTTCCTTTTCTTAATAAAAGTGGGTTCAATGTTGAATTCAATTCAAAGCCTTGGCATGCTGTAAATTCTGTTGTTTTCAAGCTTCTAATAAGATGTGATGGCATATTTAACTCTAAAGTATATCATTTAATGTCAAGCCGATGAAACGTTACCGCTTAAGCAGCACGCTGATTTGTACTGTAGTATCCAGTTAATTTGACCTGTCAGTTAGAACTAATAGGGATGTTTCTTGACCTTTAGGTGGACTGCAACTGACAAGGCTTGTACTGGTGATCAGTTTTAAATGGGGGGGGTCATACCTCTCTACTGTTAGGATGAACATCTCTAATTTTACCATTTAGAAACACTGTCCCACATGAACAAGGTGATGTCCCATATTATGAAATGAACATTAATAGTCCAGCAACTTGATTGACACCTTCTGTCTCCTGTGATTAAATCCCAGTACATAATCACAGGAATTAATATACACTGAACTGTGATGCGCTGTAGAGTCTATGTGCTGAAATGTGTCATGCTCTAATTATTGCACGGTAATTAACCGCGACAAAAAGTTTTGCGATGAAAAGACGTGGAACCCTTTAAAGCACTACAGGGTACCACATCTTAGCAGGAGGGGCAGTTGCAGGGTAGATTTTTTTTATTGAAAAACCTCCAGATGTGGCTTACACTGAGAAGGTCTAGGCACCACAGTTTATCCCATAAAATAAATTATAAGAACTGTGGCAGTGGAACTGACACACAGTGAGGTACTATGTAGCAGCATGCAGCATCCAGAATTATGCTTTCTGGTCAATGAGAAGAAATATTAGAAGGCAGACTTTATTTATATTGAGCTTTTGCATCATTTCCCATAAAACACATTACAAGAACTGTGGTAATAGGACTGTCACACAGTGCAGTTCTTTGTAGCAGCATCCAGCAGCATGGTGTATTCATTCTGGTAGTTGAGAAAAATTAAGGGAAAACTGAATTTATGTATATTGTGTTTTTCACACCATTTCCCATAAAGTACACCGCAAGAACAATGGTAGTGGGACTGACACAGCATGGCATCATGTAACCGCATGCAGCAGCCTGAAGCATTTATTCTGGTAGCTGAGAAAAATTTGTGGAGTTCAGAATTTATGTATATTGTATTATTTGCACCATTTCCACTAAATTGCATTATAACAACCATTGCAGGGAACTGACACACAGTGCAGCACCTTATAGCAACATGCAGCAGCCTGATGTATTTATTCTAGTAGTTGAGAAACTTTTTTGGTGCACAGAATGTATGTACAGTGCATATTTTTGCATAATGTTCCATACATTACATTACAAGAAGTGTAGCGGTGGGACTAACACAGTGTGGCATCATGTAGCAACATGCGGCAGCCTGAAGAATTTATTCTGATAGTTGAGAAAAAATTTAAGGGGGAACAGAATTTGAGTATATTGTGCTTTTTACACCATTTCCAATAAAGTGTGTTACAAGAACTGTGGTAGAAGACTGACACATAGAGCAGCACCTTGTAGCAGCATGCAGAAGCCTGAAGTATTTATTCTTGTAGCTGAGAAAAATTCAGGGTCTCAGAATTTATACATATTGTGCATTTCACACCATTTCCCATAGTGCACATTGCCGGAACTGTGGTGGTGGTACTGACACACTGCATAACACAATGTAGCAGCATGCAGCAATCTTACTACTTCTGGTTGTTGAGAAAAATTCTTGGAGAACAGAACTTTTGTATATTGTGCTTTTTCCTGCATTTCCTCTAAAGTGTATTACAAGAACTATGATGGTGAGACAGACACACAGTTCAGAACCTTGTAGCAGCATGATGTAATCCATTCTGGTAGTTGGGAAAACTTGGGGAATGCAGAATTTATATATATGGTTATTTTTGAACCATTTCCCCTAAAGTGTGTAACAGAATTGTGGTGGGGGGAGGGGGGCTGACACACAGCACAGCATCTTTTAGAAGCATACAGCAGCCTGAAGTATTTATTCTGCTAGCTGAGAAAAATTCAAAGAGCACAGCATTATGTATATGATTATTTTTGTACCATTTTCCCATAAATGTCTTACAAGAACTGTAGTGTATGTGTGTGTGTGTGGGGGGGGGTTGACACACAGTGCAGACCCTTGTAGAAGCATGTAGCAGCCTGAAGTATTTATTCTGGTATTTAGACATGGGATGGCTTGCTTCCAGTTATGTGGTGTCATGCTCCAGTACATATATAATACAGACCACAAGAATAGCATTTACCTTCCAATATTATATAAGGATGCACTCCAGACAAAATGGCTCACTCCCAGGTGCGTGTTGCCTTACCCTAATATATATATATATATAATACAGACAATGAGTGTAGAGAAAGCATTCACCTTTTTGGTCTGTATCTCCTGGCTTTTTTCGTATGTTTGTATGTTCGCATTTATCCATATAAAGCACAGGATTTAGCTCCATTAGTGTAGTACAGACATCTTGTGGTGCACAGATGCCAAGAGATAACCTCAAGTTGCCAGTTGCCACCTGTGCACCATGCAATATTTGCACCACACTAATGGAGCTGAATCCTGCCCTTCACATGAATAAATGAGGCAAGGACAAATATTGGGGCCTATGCATGATCGGGTGGGAAATACAGGCCAGAGGCACTTATCCCACCCATGGAGCTCTGCACCTGTGGACAGATGTGCACAGCTGGCATTCACCATCAGCTGCCACCTGGCCTTGGCTCTGTCCCCTGGCATGCAGTACTCTGCAGGGCAGCCGGGGTGAAGTTGCAGACCCAATTGGGCATCCAATGGGATGCCCGGCATGGGTGCCGCAGTGGATCCCTTATATGGCAAGGTGTGGGTCTGGGTGAGTGAATAGCACCAGCAGATACCTGGACCTGTGTGGCTATGTTCGCAGTAGTCCCCCTGTAGTCCCTGCCTGCAATCCACATCCCAATGCACAGTAGGCCCACACCCTATGTCCAGGGGCTCCTCCCACCTCGACACAGAATCTCCCCATCCCCACTCTTGTCAGTAATCCCCTCACCACCCCAACACATGACAGCCCCAACCCTGGCACATCCTTGCAAGTGCCCCCCCCAATACCAACACAGGGCAGTCCCGGCCCCTGTGCTGTACTGGACCTTCCCCCCAACTATCACTCCCCATCTGTGGTGTACCCCCAAAACAGCAGGGTGTCTTTGCCTGGCACTGCTCAGTACTGCACACCCTTCCCCCCGAACCCAAATTCCCCTCCCCAGCATTGGTGGTCATGAGATCCCCTCTACAGCATTGACAGCACCACTGCCATCCAACGTACCATCCTGTCAGTGCTACAGCTAGAAATGGCCAGTGGCAGAGCCCTCCACACTCCTCCTTATCTGCTGGCCATCCAAATGATGCTGGGAGTGCATCCCTACAAGTAGGCAGCACAGACCCAGCATCATTTGGACAGCTTGTGGCTGAAGAGGTGTGTGGAGATCTGTGCCACTGGACATTCTTAGCCACAGCACCTACAGGGAGGTATGGCAGTGGGGGGGTGTCATTGCCATAGGGGGCAGTGGTCTACTGACCACCAATTTGGGGGTGGCAGTACCGGCAACAGTGCTGGGACACTACAGCTGGGGTACCTGTCTGTGTGTGCGTGTGTGTGTGTGTGTGTGTGTGTGTCCTGCCAATGGGGACCTCATATGTTGGTGGTCATGATAAGGGCTTTGGTAGATGGGAAGGCACACTGTGCCAAAGATTGAGTCCAGATGCAACCAGGGGACATGGCTGCCACATGTTGGGAGTGCAGTGGGGTGTGTCTCCTGCCATGGGGGAGCTGCCATCTGGCCTGGATGTGTAGCCAGTCATGTTGGGGGTGTCCCATACACCTGCCGGGGCTTGTGCGTTTTACTACCATGAGTGGGGCTGGGCATGTAGGGCACTTATTTCAGGGTCTCCCCTTGCATAAACAGTGCCCTCCTACACTCTCTGGTGCATGGCACTATGAGCAATAGTGCATGCTGCATAGTGCCAGCATGACCCCACCCACCCCTGAGAGTTGCTGTCCATGCGGCTGGGGGAGCAGGTGCATAGGGGCTGCATGCCCCAGTTAATGCATCCTGCATGGGGTTTCAATGACTGCTGAGCATCTACATGCCATGGATACATGGTGTGTAGCCACTCTGCCTATTCATGCATAGGTCCCATTAACAGGAGTGCATCCTCGTGTGATAATAGTGGGGGTGACTGCTGCCTCCATTGTCATTGTTTCTATTCTGGTAGTTGAGAACAATTCTTGGAGCACAGCATTTATGTGTGTGGTGCTTTTTGTACCAGATGTGGTTAATATTGTAGAATCAGGCTTGGACCTCCTCCTCCTTCACCTGCAGCTTCTCCGCCACTGTGTGTAGTCTTATTAAAGTCAAACCATCCTCTGTATCCAGCGTGAATAACAGTCATCCACTTGATGCTGCTACCTGATTCTTCCTTATTTCTTACACGCTGAATATTACCTGAAATGAGAGAAACCAGAGTAGAAAACAGAGTGGTATGGGAATAACATTTAAGAATTTAAAAGCAAAAGTTGGGAAAAAAAGAAAGAATACTTACCTTGCCTGGTAGGAAACACTGCTAAATTAAATAGCCAAATCTGGGCTGAAACCATGCAACAACAGTATTTTATCACCCTAGTTATAAATACAGTACCTAAAAAGAGAGAAAGAGGAGCAAAAGATAGCTAGAAATATACTGTTTTTACCTCTCCCACCCAAGGCCAAAAGGTGAAAAATATAAATTGAACACTTACCTTTGCTACCATTACTAGTAGAACACATAGTGATACTTGAAGATCATCTTGATCTGTGACACAAAGTGACCGTTTCATTTCTTGAGAAAACATCCAGCATTTCTCATCACTACTACAGTTCATCAAGACAGGTGATGTGGTGTGAAACTTGCCCAGCACAGATGCAGCATATTAATTGAGGGAGCCCATCTCATTTTGTTAAACTGAGAATTTAGGGGCACTAAAGTTCATCCTCAAAAGTGTACTACAAAACACTGTTCATGGGACTGACACACAGCATGACACCATGTAGCATCATGCAACAGCCTGTTGTATTTATTCTGGTAGCTGAGAAAAATTCTAGGAGCACATATTTTTTACATATATATTTTATGCTTTTCTCACTTCCTCCTAAACTGCATTACAAAGACAATGTTGGTGGGACAGATACACGGTGCAGCACCTTGCAGCAGCCTGATGTATTTTTTCATGTTATTGAAAACAACTCTTGGAGGACAGATTTTTGGTATGCTACAGTTCTTGCACCATTTCTCCTAAAGTTCATTATAAGATCTGTGTTGCTGTGACTGACACACAGTGTGGCACCATGTAACAGCATGCATCTGCCTGATGAATTTACTTTGGAAGCTGAAAAAAACTTCTGGGGAGCACACAGTTTATGTATGTTGTGTTTTTGCACCATGTCCCCTAAAGTGCATTACAAGAATTGTGTTGGTGGGACTGACACACATCTCTACACTATGTAGCAGCATGTAGCAGTCTGATGAATTTATTTTGGTAGTTGAGAAAAATTCTGGGAACACACAATTTATGTGTATTGTGCTTTTCCCAGTTTTCCCTCAAAAGTGTGTTACAAGAAATGTGGTAGTGGGACTAAAACACAGACCAGTACCATATAGCAGTAGCAGCAGTAGTATATTACCACCATTTAATAATTTCATAATCAGGAGAAAATTTCAATAAGTGAGAAATGTATGTGCAGTATTGTGCTTGAACACTTCTGTCAGCTTGCACTTGTGTCACCTCATTTAATGTGCTTGAGAAATATTGTCCATGAAGACAACCTGAACAGTGCAGCAGTAGCTACTACAGTTTAAAGGAAAACACTGGAAAGGACACAACTTTCCTCAGACACTACATAAACTCTCAGTTAGTACTTTCAGACAGTAACAACTTTTTTTAATGATTAAAACAGCTAACCACAACTTCCACTTTCTGTTGCTGGCAGCCACCATCTCACTAGCAGCAGTGAGATTCCTGAGCTCACTGTATGCTAATATGTCTGTTTGACCTCTGCTATTGGTTGGCAGAACATATTAGCATAAAGTGAGCTCAGGAAGCACTCTGCTGCTCATGAGATGGTGGCTGCCAGCAACAGAATGTGAAAGTTGAGGACCACTTTTTAGAGTGACTAAGTGACACAGTGCGACTGGGTGAGTGATATAGTGCTGCATCAACTGTTGGATTGAACTAATAATCTATTTGGGAACCAGAGAATTTTTACTACTGTATATGGTGCTTTCCAAATGCACTATATGTAAACAACAATGCTTTACAACAAAAATAGTAGTGAGACAAAAAGAATGGCACAGTGCAGAAAGAGCACCGTTAAAGAAAATATAGGCAATTCAAGAATTGGAGATCACTGCATATAGTCAGAATGTGGCAAGACTTTATGTTGTTTGAAATATATATTTTTTTTTTTAGGAAAGATAGAGAGCACTGAGAGAGAAATCAAAACTGGATAGGATGAAAGGAAACAGTAGAAGGGAAAGACAGGAAAAGTTTAACTTTTTTATTTTTAAAACTTTTTTGCATAAAAAAAGAGGGAGAAGAAAGACTAAATGGAGCCAGGAAGGAGTATATGACAGTTACATAAATGGATAGTGTATAAAAGAGGGAGGAATAAGGACTGGAAATAAAAGAACTGAAAAGAAGAATGGAGTAACAGTTAGCATGTTCTTTAAAGCCCACTGCCAGATGGATCAGTACTACTCATTCATGCAATCTACTCGAACCTACTGGTTACCCAGTCAGTTCTGCATTGTCTTTTCCAGAGAATATACCCCAAGATGGAGATCCCTATCTCCTCACCGTATATCATTAGGTGGGTGTGGTAATTAGGGTGCCGAATTAGGGTGACAAGAAAATGTTGTGAGTGACAAGGGCATTTGGAATTTTGCAGTGCGCTGCACTCTTGACATTTTCACCATCAGCACTGTTCACCTTCATTCCACTCATGCTCAGAACCACAGGTGATTATATCTAGTGTTGCGGGTGTGGGGGATTGGGGGGTGCAGGTGGTTAAGCCCCCCACAAAAAAACTAACCCTGCTCTACTAGTGTCCATTGTCAGCTGAGACTTTTAAATCTGCACAGAAAATATATTTATTGGGTTTAGTGTTTCCGGATGCTTCCTAAATTTAATCTGACTGTCATTATGAATTTTATTGCTGTTTTAATTATTTGTCTGTTGATTTGTTTTATTATTTATGTACAAGCGCTTTGACATTCTGAAAAGCACTTTTTAAAAATATATCTGACTTGACTTGACGTGGCTGAGCTGTCTTGCAGCAGAATGTGGGGCCACTTTCTTTGCGGGAAGCGTGTTTCTGGAACTCTAATTTATGGTGACCAGATTCATATCACATCACAGTGGGCGAACCTCTCCTCATGCAGTTTTGCAAGATTCTCTGTGGTGCTTGTCAGTGGTGCCAGTGCTGATGCAGGTGTTGGTGTTGCTGGTTCTGTCACCCAGCATTAATGGTGTTGATAGACTGTGCCTAACCCCCTCAATGGCACAGACAGTCCACCATCACATGCTTCCTCATGCTTTCTGGCATTCTTCTGAACCAGGTGGTAGTTCTTTAGATGCATATACTGGCCACCAGTGATAGATGGTTTACATTTTTTCCAAAACTGACAGCTGTATCATAGATGTTGTACTTTGCCACACTGTCATTACGAGTTCAAGCATAAAACATTTGCAAACCAGGGAAGATCATAGCTGCTTTTCATGTGGTTTCAGTGAGGAGCTGGAAGATGATGAGCATGGCTTCCCAGGGTGACAGTTGATGACAGTGGTGGTAGCACAGGGGCGCTGGGGTTCAGGCTGCTTCCGTGAAGCTGGTGGCTGAGGTGGCAGAGCTGGGCGATCAGGGGGCTGGTGCTGCTGTAGTGGGGCCAGGGGTTCAGGATGCTGCTGTGGATCAGGGGGAACCAGACGTTTCTGCTGCACTGGGGCTGGTACTTGCTGCTGCAGTTGGGACTGCAACAGTGCTGTGGGGGAGCTGCTGGATCATCCCAGGGTGCTGTACAGCATGGGCATATGGTGCCACCACCACAGGTTCTTACATAACCCCAGGACTCCATCCAACAAGAGAAAGAAAAACAGAAAGAGAAAGAAAAGGAAAGTGACAGAGAAAAAAAATCTGAAAAAGGGAAGCTGGAGACCACTAATAACTAAAGAAGTACAGGCAAAATATATAAGAAACAGACACTTTTATTACTAATAAGAATACAAAGAATTGAATAAGACTGAAAAAGGAATTTTAAAAAGCTGTTAGAGTTATGAAAAAAATGTTTTTTATATAATAACTTTATTCTTTGAAATCTGTCAGACTCCTTTCTCCTCCATTACCTAACAAATCATAACTGAAAGTGAACTGATATAGAGATGTACCATGTGACTTGTGGATCACCTGCTGATGCTCTTCCATGTGGCCTTGAAACATGTTACCAATTGTCTCATTTTGAGAAAACATCGCCAAATTGTACCCCAAGTAGAGATGCAGTAAATTTAAATTTCACTTGCGAAGTGCCCGAGAAGTGGGCACTTCATGTTGTCACTCCGCTACACGAAGTGGCCAATGCAAAAGGCTCACTTCGTCTTGTCATTATTACTTCATGTTGTCATTCCATCTTAACAAGAAGTAAGGTGAAGTGACAACAATATTGGCAGCCCTTCATACACACAGTCACCAAAATTAATGTGCATCCCCAACATGCTCATGTCTTGTGTCCAGAAAACTCCCCAATGCTGACGAAGTGTAATGAGAGCATGAGAAATGCAAAATCTCCCGAAAATTAATGGTGCACTCAGACATCATGCATGCAGTAGTCACACACAGTCACCAGAATTAATGAGCATCCCCAAAATGCTACTGTCTTGTGTCCAGAAAATTCCCCAGTGCTGACAAAGTGAAATGAGAGGGTAACAAGAAACTCAAAGTCTCCCAGAATTAATGGCCCACTCAGTCATGTGTGCAGTGGTCACACACAGTCAGCAGAATTAATGTGCATCCCAAAATGCTACTGTCTTGTGTCCAGAAAATTTCCCAGTGCTGACAAAGTGAAATGAGAGGGTAACAAGAAACTCAAAGTCTCCCAGAATTAATGGCCCACTCAGTCATGTGTGCAGTGGTCACACACAGTCAGCAGAATTAATGTGCATCCCAAAATGCTACTGTCTTGTGTCCAGAAAATTTCCCAGTGCTGACAAAGTGAAATGAGAGTGTAACAAGAAACTCAAAGTCTCCCAGAATTAATGGCACACTCAGTCATGTGTGCAGTGGTCACACACAGTCAGCAGAATTAATGTGCATCCCAAAAATGCTACTGTCTTATGTCCAGAAAATTCCCCAGTGTTGATGAAGTGAAATGAGAGCGTAACAAGAAATGCAAAGTCTCCCAGAGTTAATGGTGCACTACAAATGCACAGACAGCTTAAGATTGCACTGTGTACTCAAGAGATGCAGATGCAAAGGCACAACATCACCTAACCAGTGCTCACAAGTCACAAATCCAAATCTGGAAAAGAATAACTTTTGCTGGTTGGGGGGGGGTGGGGGTAGTGCACGGCAGTAACCATCCACTACCAGTAAAGATACCACAAAGCAGTATAAAAAATTCATGCAGGTGCTGTAGATAGCAGGTTCACACTGCTGCAATTACCCTGTGGAACAATCAAAGGTGTCTGATTTAATGGTATGCATCGCACACACACTCACACACTACAAGTAATGCGTAACAAATTGCAAACCCTTAGTAATATAACCAAATATTTTAAACAAACTGAAATTATACACTGCTGCACCACTACAATCAGCAAATAAATGTCAAGAATTACTGAAAATATTACTGTGTGTACATTAACACCCTTATGCAAGAAAAATATAACCAAAACAGAAAGACTGCCTTTTTCTTCCAGTTAATCTACCTACACCACAGATACACCCCTCCCCCAAAGCACACTTCACAGTACACAGACTGACTGTTCTAAATTAACATTCAAAATCCACATGCAAACAATCAACACTCGATGATATGAGCACAGGAGGGTGTCCTATAATCGATGTACTAAATTGTGAGCAAAAAAAAAAAAACAGTTCAAAAGACTTTTTTAACAGCTTTAAGAGGATTTGAATAGCAGAGCTCAGAGAATAAACTGTCTCCATCTTCCACTACACACACACTACACAGAATGGAGGCTGTGCAGAACAATCTAGAGCCCATGTGACCTGTAATCCCATAAAGCACTGCAAAATTCGCCATTGGAGCTCCGAAAACAAGGCAAAGTACATTGATTTCAATGTACTTCGCCTAAAAACTGGTGGAGAAGTGGTTTGGGGAAGGCGGAATAACACAAAGTCATTGTTTCCAATGGACTTCACATTCCCCATTATGACGTGAAGTACCCTGCTTCGCGTTGTGGAGCACTTCGCGGATTCTGCGTTACTCCGCAACTCACTTCATGGAGCGAATTTCGGCCACTTTGCCCACCACTAACCCCAAGGAAGAGGTTACAGGTGAAGTTGCAAAAGGTAAAATTCCAGCTAAATAGGTACAATTTGCAAATGTATCTGTGAGGGTGAATTTGGCAAATTCGCCTTAACTTCGCTGGTGGAATAAAACTTCACAACATCTCTAATCACCACCAGAAAACTCCCTTGAGGGCTAAGAAGCACTGGCTCAAGCTGCACTTAGCTAGTGCTGTGGGATGGGGACAGCTTCCCCTAATGCTCCCACACAAGCCTCATGCTACCATCATATGTACAGTAGTTTGGCTTCAGTGTCCCAACACTGTGACTAGTTCTGGCTACTCTGCTGTACTACAACAAAACCCCAAACTCCCAAGGCCTGTTCCTAAGGAAGTCCTACCTGACTGTCATTAGTCTCCAGGCCAGATGTCTGTCAAAGGAGAGGAAGAGAGAATGAGGGTTGTCTAAGGCTGCAGCCAGTCATAAACCTACTCTTCTATCGTTCACACTTTCCACATCTCCAACTCCCAGGTGGCCCTGACAACCACCCAAAGCAGGCTCTGCTCTCTGCTCTTTATGGAAGTGGTCATTCCATGTCTGCAGAGGGGGTGAGGGGAGGAGAACTGACCATTAAAGCTGGTTCTTCCTGCAGTATGTCACAGACTTGGCATATATTACACAGGTCACAAACCATAACCCCATTTTATTATTCCTAATCCTTACTGCAGTTTTTCAAATCGGTACCATCACTACCCTAGCTCAAAACCAAATATGGCAAGTAACATATTGGCAACTCATTCAGAACTGCTGAAATGTCTGTCTAATAGTTCACTGAGTAGCTTACCTTGTTCTTTATGCATGTGTTACTACATTAGTTTTAACAGATTCCCTAAAGGCCAACGGGGTCTGTAAAGCAAAATCATCCTTCATTGAATAGCACATTTGAGCCAAATCTGTTTGATCTCAATCTCCTGCAGAATGTGCCTGGATCAGCTGAGGTGAGTTTCACCATTATCATCCATGGAAAGGCTGAGCCAACAGATACTTAGCTGCTCACACTGAGTTACTTTTCATAAGGCTGAAAACAGCTGAAGTCAAACTGTCTGCTTCCTTTAACAATGGTTTTGACAGAAAAGCAATATAAGGAAGAAAGTCAAGATACAGCCACTGGCATTTTAGTAGCCTGTGGGAATATTTTTACAGTTTTGGGCAACTGGGAATTTCAACCTTTGTGTCAGGCACATTGCAGAAATATAATTACTGACTGGCGATGGCATCATACTGTACAATGGCTTCAGACTGTATACCTACCAGCTCTTCTGTAAGTGAATTCCAGCCCCTCTTTTTGAAACCTTAGTTTTATTGATCTCACAAAACTAAAGACATTGCAAAGAGTGCAAATTGATGATCACTTTCATGGGATGTATCAATAGACCTTCACAATAATCCATATGATACTGCATACAGGTGCAAAGAGAAAAAAAAATGAAAGAAAAAAATTATCACATAACGCATTCAAACTATGAATGTGTGTACAACATTTCTCTAATACTCCATAGAGAGCAACTCAAGGCTGAAAGTAACAGAGAGACATACAGACTATACCTGTGGAATCCAGCTTTTGAAAGTAAATGGGGTCATAATTCCTACCTTTGCGTGCACACTATCATGAAGCTTTCACTGAAGCCCTGAATCTGCAGGAGGTTGTGAGGGCTTAAGGAGCAGCCCCAACCCCAAAATAGAGCTGTTGAAGCAAACTGAAGCCCCGAATCTGCAGGAGGTTGTGAGGGCTTAGGGAGAAGCCCTCCCCCCAAAAATAGGAGCCGTTGAAGCAAGGTATGAAATGCTGAATCCCCAGGGTGCTTGAAATTGCGACTGAGCTATCTGTGGCACTGAGAGACTGCTTGCCCCACCAATGCTACGCACCAGATGCCCTATCACCCATCGGCCCACTTCTCCACTAGCAGCTTATATTACACCACCACTAGTGGCCACTAATCACAGTCAGCTCACACAGTACAATGGGAGCTATCATGGACTCTCTCCTAGTAAGCCTAGTCTTTCTCACCTCCCTGATCTTACCAGGAGCCTTACCTGTCTCCAACTGCACTGTGGAGTTGCTACTAAGCAGGTCTACCAGTGGTTACTTTCCTTCCTTCCCCCCCCCAAATGCACCACTGGGGACCCCAATTTGCTGCTGGATCTCCCCAACCCCTGGTGCACCAAAATGCCCACACTCATTTCGGCACTGAATTACTAAACAACCTATATGCGCACATCCATCACTGCACTACCACTCAAACTCACAAAGGGTCGCACCCCCAAACCTCTGTCCACAACAACCCACCCGGACACCAACAACCTGTGTCCCAATACCAGTCGTACCACAACAAATGCTACCTCTAAAACTGTCCGTGCCTCACCAAAACTGTTCAGGCTAGCACTGCTCTGCCATACCCTCCTCCTCCTCGTATCGGGGAATGTGCACCCAAACCCGGGACCACCAATCTCTGGTGTCACTCAGAAGGGCAAACAAGGAAACCTCCTACTGGCACCCCTAAATATCTGCAGCCTTCAAAAAATGTTCCCTTCCCTCCAGGGCTGGATTGCGCTGCACTCCCCAAATGTCCTTGCCTTATCTGAGACCTGGCTTTCAGATAAAGTCCCAAATGGATCTGTTTTCCTCAGTGACTACACCTTATACCGTGCTGACAGAATAAGCAAGAGGGGAGGTGGATACACCATCTACGTCCCTGCACACCCTCCTAGTCTCCATCCCACCCCTTGCCCATGGAGCCCAAACCTTCACTGTTAAGCTAAGCTTTGGCAACTCAGGTAAAACAGTTTACATCCTGGCTGTCTACATTCCCCCAAGAAACCAAAAGCTGGCCTTTGACTCTGGACTGACCAGTATTTCCCAACTCCCTCCCAAGAGTGAAATCATTTTACTGGGAGACTTCAATGTAAACTGGATGTCCCCTGCATATTTCCACTACAAAGACACTGTCCTTGTGTATGACCTCACCTAAGTTGTTCAGTCCCCTACTAGACTGGACCCAAAAACTGGGACAGCCACACTTATCAACATTATCCTCTCCAACTGCCCCAAAAACCTCTCCCATATCAAAGTGCTCTCTGACTCGATAAGTGACCACTCCCCAGTAATCTGCTTGTGGTCTAATAAAATCCCCCCTACTCCTACTAAGGTCACCGTCCAAAGATGCCTTAAGAAAGGTGCCCTCCCCCACCTCAAATACTACCTGGCGGCCTGCAATTGGTCTCCTATTCGCTCTGCCCAGTCTGTTGATACTGCCCTTACCTACTTTATTGCCAGTTTTAACCATGCATGTGACATCTCTGCCCCTTTCTTCAAGCGTGCAGTAAAGCAGTGGGACATCCCATGGATTTCCCCAGCTATACTTGATCAAATGCACCAAAGAGATGCCCTCTGGCAAAAGGTCCTTGACTCGCAACTCCCCCAAGACAGACAGCATTACAGGGAGGCTCGAAATAGCTGCACATGGGCCATCAGACAAGCCAAAGCTGCTTACTATAAACAAGCCCTCACCTCTTCCTGGGGATCTGGTAGAAATTTCTGGAGCAACATTAAGGAACTATCAGGGAGAAATGTATCCCCTTCTCCACTACATCTTCTAGTAGATGGGGTTATCTCACAAGACCCTGAAACTACCACCAGTGCCCTTAATACTTCTTTCTCTGACCTCAACCATATCCTCCTCCCTAACTACTATGACCCTATCAGTACCAACCCCATTCACAATTATGCCACCCCAGACCCAACCCCTTATCCGCTACGTATCATCTCCTGCAAATAGGCTAAATGCTATCTCAACAAAGCCCTGGTGAACTCACACTATAGTAGTGACTCCCTGGACCTCAGACTCATCTGGCTCACATTGGATGTGACCGTCCCCCATCTCACCAAAATCCTTAACCTATCCTTATGCCTCAGCCAATTCCCCACAACTTGGAAAAGAGCAGTTATCACCCCCATCCTGAAGGGTGGTGACCCCATGTCCACTAGCAACTACAGGCCAATATCTATCCTGCCCCCACTCAAAGGCCTTTGAAAATATTGTGGCTGACCAGCTCACAGACTACGTGACCAAACACAATCTGCTCTGTCAGGAACGACATGGTTTATGGAGGGGTCATGACACCTCCACCGCACTCATTGAATTCACGTCATACATACACAAGGTCCTTGAACAAGGCTCAGTGGTAGGGCTCTATATATGGACCCGAACAAAGCATTTGATACAGTTAGTCATGTGCTTCTTTTCCACACCCTAACATTCCTAAACATCTGCCCAGAGGTCACCTCCTGGCTTAACGACTATCTCTCTGGCCCGGATCCAGCAGGTAAGAATTAATACAACGCTATCATCCAGTAGGCCAGACCTACCAGGCGTCCCACAAGGGTCCATTCTTGGTCCTCTACTTTTCACCCTCTTCCTGAACTCCCTCCCCCAATTCTGCAGTGGGAAGCTAATGCTTTATGCAGATGATGCTGTAGTTTTTTGGAAACATCCTCATCCCAATGTGCTGCAATCTGCCTTGTAGGGTTTCTTTAGAGAACTTGAAACCTGGTTCTCTGAACACCACCTTATACTAAACTACAAGACAACCAAATCTATGATCTTTGCCCATCTCCAAAACCCAATCAGTAACATTCCACTGACAGTGACATATTCCTGGGCATGGCCCTAGAGCAAGTGCACTGCTTCAAATACCTGAGAGTCATGTTGGACACCTCCCTCACCTACCACACACACATACAAGTCTCCTCCTCTGTTAACTCCAGGCTTGGGATCCTGTATAGACATACAGTAACAGCCACAGACACCGCCAGCTATTTCCTGAAATTTCTGTGATATTTCCAGAAATATCTCATGCTTTCTCTGTTTCCACAGTAGGGGTAGCAGAGAGATACTCTTTAGAAATGTTGCAAAATATCTGGAAATAACTGGCAATGCCTGTGGTTACTACTGTAGACACTGCATTCCCCTGCAGGCAATGCACTTAGCAGTGTCTGCCTCCATACTACCCTTTGTGGACTACGGCATAGTAATCTATGGGTCTGCTGACCTTACTGCCCTTCGCAGCATCAATGTCACCCTAAATAAAGTCTGCCATCTGGTATCAAAGTGTGACAGGCTAACCCATACCAGTGAGCTTTACAAATCTACTGGTTGGCTAAACGTCCAAGATAGGCTAAAATATCACACCTGCCTCCTTGCAAAAAAGATACTACACAAACAGGCACCTATTGGCCTCCACCCCCTCATCCAAACAGTTACTCACAGGAGGGCACCAAGGCACTCTGCAATCACCCCTTTCCATGTACCTCACTGTAGAACCTCCCTTGGCCAGCGGGCCTTCCGATATTAAGCCCCCTCATGGCTTAACAACCTAGAGTCCAGTATCTCCCTTGCATCCAGTCTGGGCCAATTTAAAGCTGATCTCAAATCCTTTCTCCATAACTCTGCAAACTGTGAATGTTCATAATGTACTAATGTACTTAACTCCCCCTCCCAGGTTTCCTTCTCCATTGCAGTGGGATAGCCCTCAACATAGGGATTTCTTCTTTCTTCTCCCATGCTAGAGCTCATTCAAGCTCATTGTAAATATTTTATGACACTGGGCCTAGTATTATGTCCTTCCGAAGCTTATACTGTCTTATTAACATACTATTAACCTAGACCTCTTTAAGATCATTGCCGATGTAACAATGCTATGTTAACTGTGCTGTATATTTTGACGTGTATATTTAAGTGATGCTTGTATATTTTCTTTTTACTGACATTGAGTCTTTGCAAAGTGGTCTATGACTCAATGGTTGTAGTTCTGATTCTTTCAATAAATAAATAAATAATAATTTAAAGCATCCGTTCAAATTCTGACACAGATTTCCCTTCCGTCTCCACTAGGAAGCTGGGAAATGGTAGCCTGGCCATATTATGATTATCTATTCACTGTCAGAGTCAGTGATTCAGATTGGATAATCCAGTACCAAAGATGGTATCCACTCAGATACATAACTTGATCATCAGATAAAGTACAATCTGAGTGAGTTATTTGATGCCCTAATCAAGTAGTACACTACTCAAGCATGTCTAGTTCAAGTCAGCTTTTTCCTCTTAGCAATATAACAACAGGAGGACCAAGACTGCAGCCTCCTTATACTTGGTTATTTTAGGTTCTTTTACTTCCATGTCTTCTGACAGTCACTGAATTGGGTACACTGGGATGGTATGCTCGGCTATCTCCCCAACCAGATAGTTGTGGAAACGTATGTAGGAGGCAAGGCACTGAACTGGACTGACAGAGCAGAGGATAATGAATTCGGAAGAACATGCAGAAGGCAAATTCTTGCAAAAAAAATAGCTTTTTCCCCTTAGCAATATAGCCACAGGGGGAACAAGACTGCAGACATCTTATATTGGATTATTTTAGGTTCTTTTACTTCCCTTTCTTCCCATAGTCACTGAATTATGTAGACTGGGATGGTATGTCCAGCTATCTCCCCAACCAGATAGTTGTGGAAATGTATGTGGGCAGCAGGTTACTGGACTGGACTGACAGAACAGAGGATACAGCACTCAGAAAAAAATATGCAAAAGACAAAGTTTTGCAAAAATAAGCAACTTTTATTTAATCCTTGCTGTGCTGTATACTGATGCATCCTTTACATTCTAATTAAGTCAGCAGCCTAAGGGTTAATACTGTGACATGTAGCAATCATGGCATCTGGCTGGAGTTTTTTTCTCCTCCAGCCAGATGCCATAATTGCTTCATGTCAAGGTATTAAATAAACTTATCTTATTTTTGCACGAATCTGCCTTCCACATGTTTTTCTGCCTGCAGTATCCTCTGTTCTGTTGGATGCTGCTTCAGGCTAGCTGCCCTTTACTGCAGCCCCCAACTCTCCAGAGACATGCTGCTTTCCTGCCTATATTGCACTGGACTGATGCTGGAGACAATCAGATGTGTGAGACTTGGACAACCTTGAAGTAAGACTCACAGTTTTCTACTGAAATAAAGGTAAAATGTTTACATAGCTGTTCTGCCAGTGTGACAGACACAGCAGCAATAAATTAGCAAACAACAGTAACTTCTTGCAATAAACTTTTAAATGACTTTATACTTATACTCTATGCATTCAAACGTGTACTGTATTCACTTTCTTTCCCACAGGCCTGAACTTGATTACCCTAGAGACTGAAAGCTAGTCCTCGACCCACCTGACCTCCAAGTTACCTACAGCCTTAGGCCACCCCTTTGGCCTCAGTTGCTCTATTTTACTTCCAGTTGCCTTAAAGGCTTATGATGGCTACTAGACCTATACAAACTTCAGTCAGCCAATCACACCTTTTCCCAGATACACTTTGCTGGTATCGAAACTGTATGCATTTAATTATACCTGTACCACTTCACTTATACTCTATAGCAATGCACTCATACGATATAGCAATTCACTTATGCTTTATAGCAGTCCACTTTAAACTGATGTAGCATTAAATCACATTTGCTGGATAGTAGTCCTCTTTTAGCCAACTGGATCACAAATCCCAGTGTAGCAGAGCAGTGTCCTTCTTGAACTAGTCCCAAATATTTAAATTACTCTACTGCTTTCCTTGAATGTTCTCTGAATAGCACTGGTAAACTTTGGACCTCTTGGAGAAAGCCAGTGGATTTGTGATGGATCTGATTCTTGGAGATGACCACTGGTTGCTGGAACCATTGCTATAATTGCTGAATGCAGGCTGAAAACAATTCAGTTGGAACAGGTACCAAAAGGCAGCAGGCAATAACTATGATTCTCAGTACTCTTACTGCCCCACTAACCCAAGCACTGGTTACATGCAATCCATTATAGGCTAGTATATTGAATGAGAGCTAGTGCCCCAAGAAGTATCCTGGAGTAGGCCTCTATAGTCTGGACTCCTTCCAGACAGGGTTGTTCCTTTCAGGACAGTCTCTCTGCTCAATCTCCCTGAAAATGAGCTATGCAGCTCCTTTTATACACACTGAACATTCCTTTAACCTAAAATCCTGGGACAGGATTTTCCAAGGGCCCTTAGATCCACGCAAGCTGCGTCAAACAATGATCTTGAATCACATCTTGGAGCGCCAAATTCTGTGTGCCATATTTTGCAAGAAAAGTGGTCTGTGTGACAAAGTGCCCCAAACTGATGCAAGAGGTCCACAGCATCAACACAATGGCATAAGGGATGGGAATGATGCAAGCTGCACCAAAATAAATGGTGCAAGTTGAGTCAAAAATGGTGCATGTTAAGTCAGAAAAATGACTCAAGGAACGAAAATGACGCAAACTGAGTACAAAAATTGTGCAAACTGATAAAAAATGATGTAAACCGAGTACAAAAATCATGCAAACTGATTACAAATGGTGCAAACTGAATAAGAATTCTGCAAATTGAGTAAAACTTGTGCAAACTGATTACAAATGGTGCAAACCAAGTAAAAATGGTGCAAGCTGAGTCAAACAAATGACGCAAAGGACAAGAATGACGCAAGCTAAGTAAACAAAATGGCAGGTGAAATGGCCAAAACTAAGCCCCCCAAAATGTTCTAAACTAGTCCTGCAGGAGAATACTGCCCCTTAATATTAGCACAGTCAGGTCTGACCACCTGCTTTGGGTCTCTTTATATGCTGTGTGTCCTTAGACCAGCTCTGGCTGATCTACCAGCTGACGGTACTTTGACATGTTTGGTGTCAGTGGTGCTTTGAAATTCCCACAGGTGCAGTCTTGCACCATTTCTGTGGCACAAGACGGCTTGCATCATGGCGCTGCTGCTTGTATGGTGCAAGGCTGAAACAGCCACATTTGATGCAGGGCGGACTGCCTTTGATGCAGTGCTCCTATGAAAACTGGGTCTGGTGCGATGTCTGATGCTAGACTCCCTTGCGCCACTATTGTTTGGTGCATGTCCCTTATGTCATACCTGGGACTTTGAAAATCTGGCCCCTGGTCTCTGAGGCTGTTTACACACTAGGGACCAATTTTAAAATATTGTTACTAACGTTTTCTAAACTGGTCCCTAGCATAGTTGTCGGAGTGTCCACACTACATTCCAACAACTGTGCTTGCCCAAGTGGGTTCCCAGGCATGACTGCAGAAACAGCAGGTGCCACAATGCCTTATGGGAAACTCACGAATGGGCACCTTATTGGATCCGGGGGGGAATTATTGGCAGAATTAGAAGCGCATTGGGAGCCCCACCGTGTGTGCAAGGTATTGTTTTTTAATGTATGCCAATGGCAACAATCCAAGTTTTGTTGAAACATGGTGCCTTAACCCCTGTTACAGCACAGATCTCATCCACAGTGTTATTAACACAGATTAAGGCAACTGTGTTTGTCTAAAGCCATGATAAAGACTACCTCCCTAGCAGGGTATAGCATGGTTTTATAACACAGTTGTAAAGACATTACAGTGTAGATGCAACCCGTGCTTGAAGGGCATACAATGGTTTAAGGCATTTAAAACATTTTAAGTTCCCTAGTGCATACAGGGCCTAAGTGGACAGCTACCCTGTTGCAAACCTCAGCACCAATTAGATGTAATGCTGGGTTGGAATTCTGCAGCAAGATGAACCACAATAGAATACTCTGGTTTGAATCTGAAACCAGTTCAGTTCACTTCAGTTCTGTTTTATTGGCAGGAAAGACTCCATTGAGCAGGCTCATTTACAAGGTGGTCCTGATACAATCAATAATGTCACAGTATGAACACACAGAATCAACAAAAATTAGCAAGGTATGTACAGATAATTACAAGTTATACAGCAGTCATGGACTACAAATGAAAGCAGTACAGTGTATATACAGGTATTTACATATAACACAAGACTGGTCATGAACTGTCATGAAAACACCAAACTTTCTCTACACCACTCACATGGATTAGTTACTGTACACCTTCTATAAATCACAATAAAAGTTACTAAAATTTATTTGTAAGCACTTTTACACTATCACAGTTAGAAAGCTAATCCTTTAGGATTTCTGCAGTACTTGTATGTGTAAAAGGGACCAAGGGAACCCTAAGTCACTATGTGTTGAAGATCCCACTGAGTGATACATGACAGTCTGCTTCTTGCACTAAGCCACTTTCCCTCAGGAGAATACACCACTTATTTCACTCCATTCTCCTTTAAATCTGGCTATACCCACTTGTCTGTGACTTACATATTACACATGTAAATCTGTAATCCATAACTCTACCCAGTGGCTGTTTGAAGGGCTCCAGCTACATACTTCTGCCCATGGGTAACTCCACCCTCTAAACTCCTTATTTGACTTTATCTGCCTCTTAGCAGTGCTTCTGGATTTTTGGCTTCACTACATGACCACTACAGCTTTGCACACACGTAACACCCTTTCTAGGTCACTTTGACAACTGAATTATTTTTCCTTGATATTCTGTCTCTTTCTTTATAGATCCACCAAGTTTGGGACAATTTTACTGCGTTTTGGCTAAGATACAGTAGTTAGAACAAAGTTGTGCAGATCAGCTAGCAGGTCCTGTTACTAGAATATTTCAAGAAACTCTTAATAAAGGCCCGGTAATTGCTGCCTGGAAGGATGCCAAAGTTATTCCTATTTTTAAAAAAGGATCAAGGAAAGAGAGTAAAAATTATAGACTAGTTAGCCTAATATCGGTGTTGGGAAAGATTTTGGAGGGTGTGATAAAGGACAGGATTGAGGAAGTTATAATGGAAAAAGTATTAAGAGACATAGCACAGCTTGGGTTCACTTTAGGCAGATCATGCTAGACGAATTTGTTAGAATTTTATTATAAGATCAGCAGGGCGCTAGATATGGGTCATTCTGTGGATGTGGTATACATGGATCTTAGCAAGACCTTTGACGGGGTACCTCATGATAAATTAAATGAAGTATTAGTAAACATTGGATTAGATAAAAAAAATGGTACAATGGATCAACTCATGGCTTACCGGAAGGAAACAGAAAGTCACAATTTGTGGTTATTCATCGGGATGGGCATAGGTTGGCAGTAGAGTGCCACAGGAATTAGTACTGGGTCCATGCTTGTTTAAACTACAGTATTTATTTATTTATTTAAAGTTTCGGAATTACAACCTTTGAGTCAGTGACTCCTTTGCAAAGGCTCCATGTCAGGGCAAACAGACAATGACAACAATAAATAGTTTTAAGGTACAAAGGTGATTACAGGAAGACAGAAGACATAATTCCAAGGCTTGGGTAGTTACATTTTTGGATTGCTATTGCAGCCCAAGTCAGATAGATAATGCACCATTTAAGAACTAGAGTACTTTGCAGAAGCATTGTACATTTTGCAGTCAAAGACCTTGTCTCAGGTTGAATAGCAAACCCGCATCTTTGTGGCGAAATGTGTTTAGGTGCAACAACAAGTCTCTGAGTCTAGTAGGTGCATCTTGATGCTGGTTTTGAATTGGCTAATGCTTGTGGCTTGCGCTATGGATGAGGGGAGTTCGTTGAGCCAGATGGTTGCCTGATAAGAAAATGACCTTTGGCCTTGCGAGGTCCTTCTTTGGGAGATTGAGTATCGTGTTTTAGCTGTGTGTCTTGGAGTAATCCTGTGAGTGTTAAGCTTTATTAGTGGGTGGAGTCCAATGGGAGCAAAGCCCAACTGGATTTTCTTGGCCTGGAGGCAGGTGTGGTAATTTAGTCTGCCTGCGAAAGTCAGCCAGTTAGCTTTTTTGTAGAGCTCGCTGGTTTGGGTTAGCTTGTCACTATCCGTTACCAGACGGCTGGCTTTGTTTAAGGCCAGGTTGATTTGTTTTAGTGCTGTGGGGTCAGCTGATCCATATATTGTTATTCCATGGTCTACCAGAGATAGGACCGAGCTATTTACTGCCAGCCAAAGGGCGCGGGGTGGGAGGCATTGTCTGTGCCTGAAAAGGGTCCCTAGTCTGGCATTTACTGAGGCTGACAGTTGGTCTATGTGCCTGTGATAGGTCAGTGATATGTCTAGCATGATACCCAGGTATTTGAAATGTGATATTTGGTCAATTAAGGTACCCTGATGGTTGGTTATGTTTAGTTGAGAGCTGTAGTGATGGCTTTGTCTGTGCGCAAAGATAATGGATTTTGTTTTGCTGAGGTTTAGTACTAGTCGTTGATTTAATAACCAGTGTTCTATTTCCAGGAAATTAGTTTGTAGCTTATGCTGAAGAGCATTCAGGGTGGAGTCTTTCCAAAATATTACTGCATCATCTGCATACAGCAGGAGCTTACATTTGCAGGCACTAGGGATGGCATTCAGGAATAGGGTGAATAGGAGCGGGCCTAGAATTGATCCTTGTGGTACGTTTAGAGGATAGAGTGGTATTTATTTTTACTTCTTGTGTCTGGTATGTGAGGTAATTCTTGAACCAGAGTATGGCGTCTGGACCTAGGTTGAGTGATGGGAGTTGTTGTAAAAGTAAATCGTGGTTAACAGTATCGAAGGCTTTCGTTAGATCTATGAAAATTGCTCCTGCAAGGTCACCTACGTTGAGAGCTTCCTGTGCCATAAAAGCGTAAAGCGTGAGGAGGCCGTGGTGGTGCTATGACCTGTTCTGAAGCCATGTTGTTCTTGACAGATGTGAGTGATTTGTCAGGTACTCGGTGAGTTGGTCTGCCACTATTCTTTCAAGGGCTTTTGAGAGAGGGAAGAATCGTGATTGGTCTATAGTTACCAGGGTCAGTTGGGTCTCCCTTTTTAGTAAAGGAGTGATGATACCCCTTTTCCAGAGAGTTGGGAATTGCCCTAAGTGAAGTGATAGGTTAAATATTTTAGTTAGGTGAGGGGTAGTTACATCTAGTGAGCACTGGGATCTTAAGATCTAAGCTATCACTGCTGTATCTTTTGTCTGTTAAGGCTTGTGTGAGGTAGCGTTTGGTTTTATTGCATGAGATAGATTTAAACCGGAAAGGTGGGCTGCTGCCCTTGTGGGCCGGGTTGTGTGGTGACGAGGTGGGAGGGCTAAAGAAGTTTGGAAGGAGTACGTGGCTGAGGTCTGAGAAAGAATTATTCGGCGTATTAGCTATAACGATGGGGTCTTGTGAGGGGGTGCCATTATGAGTTATTTGGGTGGGTGGTTGGCTAACAGATTTCCCACATAGTTCTTTGATGTTTCTCCAGAACTTGCCCCCTGTGCCCCAGGACTCTGTTAGGGCTTGATTGTAGTGGTTTGCCTTAGCTTGTCGAATGGCATTGGTACACTTATTTCTGGCCTCCCTGTAGAGCTGCCTGTCATGAGGGACTTTGGAATCAAGGGCTTTGTACCAGAGATTATCTCTATGTAACATCTGGTCTAGTAGGGGTTGTGTTATCCACGGCGTATCCCTTGCTTTTATAAACTTTTTGGCAAGGGGGGCATGTTTGTCACAGGCTGTATTGAATATATTTATAAAGGAGGTGAGGGCTCCATTGATGGATGTGGTGGTGTGGACCTGGGACCAGTCACTGGAGGACAGGCTGTGGATAATCTTGGATATTGCTCCCTGTTTCAGGTGTCTTTGGTAAGCTAATTTAGGGCATATGTGAGGGCTCCTGTTGGACCAGGTGCAGAAGAGAGGAGAGTGGTCACTAAGGACATCTGGCAGGACTTTGATGTCAGATAGGTGTTTGGGGGAGTTTGTCAGGATGAGATCAAGGAGTGTATGTGCGCCTGTTCTTGGGTCCCGACGTGTGGGGGTTAGTACAACTTGAGTCAGATTGTGTGCCGTTGCTGCGTCTTTAAAGGGATCTGCTCCTTTTGATAACCAATTTACATTAAAGTCACCCATTAGTATGAGATCGCTATTTGTGGGGAGCATAGCTATATTAGCCAGTATGGAATCAAATGCTTCTCTCTGGTTGTTGGGTATATAAACAGACATTATATACAGTGGTTTCTTGCAGGAGCCAATTATAATCTTGATGGTGACTGCTTGGGCACCGAATTTTGGGTTTGGCAGAGGGATTAGTAGAGGCTTAAATTTTGCTCTGGCATAGATAGCGCACCCACCTCCCCTCTTTACTTCCCTATCATCTCTAAATCTAGTGTAGTCATTTAATGCAACTGCGGAGTCAGGGATCAGAATAGTTAACCATGTTTCAGACAGGGCAAGCATGTCAGGAGAGTGTTGTGCTACCCACCCCTGGAGAAGAGTTAACTTTTTTGGTAGGCTACGTATGTTCATGGAAGCCAGCTTCAGACCTGCATTGCTTGGGTTTTTTGTAGTAGTAGCTGGGGGCGGCCCTGGGTTAGGGTGTATGTCGCTGGCCAATAGTAGTAGTATCAAGAGCGCATGCCTGAATATAGTTAGCTGCAGTCGTTTTGAGAGTCTTTTATTGTTGCTTGTAATTGTAATGTTATTTTGAGCTATGCATGGCATGGGGAGAGCATGGATCAGTAGAACCTTTTGAGCATGTAAAGGGAGCAGGTTGGAAAAACTGAGGTGGTTTGCGTAGGGTAGTGGAGCTTGGGCTGCCATCCTTAGTCCATTCGTGGTGTAGCTAAGGTTCAAAGTTATGTTAGAGAAGGGATGTAGGTTCATATGGCCAGTGGTTGGGAGGTTGTTACTTGGATGGATAGGTGGGGATATGTAGGAGACCAAAGTTAACGTTATTATTATTTGATTAAGTTTCATTTGGCTGCTTAACATGGTTATATTTTTTTTTTTTTTTGGTATTACTTTCCTCTGTTTTTGAATGTAAGCCCCCCTACTGTTCAATTGATATAACCAGCAAATGGAAAATTGAGCTGATAGGATTTTGCGCTCACGTGATGAAGCCTATAAATGTGAGAGTCGACCAAGGGTGGTGGTGGGGGTGGCGGGGCTTAAATCTCGCAGGAAAGAGGAGCTGCCTGCCGTAGAGAACTTACTCTGCAAAGGAGGGCATGTGGGGGGGATTCAAACTGGGTCCCTCGTGACCGCCCGTGACCTTGCTTTGGGGGAAGGGCTTCAAGGAAGTGCCCCTCTCGACCTCCTGGTCCTCGGTCTGTGGACAAGGGAGAAAGGGTAAGTGAGCTACTTAAACACAAAAGCAAACAGGGCATTTCTCAAGGGCTGGGCTTACAGTGCAGACTTGGATTCAGCTTAACCACAAGAAAAGATTTTTTTTTTTTTTGGTTTCTTTTTTTTAGCTGAAAACACTTTAGCTTCTACAGGCGACTTAGCCAAAACTACTCTATGTGGGGCTGGGATTTTAAAATGAGGCACCAGTAGATAAGAGGGCGCTTTGGACTGCAAATAATTATTTCGTTTAAATTAAAGCAGTTTTGGCGCCAGAAAAGGCGCCTACAGGCACTGACAGGGTTTACAATACAGCAAGCAGCTACAATAGTGAACTACAGTTTAAACAACACAGTGCACATTAGCTGTTTGGTGCCAGAATCAGTGACAGCCCTCTTGGCAAATTTCACAGTCAACTTCGAGTGTGGGGACACAAATTCAGTTCAGCAAAATCCTCCTACAATGTCCTAAATCTCGGAGGAAAGAGGAGCTGCCTGCCGTAGAGAACTTACTCTGCAAAGGAGGGCTTGTGGGGGGGATTCGAACTCGGTCCCTCGTGACCGCCCGTGACCTTGCTTTGGGGGGAGGGCTTCAAGGAAGTGCCCCTCTCGACCTCCTGGTCCTCGGTTCTGCAAAGGAGGGCTTGTGTGGGGGATTCGAACTCGGTCCCTCGCGACCACCCACGACCTTGCTTTGGGGGGAGGGCTTCAAGGAAGTGCCCCTCTCGACCTCCTGGTCCTCGGTCTGTGGACTACAGTACCAGGATTTGAAAACATATGGCTGCCTAAATAGGGGGATTGTTAATACTGATGAAACAGCTGTTTGTTTTTAGGAGGCACCATCAGCGTCAACAAGGGGGATTAAAGGGTGCACTTGCCCCCCCCCCCAGAATTGGGCTCCCAAGCTCAAACCAAATAATTATAATATATAAAAAAGCTGCCTGCCTTTAAGTGACTGTCGTGACCAATTGGGCACGACTGAGGAAACAAGCGCCTGTAAATATTCATTCCCGATCCATTCTGTTTCTCTTGCTGCTTCCTGACCACATCATGTGGCACGGGCAGGCTGTCTTAGCTCTCCTATGCTTCCCCGTGCCCACTTCCCAATAGATGGATCACAGTGGTCACGCACGTCCAACAGCCCGTTGGAGGGGCATGACCCTGCGAGCTGCTCTGTGCTTGAGCATCACCTGACCAGCAGAGATTCAGTTTCATTCAGGTGGCTGAAGCAGGAATTGGGAAGGGAACTGAGTCTTATGCGATCATCATCTGAGTTGATGCAGGAGCAGATTAGATAATCCCCACGTCACTCACTGTCCTCAGTGCACAGGTGTGCTGTGTGCATGTTGCTAGACTAAATGGACAGTCATGTCATGTTGGTGGCAGTGCTTGCTTTTGCTTGCTGATCTGTTCTCTGGAGACAATTCTCAGCGACAGCAACAACTTAAACAAATTGTAAAACAATTAAAAAGTACAACACACACAAAAAATAGAGTTTTGTTTTTTGAACATTTACTGAAGAGGTCCCAAGAAAAAGGGTGGAACTTGGAAGGAATAGAGCTTGAATAGGTGCATGTAAACCAAGCAGGGGAAGGGAAAGAAGAGAGAGAGAGAGAGAGAGAGAGAGCACCTTATGGAGATCGGGGAGAGTGAAAGGCATCAGGAACTTCATTGAACTGAAAAGCATTCAGTGGGAAGTATAAAGGACTGAATTTGAGGAACAATTTGAATTTAATATTTTTGAAACAGGGCTAGGCAGGCTAAAAGGGCTTGCCACTTACATAGTGAGTGTTCAAAACCAATTCACTGTAGAGACTTTCAGAGAAAAAAATGAATTTAATATTTTTGAAGCGGGGCAGTGTTTAAAATCAGTTCACTCTCTCAGAGGAAGAAATCAAATTTGAATTTAATATTTTTGAAGCAGGACCAGGCAGGCTAAAAGGACTTGCCACTTACATAGTGTTCAAAATCAGTTCACTCTCTCAGTCATTTTTATGCTAGCTTGCGCTTGCTCACGAGTCAACATCTTGCAGTAGTAGCAGATTTGGAGGAGCGGTCACTGTGGACGAATGCAGGGCACATATCAGTAGGTGCATCCCTCATTCCTCAATAAGCAGCAGCAGGCGCTGACATCACGCATCCCTAATGAGGCCAAAAGATCTAAGAAAAGGGCCGCTGCAATGAGAGTGAAGCTCTCATGCAATGGGACCACAACACGCCTCTCGACGTGCACGCAACATGGCGGCAGTGACTGCCACTGCCACTTGTCACAATGCCGATGGAGGAGTCCTCTCCCCATCAGCATAATGACCCCACTCCCATTTAAAATGAATGCTGAGGGGGTGCCCAATCCCCCTCGGCATCATGCCCCCCAACAGTCTTTCTTTGCTGATGGGCCCAAACCCTGTCGGCTTTAATTCCCCTTGACCACCTATTTTGCCAGTAGGGAAGCCCACTCCCCGTCAGCCTAATGTCCCCCCTCCGCTTTTGTTGTGTGCTGAGGGGGGTGCCCAATCCACCTCAGCTCTTGTAACCCCTTCTGTATGTGCTGACAAGGGTGCCCAATCCCCCATCAGCTACAGAATCCCCCCCCAAAAAACACTTAGGTGGAATGCTGGGAGCCCACCCCAGTGTGCCAAATCTCCTGAAAAAGAAAAACCATCCCGCAATGTTTATTTTTTTAAACCTGTAAAAAAAGCAGTCACTCAAGGTCTTTCTGCCCCCTCCCCAACCCACACCACCCTCTCGCATCCTACCTCCCACCCCCCATAACCCATACTTATCTCCAGAGTCTGGCGCAATGATCTTGAGTGGACCAGGAACACGTCTGCACTCTTCAAAGCTGACCGCAAACTGAAGAAATGCCGGTAAACTGTATAATGGCATAAATAGCGTTTTTTCAACTTTGGTGCATATCTCATCCATTTTTGGGAATTTTGGCACCAAAATTTCCATATGGGGTTAGTGGGACCCCTCCTCATGAATTCAGGCACTGTCATGGCGTTATTCAGTCCCAAAAGGTGATTTCGCGGTCACTGCGCGGAATCACCTTTTGGGATTGATTAATGAAATGGCATTGCCACTGTTCATGAGGGGGATCTCAAAAAGCCTATGTTGCAAATTTGGTGGAAAAATAAAAAATGGCTGTTTTACTGGTGTCGTTCGCGGTTTCCACGCACACTAGTAACTTCATGAATTTGTAATATTTTCACTCCAGATTTTCAAAATTGGCATTTTTCCACACCTCCTTATGAACAGTACAGCTGTCATTTCATGTATCCTGGCTGAAATATGTTTTCGCACTTCCTGCGCAGAATAGCATGGTCGTTGTGCAAAATCAGTTTTAGGGACAGTTTTTGGAAATGGCGGTGACACTGTCCATGAGCAGAGGTCTCAAAATGCCTATGTTGAAAATTTGGTGATGAAATTCCATAAAATGACTGTATTACAAGTGTGTGTTGTGCAGTTTCCACTCACCCTTGTAACTTCGCAAATTTGCAATATTTTCATGCCAGATTTTCAACACTGGCATTTTTTCACACCTTCTTATGAACAGTACAGCTGTCATTTTTCACATCCTGTCCTAAATGTGTTTTTGAACCTGTGATGCACAATGGCGTGGTCACTGTGGGAAATCAATGTTTGGGACAAATTAACAAAACGACAGTGCCACTGTTCATGAGGGGAGGTCCCAAAATGCCTATGTTAAAAATGTGGTTAAAAAAAAATCCCAAAAATAATTGGGTTACAGACATGTGTTGCACAGTTTCTATACATGCTCATGACTTCACCAATGTTTCATATTTTCACTCCAGATTTTCAACGTTGCCATTTTTTAACATCTCCTCATGAACAATACGGTTTTCATTTTCCACATACTGCCCAAAATGTGTTTTCGTCCCTGTGACGTCAAATGGCATAGCCACTGTGCAAAACCACCTTTCAGCTAACAAACTGATAGTGCCACTCTTCATGAGGTGGGCTCACAAAAAGCCCATGTTGAAAATTTGGAGTGAAAATACCAACACATGCCTACGATGTTAGGGTTTCCAACTGTAGCACCCCATCTTGTAGAGAATGACAGGCATCGGAGTGTGACTTGGAATCATCAGCTGTAATGCTCACGCCATTCCACCCCCACCCTGCAGCCAGTGACAGGCATCGTGGCTTGCTTTGCAGTGTTCGGCCTCAAATTTCACCCCATTCTCCTATACTGCATCCACCTCAGTGTATTTCCTTATGGAATGGGGTAAGTATAACGCCCAAAGACCCCAAAGCATACCATGACACTTGTCAGTGTCTACAGGGCAGGGTGAAGTAAAATGGCATGAGTGTTACAGCTGATGACCCAAAGGCACACCCCAATGCCCGTCAGTCTCTACAGGGTGGGAGTGGGGTTGGCATCACTTTAATACTTCACTGCTATTCCAATTATGCATCTCTAACTCCAGCACTACCAATGCCAATGCCAGCGAGACAACATTCAGCATTGACAAATGCTTGTTGTATCTGGACTAGTGTTGTTCTGAATTTCTCATCACCTTCTAATTGTCTCTCTCATTCACACATCACAGTTTCCCATCTTCTCATTCAGTAATGATGTTCTAATCAGCTTGCTTGCTTTTTACTGTGTCTGACAGTCCATCTGTGGGCTTCCCAAGCTGCTCCTGTGGCCTTGGCTCTCTCCGAGCAGGCCACAGCTAACGTACCACCTGACTGACCCCTGGATAGATTCAGGTACGCACCGGCCCTCCGAAACTCATGGTTTTGAATGCCACTGTTTTGACTGGATGCCCAGTGGAGGAACCAGGCACTGATTGGCAGCTTTACTCATTGGCTGATTTTCCAACACCTGGTGCTTCCTGTTCTCAGGGAAATCTCTTTCTGTGCTTTGTTCTGGAGTGAATTTTTCCCCCACCCCCACCCCTCCTCCTCCCTGCCCCTCCTCCTCACAGTATTAAATAGACCCTTACTCCACCCCTTCCTCAGCCTAGCAGCAGATTGGTCACTCCACTGATGCACATTTTCATGCTATTGGGCTCCCTGTCTTCAATACCTGACTTGACCCACTTTCTCACTGCCCCTTTTTAAAGCAGTCCCACCCACAGGATCACACATTTCCTCTCAACCTTTTCTCTAGCCACTCCATCTACCTCCTCTCAATTACTGCTCTACCTGCCCTATTGTTAGGGACCTCACCCTAATTCAGCTATATACCCTTTCAACTATAAACCAGCTAGCAGTTAAGCAGGCCAGCAACACCAAACAAACTACCCCGGGGTGCAACCACCTACTACTATTCTTCACTACCTCTTTTGGCATTGCTGGTACCATACACGTCCTTTTGTTCTGCAAATTTTGGACTCCCCGCTGTTCTGTCTGACCCTTTGTATGAATGCCCTTTATTAATCCTCGCTTTCCTTCTCTCCCTTAGCCAAGGAACTGCCACCCAGGCTCCCAGCTCCTAAGCCACGGGATTCCCGGCTACCGGGTGGTCGGCGTCCCTCTAGCCGACGCTTGAGACTGCAGACATGGACCCAAGGTCCTACAAAGTACGGCAACTGCTGCAACCAACCAGATTGCAAGCGCCCCCTCAGACCACACTCTGATTGGTCCCTGGTGGAAGCCGGCTTCTGCTCTTTGATTTTAAACCCTAAAAATGTTTATGTTGGGACAAATGTTAGAAAGCCAAAGTGTTAACCCAGTCTGTAATTGAAAGGACTTGAATTGTGGTTCAGGAAAGAAATCTAGTAGCTACAGCCCTTTCCCTGCATACGTGCACTGGCCCTAGACACTTTTGGGTGCCAAAGTAATACACGTCCTTTTGTTCTGCAAATTTTGGACTCCCCGCTGTTCTGTCTAACCCTTTATGTGAATCCCCTTTATTAACCCTCACTCTCCTTCTCTCTCTCAGCCGAGGAACTATGTGGGCTCCCAGCTCCTGGCAGCGGGATTCCCAGCTACCGGAGTGGTCGGCCCCTCTAGCTGATGCTCGAAACCGCAGGACACGACCAAGGTCTACAAGGCACGGCAACCGCCGCAACTTTTTCTAACGCCCACCCTCCCCCACCTCCGCTGATTATTAAATACAGTACCTCCTGCCAAAATATTAGTCCACGTCCCCTGGTACAGTGCCCCACCAATAGAGACTTAGCTCGTGATCCCCCTCTTCTCTGTCCAGCCTACGGCATCCAACTCTCAGGGCCTCGCCTTACTAAAACGTATAGGCTCTCTTTGGCTGTGCCTTCACCACTAAATATTTTTAATGCTATCAAATTTGGGTCGACCTGGATTTGAAAGTTACTGATAAGCTGCATTAATCCAGCAACACCACTGGCCCCTGGGCTAATTGAGTGGCTCCTTTTTTGAGGTACCATCATGTCAGGCCCTATATGGCTCCTTATACTTCCCCTTCTTCTGCTGATACCAGCTGCCCAGCATTGGACACCTGAACTACCATCATGTTTGGTCTACAACGGCACCTTGTGCTGTATACCACATGGCAACTTATCCTTTAATTGCCTCCGTGATTCCAAGTACCAATACCTCAAACCCTGCTCTTGGACCACACATACAAGTAGTACTTATAACACTCCCCCACCACAAGGCTCACCTCCCACCATGCAGACTTCTATCTGGTCCCCGCCTATTGTGGTAGGGGTACTAGCTCTTGCTATAACAGATCAGCTCTTCTATGGTGGCTACTTTCCAGTCCCTAAAAACATCAGATCTACTAGACGGGAGAAAGGCAGGAATTACAAGCTTATAATTAGCGCTCTTAGAAAAATCCTACTTATCCTCCTGCTATGTTCAGGCAGCATTAGAACTCAAACCTGGCCCCAAAGCTATTGCTTTGCCAGCAGAACTAGCAAATTTAAAGGAATAAACTTCTTGCATATTAACGTATGTAGCCTCCTTAAAAAGATAACCTTAATACAAATCTGGGTAAATCATACCTCTCCTGACATACTTGTGATTTCTGAAACTTGGCTTAGACCCAGCACCACTGATAGAGAAGTAAACATACCCAACTATGCCTTGTTCAGAGCTGATAGGCATGCCAGAGCAGGAGGGGTAGCTAACTACGTTAAAGACAAATTTTCTGCCTTCTGCTTATCCTCGGCATCTGTCGCCAGCGAATTCAAATGCCTAATTCTCAAAGTGGAAATTACACAGACTACTTCACTCTGTGTAATAGGATGCTACAGACCACCGTCTGCTGGCCTACAGCTTGTGTCATATCTAAGTGACAAGTTGGGACAGGGGCTGCCAGAAACTATTATTTTAGGAGACCTCAACTTTGACTGGCTCTCTAACACAGCTGCCCCCCTTGCATCCTTCTGTGATGAACATGGGCTGACACAACTTATTACTGAACCAACACGCCCAGACGTGAAGAACCCCAGTAAAAGTACACTTTTGAATGTGCTAATGGTGAGCAAACTTCATCTCTTCTCCCACGCGGATGTCTTCTTCTCAGACGCCAGCGACCATTGTTAAATTGCGGGAGTAAGATCCACCAACAACCCAGCACCCATCAGCAAGTTCTCTATGAAGAGATCCAGGTGCAACTTCAATGAAAATTCCTACCTAAACAAGCTTAAGTACTCCCCTGAGTGGCAAGATTTCTACCTGGCCAGAACGATTACGTCAGCTTACAATATCTTCCACAACATTCTATCAAGGCCCTTAATAAGTATGCTTCCCTGATTAAAGTTGAAAATAGGACCAAAACCTGTAAATGGTTCACCCTCAGATCAAGTCCTTGCTTCTAGAAAGAGATAAGCTCTGGAAAAAGCGCCCAGACTGAACACTGCAGAGGATTGGAACCAGTTCAGGAACTCGAAATTTATGTACCAAAACAATCAGAGAATCGAAGGCCACCTTCTTCAAATCCGAACTCGACTCTGCCACAAAGAGCCTAATCAAGCTCTGGAACACAATCAATGATCTGCTAGGCCACTCCCCAGGAAATTCACTCCCAACCAAGATTACCTCTGGCAACTTGACTATAACTGAAAAGATGGATATACCTGAAGCATTCAATAACCACTTTGCTACTGCAGGAATGGCATTTGATAACTCCCCTGCAAACATACTTCACTCCCAGACTGCCAGCCAACTGCCTGAAACTCTGATAGTTTTGCCGCCTTTCTCGCTTCAACCTGCCCCACTGAAAGAGGTAGAGGACCTCTTGCTTCAGTTGGATACTAGAAAAAGTGCTGGGGCTGACACCCTTGACCCTTACTTCCTAAAAATTGCCTACCATGTACTAGCAATACCCGTCACCCACCTTTTTAACTTATCCCTGTCTCAGGGCACCTTACCACCTATATGGAAGACAGCACATGTCATACCACTGTTCAAATCAGGTGACCCTGGCGACCTCAATAACTACAGGCCAATTTCCCTCCTTCCAGTCCTGTCAAGCTCCTAGAAAATTGTAAATGCACAGCTGAGGACTCACCTTGAGTCTAGGAACTGCTAAATCCTGTGCAGTCCGGATTCAGAGCTAAACATAGCACTATCTCAGCCCTCGCCAAAGTTACTAATGACTGGCAGCATAATCTTGAGAGCAAAAACTTTATTTGTGCTGTTTTCCTTGATCTAAGCAAGGCTTTTGACACCGTCGACCGTAGTCTGCTCTTCTCCTCCCTTCAAACCATAGGTGTGGACCCCTCCTCTCTGCGTTGGTTTACTGACTATCTTATAGGTCGCCTTCAACAAGTTAAAGCCGAAGGAGGCCTGTCCCCCTTGAAAACTCTGCAAAGATGGGTACCTCAAGGTTCTATATTAGGGTCCTTACTTTTTGCAATCTTCATTAAAAACATCGACTACTGTATAAAAGAAGTCAACATCCATCTGTTTGCAGATGATACAGTTCTCTGTGAGTCCCAACACCTGAAGCTGCCTGCAATGACCTACAGTCAGAAATTCAACCTTTTGCAAAGCCAACTCCTCCAAAAAGCTGCTCCTTAATGCCAAAAACTAAAGTGATGGTCCTCTCCCTTTTATCCGTACAGCTAACCCTGTGTCCAGTGGGATAGTTCCCAAATTACCACAGTTCTAGGTGAAAAACTAGAATTTGTTACAAAATTCAAGTATCTGGGAGTTTGGATAGACCAAAGACTCTCCTTCATTGAACATATCGAGGACTTGCTCAAACGACTTGACAAAGGCTTGGATTGTTTTAGAATCAACCAATTTCTCACGAGATGCCGAAACAACTGGTCCAATCCATTTTCCTATCATTGGTTGATTACGCTGACTTCCTCTACAGCCAATGCCCCAACTCTTAAATGGCTAAACTGGACACACTCTACCATTGAGCACTGAGGTTTATAACAGGACTCCCCTTTGACACGCATCACTGCACCCTATATGACGGCAGTGGGGTGGACATCACTAAAGTTCAGGCACCACAGAAACGCCGCTCTCTGGACCTATAGAGCCATCTCTAATAAGCTGCCTTACTATATCTCCTGCTGTCTTCCTTGGGTATAATAACTGGGAAATACGCGTTAAGAAGTTACTCAGCTATTACACATTAAAGTACCCAAAGCAAAATCCAGCTTCAGCAGGGCAGTCATAAGCTTCGTGCTACCTACCTTATGGAACGATCTACAAAAAACCCTCAAATTAAGCACTCTAATCAGTATAAACACCTTCAAGAGGCTTTATTTCCATACAATCAGAGAAGTATGTAACTGCTTCACCCACTCAGACCCAGTACCGGTGTCTGCACTGGGATATAGCCACGCCTAGACCCAATTTTTAGTACTGACCCCCCAGCTTGCTCTTCACCAGCCTAATTGTTCTCTCTCTCTTATCCCCCTGTCTTATCAACACTAGGCCCATCCATCCCCTTATTCTTCCTTTCCCAAACTCGGATAGGAGCTCACTACCCTGGGTTGTGACATCCTACCATGGCCCGTACTTTATAGCATTCAATCCCGGGGCTCACACATACTCCTTTTCTCCATCCACCTTCTCTCCATCCCATTTTACCAACTCCTTTCTGTGCACCATGCCCTCCTAGCCTTTCTCCACCTACCTCCCTACCTTCCCCCCTACCTTCACCTCTACCTGGTGTATATTTTTATTTTTTTTCTTCCATTACTTCCTCCTGCAACCTTAGATAACCTGCTTTATCTTCCTATAGACACTTCTATGTATGTAAATACTGTGTAATCTGTACAATATCTGTATAATTCTATGTACATATGAACTTCTTTTTCTTTCTCTCTGTAAAGAGTATTATCTGTATTGCCTTGTAAATACCTGTGTTGACCTGTATATACAATTGTTCATGCTCCACCCATGTCCATCTTGCAAATGAGCTTCTGCTCAACGATGAACGCCTGGTTAAATAAAGACTTGATTGATTGATTGATTGATTGATTGATTGACAGTCTGGCTACAGAGCAGAAGTAGTTGGGTATTTGAATTTATCATTTTTTGAATTGAGCCAGGGCCAGCTGGATAAAAAAATGCTTGTCACTTACACAGTGTTCAACAATCAGTTCACTCTCTGTAATTTTTATGTTGCTTGCACGCATGTGCAAGAAACATAGTGCCATCATCCGAGTTTTCGGAGGTGTGTCAGCCCATCTTCCAATGCAGTCAGTGTGTTTGCAGGCACGGCCCCAGTTCCCCAATCACTGCTGCAGCTGTCTATGACAAGCTGAAAATGCAGTGGCATACAGTTGAAAGGAGAGCTCCGGCTTGGTGGCAGAGCTCTCCCCTCCCACCTGCGTGCGGCGCTCGCATGCCTGCACATGCTCATGCGCCTTCCCCTCCCCCACACTGTACGGCCGATGGGGGTGCCCAATCCCCCATCAGCTCCACGCCCCCCAAAGCATCCAGGTGCCATGCTGGGAGCCCACCTAAGCGTGGCAAAATGATGTTATTGGCCGACAGAGGCTGTCAATCCCCATCGGCTCCACTGTCTCTCCCCCTGCTGCGCCCGGCAGGGTACCCAATCCCCGTCAAACCACTCCTCTCTTTCCCCAAGCATCCAGGTGCCAGGTTGGGCCCACCCCAGTGGCAAAACATCCATCGTCGTCTCTAAATAAAAAAAAACACACATGTAAATAGAAAAACTGTCCTCGGCGCTTCTCCTGCCCCCTCCCAACGCACCCACCCACTGTGCACCCTGCCTCCCCACCCCCTCACCCCATGCCTCCTGCTGGAGCTCAGTGTGGCGATCTTGGTGGACGGGAACACGTCTGCACTCTTCAAAGCCGACCCGTGAACTGAGAAATGCCGGTAAGCTGTATAATTGAATATATAGGGTTTTTTTCAACTTTATTGCATATCTCAGGCATTTTTTGGAATTTTTGCACCAAATTTTCAACATGGGGTTTTTGGGACCCCTTCTCACGAATGCTGTCACTGTCATGGTGTTACTCGGGCCTGAAGGGTGATTTCGCAGCCACTGTGCAAAATCACCTTTCCGGAATGATTAATGAAACGACACTGCCAGTGTTCATAAGGTGGGCTCTCGAAAAGCCTATTTTGAAAATTTGGTGGAAAAATTCCAAAAAATGACTGTTTTATGAGCGTGCATTGCGCAGTTCCTACGCACACTCGTAAGTTCGCGAATTTTCAATATTTTCACTCCAGATTTTCAACATTGCCATTTTACCACACCTCCTTATGAGCAGTACAGCTGTCATTTTTCACATCCTGCCCAAAGCGTGTTTCTGCCCAAGTAGCGCACAATGGCACAGTCGGTGTGCAAAATCAATGTATGGGACACATTAAGAAAATCACAGTGACACTGTTCATGAGCAGAGGTCTTAAAATGGCTGTGTTGAAAATTTGGTGAAAAAATTCCTAAAATGACTGTTTTACGAGTGTGCATTGCGCAGTTCCTACGCACGCCCGTAAGTTCGCGAATTTTCAATATTTGCACTCCAATGACTTCCAAATTCCTAAACAGCTCATAGAAGCAAGCAACATTTGGCATAAATGCTTGTTGTATCTGGATAAGTGTTGTTCTGAACTTCTAATCACCTTGGAAGTGTCTCTAGTCTGTTGCTAACTTCACAGTCTCTCATCTTCTCACTCAGCAATGACATTGTAATCTGCTAGTTTGCCTTTTCCTGTGTCTGACAGTCTGGCTACAGAGCAGAAGTGGTTGGGTAATTGAGTAGCAACTACTACAAAAGTGAAAAAAAATAATAAAACTTAAAGCTTCATAAATTGCAATATATATATATATACATCACATCTGGATAAGGATAAAAAGGCCAGTAAGGTGGAGGGTCGGATGATGCTATCTCCACCAAAAGGGTGTGCTTAGCCCTCAAGGCCCTAAAGAAAGACAAATCTCCTGGGCCGGATGGCATTCATCTGAGAGTACTATGGGAATTGGCGGACATACTGGCTGCACCCCTGGCGGAGTTCTTCAACAGGTCACTTGAGACAGGGAGGGTACCTAGGTATGAGAGGCACATGTGGTGCCAATACATAAAGGGGGGTCGAGGGAAGTACCAGGTAACTATAGACCCATCAGTTTGACCTTGGTGGTGGGAACATTAATGGAAAGTATACTAAAGGAATGATTGGGGGTGTACTTGGAGGAGGTGGGAGGTCTGGATAGTTGGCAACATGGGTTTGTGCCAGGTAGATCATGTCAAACCAATCTTGTGGAGTTCTACGAATGGGTAACATCAGAATTGAACAGGGGAAAGCCTGTGGATGTATTATTCTTGGACTTCAGCAAGGTGTTTGACTCTGTCCCCCACAATGGTCTGGTGGAGAAACTGATGGGGTTAGGAGTAGGCCCTTTGATGGTCAGATGGATTGAAAACTGGCTAGCTGGACGCACCCAGAGAGTAGTGGTTTGTGGGGAGCTCTCAAACCCTAGAGAGGTTGGTAGTGGGGTACCACAGGGCTCGGTCCTGGGTCCAATCCTGTTTAATGCATACAAATCAGACATCAGGAAGGGTATAGGGTGTGAAGTGAGTCTCTTCACGGATGACTCCAAGATGGGAGCAGTAGTTGAGGGAGAAGAGGGGAGGTTGGCCCTGCAAGGGGACCTGGACACCCTGGAAAGCTGGGCTTACACATGGAAATTAAATTTCAATATCACTAAGTGCAAGGTGTTGCATCTTGGTTAGGGAAACCCTAACCACAGGTACACCCTGGGAGGGGAGGTGCTGGAGGCCTCAATACGGGAAAAAGACCTAGGGGTCATGGTGGATGCATGTATGAATAACTCTGAGCAGTGCAGGAGAGCGGCTAGCAAAGCAAACAGGATGTTGGGATGCATCGTAAGGGGGATCACCTCTAGGAGCAAGGAAGTGATTCTGCCGCTGTACAATGGACCGGTTAGACCACACCTTGAGTACTGTGTATGCACTGGAGACCACACTTGAAGAGGGACATACAGCTCCTGGAGAGGGTACAGAGGAGGGCAACTAAGATGATACGAGGGCTAGGGGATTTGACGTATGAGGACAGACTTGAGGAGCTCTGCCTGTTTTCATTGGAGGAGAGGAGAGACAGGGAGGACATGATTGAGGTCTTCAAATACCTCTAGGGAATAAATAGGATAAACATGGAGGGGATCTTTAGACTAAAGCAGGGAGGTATCACCAGAGGGCATGGTTTGAAGTTGGAAGGTGGAAGGGTGAGGGGGAAAGGGAGGAGGTTTTCACTGAGAGGGTGGTGGACCCTTGGAATGCACTGCCTGGCGAGCTGGTTCAGAGATCCACAGTGGAGGCTTCAAGAGAGGGTGGGACAGACACAGAAAGTGGATGTATCAGATGATGGCCTGTCCCAGGGGTGGGGATGGATGATAGGGGTTTCTGGAGCACAAGGGATGGGGGACCTCGGCACCCAACTAAGGATCTAAGGTTCGAGCAGACTCGATGAGACGTAGAGCCTAATATGCTGGCAAATAGTATGTTAGTATGTTAGTATATATATATATATATATATATACACACACATATCTACAGAACCAAATAGGGAAAAGCCAAGGAAACAAAAGGAGCTCAGATCTGCGACCTGTGCCTGGCTGGAAGGAGTCTGACTGGGTGGTGACTCACTTACTGCAGGGGCCAGCCAGCACTGCTGAGGGGCTGGGAAACTGGGGAAGTTTGCCTGCTGCCTGTGCTGCCTGTGACTGTAGTGTACAGCACAGCCTAAGCAGTTTAGATTACTGTTACTGTGCTGGCTATTGCTTGCAGCATCTTCATTTTGAATGAAATAAAACTGAATCAAGCATTTGTCAATGCCGAATGTTGATTGCGTTGGTCCGTTGAGTTCGCTCACTGCCCCTCTGTCACTCACTTGTGCTGTTTCTTCCAGTGCTGCAGGCTGCTGTTTTGTACTGGGCTCCTGCCAGCATTGGCACCCTTTTCTGTCCACAAAGAAATCCGCAGCTGTCCTGACAAAGATCCGTTGAGGTGTCTCACTCTCCCTGTGTCACTCGCTCATTATGTTTCTCCTGGTGCTGCAAGCTGGCCTTTTGTACTGGACTCCTACCTGTGTGGGTGGCTTTTTCTGCCCACAAAGAAATCTGTAGTAGCCCAGACACAGGTTCGTTGAGGTTGCTCAGCCCCACTCTGTCACTCGCTTTTATCGTTTCTGCCAGCGCTGCAGGCTGGCCTTTTGTACTGGGCTCCTGTCTGAGTTGCCGCCTTTTTCTGCCCACAAAGAAATCCACAACAGTTGCAATAGAGCTCCAATGAGCTTGCTCACTCCCCCTCTCTCACTTGCTCATTCTGTTTCAACCACCGCTGCAAGCTGCCCTTCTGTACTGGGCCCCCTGGGTGCATTTCTGCCCTTTTCTGCCCATAAAAAAATCCGCAGCAGTCCCAACAGAGCTTTGTTGAGCTCACTCACTCCCCCTCCCTCAGTGGCTCATTTTGTGTCTCCCGCTGCTGCAGGCTGCCCTTTTGTACTGGGCTCCTGCCTGCATTGGCAGCTTTGTCTGTCCACAAAAATATCTGCAGCAGTCATGACACAGCTCTGTTGAGCTCGCTCACTCTCCCTTTCTCAGTCGCTTTTTCCGTTTCTGCTCGCACTGCTGGCTGGCCTTTTGTACTGGGCTCCTGCCTGCATTGCTGCCTTTTTCTGCCCACAAAGAAATCTGCAGCAGTCATGTTACAGCTCCATTGAGGTCGCTCACTCCACTTGTCTGATTCACTCATTCTGTTTCTCCTGGTGCTACAAGCCGCCCTTTTGTATGGGGCTTCTGCCTCTGTTGGTGCCTTTTTCTGCCCACAAAGAAATTTACAGCAGCCCCAACAGAGCTCCGTTGACCTTGCTCACTCCCCCTCTCTCAGTCACTCATTCCGTTTCTGAAGGTGCTGCAGGCTGCCCTTTTGTACTGGGGTCCAGCCTGCATTGCCATCTTCTTCTGCACACAAAGAAATCTGCAGCAGTCATGATAGAGGTCCGTTGAGCTCGCTTACTCCCCTTCTCTCACTCGGTCATTCTGTTTCTCCCACTGTTGCAGGCTGCCCTTTTGTACTGGGCCCCTGCATGCATTGCTTCCTTTTCTGCACGCAAAGAAATCTGCAGCAGTCATGATAGAGCTCCGTTGAGCTCGCTCACTCCCCCCTCTCACTTGTTCATTCTGTTTCTCCCGCTACTGCAGGCTGGCCTTTTGTACTGGGCCCCTGTGTGCACTGCTGCCTTTTTCTGTCCACAAAGAAATCTGCAGCAGTCATGATAGACCTCCGTTGAGTTCATTCACTCCCCCTCTCTCACTCACTCATCCCTTTTCTGCAGGTGCTGCAGCCTGCCCTTTTGTACGGGGCTCCAGCCTTCGTTGCTGCCCTTTTCTGCACACAAAGAAATCATCAGCAGTCCCAATAGAGCTCTGTTGAGCTTGTTTGTTCCCCCCCTCTCTCAGTCACTCATTTTGTTTCTCCCACCGCTGCAGGCTGCCCTTTTGTATTGGGCCCTTGCGTGCATTGCTGCCTTTTTCTACCCAGAAAGAAATCTGCTGCAGTCCCAACACAGCTCTGTTGAGCTCACTCATTCCCCCTTCTGTGTCTCCTGCTGCTTCAGCCTGCCCTTTTGTACTGGGCTTGTCTCCCGCAGCTGCAGCCTGCCATTTTGTACTGGGATCCTGCTTGTGTTGGGGGCTTTTTCTGCCCACAAAGAAATCTGCAGTAGTCCTGACACAGCTCCGTTGAGCTCGCTCACTCCCCCTCCCACTCACTTTTTGAGTTTCTCCCGGAGCTGCAGGCTGGCCTTTTTTACTGGGTTCCTGCCTGCTTTGGCACCTTTTTCTGCCCACAAAGAAGTCCGCAGCTGTCCCGACAGAGTTCCGTTGAGGTCGCTCACTCCCCCTTTCTCATGCACTCATTCTGTTTCTCCTAGCACTCCTTTTGTAGTGGGCTCCTGCCTCTGTTGGCACCTTTTTCTGCCACAAAGAAATCTGCAGCAGTCCCGACAGAGCTCCATTGAGCTCACTCACTCCCCCTCTCTTACTCGCTCATTCTGTTTCTCCTGCCGCTGCAGGCTGCCCTTTTGTACTGGGCCCCTGCATGCATTGCTGCCTTTTTCTACCCACAAAGAAATCAGCAGCAGTCTCAACAGAGCTCCGTTGAGTTCACCCACCTCCCCCTCCCTCACTCGCTCATTCTGCATCTCCCGCTACTGGAACTTGCCCTTTTGTACTGGACTCGTCTCCCACTGCTGCAGCTTGCCCTTTTGAACTGGGCTTCTGCTTGTGCTGGGGGCTTTTTCTGCCCACAAAGAAATCTGCAGCAGTCCCAACACAGCTCCGTTGAGCTCACTCACTCCCCCTCTCTCACTCTCTCATTGTGTTTCTTCTGACGCTGCAGGCTGGCCTTTTGTACTGGGTTCCTGCCTGCACTGGCACCTTTTTCTGCCCACAAAGAAATCCTCAGCTGTCCCGACAGACTTCCATTGAGGTTGCTCACTCCCCCTGTCTCATGCACTCATTCTGTTTCTCCTGGCACTGCAGGCTGCCTTTTTGTACTGGGCTCCTGCCTTTGTTGACACCTTTTCTGCCCACAAAGAAATCTGCAGCCGTCCTGACAGAGCTCCATTGAGCTCACTCACTCACTCCCCCTCTCTCACTCATTTGTTCTGTTTCTCCCGCAGCTGCAGGCTGCCCTTGTGTACTGGGCCCCTGCATGCATTGCTGCCTTTTTCTGCCCACAGAGAAATCCACAGCCATCCCAACAGAGCTCCAGAGAGCTCACTCACTCCCCCTCCCTCACTCACTCATTCTGTGTCTCCCACTGCTGCAGGCTGCCCTTTTGTACTGGGTTCCTGCCTGCGATGACCTTTTTTTCTGCCCACAAAGAGATTTGCAGCAGTCCTGACACAGCTCCCGCGAGGTCGCTCACTCCCCCTCTGTCACTCGCTCATTCGTTTCTGCCGGCGCTGCAGGCTGGCCTTTTGTACTGCACTATTGCCTGTGTTGCTTCCTTTTCCTGCCCACAAAGAAATCTGTAGCAGTCACAATAGACCTCTGTTGAGCTTGGTCACTCCCCTTCTCTTACTGGCTCATTCTGTTTCTGCCAGCGCTGCAGGCTGGCCTTTTGTACTGGGCTCCTGGTTGCATTGCCACCTTTTTCTGCCCACAAAGAAATCCACAGCAGTCACGCTAGAGTTCCATTGAGGTCCCTCACTCACCCTGATTCACTCGCTCATTCTGTTTCTCCTGGCGCTGCAGGCTGCCCTTTTGTACTGGACTCCTGCCTCTGTTGGCACCTTTTTCTGCCCACAAAGAAATCTGCAGCAGTCCTGACAGAGCTCCTTTGAGCTTGTTCACTCCCCCTTTCTCAGTTGCTCATCCCATTTCTGCCGCCGCTCCAGGCTGCCCTTTTGTACTGGGCTCCTGCCTGTGTTGCTGCCTTCTTCTGCACACAAAGAAATCTGCAGCATTCAGTAGAGCTCCGTTGAGCTCGCTCACTCCCCCTCTCTCACTTGCTCATTCTGTTTCTCCTGCTGCTGCAGGCTGGCCTTTTGTACTGGGTCCCTGTGTGCACTGCTGCCTTTTTTCTGCCCACAAAGAAATCTGAAGCAGTCCTGACACAGCTCTGTTGTGTCACTCACTCCCCCTCTCTCACTCGCTCATTGTGTTTCTCCCGGCACTGCAGGCTGCCCTTTTGTACTGGGCTCCTGCCTGCGTTGGCACCTTTTTCTGGCCACAAAGAAATCTACAGCAGTCCCGACAGAGCTCTGTTGACCTTATTCACTCCCCCTCTCTCACTCACTCATTACGTTTCTGCCGGCGCTGCAGCCTGCCCTTTTGTACTAGGCTCCTGCCTGCATTGCTGCCCTTTTCTGCCCACAAGGAAATCTGCAGCAGTCACGATAGAGCTCCGTTGAGCTCGCTCGCTCCCCCTCTCTCTCAGTCGCTCGTTCTGTTTGTCCCACTGCTGCAGGCTGCCCTTTTGTACTGGGCCCCTGCATGCATTGCTGCCTTTTTCTGCCCACAAAGAAATCTGCAGTAGTCCCAAAAGAGTTCCGTTGACCTCACGCACTCCCTCTCCCTCACTCGCTCATTCTGTGACTCCCGGTGCTGCAGGCTGCCCTTTTGTACTGAGTTCCTGCCTGCGTTGTTGCCTTTTCCTGCCCACAAAGAAATCTGCAGCAGTCCCGAAAGAGCTCAGTTGAGCTCGGTCACTCCCCCCCCCCACTCGCTCAATCCTAAATTGTACCAAACAATGATTTCCGACAGCAACTGCGGTATTCTGCACCGGAAGCGCGAAAACACATTTCAGCCAGGATGTGAAAAAATGACAGCTGTACTATTCGTATGGAGGTGTGGAAAAATGCCACTGTTGAAAATGTGGTGTGAAAATATTACTAATTTGTGAAGTTACAAGGGTGCAGGGAAACTGCACAATGCACTCTCGTGACAGTCATTTTATGGAGTTTCATCACAAAATTTTCAACATTGCCATTTTAGGACCTCTGCTCATGAACAGTGTCAGTGCGATTTTCTTAATGTGTCCCGAACACTGATTTCCCACAGTGACCACGCTATTTTGCACCAGAAGAGCGAAAACACATTCCAGCCAGGATGTGAAAAATGACAACTGCACTGTTCATAAGGAGGTGTGTAAAAATAGCAATGTTAAAAATCTGGAGTGAAAATATTGCAAAGTTGCGAAGGTACAAGTGCAGATGGAAACCAAGCAACACACGCTTTGTAGCATTCTCTATTTTATGGATTCTCATCACCAAATGTTCAACATAACCATTTTAGGGCCTCTCCTAATGAACAGTGTCACTGTCATTTTCATAATGTGTCCTGAACATGGATTTCCCACAGCGACCATGCTATTCTGCGCCAGAAGTGTGAAATATATTTTGGCCAGGATGTAAAAAATGACAGCTGTACTGTTCATAAGGAGGTGCAGAACAATGGCAATGCTGAAAATCTGGAATGAAAATATTTTAAATTCGTGAACTTACAAGCTTGCATGCAAACTGCGCAATGCCCGCTGGTAACATAGTCATTTTATGGAGTATCAGCACCAAATTTTCAATATAGGCATTTTAGGACCTCTGCTCATGACCAGTGTTACTGTCATTTTCGTAATCTGTACCAAACACTGATTTCCCGCAGCGACCATGCTATTCTGCACCGGAAGTGCGAAAGCACATTTCAGCCACGATGAGGAAAATGACAGCTATACTGTTCACAAGGAGGTGTGGAAAATGGCAATGTTGAAAATGTGGTGTGAAAATATGCAGATTCACAAAGTTATGAGCATGTGTAGCAACTGCGCAACTCATGCTCGTAAAACAGTCATTTTTTGGATTTTTTCCACCAAATTTGCAACATAGGCTTTTGAGAGCCCCCCTCATGAACGCTGGCACTGTTGTTTCATTAATCGATCCTGAAAGTTGATTCTTAACAGTGATCATGTAATCACCTTTCGGGACTTAAAATTCCCAAAAATGCCCAAGGTATGCATCAAAGTTGAAAAAAAACCATTTATTCCATTATACAGCTTACCGGCATTTCCTCAGTTCACAGTCGGCTTTGAAGAGTGCAGACATGTTCCCGGTCCACTGAAGATCATTGCACCAAGCTCTGGAGGTAATTATGGGATGAGGGGAGTGTGGGGGGGGCAAGGTGCACAGTGGGTGGGTACGGGTTGTGGGAGGGGGGCAGGGAGATGGCGAGGGACCATTTTTTGTTTTCAGGGACAAAAAAAACACATTGCGGAACCATTTTTCCCTTTCAGGGCATGTGGCATGCTTTGGTGGGCTCCCAGCATGCTAACAAACTCTTTTTTTGTGAGGAGCAGCTGCAGCCGATAGCAGATTGGGCACCCCCATCGGCACACAACAAAAGAGGGGGCACATCATGCCGATGGGGATTAGGCAGCCCTGGCCGGCACACAAGAAATGGGGGAAATATGCTGACAGGGATTGGGCAACTCTCACCGAAAAGACAGAAGGGGGTTTAAAGAAGCCGAGGGGGATTGGGCACCTCCTGGCACACAAGAAATTGGGAGGAGATATGCTGACGGGACTGAGCTCCCGTCAGCAACAGCCCTGTAATGAGGGATCACTTCCTCACTGCAGTGAATGATGCTTCAATGATGAGGTGGCCCCTGATTGCAGCAGCTAAAATGTTAGAAAGTTGTGGCACACTGGCCGAACTAGTGTCAGCAGCAGCATGCCACGGCATTGGAGAAAGGCGGCCAAGCTTTTAAAGGCTGTGGGGGCATTGGCCACAACAGTGCCGCGCCTCCACAACCTGCTTTTTGCTAAAGCTGCCCCAACATGTTTCTTGCGCTTGTGCACAATCAACATAAAAAAGGAAACAATAAAGGGAGAATCTCACATTGGCAAACCTTGACTGGGAGGGTGAGGGTGTCTGGTCTTACTGACTGTCTTACTCTAACAAACGTGTGTGGCTTACTGAATTGAATAAACAGATTAACAAAAAACTACAAAAAGGAACAAAAGGAAAAGGGCAGCAATGATAGAACAAAGGGGATATTAGCCATGGACATCGGCAATTATTTCAAGAAACAATAAACAAGTCATGTTCCTGAAGAAGCTTACAATTCCTCACAGCTGACTGATACACAGCAAGTATTCATACGTGAATACACATGACAACCAAACCCAGAAGAGAGCACTACCACATACACTGATAACAGCTCAGTGCAGTCAGACACGTGGGTAATTAGAGCCAGCAGAAACCAAAACACTGGACATTGGACAATATATCAGCCATGCAAAATACATATCTGAGGAATTAAAATTTTAGCTGCTTCCCAACCGTTGGACACCTACTGACACGTATGACCTTAAACATGATAGTACAGGCCGAAGAACATTTAGCTATGCTTGGCTTGCCCACTACTCTCCTTGGCTAGCCTACTCTCCTTCTCTGAAAGGAGCCCTCTGTTTGTACTATGTTCTGTTTCCTCAGAAGGTAATGCACAGAATACAAGACGCTTTCATTACCAAAGATTTTGCTAAATACAAAGACTTCCAAAAAGCTACAGAAGAGCCAGCAAAAGTTGCTGGCATTGTGGATTATATGAGGATGCAACTAACTTTCTTGCAATCATGAGAAGGAAAATCGTTTCAGTTCAACAACAATTTAATGAATCCCAGAGAAAAATCATAGCGCACAACTGCAAAAAGCTCTACTCAATAGTCTTAAACATAGTATTTTGGGAGACCTATGACATAGCTCTCCATGGTAAGATGAGTTCTTCAGGCAATATGCAAGGTCTGATGGAGTTTTGCATTGAGTCAGGAGACAAAGTTTTGAAAAATAATTTGGAAACTGTGCTTGCCAATGTCAGGTATATGTCTGTCAGAACACAGAACGAGCTGATCGAAATCTGTGGTAAAATTTTGATAGAGGACATTGTCCATGCAGCTAATACTTCAGTGGGATTCTCGATTTTAGTAGACGAAACCACGGATATTTCAGGCATGAAACAGTTGTCTCTTGGGGTGAGATTTACTGAGGAACGTAATGGAAATATGTGCGTATGTGAAGAGTTCCTTGGTTTTATTCTGGTTTCCACCCAAACCGTGGAAGGCTTAGCAAATGAGATTCTGAGAGCTTGTTCAGAATTTGGACTTAACCTGCATAAACTAATAGGTCAAGGGTACGATGGTTGCTCAGCAATAGCTGGCAGGGAATCAGGTGTTCAAGTCATATTTAAAGACAATTACTCTAGAGCCATGTTTGTACACTGCTACACGCATCGACTCAACCTCATCATAAATTAACTCAGTAATGTGAGTGATGTCCGTAATGCAGTCGGCACAATAAAATCCATAATCAATTTTTTTCGTGAAAGCTATCAAAGGAGACAGGTCACCCCAAACATTCCTTTGTTGTGTGAAATGTGCTGGACTCAGAAGTACAAAAGCATCCGAATTTGTGCAGAACTCTTCACAAAGATCGTAACAGAACTGGAGAACCAGACTGAAACAAACAAGTAGCAACACCAAAACAAAAGAACTTGTATACCAGTTGCTGTGTACATCATGGACACTAACATTTATTGTTTGTCTAGTCTTGATAAAGAAACATTCTGAAATGCTACAGCCAGTCACCCAGGCACTGCAGGCCATGCAGCTAGACCTGTTGGAGGTGCAATCTCATATCCAAGTGCTAGTAGTTGTGATTAGTGATCAAAGGGAGAGAAGTGAGACCAACCTCAGGGCAACATTAGAGGACTTGGAGAAACTGGCAAATGAAGTTGGCATAGAGCTTAGGGCACCAAGACTGGCCCCAAGGCAGACAAACTGAGCTAATCTGCCTAGTCAAACTACTGAAGATTATTACCACCAATCCGTTTATATTCCCAATCTGGACTCAGTACTTTCATCACTAAGAACTCAGTTCACTCACATAAACAAGCCTGCTTACAGTCTGTTGAAGCTTCATCTTTCTCAGATGGCTACAATAGAACAAACTGACTTCAAGAACTTGGCTAAATTGATCCACGAATTCCACCAGTTTGACAATTTTGTGGAGGAATCCAGTATGTGGTATGACGTGTTGTCAAACAGACAACATGAGGGAACAAACACAGATGACATGAGTCGCATCTAGATTTTGGACCATGCAAACCTCTTTCCATCAGTCAAAATAGCCATTCATACCACACTTGCCCTCCCTATAACAACATGCACAATTTAACGTTCTTTCAGCACCTTGCGAAAGGTAAAAACATCGCCTTGTTCAACCATGAAGGATGAGCAGTTAACTGGCTTATGTATGATGAGTGTGCACAGAGACAAAATTAACCTGGGGAAGGAAAGGTTTGTTGGAAGAGTAGTGGATCAGATTGGCCTAGAGGCTAGGAGACTCCAGTTCCTGTTCAAGCAGTAATGTCCTAAAATATTTTGGGCTTTTTTGTCAGTCTACTGCAAGGTAATTGTAATGGACCTTCCTGACAGTAACACAATCTTCATAGCAGTCTACACCCCTAAGTACATGGGGGGGGCGGGATAATTTTTTCTCTGGAGTCAGGGGTAGGGAAGATGTAACAGAACTGTGTTTTATCATCAATAAAAGCTCCAAACTCACCACAGAGCATCTAAACCCCCAGACCCCTGGCCTTATGGTTTGGGATAGGGTGGGACAATGTCACACCTGCCTCATGACCTTGTCCCCAACCTTGAAATTAATTCTGCAGATGTGCACGGGAGGTGTTAACACAAAAGAGCAATGGGCAAGGGAAAGTAGGCTGGACCTTAATGTTGAAAAATGCACAGTAATGCATTTTAGTAGGAGTAATGGGAGAAATGCACATAAGCGGAATGGAAAAGTCTTAAGAGTAACTGAGAAAGAAAGAGATTTAGGCAGTATAATATCAAATAATCTGGATTAAAAAAAAACATTGCCATTTCGTGGCCAAACGTGCGAATATCAGTAGACATATCCATAGTAGGGCTACAATTTTTTTTTTTTGCCTCTGTATACCTCATTGGTTAGACTTCATCTGGAATATGGGGCCAGTTTTGGAATCCAGGTTGTAAGGCTGAAATCATATTAGAAACATAGAAACATAGAATTTGACGGCAGATAAGGACCACTTGGCCCACCCAGTCTGCCCATTTCCCCTACCTGATGGATAAGTTGCAGATCCTAGTTAACCAGCAGCCTAATTCTTCCTACCCCAACCCCCTAGAATTGCCTTATGACTGTCCCATGCATGCTTGAATTCCACCACTGTTTTTGACTCCACAACCTCCTTGTTTAAAAAAAGTCAGAGAAGGACCACGAAGATGATTACGTCTCTGGGCTATTTAAGTTATGATGAGAGGATACAACATTTAGAATTATTCCCATTGGAATGAAGGAGTTTTATGAAGCAATCTTTGCCTAGTTTTTAGTGCCTTCTCCAATCATGACCTATGGGAGTGTCTTGAATTTGAGATGAGGAAATTATTTTGTGATACCCAGTCGCATGAATTACAGCTGAAAGGGGCCTTGTGTCAGATTAGAAAGAGAGCATATTGTTTCAATCAGAGCGGCTAATTTGTGGAATTCCTTACCTTTAGAAATAGTGGCTAGTGGAAGCATGGCTGTATTTAAAAGGAAATTAGATGACTACTGCTTTGATAACAACATTATGGGATATTTCCTCTGATCTTAGCAAACCATTATGGGTCTAAACCCACTAGGCTTGTATTTTCCTATGATACCTATGAAAACTGCAGTTTAAATTGTTGCCATAGTCATCTTCTCTCTTGTGCTTTAGTGAGTTTTGTTTATAACTGTACACTTTACTAAGATTAGAAGCATATGGTTTGGGTCTTAAGACCCACTACTGACCCTCTGTTGCTTTGTTTTTGTGTAATAAATGTTTATTTGTTTTCCTTGAGTGTTTGACAATGTGCTGTTTCAGCTGTGCAGCCTACTGTTGAGAAGATGGTGCCTGTTTTACACTGTGCTGCCCGTCTCCATTCTGCAATGTGTTCTCTCTCACTATTATTTATTTCATTGTAGCCAGTCCCTAAAAATATATATCCTGGTAGTTGCCACCCAACCTACTAATGTGGATGTACTCAGTTTGCTGATCAGTGGTCTCTGACAGCAAAGAGGACTCCCTCTCTCTTTGGGCCACAGCCTGATTAGTGTCTGTGCTAGCAGTTCATCCTAACCATTCCTTAGCGTCCCGCAAGGGATCCACCCTTGTCAGTGTGGTCCCACTGAACTTCTGAGCCACAGCTCAGAATCAGGTGCGCTAGTGCCACATAGCTGCTGCTCTGCATCGCTCTAAATTAAAATGAGCAACTTCTCCTATGAGACACAGAAACTATTTATGATTAAATAAATCTAAACAAATGCAATTTTACAACTGTCCTCTGGCTAGCCATTACATACTGTACTACTAGACCAGCTGGGAGATTATGCAAGCCATAGCTCATGTGTTTCTAGACCCATGGCTACCAAAACTGAAATGCATATCTTCTTTATTGAACCGGTGCCAGGAACCAATTCCAATTAAATACAGACTGTTTACATACAGTAAGTTTGGGGTGTAGGTAATTGCTCCCTGCCTTCCTATGGCACTAACGATATGCTCATTACCTTCCTATTTAATTATTAAAATGTTGACCTCCAAAGTGGCAAGATCCCACAGCTCTACTGGAACTCCCACTTGGTGACCCACCTGTGAGGAGTAGCATTTTGCTTTCTTGTGGAACAGGCATTCTACGACTGACTGTTACAGCATAGCAGTACCAATATGGATTGGGTGACACCAAACTGGGTTTGTGTTATGTCTGTCACAACATGTGGGGGAATTCATTTTTTTTTTCTTTATATCACATTTTTTTCACCCACTCCCAGCTGGGGGTTCGTGGTGGGGGAATCATGCTGCACAGTACTGGGGCCATAATTTTTCAATTACTGGCTCATTCCTTTGGTCCCTGGAAGCCCTGCCCCTCCCTCAGGACATCAGTGCAAGGACCGAAATCCAGAATGTGGACATGCGACTGCATGTTCCAGCCAAGTGTCTAATGGCGTCCTCCCCTCCGCTCCCCACACCGGGGGTCCCATGCCTCCCATGCAACAGCCAGGAGATGCTCAAAGCTCCCACCTCCAGTTGGCCCCCATGACCCAGGCTCATTCCCGAACCTGGGTCGCCGGCATCGGAGGCAGTAGCACTACCACTACACCGATGGGCCACCTCTACTTGTGGGGGAATTCACCAGTAGAATGTAATTTAGATCGTAAAACAGAAAAGGACTTCAGAGATTTTGAAAGTATGGTTTCTTGAGTCTCCAAGGCAGCAAGGAGACACCTTCATTTTTCATGGTAACTAGAACTGTGCTGCCAACCATTTCAATACTGTATATTGAAGGCTCTCTCTACTAGATGGCTCTTTGCACAGATTTCTTTTTCAACAGTCTACAAAGTAGCAGCAAACATCTTTTATAAGCCGAAATGCCACTAAATCCAGGTTTAGTAGCTAGCGTTCCAGCTTTATCTCAGGACAGGATTTCTTTCTGAGAAATGCTGTGCCATCATTCTCCCCAAAGGGCTGAAGGAATGAATCACGGACATTAGGACCAGTGCAATCTTATTTACAATGAGGCTGACATTAACTGATCAGTGGCACAAGAAGTAGGGCCTCTCATACGTCATATCTTTGTCTAGAAGCTGCTTCATCTCAACACATGAACACCCCATATCGTTGCTAAGTCACAACATGCAGTGCTTTCTGGCCTAATGAAGGCCTAACTGCCAAAGCACTGGGGTCTTTTGTATGGCCGTGTTTGCCTTCAATAAATTTGCACATGCTGCGACTTCTTTTTGTTGGCAGTTAATTTGTCTGGAGTACTGATTCTTTGGACTTTCTGTGCTTTGATTGGGGCTTGCCACACTCTACCAGCACCCATCCCCAGTGTTAATGCAGTGTACCTTTAGATTTGTTCTGTGCATAGTTAACTACTGTAGCGTGATCATAGTGAAGCCAATAACAGTGCAGCTAGTTTCACCCTTTCAAGACTGTTTTCAACCCTAGGGTGTCTGAGACCTACAGTATGTTATGACAACACACATTTTGCCATTAAAGCTCAGCTGCAAAATATTTAGCCATTTCTGCAGCTTTTCCAGATCCTTATTTGTCTTGCTGGTACCCTTCTCACAATCTACCTTGCCACAAAGCTTTATGCATCTGCAAGCACATTTTACCTCTAATACCCTGCCCTACAGTATGCAATTAATGAAAATGTTAAAGAACACCTGCTCAAGGACTGACCCATGTGGGATCACACTGTTGACTTCACCCTGAGTGCTCCCCAATTACGACTACAGTACTACTACCACTCCTCCTCTCTGTGTTCTCATCTTTAGCCACTTCCAATTCACCATGTTGGTCTTTCTTCCACAACAAGATCCTCTAGTTTCTTGTCCAGCTGTCTGTATGGAACTGTGTCAAATGCCATGTCAAAGTCCAGTTGCAGTATATCAAATGCATGCCCTTAAACCAAGGTCATGATTTTTATGCAGCACTTTGGGAGCAAGATTTGCATCAGGATACCCATTTGTCACAGAACTTCTGTGATGGTGTTTTGTAATTTCTGCTGAAGTTCTGTGACATCAATGAACTGCCATGTTGCATCATCAGCTCATTGTCCTGATACTGGGTCCATTCCAGTGGCTACTGAGACTGGGGAAGGGTGGAACACACAGTACCACTAGGTCACAAAATAAACCAACAAACTTATAAGTAATATTTAAAAAAAAAGTCCAACAAGTACTCTATCACACAAGGTCCTATTCTACTGCATAAATTAAATGCACAGAGGGGACCTTGTGTGATGAATGATTTATCTGCACTTGTGCTATTTATGCCACTCAGCTCCTTGGGAGGAAGGCTCCACAGCCCACCATAAGGAGTTGCTGTGTGGCAGAACACTGTGCAATACCTTCCCAGGCTCAGAACAGTGGCACTTGACAGAGCCGACCACCATCCTTGTGCTGCCCAACCAGCTCTCTGAGCTCGTCCCCAAACGTGAGTCACATGCACAACAACCAGCCCTGCACAAAATGTTTCTTCATAACTTTTTTGACATTTTGATTCTACATTTTAAATGTAGTCTTTTTCTGACCCCACCTTCTGAACAGGACAGATGTCATTTGTGAAATATTGACTGAAATGTAATTTCACGCAAGTGCAAAAACATGTTTTTAGCAGGATTTAAAATGACACCTGTCATGTTCACGCAGTGCATAAAAAAATAGCTATGATGAAAATGTTGGGTCAAAATATTGAAAATTACCAAAGTTAGGAGTGAAAGTTGAAACATTTCAACATACCTTCATAATTTTAGTGTTTTTTTTCAGATTTTTACCCCACATTTTCAACATAGCCTTCTCATGATTCCACTTCATTAACCTAGTACTGTAGGTGAAATGTCTCAAATCCTGCTCAAAAGGTGATTTTGCAGACAAACTGCAAAATCACCTTTCAGGCTTGATTTGAAAAATTTCACCTACCTTGTTCATGAGGTGGGGTCATAAGAAGATTGCCAAAAATCTGGGTTAAAGATATTGAAAATTAACAAAGTTAGGCATGACCACCAAAATATTTCAATGTACCCTCATAACTTTGGTGTTTTTCAAGAGTTTGACCCCAAATTTTCTTTTTTTTTCCAGCCCACTTTATGAACCTGGTCAGTGAAAGTTTTGAAATCATGCCTGAAAGGTGATTTTGTGGCAAGACTGGGAAATCACCTTTCCAGATGGATTTGAAAAACTGCACTGACATTGTTCATGAGATGGGTCTTAAAAGGGTTATGTTGAAATGTTGGGGAAAAACAATATAAAAAACTAACAAACAACAAAATTATGAACAAAAGTTTAAAAAGCTTTGAAAATACATTGACCATACTTACATTGTTTCCTCAGTTCCTGGTTGGTGCCGAAGAAGAAGGATGTGTTTTCTTCGCAAAGTGGATTTTTGCCAGTAGATTCTTTTTAGGTGAGTGTGGGGGGGGAGGTGTGGGCTGCTGGGTGCTGAGTTGTGGCGGTCAGGTGTGGGTGAGGGGGTAGTTGGGGAAAGCCGCAAAAGATATTGATGGATAGTTTTCTGCTTTTCAGATGTGAATTAAAAAAAACAAAGAGTAGAGAGAACAAGGATGACACTGGGGATTGGGAATCCTGACAATGATGTGGGGTGGGGGACAGATATTGGGATTTTGGGAGACCCAAGTGGGGCATAGCCTAAGATGTGCTTTTTCATTTATTCAATATTCCTGCTCAGATTGGGTCTTAGCCCAGGATGGGCATGTTTTCATTTGAATTTGCCCTCTCCGAGTGGAACTGAGCCTAGGATGGGTATTTCCTTTTTAATAAGTCCCACGGCATGAGGGGTTGAGTCCAGGATGGCATTTCTTTTTTTGTTTTCAACAAGCCCACTCCAAGTGGGTTATGTTGTCCATGTTTGTCCGTGAGTTCTGTGGTCAGCAACACAACTTCCGTGGTTGGCCACAACAAATGCAATTAATTCTGTGGTCGTCCGTGGCCATTGAATCATGGAAAACTTGAAGCCGTGCCTTTAGCAACAACCTTCATCACTCAGTCAAAGAAGTCTATCAGATTCGTTTGTCAAGACCTACCTGTCACAAACCCACATTGTCTTCTTTTCTGCAGCCTATTTATTACTAGGAACTACATCCTCCCTTTGATGATAGACTCCTGCAGTTTGACCACCACTGTATTCAAACTGAGTGGTCTATAGGTCAGTATTGTCAACTTATCTTTTTTTCAGCTGCCTTTTACCCTGTATCAGTTTGACTATGCTCTCCTTTTTTGTTGCTTTTCCCTAATCTAACTAAAGACAGCCTTATCACCTTCTTTAACTCTTTCTGTAATTATTAGTTTCCACTTCAACCTTGGCTTTCCTCACCCCTCTAGTGGCATTAAATAGATTCCTTAGGTATGCTTCCATTTCTCCCTGTGCATGACTCTCTTTAAATCTCTTGAACAGCATAATTTCTTCTCTCAAGGGCTGACCCAGAGCCACAGCATCACCTGTCCCACAGCCATGGCATTACCTGATCCATCATCTCCTGGCATATATGGGTTTTGCTACAATTGGGAGGTGAATGCCTGGATGGAGAGCAGGGAGTGGGCCAGCTGTGCTGTGCCACCAGGTTGGGACTCTGATGAAGAGGATGAAGCCACCAATCCCATTCATCAGCCTCCAGAACATGTTGTTTACTTAAGAAACATAGTCAGATTATAGTTTTTGAGATTATGCAATTGTTTTGCCTACATGATTCTTCTGAGTGCTGCCCATAATATCCTGAGTAAACAAGAGTCAGGAAACAGCAGCAGCACCACCACCACCACCACTGCTGCTGAGATCCATACCCTTAATGAAACTTTCACATTGGACTTTTCTGTGTTCCAGAGTCAAGTCGACCACCACTCTATTACCATCTACTATGACTGCAACCCAGTCTCTAAGGCCACTATCCTGCTGGTGGACATCAAACCTAAATTGGTGATCAAATGTACTGCTCCTTCTACACCCACTTCATCCCATACAGTTTTTGTATTTCATTCTGTGTTCCGACAGCTGCTGGGAGTTTTCTCATCATCTCCTTCTCCAGAGGAATTGGAATGAGCATTCTGGGTGTCATGTTCACCAGCATCTCTTCCAGCCTGGGTGAGGTCACATTCCTCAGCCTCACTGCACATTTCCACAATGATGCGGTATCAGCCTCATCATCTGGCACCTGGGCAGCAGGGGTCTTTGGGGCCTTATCATATTCAGGGTTGACTTGGGTTGGCCTGTTTCTGGAAAACACCCTGCTGTAGATATTGGTAGTTCCTATGCTCATGGCTAGCAGCTGTTTATGTCTCCTAGTCAACCCCTTCATCTTGCCAGGATGGATTCACAATGCTGCCCCACCAGGCAATGCTGCCCCTGCATCAGATTGACGACAGCTCATAGATAGAGATGCAACAAAGTATTATTCCACCTACAGAGTGGACATGAAGCACCCTACTCAGCATCATGGATCGTTACATGAAGTGCATTCAAAAAGGTAGAATTTCGCCTTTTTGAATGTACTTCACGTTCTATCATTTTGCCTTATTCCGCGTTGCAGTAAAATAAGCTGGAGTGAGTGAAAACTGGACCACAGATCACATGATTCACACAGTCTCACAGTCTGCAGGTCACATGCTTCCTTTCAGGCTGCAGCAGGAAGTGAATCATGCAAGGAAGTGAAACAGTTTCAATTTTGCCTTACTGTAGCAGGAGCAGGAGCTAGCTGAGCTAGCTAAAGCCGAGAGCTGAAAAAGCAGATCTAAAAGTTTAATTTTTGTGTGAATTTGCTGTTTTTGGGGGGAGACGTGTGAAAGGCTATTGTAGCTTGGATATAGTTTTTGTTACTTGTGATTTTTTTTCTGCGTATGTGTGTGCATGCATCTGTGAGAGAGACAGAGAAAGCAAGAGAGAGACACTAAATAAAGATAATGGATGGTGATCAAGGAAGAGACAGGTTTAGGTGCAGTGCAGTGAGGGATCACATCGGAGTCTGCATCTGTGGTGGCGGGCTCTGATTAAACCGCAGCACCATCCATGAAAGTCCCCCACCTGAAGCAGGTAGTTCAGTGATGGCAGCAATAGCTCAGGACATGGCACATAGCAGCGCCCCCCCCCCCCGTACCACAACCACCTACTATGGTAACTGCACCAGCAGTGCTGCAGACACATGTTTCAGCCATCCCAGCCCCAACTGGGCAGCAGCAGCAGGTGGCAGTAACACCTGGGCCCCCCTGCCTGTGCCTGGTCCTCCCCACAGCTCTCTGGTCTGGGAGTTTTTTGCTACATTACCTGGGGACAGTAGTGTAGTGAAATGTGTCATATGTGATGCCCTGGTGAGCCTTGGCCTTGGGGCAGTCACTTTGGAACAGGGGGGCAGCGCACCCATATGCTAAACCATCATAAAGCAGTGTGGGACACCAAGGTGGCAGGCATTGTGCATAGTGTGCCTGCTGGCCCTTCTGGCCAAGAAATTGTGGCATGTCATGCACCTGCATCTGCACTATGTGGTGTTAAGTGGGGGATTTCAAGTGGTGATGTAGCTGCTCCACCAACACTACCACCACAACCTGCAGCAGTGGTAGGAAATGGTGGTAACCCAGCCCAACTCACTGCCACACAGGCCAATTTGGGCCTGTTGTGAAGTGAGATGGATGTGGTGAACCATCGTCTGTATAGTATGGAGCAGCAGTTGGAGCCAATGGAGGATCACCAGCTCCAGATAATGAGGTGCTCCAACTGCAGCTCTCCAACCAGAATATTGCTTCCTAGTTTTATTTAAAATGTTTGCCCTTCCTGACTCCTTGCACCCACCACCCTCTCTGTGAAATATTACTTCCTGGTGTTGCCCCTAAATCTCTGATCCATCACCCCCTGTTTTCAAATGTTGCCCCCTTCTTTGTCACATCTTTTTTTCTGTATAATGCTACCCTCTTGTACATTGATTATTCCCTTTTGGTACTTCATAGTTTCTGTCATGCCCCCCTTTCGTTTTAGGTTATACTTAATGCCCTTTTGTGTCTCTTTGTCTCTCTTCGTGTCCATATCCTGCAACATTTTAGTTACCCTCCTTTGTTCAGCCTCCATCCTGTGTATATCCTTGCAGAGATATGCTCTCATCACTGCACACTGTACCTAAGATGAGGTCTTACCAAATATATGTACATAGGGATAAGAACTTCAATTTTTGGGCTTCATTTTAATGTGATGGCTCCCAATGCATCCCAGTATACCCCAGCCCTCCTTACTGCCTTCTCACATTTCTTGCATACCTTTAGGTCATTTGACACAGGTCACTGTCCATTTTTGTTGCTGTTAGTCTCTCCCCCTCATTGTGCACTGTTATGTGTATAATGTTAAGTGTGTGTTCCATCTTTCTTTCACATAACCTTGTTTACCTCACAAAAATGGTAAGAACCACAACCAAAAACAGCTGAAATAAAATAAAGTACAAAGTGGTGTCCTTGCCCTCATTATATTCTTACTTAATAATGTTTGTTTACCATGAAATATTTTTTGGGCCTCAGTAATGTTTCCTTTTTGTCATGGTGGTTTGTTTGTTGAAAAGCAGGAATGAGCAGTGCAATAATCTGCTAAACAGCATGTGTGCACTGTGAGGTTGCCACTACCCACTGAGCCCCCTGAAAACTTATTATATGACTTGGTCAGCAGTTGATGATGGTACAAACAAAATATACGTTATATATTCTTTATACCATCCACAGTGGAACAAGTCAGCTATCATATATGTTTTAAGGGGGCTGGGCAGTGTGCACCTGACAGTGCACATATGCTGTTTAGTAGATTATTGCACTGGTCAATCCTGGTTTTACACACAGAGACACACACACACACACACACACACACACACACACACACACACACACCACACACACACACACACACACATCAAAACAGAAAGAAAACATTACTGAGATCACAAAAATATTTTCTTTTTGGAAACAGAGATTATTAAATTGGAATTTAACAAGGAAGGGAAGGACAACATTTTTTTTAGCTCATTTTCTGTAGAATGTTTTTGGCCAGTGTTCATACAAATCTTGGGATGCTGTCTTATGTCCCAAAAATTCCTGACTCCAGATGAATAGAAATGAGAGCATAAAATGGAATGAAAAGTTTCCATTAATTCATGCCACACTCATTCATTCATGTCCCAAGTTCCATAATTGTGCACGCCCAAAATGATGCTGTCTTATGTCCAGAAAATTCCAGACTACACATATTGAGAAATGATGAGAGCATAATGTGATGAAAAGTCTGCGGTCTTTCTTGATGCACTTAATTATGCATGCACCTAATAACCATGTGCACCACCAAAATGCAGTTGTCTTATGTCTAGAAAATTCCAGACTACACATATTGAGAAATGATGAGAGCATTATGTGCTGAAAAGTTTGCAGTCTTTCTTGACACACTTAATTATGCGTGCACACAGTCCCCATAATTGTGGACCGAAGAAATGGTGTTGCACAAATGTGGCAAATATTCCAGACTCCACATATTTAAAAAATGATGAGATCATTAAATGTGATGAAACATCTCCGTGAATTCATGCCGCACTCATTCATGCGTGCACACACTCCAACAAGAACTATGTTACCTGCTGCTGCTCTTGGAACTTTATGTAATGCTTCTTGCACTGACTGGGCTGAAGCACAGAGTATTGCTAAATGATGTGATGGCAAAAGATGACCATTGAGTTAACCATGATGATATGATGATGCTGTTGGTCACCCAAAGTCTGCTGTGCTAACCCAAACAGGAAGGATGCCATATGTGTGTGTACACTCATACTACCCTTGGTAAGTTATTGTACCTGGCACCATAGGATTTTCCACAGAACCTGATCTTAAACGTTTATATACACACACTATATATATATATATATATATATATATATTTTTTTTTATGGCCAAAAACTCCATTTAATGCATCAGTTAGGGTTGTTACACAGTGACAAAAGTGAGAAAATTTGGTGTTTGTGTTGCCATACCTTGCACCATACCCACCCTACCCCACCAACAGGCATCAGGGTGTGCATTGGGGTTATCGTCCCTAACTCTCACCACATTCCATGTGTAAATAAGCTGAGGTGGTGCAGTATGGGAGAATGGGGTGAGGTTAGGCCAATGACCCCAACGCACACCCGATGCCTGTTGGGCAGGGTGGGCGTGGGGTGCAGTGGGTGGCAATCCTAACACCAAATTTCCTCACTTTTGTTGCTGTGGAACAATCCTAGCTGATGCATTAAGCAGAGAATTTCTGCCATGAATTTCCCTTCTTTTTGAGAGTGTGCAGTATAAATAGTTAATTGTATGTGGTGGGAGCGCGGGGTTCAATTTGTGCGTAATAACCCTAACAGTAACAGTAATACTAACAGTAATGGCAATGGCAATGATAATGGTAATCCTAATGGGAATGTTAATACTATGAGTAACACCAGTGCTAATGGTAATGGTAACAGGAACAGTAGTGGTAACAGAAATGCACACACAAATGGTAATGTAAACGGTAATGCAAATGCAAGTGGAAATGTTAACGCCAATGGTGATGTGAAAGAAAACAGTAAAGCAAATGGTAATGTAAACGGAAGCACAAAAACAAATGGAAATGGTAATGCAAATGGTAACAGAAACACAAGCGTTAACATGAACGCAAACACAGATGGTAACGCAAACAGCAATGAAAATGCAAATGGTAACGGTAACGCAAACACAAACACAAACGCAAGTGCAAATACAAAAGCAAATGGTAATGCACACGGTGATGCAAACAGAAACACTAATGAAAACGGTACCAGAAATGCAATCGGTAATGCAACCACAAATGGTAATGGCAACGGTGAGGCAAAAGAAAATAGTAACACTAATGGCAACGCAGATGCAAGTGCAAGAGAAAACGCAAACGGTAATGCACACAGTGATGCAAATGGAAATGATAACACAAACAGTAACACAAACACAAGTGCAAGCGTAAATGCAAACACAAATGATAATTCAAACAGTGGCGAGAGATGCAAATGGTAATGAGTGGCATGAGCACAAGCAGTAGTGTGCGCGGAGACACGGAAAGAATACAGCGGTAATACCAGGTGACAGTAGATATGACCTGAGCACAGAGCATAGTGGCAGTGAGCCTTAAGTGTAGTGGTGTGATGAGCGGCAGTGGTGACAGATGGTAGACAGTGAAATAGCAATAATGGTGTGGGGAGCAGTGGCATGAGTGCTGAGTGGTGGCTCACCTTGGGTGAGCAAGCGGAGCACTGGTAGGAGGTTGTGATGGCGCCAAGGGTGATGGTGGTGCAGGTGGAGTGCCAGAGTGGTGACAGCAGTGGGTGCACAGGAGCAGTGGCACAGGCAGCAGTAGAGTGCGGCCATGAGTGCTGTGATGTGGCAGGCGCTGAGTGCAGGTGGTGGTGAAGTGCAAAGCGGTGGCAGTGGCAGGAGTAGAGTGCAGGTGGTGATGGCGGCGGCAGTGGTGGCGTAGGGGAGCAGTGATGCAGGCAGAGTGCAGGCGCCAGAGTGCAGATGGTGTGCGCACGGTGACACAAGAAAGTGCTAGCGGTAATTGACTGAAGCACGAGTGGTGAACAGAGCACCAGCGAAATGTCAATGGTGATGCAAAAGGAAACAGTAATGCAAACAGTAATGTAAAGGCAAGTGCAAATGCTAATGGTAACACACAAGGTGACGTAAACGTAAATGCTAACACAAACGGTAATGGAAACGCAAGCAGAAATGTAAACACAAATGTTAACAGTAATGCAAACGCACACACTTTTTTCCCCAAAAAAGTGCATTCAGAAGCATAGTGAATACAAAGAACGTGGCCATAATAATGGCCCTCGGAGCAGAAAATAAGCACTTGGAATACTAAATTGCTTATATCTCAGGAACCAACAACGTATAAAAAAATTAAAATCTCATATTATTTATGATTTTTCAGGCTAGTTTTGCACTTAGCCCCCCAATAGGGGACTAAGAAGTTTTGTGACGAAAAATCCGTATCTCGAACCGTTTTCGAGATAAGGGGCCCGAAAGGCACAGTGGATGCTGTAATGTTATCTCACGGGAAAAATCATCAATTTCGGACTGACATAACTTTGCAGCCCTGTTATGTTTTGGCAACAAACCATCAAAAGGCACATGAGTGTGATGTTGGCTTTCTTCCCTGCAAATTGCAGCCCAAAAGACCAAACTGTTGTTTTGCAGCAGGATGGCAAAGATTTTCTGTTGTTTTGACCATAGTGTCTCAAAGTACTGTCACAGATCACGACACTTTAGCAAAACAAATCACTAAAGTGTTGCATTTGCAAAAGTACTCTACGACACTACTTTTTACAAAAATTTTAAAAACATATTTCTGGGGAGTTTTACCTCCAGAAAAAGACATGGCTAGCATTCTCAGGACTCGACTTGGTGAACACAACAAGAATTGTGTCCCTAGAGGGTGCCAAATTTAAATGGCAAGCGTTTCTCTGACCACCAACTGAAAAAATAAATAGCTGAATCATGAAAGTAAAAGGGTCATTTGTGACAGTAAAAATTGCATTTGTGACAGTGTCGAATAGTTTGTTAACTTTTCCCATAGACTATAATGGGATTCAGTTTTTTTGAATAACTTTTGAACCATTTAATATTTTTTCACAAAAATCTTCAAAAGGCACATCAGGGACCCCAGCTGCATGATCCCTGATGTTTTCAGACTGATCATGCAAACAATGCTGGCTGTAGGCATGAGCAAAGAAACACGCAAAATGGGGTGCTCAGACCTAACTATAGTGGCACTACCGTGCCACTATATCTATCTATATATCTATATAGCTATATATATATATATATATATATATATATATATATATATATATGGTATGCGGTAGTGTTACCATAGTTTGGGTTGAGGAGCTCTTTTAAGGTTAAAGGGTCAAACTTTACACCTTAACAACTTTGGAAACGTTCCACGGATTTGCCTGAAATTTGGAATGCATGATCAAGAACCATACACCTTGGGATCTGCCAAGTTACGTACTGGTTGGATATATGACTGTGGAGTTATTAAGCGTGATCTGTGCTCACGTTTATGCTATATAGTGAATTCTTTGCTTGTGCCTACAGGTCGCATGGTTTGTGCGAGCAGTCCAAAAGCTTCAGAGAACGTGCAGCCAGAGTGCCCAATGTGCTTTTTGAAGATTTCATGAAAAAATATTGAACGGTTCAAAAGTTATTCAAAAAACAAGTTCCCATTATAAGTCAATGGGAAAAGTTAACAAAAAGTTTGACACTTTCACAAATGCATTTTTACTGTTGCAAATGGCCCTAGTACTTTCGCAAATCCACCATTTTGTTTTCAGTTGGTGACCAGAAAAATGCTTGGCATTTAAAATTGGGACCATCTAGGGACACAATTTTTTTTTGTGTTCACCTAGTCGGAGCCTGAAGATGCTAGCCATGTCTTTATTTTGGGGTTAAACACCCCAGAAATATGTTTTTAAAAGTTCTGAAATTCTCACAAAGGACTTTATGCTCATGACACTTTCGCAAATCCAAGCGAAAGCCGCGAAATCAACAAAGCACTTGCAAACACGCAATGGCCAAAATGATAGGAGTTCTTTGCCACCTTGCTGCAAAAGAACGTTTAGGTCTTTTGGCATGAAATTTGAAGGGAACATAGCCAACATCTCACAGATGTGACTTTTGGTGGTTTGGTGAAAAAATATTGCATGGCTGCAAAGTTGGCATTTTTTTCTCATAGACTAACATGGAGGCGTATGCCGTGCCTTTCGGGGCTCGTATCTCCAAAATGATGTGAGATACAGATTTTTTGTTGTGAGTTGCATAGCCCAATGTAGTAACAAAATCCTAGCAAGGAAAATCATGATTTTTTGTGAAATGTAAAATGTTTTTCTACGTCGTGCGGTTGCTGAGATATTAGCAATTAAGTACTTCCAATGCTCATTTTCAGCTTCGATGCCCATTACAATGCATACATTCTTTGTACACACTATGTTTCTCTATGCACCTGTTCAGCAAAAACAGGGTATGCACTTCTGTTACTGTTGCAGTTACTGTTTCAGCTTGAGTTTCTGTCCCCATTTGCATTTACGTCCCTGTGTACGCCACCGTGTGCATTACCCTTTACGTTGTCATTTGAGCTTGTGTTTTCGTTACTGTTACCATTTGCGTTTACACTACTGTTTCTCTTTACGTTGTTGTTTGCGTCACTGTGTGCATTGCCATTTCTGTTTATGGCAGCCCTTTCATTTGTGTTTCCGTTTCTCTTTCATTTTGCTTCTTCCTTGCTGTTACTGTTACATCATCATCATCATTCTAAAAAAGAAAGGAAATTAGAGGCAAAAAACGACATTTAATGCATTAGTTAGGGTTGTTCCACAGTGACTAAAGTGTGGCAATTCGGTATGAGGGTTGAAACCCCCCCCTTGGACTCCCCACAGCCCACCCCCACAACCGGCATCGTGGTGTGCCATGGTGTGCCACCTCAGATTCTTTACACATGTGATAGGGTGTGAGTTAGGCTGATGACCCCATGGCACACCACGATGCCAGTTGGGGGTGGGCTGTGGGGGTCCAAGGGGTTCAACCTAACACTGAATTTCCTCACTTTGTCACTGTGGAACAACCCTAACCGATGCATTAAACATAGTTTTGCCTCTACTTATATATATATATATATATATATATATATATATATATATACACATGTAATCATTGCTTTTCTTTTGTATCACAGGCCATCATATAGTCGAACTTGGTGTGTGCATTTCTTTGCTTGATAGGAATTTTGGCATCAGAATACCATCAAGCCAGGCAAGGTAAGTATTTGTTTTGTTTTTTTTGGGGGGGGGAGTGTTATTATTTGGAAACAAGTTTCATTAATGGTTTCTTTTTTTGTGAATTCTTCACAGTTTTCTGTGTATCCTCCAGTCCATTTCTGATGGTTGGGATTCATAGCAGTTGTGGGTGTGATATTGAACTTCTTTATTTGGAGAAAGCACTGATGGCAGCACACAGCACTGAAATGTTTCCTGCAAAAACAGATGAACAAGAAATTATTAGTACTTCATTGCAGTAACACTTTCTGTTCAAAGTGTGGCGATTACTGTCTGTTATATAGCCAGTCTAACAGATACCAAGCTCTTAGTAAGCCACACCAAGACAAAATCACAAATTTATTACATGCAACCCATGCACTGTCCCAATGTCATAAGTTACATTTTAAAAGACATATTGTCATGACCTGACTAAAACATTGTTCAACACCGCCATGGCCTGCTGCAGCAATACAGTGTCTGATGTGCATGAAAAATATGTTTTGTGACATACATGTCACCTACTTTCTGTGATTTATACTGTCTTGAAAAAATGAACTGCAAAAAAGACCTGATAAAATAAAATTGATATACTTACCTGAAACGGATAACCTATAGGCGGTTATAGACTGTACTGCAGCACTACAGTCCTCCAGTCCAGGAGAGTGCTTGAAATTATTAACCTGTAAAAAAGGAAAATAAGTTGACCATATGTGTTTCTCAAGTGCATCTCAGAAATGCAACAGGAAGCCAAACAAGGAACTTCCATAGTATGAAAAATTAGTACACATACTCACTGTAAAGTATTGATAAAAAGAAGCCTTATGGCTGTGCTGCTGGATGTGGTCTCCATCTGCCATGGCATGGGCAGGGCACAGGATGGAAAACAATCACATTCCCTCTCACTGAGATAGTATCTGGCATATTTGCTGATTGCACTTTACTGGTGGTGATCATGGGTGCAATATGATATTCCCTTTCACTATCTGGTGGCTTTGGTTGACTGCAGTTTACTGGTGGTGGTCATGGGTACAATATGATATTCCCTCTCACTATCTGGTGGCTTTGGCTGACTGCGGTTAACTGGTGGTGGTCATGGGTACAATATGACATTTCGTCTCACTATCTGGTGGCTTGGGCTGATTGTGGTTTACTGGTGGTGGTCATGGGCACACGATGACATTCCCTCTCCCTATCTGGTGGCTTTGGCTGAATGAGGGTTACTGGTGGTGGTCATGGGAACAGCTGCAACACATTTCCTCTCACTGTCATACACACACGGGTGGGTGGCTGGATATGGTGCGTATTGTGTTACAGCAGTTCACTCTCAATCAGGAGGCAGATATCGTTACTTTACTACAAATGGACAGTTGTGTTTAAGAGGCTGACTGTGTTTAATAATGACAGCAGCAGACATTCTGTTAAGTCTAATCAGAAATAATATCAAGGCAGGGAAGGTAAAATAGAAGGACTGTGAATTTACTTGAGCCAAATTTCAAATATGAAATCATGGAATGAGACTCATTCAAGGTGGGACACTGATTTTACTTTTATGAAAAACAAAACATGTACCTTTGAAAAAATGTGATAGCCTTTCAACCAGTTAACTTAAAATCTGCCAACATCAATCTCATCATCATCATACTGGCAGTTGCCCTTACAGTCATCAGTGTGTGAATTGTGCCCACTAGGGAATTCTTTATCTATGATTTCATCATCTACCTCAATGGTAGGCTGTTTTATGCTGCCACCAGGATGGTCTGCTTCTCTCACATCACCACAACTACGACCGTGATGGGGTACGAATACAGAGGTTGCAGTTTGAACTGGTATATGCCCCTGATTCAGTTTTATGAACGTCAGCATACTGACATTTGAAGGAGAAAGGTTTGTAGGACAGTCCTGAACTATTGCCCCCAAAGAACTGAATACCCTCTTGACACTTACACTGGATGGTGGGCAGGTCAGATACTTCAGTGACACTGAGGTCAGCTCTGGTCATTCACTGACCCCTCCACTCCAGTATAAAAGAGGATTATCAATTACTGACAGATGCCTGTTTTCAGCCAAATATGAGTCAACCATTCGCTGTGCTGCATGATGTCCAGTGGTTGACTTATCATCCTGTTCTCCAGATTCATTGATGTCACAAATCCTGACTTGGCACAAATCACCCCAATGTGGGTTAATGGCAACTGGTTTTGATGACAGACCACCTGGGACTGCAGCCACCTTACAGGATGTGCTTGGTACTACTTCAAAATGACCTTTAGCCTTGTTATGCTGCTGAGGTTTGCAGACCTTGGCATGTGACTTCTGTTCCTCATGAACCAAGTGCACCAGGTGCCCACTGACATTTTTAAGCTGTTTAGGTCCTCCTTCCAGTAGTGATGCAATTCCACATTTGTATCGTGGGTCCAGCATTGTTGCAATTTCAAATTCATCACTTTGCTGAATGCTCAAGATGTGCTGATTGCAGTTGAATACTGTCAGCATGTGTTTCAGTAACACACTGTTGGCACAGTCTCCAGAACCATCAAGGCTATGCTGTAGATTCAGCAATGTCTGCCTCAGCACCTGCAGCAGTGGAATTGATTGGCTGATGGAGGCAGATTCACCACTCACTGCCTGTGTGGTGTGTTTAAAAGGGCCTCAAAATTGTTATAAAAGAGTCCATGAGACACCACTGTTCAGTCGTGAGAGACATGAAGGCCCCGGAACTGTCATGGTTAGTGTGCATAACAAGATATGCAGAGATTGCTTTATATTCTTCATACAACCTCTCTGCCATGTATAAAGTTGAGTTCCACTGTGTGACAACTTCTAGCTTGAGGCGGTGCTGCAGGAAGCTGTTTTGGATCTGCAGCTGCCAAAGCTGGTAACGGGCCTTTGCAGAGCTTGAAAAGTGCAAACAGATATGGTGTGTAACTGTCAACATTTCCTTTATAACACGGTGCTGCAGAAACACCTGGACCTCCAGATTTAAACAGTGGGCCAAGGATGGAATCTGAACAAAGCCACCATTCATGATGCATTTAACCACATTTGAGCCATTGTCACTTACTATAAATCCAGCTCTCAGTGACGGGGTTCAGTCACTCAAAAATTTTGGTCAGTAGCAAGTCCAGCATGTTTTCACCAGTGTGGAAACAGGCCACACTGCACATTGCAAGTGTTGCATGCTATCCAGTTCCTGGAAGGTTGAAACCATGACAGTCTGTCTTCCTACACTGATTATTCCCACTACCACCAGCACAAACAACCCCTGGCACCTTCACCCAATGTGCAGTAATACACAAATATGAACTCCCAGCCTTTTTGCCACTTGTCCACATATCCATACGTAAATGGATGAATGGTGAGGAGGAATGATGAAGGGCATGTCTTACAGAGTTGGCCACAGTCCAATATAACTCAGGGACAGCATGGGTGGAAAAGTATGTCCTAGATGGGACTTTCCATTTCGGACAGGTGCATGCCACAAACTGAGGGAATCCTGAATTCTCCATGAAGGAGAAGGCCAAAAGATCAATTGCCAGCATTTCAGCTACAGAAGCATTAAATTCACATAACACTGCATGATTGGGTGGGTACTTCAGGTTAGGGGCAAAGATACTCTGCAACATGGGCTTACTTGTTGTTACACATTTTGCATGGGGTGTGCCAAATGGCTCTGCTCTGAGAATGACCAGGTGTGGGGTGCTTTGGACATGTGATGAAGATGGGTGCACAGGTGACAAGTCCACAAATGAAGTTGTTTTCCCATTTTATGCACAGGGGTTAATGTACCACTTGCACTAGGCATACTGCATTGATCACCACCGCTGTTGCTACTCTGACCACCACTGAACAAGATTTCTAAATCATAATCCTCCTCATCATCATGCCTAGAGTAATCCTTTGGTGTTATTTCAATGCTACTACAGAAATTGCTACTTGGTCTTACACTCATGGAAGTGGATAACATGCTCAATAAGGTGATGACAAGGGTGAGCACCCCACTATGGCATTAGCTTCCCTCTTGTGCCGAGTCCACAGTGCCATGTGCCTGTTCTTAAGATGTGTATTCTGGCCCCCGTGCCCAGATGACTCCCCTTATTACCTTGACTCACATGTGCATGGCAAACCTGGCAGACTGCAACTGAGTCATCATTTGCATCTTGGACAAAAGAAATCCCAAACAAGTGATTTTGATCCCCTACTTTTAACATGTCCCTGATTCTGCGTATTGGACACTGTTTTTTTAACCACTGAAATGGGGGATGTACTACGCAATTTCTCTTGCTGGACACACTTGGACTCTGACTTGACCATCACGACTACCTATGATTATTACTGGGTCATCATTGTCATTATCATCATCATTATCATCAACAGGAACTGCTACGTCACAGCTTTTTTGAAGAGAGGGGGATTTAACACCAACAGATCCAGACACAGCCACCTTAACTTTCTTTTCCTCCTGTTCCCAAAAGGGGTAATTGACATCATCATATTCATCATCCTCATCCACAGTTTCAGCTTGGATGCTGTCCTGTGGAGAACATGTTCCAACCACAGCATCATTATCATCACCTGATATTTTTGCGCCACACGTTGAATCATTGGATGGCAAAGGCATGACCTCAACAGTGCTGGAAATGTGACATTGTGAGTCATCGTCATCAGGATCAGAATCATGTTCAACTACCAGGGGGATGTTGGGGAATATGACATCATCTACACTGTCAGTCACAGCTTTAGACTCAACTATATTTTCTAAAATGGTTACCTGGTCAGAAGTGGAACTTGGGGCAGCAATACTCAAGCCAGCAGAAACTGCATTAACACCACCAGCGGGGACATCATCTCCTCCAACTATCAGTACAGCAAGAGATTGTGCTGCAAAAACATTGATGGAGAAATCCTGACATCAGCTGTGCACTTCTGTGTGCTACCATGCCCACATCCAATGTTGCCACTGGCAACAGTGCCATGGCCAGAAACAGCTTTGCTTTCACTTCTCTTTGCAGGCATTTTTGGGGATCACCAAGAAAATTCTAAACAAATTTAGGTTTATGAACTTTCAGTTTGTGGTGGATGGGAAGCCAAAAAACAAATGTGGCTTGCAAATGGAGATTGGGCACTAAACAGATGCCAATACACAGACAGATTATTGTGCTGTGCACTCAAGAGATGTTGATGCAAAGGCACAACAACACCTTAACCAGTGCTCACAAATCCAAAACTGGAAAAGAATACCTTTTGCTGGTTGGGGGGGTGGGCAGTGCACTGCAGTAACAGTCCACTACCAAGATACCACTAAGCAGTACAAAATAATGCAGATGGATAACAGGTTCACAGTGCTGCAATTACTGTGTGGCACAATAAAATGTGTCTGATTTGATGGCACGCATTGTACACACACTCACACACAAACACTACAGGTAATGCGCAGCAAATTGAAAACTTCAGTACTATAACCACATCTTTTAAACAAACTAAAATTATGTACTGCACCACAACAAGTAGCAAAAAAATGTAAACAATTACTGAAAATATTACTGTGTGTACATGAACACAATTATACAACAAAAATATAACCAAAACAGTTAGAAAGACTGCCTTTCCCCCAGATAATCTACCTCCACCACAGATATGACCTTCCCCCCAAACACACTTCTACAGTGTCTGTCAGTACAAAGACTGAATATTCTAAATTAACATTCAAAATCCACACAAAAACAATAAACACTCGATGATATGAGCACAGGAGGGTTTCCTACAATCGATGTACTAAATTTTGAGCAAAAAAAAGGCTCAAAAAGGCTTTTTGAATGGTTTTTAGAGGGTTTGAATCTCAGAGCTCTGAGAACAAAGCTACCACTACACACACACACACACACACACTACAGAGAATTGAGGCTGTGCAGAACAATCTAGAGCCCATGTGACCTGCAACCCCATGAATCACTGAAAAATTCGCCTTAGAGCTCACAAACACGGTGAAGTAATGCGAAGTACATTGAAATCAATGTACTTCGCATTAAAATTGGTGTAGAAGTGGTTGGGGAAAGGTGGAGTAACGTGTAGTCAGTGCTTCCAGTGGACTTTACGATAATGATTGGAAGGCAGAGTACTCCGCTTCATGTTGCGGATTACTCCACAGATTCTGGTTTAATACGTGAATTGCTCCACGTAGCGGATTTTGTCCACTTCGCCTACCTCTACTCATAGATAGCAAACAGCTAGAACCAGACAAGTTGCTCCCAACTTGACTGTGTCCAAGAAGCTACGTGTCATAAAGGATCTGCTAAGTACATGGTCCAATAGCAGATTTGTCTAGGCTTCTAGTGACTTTTACTGCCAGCTGTTGTGGCATTTAGATTTACCATGGGAAGTTACAGCTGGTTCCTCGGTGTGTTACTAGCTTTACTAGCGCTCAGCTCAATTCTTCAGAACTCTCATCCCTGCCTAAAGTGGAATGACCCTTGTGCTTCTCCCTATCCTACGTCCAACAGCTCCTTTCAGGTAGCCATTCTGGACTATTGGGCTTCTCAGCTGTCTCTGCCGGGGAGTGGGACATCTTCCGAGCTGCCTCTGCAGATTACTCCCCCATCCAGACTCGAGTCTTCCTACTCATGGCAAATTCCTGTCAGGACACTAGTGGCTGCAACTCTAGGCCAGTATAATGCCAGGAGTGGGTACATGCCTACCCATTAACACCACCTCCCCTATCGCCCAAAAAATAGCGTTTACAAATTACAGTTCGTCGCCTTAAAAAGAATCCTGCTTCTTTTACTATTGTGCTTAGGCAATGTCGAACTCAACCCAGGACCATTAGACACCCTTGCTTCTCCATCAGACCTGGCAGGTATCAAAGTAATATCTTTTATGCATCTTAATGCCTGTAGTTTGCTGAAAAAGTTCACCCTTATCCAGGCTTGGGTGAACCACATCCTACCTGATGTCCTAGTGATCACAGAGACCTGGCTTAGGCCAGCCACCCCAGACAATGAAATCAATATCCCAAATGATTTACTCTTCCGAGCGGGTAGGCAATCAAGAGGAGGTGGGTTGGCAATTTATATAAGGAACAAATACTCAGCCACATGCATAGATGCATCATCCTCCCCCAAAGAATTTGAGTGCTTGACCCTAAAGATCGAACTTTCTCCTTTCAGTGCACTCTGTGTAATAGGCTGCTACAGGCCCCCTTCTGCCGGGCCTCATCTCCAGTCTCACCTCAGTTCCATACTCAGGCTCAGTTCCTTGGAAACCATTATTCTTGGTGACCTGAACTACGATTGGCTATCAAGTGCATCAGCTCCCTTGAAATCCTTTTGTGACATTCTAGGGCTGGTGCAACTCATTGGTGAGCCTACTCACCCAAATAAAAATAACCTTAACAACAGCTTCCTCTTAGATGTAATTTTGGTTAGCAAGCCAAATCTGTTCTCTCATGTCAGAACATTTTTCTCAGACATTAGCGATCATTTTATAATCACCACCATTAGATCCATGCACAACCCACAGTTTGTGGCAAAGTTCTCTATCAAGAGGTGCTAAAGCAACTTCAATTTGTTTGCATATGTCCACAACTTGAAACATTCTAGCCAAAACGGTTAACAGGGCATATACTATTTTTTACGATATTTTAAGTGAGGCTTTAAATAAGCATGCACTCTTGGTTAAGGTGTGGGTCAGGAGCAGCACCTGCCGTTGGTTCTCACCTGAGCTCAAAGCATCCCTGTTAGAAAGGGATACTTTATGGAAAAAAGCCCGAAGAAGCAAGAACGACTTGGATCAGTGTCTTTTTAAGAGAACATGTAACAAGTGCACCAAGTTGGTCAGAGCAGCCAAGGCCACCTACTATCATTCAGAGCTAGCCTCTGCTTTAAGAAATCATTCAAACCTCTGGAAAACATTAAAAGACATGTCTGAACACACACCTGGTAATTCCATTCCAGCAAAAATTAAGTCCGGTGGCAGCGTTATCTGTAACCAATTGGAGATATTGGAAGCCCTCAATAACCATTTTGCAGTGGCAGGGCTAGCATTTGATACTTCCCCTGCCAATGACCTCCGCACAGCTCAGGGCCCACCAACCCAATCTCCGCAAAGACATAGACAGGATGGAAGCTGTCCAGAGGAGGGCAACTAAAATGGTGCAGGATCTGCACCGGAAGACATATGAAGTGAGACTTAAGGAGCTTAATATGTATTGCCTCGAGGAAAGGAGGGAGAGGGGGGACATGATAGAAACTTTCAGGTACCTCAAGGGAATCAACAAAGTCCAAGAGGGTAGCATCTTTCAAAAAAAGAGGTGTGCAAGAACAAGGGGGCACAATTTGAAGATAGAAGGGGTGGCTCAGAGGTAATTTAAGGAAGTATTTTTTCACAGAGAGGTTGTGGATGCATGGAACAGCCTTCAGAGGAGGTTGTGGAGTCAAAAACAGTGGTGGAATTCAAGCATGCATGGGACAGTCATAAGGCAATTCTAGGGGGTGGGAGTAGGAAGAAGTAGGCTGCTGGTTAACTAGGATCTGAAGCTTATCCATCAGGTAGGGAAATGGGCAGACTGGGTGGGCCAAGCGGTCCTTATCTGCCGTCAAATTCTATGTTTCTATGTTTCTATGTTACTGAGGAGGCCTTCTCCCTCCTGCCTGTCTCTCTAAAAGAGGTGGAAGACCTACTGCTGCAACTGGACACCAGGAAGGGAGCAGGCTCTGACTTCATAGAGCCATACTAGCTGGAATGTGCCTACCATGTGCTTGCAGTGCCAATCACCCACCTATTCAACATGTCACTCTCCCAGGGTAGCCTCCCCCCTCAATGGAAAATAGCCCATGTCATTCCTCTATTAAAAGCAGGTGATCCCTGCGATCTAAATAATTACAGACCGATCTCCCTCCTCCTCATCCTGTCTAAATTACTAGGAAAAATAGTGTGTGGCCAGCTAGGGGTACAAGTAGAATCCAGAAGCCTATTAAACCCAGTTCAGTCTGGATTCAGAGCAAAGCACAGCACCATAACAGCCCTAGCTAAGGTGACCAATGATTGGCTCCTAGACCTTGACAACAAGAAGAATGTCTGTGCCATTTTCTTGGATCTTAGTAAGGCATTTGACACAGTCGATCACAGCCTGTTTCTTTCCTCCCTAAGCACCTTAGGTCTGGACCATAAATCTATGTGGTGGTTTGCAGACTACCTCAGAGAACCGGAAACAGCAGGTTAAAGCTGAAGGTGATCTTTCTCCATTAAAACATATGCTGAGGGGTATGCCCCAGGGCTCTATCCTTGGTCCCCTCTTCTTTGCAGTCTACATTAACAACATCAATGACCCCATCAGAAAAGCCAACATCCACTTATTCGTGGACAACATTGTACTGTACTTGAGTCGTCCCACGCCGGAAGCAGCCTGTGAAGACCTCCAAGCTGAATTTAACCTTCTACAGTACCAACTCATAAACAAAAAGCTTTTGCTCAATGCAAAAAAGACAAAAGCCATGCTCTTCTCCCCCTCCTTGCATGCGGCAATTCCTGCTGGGGTTGGGGGGCTACCCCACAAATTACCACTGTTCTTGGAGAAACACTAGAGTATGTAGCTAAATTCAAATATCTAAGAGTTTGGCTCAATCATAAACTTTCCTTTGCCGACCATCTCGAAGAACTACAGAAGAAACTAAGGCAAACATTAGGATTATTCTACAGAATTAACCACCTGCTCACAAAGGAGGCCAAGAATCAACTGGTTCAAGCTACCTTCCTATCTTTAATAGATTACGTGGACCTGCTCTACAGCCACTGCACTGCCTCTGCACTGGCTAAGTTGGACACCCTCTACCACAGAGCTATCAGATTCATTACTGGCCTTCCCACTTTCCACTTACCACTGCTCCCTGTACTCATCGTTAGGCTGGACTTCCCTTCACTATAGGAGGAATAGAAATGCCGCCCTATGGGCCTTCAGAGCGGTGACCAACAAGCTCCCTTCATACGTCTCAGATTGTATTCCCCAAAGTGTGTTAGGCACCTACGCTCTAAGGAGCTATTCCCTAATTGCCCTCCAAGTTCCAAGGGTCAACACTCGTTTCGGAAAAGCTGCTCTAAGCTTCTCTTTACCCATATTGTGGAATGGTTTTCAAAGGAACTTGAAGCTGAGCTGCCTTGTTAGCCTGAATATCTTCAAGGCGCTCTACGATCGCTACATGAAAGCACCTTGCAAATGTTTTCCTCACCGCTAGCCCACTAATTCCGCAACTCCCCCTTTCCATTCTGACACTCACCATGTTTCTACCCCTGGCTCTCACTCTTTCCCCTATTAACTATTCCTGCTGCACCCACCCTTCCCTGTCCACTCCAGCCTGGCTAAAGTTCCACCCCATCCATAGTAGTGTCCCAATTATCTACCCCGCCTCCATCATTATCATAATAAATAAATACATGACAGCCATCATAACTTTCTGTGGTTTTAGCCCAATTTTTCCCCCAGTTGTTGGTAATATATCCCTCCTCTTCTTTACATCTCTAACCTGCCACCCCATACATGGCCTCTTTCCCCTATATGTGTAGTTGCCGACTGCCTCACTCAAAAGATCTCTGCTTATAACCCGTGTATGCCTATAGTTGATTGTACATCTGCTGACTTCTTCAATTATAAAATAATGCTGTTTTTTTTTATTTATTTCAACCTTTTACTGTACTGTATACACTGTATATACTTTTTCTTCCTTGTATATTATTGCTTTCTGTATACCTGCTTCTGTACTGTACTTTGATGTATTCATGACCAGGTCCACCTTGCAAATGAGCCTTGCTCAATGGTGCCTGTCTGGATAAATAAAGATTTTGATTGATCGATTGTTTACTTTGTGGATTATTTTATGAACCATGGCTTGTCTGAGCTTTTGTATTTGCATAACACCTCCCTGACTCACCTGGAGCAGTACCTTAGGTACCAGATTCTGTACTAGCTGGGGATGTTCATTTCCCCCTCATCCGTTACCTGCTTCTGTATTCAGCATCTGGATTCTGGCTTTCCTTCAGTGTGTAAACATGGTGTTCCTGCTCTTTACCATCTTCTACATGTTCTTACCCAGCATTTACATCATCTACATGTTCTTACCCAGCATTTACATCATCTTCATGCTGATCTTTAATGAAGGGCTGTTGGGAGGGATGGGCTACATCAGCACCTTCAACAAAATCAGTTGGGAGGTTACTGATAAACATTGGGAGTTTGCGATGGAAGCAGCCTTCATCTTGGGCATGTTAGGAATTTCCATCTCTGAGGCCCTAGACATTGCAGTCCACTACTACTTCAGCAGCTTGCCCTGCCAGAAAGCTGGCATTGCTGAAAGAGCCAGATGCTTTTACCTCCATAACATTGGACCAGGAATTTGAATTGTTATTCCCAGAGCTACTATGAGAGGTGGGTTGTAGTGTAGAGTAACTGTTAAATTTACCTATACATTCTGTAATAGACAGAGAAAATAGGACAGACTAGATGGGCCTTCTGGTCCTTTTCTGCAGACAGTTCTGTTTCTGTGTTTCTCACTGCTTCATCCACCTCCCCTGTAAACCAAATAAGTTGCCTATTTTCCTTACCCTTCTGCACTTGCCTCAAGCAGGAGTGGATGACCCATTGCAGGCTTTTCTTAATGATGTCTTATTTCTCCTCTATACCCCTTGCCCCACTAACCTGCTTCACAGCTTCTTTCTCATTTCCCAAAAATTTGCCTTTCTGAAATCCAGGACATTAGTGCAGGAGTTGGCTTACTTCTTGCCCAGTTCAACAGTGAATCATACTGAAACACATTTGCTACTACCCAGTGGTTCATCTGCTATTTTGTCCCTAGCATAATCACTACTCCTGAGTCCAGGGTTGCCCCTTCTCTTATTGGTTCCTTGTTCCCCTGAACCAAGATGCCATCCTGGAATGTAGCCATGTGTGACTTTCTGGGGCTGCTTCCCCTGTGATTATAAAATTCACATCTAGAAGATTGAAGTATCTCATGGTCACCACATACTCCTGTGATGCTAATCCTTTCCATTTCATCCACTATTAGCCCCATTCTTTTGATTCTGTGGCTTATATGTTACCTTCATTTTCACCTACCTGCCCCTGGCAGTTTCTATTTGTGCCACAGTGACTTTGTTTATGCATTCTTGCTTTTGATGTTTTTTGGATTGTCATGATTCTGTCCCACACATATAGGACAACTCCTCCTTTGCCCTAAGTCCTGTTTCTTCTAGGGACTGAGTACCCTGAGATTGTGAGGTCCCAGTCATGATGCAGTGTTACCCTGTTTCAGTCATGGCCTTAAAGTCCACTTGGACATCTGCAACTAGTACCTGATGATCCCCCATTTTTCTCAGGCTTCTGGTGTTAATGAATATGGCTTTCCAGGTGGTTTGATACCCCATTCTACTTTTGACTATACCCATAACCCTCATTTGCTTTGGTATCCTCTGGCTGTGGTGGCGTATTCTCCTTGTAATGCCTTTTGCTGTAACAGTTTGTTCTGTTACCATGATGTGCAAGTCTCCGTACTACCTCTACCTTCTCCCTACATATACTATCCATAATGTCATGGAGTGCCATATATTTCCCCCTTGTTTGCCCAAACTTTCAGGTCCAACTAGAATATAGACCAGAATATACTTTAGAGCATAACCTGAATATATAGGTAATGGTTTTAGAATATGTTATTATTTTTATGTTCGCTAATATCAATTGTATGTATTGTGAGAACTGTACAGTGCCCAGAGCCTAGTTTAAATTCTGTCTGATGAATTCTTCAAGCTTCCTTCCCAACACCTTGAATCCACCTCTGCTGTGATACAGGCAGTCTGGTGTATACCAGGCATTATCTTTTAAGGAGGTTCACTGGGCTCACATTTTAAAGATTCACATCAAAGCAAAATACTTGGCCTGGAATTCAGAGCACTGCAGCATTTATGCCTCCCTGAAATAGGAGTTGACTGAACATGTCTCCTGTTACAAAGTGAAATGTACCGGATTTTCAAACTGTGGACCCTGACCCCTGAGGTTTTTAATGATCAAACTGATTTCAAACCATATTTGCAAGTATGTTATTCTGTTCAGTTTTTCAGGACACCCTGCTTTTTCCATGTTCTTTTCTTAAATATTTTTATTCCACATCTTACATTACTTATAGTGTTTCTTTACATTGTGTAGTACAGAAACATATTTATAGGAACCACCTTTTATTCTTTTTTATATTTTCCTTTTTATTCTGACTCAGTCATATAAGTCATTTACCTTTATATGGAATGTCAATAAATATTATAGTAGACATAATGAGGATATGACTTTTTTGTTGTCAGTTTAGGAAAATATGAGTGATATTTTGATTACTGTCATATAACATAACCATATACATACAGCTATTGATAAGAATTAGTACTTGTGCAGTTGGATGAGCTGAATTACTTGTGATATCGAATGGATTATTATTTGACTATTACTTATTATACTTTAGATTTACCAGCTCCATGGCATTATGATAAATTACATATTGAGATCTGCTATATGTTTTGGGACTTGTGGGATTCTTGTAGTGGCAATTATATTTTGTGCTATTGCTGCATTTCAACACTATGATTGTTTCACAGCACTAGAACTCTCATAGCATCTGATGTTTGATGAATTACACAGGAGATTAATTAATTATCTGGGGGTATTTAACCTGAGATTAATTACTTGGGGTGTTTATGTGCTGATGTTGTGAGACAGCCACCCCCTCCCCCGACCCCTGAGGACGCCACTTTTGAGTGCAGATACATAGGGGCTGTTCATCTAACTTTATTATTTTCTTTAGCTTCAGTGGTGCGTGCTGTTCCTTGCTGTTTTGGTGTACATTATACAGTTGCACCTTAGGGAGATGGCTGTGCTCTGCTTTTTGCTTTTTCAGTATCACCAGATCCCACTCTCTCCTCTACATCCTCACTATGCACCTCTTCAAATCAGGCAGATCACAATGTCTGGCTTCCCACACTCTTCACTGGCCAAGGTGTACAGACTGGGCAGGATCTTCTCCAAAGACTTACTTGGGATGCATACCTGTCTGTCTGCCAGGCTCTGGGTTGTTGGCCAGCCTCCCCATCCCTCTGACTTTTGAGTCTGAATTATTAAGTCTCTTCTCCTCATCTTGCCTTCTTTCCTCCTCATGCCCCCCAATAGACTCATCTTTCATGATGTGGGCCATACTGCTAATTTCCTTCCACTGAGACCAGGGACTGACATGGGTTCCTTTTTACCACACAACCCCTTTCCTGCCCTTCACATGACTAAATCCTTTCTCTGAAGTCCTTGGGAGCCTCTGGGGAAGAGGTGTTCTATATTCAGTCTCCTCGTGGATGGCTGCACCCCTCAGGCTATGGAGCTCAGCCCTGAGGTGGTTTATTTCTGACACAAGAAACCCCAACCTCCTACAAACCAGATAATCTTCTATCTCCACAAGTATCCTCCAGAAGATAGCTATGCTGCATCACTTACAATGTATTACCTCACCCCACCCTTTGGCATGCACAAACATTCAAGCCTCTCAGTGGAGGATATGCCTCTTACTCTTATGATACAATGGGTATGTACTTTGGTCAGTTATTGAGGCACTGTGTAGGTGCACCCTTGATGTGGATTTGAGGCTGAAAAGTATTTATCCTCAATTCAGGTACTTTTACTGAGGTACAGATTTGCTATGTAAACCTACCTCAGATATGATATATAAGCTGAAGGGTTACTTACAAGCTAAGTATTCTTGGAGTTACATGTAGACTACCACTGTTAAGCTGTAGTTGTTAAGGCTACTTACCCTTAGCTATAATAGCTCCTTTGTACTGCCCTGCGGTCGGTGCTCTTGTCTAGCCTACCTTGATTGGTAGGATAGAAATGGAGGGCTGCTTCAGAATCGAATGTGTGCTGTCTCCAACATTTAGTGTCACACAGTATCACAGAAAGAGATGGTCACTGTTGCTCACAGGTTTACTGACACCAGTCCAGATAAAGTGTAAGATCAGTATTTTATTCAAATAAAGTGCTAGATAATGAAGAAAAGCGCAGAGAAAATTAAGTCAGCACAAGGAACAGGCTAACACAAATGTTTCAAGCTAGTAATTATGCACTTTTTCAAGGTATAGTGCCCCTTTGTGTATATGCATTGCATTGTGATCCCTTAAAGGGATATACCACATAATTTGTTACTTAGAGTGCTGTCATACATATAGCTCCATGATAACACAGTTTGCACTCACACCCCTCAATTATCTATCACCATTCATCACCATAATCTACTCTCTACATCAAGACCATCTTGCTGCTTCAATGCTGACCAGGAATTTGCTAAAATAAGGTAAGTGCAGTCAATAGCTTTTTAATGTGGTTTGATCTTTTACTCATAACTTTATTTATTTATTACATTTTGGTGACTGGGTAGGCCCACTAAGCCCCGGAGGTCCCTTTTTAAGGGGGAAAAGTTTTAAAACTTTTATACAAAATTTTCAGAATTGCCTTTTTTGGTCTCCACCTCATGAACAAGGAAGGAGAAATGTTTCAAATCACCCTGGAAACAATTTTTCACAGTTGTTCTGTGAAATCACCAATTGGGCATGATTTGAAAAAAATGTCACCTGCCTGGTTCATGAAGTGGTGTCATAAAAAGACTTTGCAGAACATTTGGGGTCAACATCTCAACAAAATGCAGAGTTATGAATGACCATTGGCATTTTTTAATGTTTATCCATGACTTTGGTAATTTTCAATATTTTGCTCCCAAAGTTTCAACATAGCCCTTTTTAACTCCACCTTATGAACATGACAGTTATTGTGCTTCAGTTCCTGCTCAAAACATGTTTTTGCACTCATGACAAAAACTGACATTTTGGGACTTCCAGTTCTAGCTTGCATCATGGTAGTCGGCTAATTATAGCACTCTGCTTATCACCTGCTTAATTACCTCCCTTTCAACTATTTAGAGCCTACTATAATTATTTAAGTGTGTGTGAGGTACTCTGGTTTATAGGAAATACAAGGAGGAATAAAGGGAATGATTCCACTACTGTGCATTCACCTGTTTTTGTGGCAGCTCCTAGATCTCTGTTATGGCATCAGCTCCTCCATCGGCTGTAGCAATGATGAACTTCTCTGAAGACATAGGCAGTCCATCTAACGCTGCCTTGCTGAAAATATTGAGGGCTTTTAGGGGAGAGAGGCGCTCAGTGCACCAAGAGCTAAAGACTGCGATTTCTAGTCTCCACACTTGGCAGTGGGACTTAGAGTTGCAGCACACAAATACTGACTCCAGGGTCGACCAGCTGGTGAGAATAATGACTAAACTATTGCAAGAATCCCAGCGGCTGACTGGTAAGTGCAAAGACCTCAAGAACAGATTGAGGCATAATAATTAAAGAATTTATGGGGTTTCAGAAGGAGAGAAGGGCTCTGGGGACTTCTTACTTTTCCTGTAGGACTTGTTATCTGATTTGGATATTACAGACCTGTGTCCATTGCCAATTGAAAGGGCACATAGGGCTCTGTCTCTTTGTCCTACTTCACCTTCCCAGAACCCACCTTCCATTGTGTTTCATTTTATAACTTTACCACCAAGCAGGCATCATCATCAGAATCAAAATTATGTTCAACTACCATGGGGATGTTGGGGAGTATGACATCATCTATACTGTCAGTCACAGCTTTAGACTCAACTATATTTTCTGAAAAGGTTAACTGATCAGATGTGGAACTTAGAGCTGTAATACTCATGCCAGCAGCAACTGCACTAACACCACCAGCGGGAACAGCATCATCTCCTCCAACTATCATTGAAACAATGGATTGCACTGTAAAAAACATTGATGGAGAAGTCCCTTTACTGACATCAGCTATGCTCTTCTGCATACTACCATGCCCATGGCCAGTCTTGCCACTGGCAGCAGTGCCATGGCCAGAAACAGCTTTGCTTGCACGACTCTTTGCAGGCATTTTTGGGGATCACCAAGAAAATTCTAAACAAATTTAGATTGATGTACTTTCAATTTGACTAGAGTGCAGAATAAGAAGATTATACTGTACAAAGGATGAAGACGGCACTTTGACAATGACTATTCTGTGGAGCTTATGGCTCATAGATGGGCTTATGTGCCCCTCTTTCATATTTTGAAACAGGAGAAGCTACGCTTTTTGACTCCCTACCTGCTCAATTAAGGGTCCATTTTGCAGATGGCATCAACACCTTTGTAGACCCAGAAGCCATCTGACAGGAATTGAAATCCAGGCAGCTTCTATCTGTGGAGGATCAAATGGAGGTTACAGAGAATCGAGAGAAGAGGGAGTTGCAGAAGGATTCATGGTCAAAGGTGTCTTCCTCTGGGAAGAAACATTGGTCGGACCAGACTTTGGCTGAAGTGAAAGCCTTACTGCAGACTTTCTGTAGGGAGGACCATACCTGAGGGAGTTTTAAGTGTCTGCTACTGGATTTGCTTCTGTCTTTTTGCACGAGTGAATGACGCTTTTTGCTTTTTGACTTGGAACATATTTCTGCCTTAAGATCTGGCATAAGACCCTGGATGTAGCCTTGTTCCCCATCCCCTTTTTTCTTTTAATTTCTTTTCTTTCTTTTCTTCTTTCTTTTTTGCAGGCTCTTGAAAATTTTATTAGGATGGACCAGTCAATCTGCCTGTAATGGGTTGAGAAGATTTCCTCTGGACTTGTAATCTCTGGACTTTAAAAATGGTGCAATTATTCCTCTTTTTTCCTTTTTTTTTGTATAAGCCTAAAAGTTTTGTTTATTTCACAGGTCAAGCCTACGAATGTTAATGAGCCTTGGCATATTTAGAATTGATCTTTAATCTTATTGGGATGTTCATGTTACTGTTTTGGCTTATTTTGTTTGGGGGTTCCTTACTGGTTTACTTGTTTTTATGTCTAATTGGGGGTCTACAACTGGAGAAGTGTTGAGGGAGGCAGGTGTGGGTTATTGCTCTTCCTTTTTTCCTTCTCTGTCCCAGTTTAGTACAGCCTTTTTTGGTTTGTTGTTTATATATAGTGGGTGAATGGGGAAACTGTACTGGAAGATGCAGACTTAGAGGGTGATGCTGTTTGTGACTAGTGTCCAAGGTCACTGGTCCCTCACTCACCATTTCCTTCCTGTTATGGGGGGGGGAGTCTGGTCCCTCTACAGGAATATTCAAAATCCCTTTAGGCGAACATTGTCACCAGTCACCTAGTGGAGTACCAGTGGGTACCGGCCTCACTGGGGCCTTCGCGGATTATGCTAGTGAATTGTCTGTTTCAAGTTTTTTCTGGGAAGATTTGGGGAGCGGGATGTGGGAGGGGGACTACTGAAGGAGTTTCATTGTGGTTTTCATGGTGGGGTGGTTAGACTGAGGACAAGTGGTTAGTTTGGCACATTTTTTCTATATTGCATTTGAATGGGTTTGTTAAGGGTATGTTCATTAAGTGTAAAAGGTTTAAATAACATGAGCCAGAGTTATACAGGAATTAAACAGGTTGCATTATGATATCGTTTTTTTGCAAGAGACAAGGGCCTTGGATGTAGAACATAGTAAGCTCTGACGCTCTTGGGTAGGACTGGTATTTGCTGAGTCCCATCCCTCTTCAAAAAAAGCAGGAGTTGCCCTTTTGCTTCAATAGGGATTGTCCATTCAGGGGTAGAATGTTCCTAAAGACCCTGGGGGGAGTTATATTTGGAATTCCAGTGTATATTTAGGTCAGGTTTTGCATTTATTTTCAGTGTATGCCCTGACCTCACCATTTTGGGATTTTTTCTGACAACCTTTTTTGTTCTTAGCACAGTTGCCAGAAGGTCAAGTAATTTATGTAGGAGACTGGAACTGTGTGGGAGTGCCCTTTGTTAGATAGAACCTCAGTCTCCCTAATTCAGTGGGTCTTGTTCTAAGCAGTTGCGTGCATTGTTAATGGAAGGGGTTTGGGTAGAACTGTGGAGACAACAATTTTCCACTGTGAAAGATTATATATTGTACTCCCCAGCTTCAAGTTTGCATGCCTGGTTAGATAGATTTTACCCACAATGGAAATGGGCCCACACTTTCCAAGACATGTGCATTCATCCTATTTCTTTGTCTGATCATGCTCTGATATTTAGTACTGTGGAGGTAGGGTTGACTGATCGAAGTAGGCATTGGCATTTGAATGCATTTGAATGCAGGTTTACTTAAGGATCCTCTCCTGGTTTCATCAATTCGGAATGTTAATAATCAATATCTGGTGGAAAATGAGGTGAAAGAAACCACCCTGAAATTTGTCTGGAATGGATTAAAAGCAATTTTACAGGGACAGCTGATTTCTTATGCCTCCTTTAAGAAGAAAGAATCTGAAAAGAGACTTTCTCAGTTACAAGCAAAATTGACTAATTTAGAAAATGCTCGTAAGCAGTCGGTAGACCTCTCTTTACTTTCTCAGATCCAGAAGATTAGGGAAGAGATAAATAGTTTGGAACTTCATAAGGTTGAAAATGTACTCCACTTCACAAACCAAAAATATTATGAAGGGGATGACAGGGTGGTTAAATTACTAGCAATACAGCTTCAAAAGCAGGAAGCTGAAAGATATGTTCCACTGCTTATTTTGGTGTCTTTAGACCAGGAAACCCATACAAATCCCTCTCAAATCAATTGAGATTTTTTTTATTATTACTCTTATTTATATACCAAGGAAAAGGTCTGTGATCATGAGGTGTGAGTGGATGACTTCCTGCAGGGGATTCAATTGCCCGCCCTGTCACAACCTCAGAGAGACGGCTTAAACTCTCCTTTTTCTGAAGTGGAGATTGCAGGGGTCATAAAGGCATTGAAAGTGCGGAAGTCTCCAGGCCCGGACAGGTTTATTTTCAGAATTTCATAAGTTGTTTGCTCCTGAATTAGTCCCTATATTAGCTAAATTATGCAACTCAATTCAGGAGCCAGACACCTTACCAGACTCCTAGAATGAGGCTATTATAACCATACTACCAAATTCAGGTAAGGCAGCTATGAGTTATAAGAATTTCTGGCCTATTTCCCTTCTTAATTTTTTTTTATCACAACAGACTTTTATAGGTTTCATTATTACAAGGTACATTCTCACAGGGATACATTAATGCATGAGACAGGAGTAACAGAAAGACCAAAGTAATACCACTCTAATAGACAGTCTATAGAGAAAAGGTGTCATTTAACCCTGATAAGACCAAGCCTATCAATCTGCATTATAATAGTCACTAGAATGAATAAGGGAAAAAAACAGCAATTGGCAAATACATAGCCTGCCATTTCATGTAAAGAAAGAGAACATTAATTAGCCTCTACATGTACTTCCAGAGACTGTGGGGACCTGCGCCCATCCATGCCACTTCCAGAAGGGGAAAAAAAAACTCCAGCTGCTGAGCAACCATTTACTCTTAAGGGTAGCCGAGGAAGTGGAGGAGAGAAAGGAGAAGAAATGTAGCTATGGAGACCCAGGACCAGGGGATCCATTAAGGAGGGGGTTGCTTGGTGTGGGTGGGGAGATCTGGCATAGATGTGAATTCAGATATGCATCTCATTTCATATGATATTTGGGGAGTTGCCCCTGGCTAGAGTCGGAGAGGCTTTCTAGGGTGGCAAGCTGTGCTAGAGCAGTGTGCCAGGAGGAGATGGAGGCTGAAATTGTCTCCAGTTCCTAAGGACCAGATGCTTAGCCTCGAGGATGGCCATCAGAGCCCACCCCCATTGCGAAGGGCTGAGGTACTCCCAAGATAAGGGATCTCCCAGCAGTAGCATGGGATTGGATAGCCTGAAAGGCCAACCTAGTACACTGGCACAGTCTGAGGAGACTGAGGTCCAGAAAGGACTAAGCTTTGGACATTGCCAAAGGACGTGGAGCACATGGGCAAAGTCTTGGTGGCATCTCTAGTATTGGGAGTGCCCCAGTAAGCTGGACGCATGAAGAGCGGCTGGGGTTCTATTCCATCTAAGCAGGATTTTTAATTGGATGAGTTGACTCTTGGTGTCTCTATAAGCCATATGGGAAGACACAATTCATCGACCCCAGGTGTCCATGGAGATGGGTGCTTGCATGTCTGCCTCTCATTTCCATCTACGTGACACATTAGGATCAGGTTGCACATCCCGAAGTGTACCATAAAATCTCCCAGCAAGTCCTTGTTGTCCCAATGATTGATGCTGCTTACCTAGCCAGTGCCATTTGGGGTCAGCGGTCACCTGGGTGTGATAAGCACAGATCGTGCTCCGGATCTGGAAGTATCTCCAAAAATAACTCTTGGGGAGTGCAAATTGATCCTGCAACTGGTAAAAAGACAACAGCTCGGGACAGTTCAGGATACATAAGTCCTGGACTGGGAGGATTGACTACTAGCAAGGTGGTAAGGGAATACTCCCAGGCTAAGTTGGACTCCAATGCAACCCGTAGTGGGAGACTGGGAGTGGGGTAAGCAGACCAGTTAGTGGTCTGTGCAGCAAGGCATGACCGGCGGTAACCTTGGAAACATGGAAGGTCCAGACACCTGCCACCCCCCCGGTCCAATGAGCCCAGAGTTTAGATTGGCTCCATCTAGGAGTTGTCCCCTCCTAGAATAACCCAGAGACCAGCTTATCCAAAGAGTGGAATAGCTTGGAGGGAGAGATGGATAGAGAGGGTATTCAATAGGAATGCTACCCTTGGGAGGAAAATCATTCATACCACCTCCACTTTACCCCTCAATGACAGGTTGAGTTTATGCCACCGGTGAATCTCAGCTGTGAGGGAGGTGTGAAGGGGTGAGAAGTTCTCCAACTCCACCTCCGCCCACTGGTATGGGATAGTAACCACCAGGTAGGAGAAACCTTGTGGGGACCATTTAATATCAGTACCCCTTCAAGCAGTCAGCAGAGCAGGCCCTGTTCAAAGGAGCTAAAGTCATTTTTCTTTGGTTTACCTGCAGGTCTGACAGTCATGCAAAGTCCCAGAACACAGCCAGGGCATTTGGCAGGAACTGAGCAGGGTCAGATAGAGCGAGCAGTAGGTCATCTATATAGGCATTGACTAAGTAAGTAGCCCCTGCAGTGGGGATGCCAGTGATGCCTTTAGCCAAGAGGAACTTTCTGGTCAGTGGATCCAGAGCAACCAGAAAGAGAAGAGGGAAAAGTGGGCAGCCTTGTCTGGTGAAAGGGGGGAGAAACATCTTTATTGGTCAGCTCACTAGCCAATGGTAGGCTATAAAGGGTGGAGATCCAACCCCTGAAATAGGGCCCCAAACCATACATTTTTAATGTAGCATGCAGATATGCCCACTCCACTGAATCAAACACCTTGGAAAAATCCACCGCTAGGGCCGCCATTGGTGTCCAGGATTGCAGGGCCAGCCACTTAAGATTAAGCACCAACCTAGTATTATCTGCTCACCATTTACCGTTAGAAAAACCTACTTGGGATGGATGGATTTCCTTAGGTAATATAGCCTTCATTCTGTTGGCCAGGATTTTCGCAGCAATCTTGGCATCCACAGACAGTAAGGAAATAGGGCAGACGTCAGCATAGTCTAAGGCATCATCTGACTTCTTGGGAAGAGGAGTAACCAAGACCTCCTGCATGGTGGGGGAAGTGCCCATGGCGTGAGCTTCGAGAAAGACCTGAAGGAGAGGGGCAGTAATTTCCTCGCTCAGGGGCTGATATAACTCTCCAACATTGCCATGATTGGTGCTTTTAAGTCTGAACTGCGTCAGCACCTCGTGGCTAGTGCCTTCTGTGATTGCTTCTTATAATACCCCCCCAGGCAAACTACCCTCAAGCATCCCTCCTCACTGCCTCATCTCCTCCTCCTCTCCTACCCCCCATTACTGGGTATAGGATGAATCTGTCTTCTTTTCTTTTTCATCCCCCCTTTCCTCCTTCCTTGCTGTTTTCCATCTATCACATACCCAACGCAATGCCCTCCCCATTTCTCCCCCTCGTCTCTCTCTCTCTCCCCCATACCACCCCCTCACCACCACTTTTCTTTCTCTTTTTCCACTAACCCCCTCCAAACAAAGCTTCACTGAGCCACCTATGACTTGTACTGTATAATTAACTCGCAACACAATTCCTTGACAATGCCTTTGGCTGCTATTATTGTAACCTTACTTGTCTTTTTATATTTTTTTGTAAGTTCCATTGTAATGATCATGTTATGTTTTGTACAGTACCTTATTGTCCTTATTGCCTTGATGTGGAACCTTTGTAAAAGAGCCCTCAGCTCAAAGGTGTCATCCGAAATACAAATAAATAAATAAATAAATAAAATAAAATAACTCAACTGTCATGCCATAGGGGCCCGGTGTTTTCCCTTTAGCTAGCTGGAATAAGGCACTTCGCAGCTCTGCAGAGGTGAAGGGCTTATCCAGGGTTTCCACTGACTCACTTGATAGATGAGGGATGTCAGCCAAACTACAGGAGTTCCCAGGCTAGATCCTCTGGGTTCAGGGAAACTTTGGACTGATAAAGAGTTTGGTAGAATCTGCGCATAACGGAATTAATCCCCTTGGGTTCAGAGATGACATTCACGGAGGGGTCTGTCAATGCATGGATGTGAAATGCCACCTGCTGCTTGCACGGTTGGTAGTTGTGCAACCTCCCACCCTTGTCACCCTCCTCCCAGTACCTGTGTTTGGATCTAAGGAGGTTCCATTCGACCTTATGCTGTAGGATCGTGTTAATGCAATACTTAACCCCTATAAGAGCTGTGAGGAGAGACTGATCTAACGAAGTGGGTGGGGACTCCTTAGAGCGGGTCTCCAGTGCTGTGAGTTCTGTTTGCAACTGGGAGAGTTTGGTCTGCCGGGCTTTGTTCTTTGCCATGGTATACTAGATAATACACCCCAGATGACCACTTTGAAGGTCGCCCAGACTGTATCAGCACTGAGCCCCCCCTCCTGAGTTGGTTGAGAAATAGAACTTGGCCTCCTCTATCATAGCCTTCCAGAAACCCTCATCTTTAAGCAATAGGGGGTTGAACCTCCATCTGGTGCTTTTGGAATTCTGCCCGGGTGGGATAAAAGAGCAGAGAACTGGGGCATGATCTGAGATAATAATGTTGCCTATCCGCGAGTCAAAAAAACCCACGCAGCCTGATGGTTGGCAAGCCAAAAGTCAATTCGTCTGTGAGTGTTGTGAACCAGAGATGAAAAAGTGTAGTCTCTACCAGTGAGATTATCCCTCCTCCATACATCAATAAGACCCCATTCCTCCATGAGCTCCTGAAGTGCTGCCCTTGCTTTGGGGTGGGACTGGGGGGGTGAGGCAAGATTTATCCAGGAAGGTGTTAAGGACCAAATTAAAATCTCCCCCAAACAAGACTAGTAGCTGAGACTGGCCATCCGCTAAGATGGTCATGGCTTTGCTGATGGAAGCAAAGAAATCAGCGGAGCCAATGTTGGGGCCGTACCCATTGACTACGAGTACATTACCCCCAGGAAAAGCAAAGTGGGCCACAACCCACCGGCCCTGCGTATCTGTCTTAACAGCTTCTACAGTCCATGCACATGCTCTGTGTATTAGAATAGCCACTCCCTTAGATTCATTAGGGACAGAGCTCACTAAGACTTGACCCACCCAGCCCCTCCAGAGTCACTGTACTGTCCTTGCAGTGAGGTGTGTTTCCTGGATGAGGACCACATCAGCTCATAGACAGTGGAGGTGTTGTAGTATTTTCATAACTTTAGTGGGGTGGTTCAACCCCTTTGCATTCCAGGAGACACACCTCAAGCCTGTTTGGGTAGCATCCGGCATCATGGTATAGAATTAAAGGAGTATACCTACTGCTCACCTCCCCAGCATTTAACAACATAGGAAAAGTAGCAAAGTCAGAGTTGGGAAGGATAGGAAAGACACCCCAAGTAGTTGTTCCACCAGTCTGAGGAAGCGCACTAGTAGGATCCCTGCAGAGAAACAATTGTACAACTTTGAGTTGATCTTCAAACAAGAACAAGTTACAAATCAGAGCCAACAACTGAAGTCCTAACCTGTAACCTAGGTAAGACTAGATTCTCAAAATATCACAACTTTGACAGGAAATAAGTGAATACAATAAGGATGGGGAGATAGACTCTTAAAAGTTGGCCTCAGTAAAGCTGAGGGTCCCAAGCTTTAATAGCTCGCCCACCCAAGCAGAGTGTGGAAGGGAGCAGTCCAGAGGTATCCATCCAAATGTGGACTTAGTTCCCTTAAGTGTCTATCCAGAGGGGAGGGGGAGGTATGAGGTGGAGAGGATGGAGAGGAGAGAGGGAAGGGGAAAGAGTGGGGGGCCCCTCAACTATCATCCAGCTGGAATGTGTAACTGGCTGAGCTGAACACCCAACCATAGACAGAGAGCCCCGTGGTCTGGATGTTTACCAGGAAAAGTGATGGGCTAGACACCCTTCACAAAGAGACGGGGGTACAGATTGACCCAGGACATCCAGCAGTATCCGGAGATCCTAAAGTGTCCAGGCATCAAGCCAGGCCCCACTACCGTATCAGAATCTCAGGGGACACTCTGAGGAGAGAGAAGGCTCATTTAGGTTTTACACCCAGCCAGGCTTCCAGGGAGCTGAGCTGGTGACCAGCTGAAAAATGAGAAGAGCAAGGCTGACAAACCCTTTCCTCCCACCCCTAGCCCTTAGCTCAGGATACCAAAGAGCAACATGGGGGGGTCAAGGTCACCCCTACTCCCCATGTCCAGGGGAGACCAAGATCAGCTCTTGGAGTTTTATAAGTTTTATTTTCATGCACTAAGAAAACCAGGAAGGCAGCATATACAAGTACAGACAAACCCCGTTTTTAAGAGAAGGAAAGTATCTACAGCATAAGGTCCCCTTTGTCAGCCCAGTGCACTCTGACTCGTGACTGTAGCCCCTGTGGTGGCCACGTTTATGGCAGCTCATAGGCCTTGTGCCACAATGGCGGTGAAGGAATTCAGTTCTGGTTTGATCGGGGATAGATGTCTTCCTTGGCCTCCGCAGCGTCCAAGGGGTCCTCAGCCCAGTCCAAGGACACAGCAATGTCCATAGAGGTTGGCTCAGAGGAGGGAGGGCTGGAAACCCTATCGTTGAGAAGTGGGTCCTCCCAAAGACATTTTGCAGGAGGGGAGGCGAGGTGTTAGGAGGGAGAAGAATGCTGGCCGCTTCTAGAATGGGTGCGAGGGTGGCTCCCCCCTTCTAAGCACCTAACAAAGAACCAGAGTCACTGGGAGTTGGTGCACTGGGCATGGGTTCTGTGGAAGAAGAGGCCTTGAACTCTAGTTGTTTCCTCGGATTATGCTTGGGGGACTCAGATTGAGCAGGACCAGTCCGCTCCCTTGAATGACCCCTAGGGGATCGCATCCCAGAATTTTTGTTCCTCCTAAGTTGATCCCACCCCTCTGGTGCCAAGAGGTGTCTGGGAGACATAGTGCGCTGGTACAGGGCAGGTCAGTGTGGATAGAGCCATCAATCAATGTTCTGGAGATGCTAAGCCAAGATATACTTGCCATCCTTGACCACATATAGTGAAGTATGACTCCTGAAGCGGTACTTGAAACCGTGAGCTTGCAAAACCTTTTTGACAGGAACAAAAGATTTCCTCCTGGCTGCAACCTCCTGAGAATAGTTCCAGTAAAAGGAGATTCGGAATCCCTGCCAAAGAACATCCCCCAGGTGTCTCATAGCCTTTAGGACCTTTTCCTTGGTGGAGTACCTCAATAGTTAGGCAACTATGGATCTAGGCGAGTTCCTCTGTGGGCCAGTCCTGCCTTGAAGCCTATGAGCCCTCTCCACATCAACTGGGCCCCTTCACCTATCCTCCAGCATTTTTGGAATATTATCATTCAAGAAGCACTTCATATTAGGGCCCTCAGCCCCCTCAGGGACACCTAGAATCTGAATGTTGTTGCGGCGCACCCAATTCTCCTGATTCTCTGCTCATTCCCATAGTTTAACCAGCCACATCTCATGGGCCTGGAGACACTGATACATCTGTTCCTGGTGCATTTCCAGCTCCTCAGCCCTCTGCTCCATCACATTCATTTTGTCTTCAAGCTGCCTGATATCCGCCACATTCCCCAACAATGCCATGCTGATCCCATCCACTCACGTTAGCAGAGTCTCCAGCATCTTTGTTATGTATTGCAGGGAGTCCCCCACTGAAGCCTGTTGGGTCGGAGGGTCCTGATTGTGGTTGGGGATCAAGAGCTGCTGGAGGGTACTGACCTTCTCCGTCATTCGAGGAGTGTTCAGGGAAATCAATGCAGCTAGTTCAGGTAAGTAGATGAGAGTTCTGGAGTGCCATGAGAAGCCCTGCTCTAGCGCCACAGGTGCTGCCTCAGAGGATTAGACAAGTCAGGAGTAGAGGCCTACGTGACCTATCAGACTGTATGCATTGTTGCGAGGGTCTACACTTTAAACCAATATTCCCATCTGCCTAGAGCCCCGATATACTGAGTTTTGATGAGCTGAGGGACACATAGGGCTATGCTACCAAAGGGACAGCAGGATGATCCTGGATTGCCTCATTTATGTGCAGATTTTGTCCCATGAGGAATGGAGCTAAGGATTCAAGCAGCCATTCCGCCGGTGTTCAGGCCACCCCCCCCCCCATCATAATTCTGATTTTAAAATCTTTACTAAAGCAATCAGTTTGAGGTTACAAACAGTGATTCCCTCTCTGATCCATACGGACCAGACAGGGTTTATACTGGTCCGGTATATTCATGATAACATTAGAAAATTACTGAATGTTATATCGGCCTCATTGTTAAAGATGCACACTGGAGCGGTTACAGCAGTTGATGCTGAGAAGGCATTTGGTCACCTGAATTGGTGATTTCTGATGAGTACGATTTCTAAATTTCAATTCAGTAAAAATTTTTGTAGCTGGATGAAAATTATTTATGATAAGCCTTATGCTTGGGTTTGGGTTAATGGTCTTATTTCTTCTAGATTTCAGATAAAGAGGAGTATGAGGCAGGGGTGCCCTCTGTCACCTCTTTTTGTTTGTGTCAAGTGTGGAGCCCCTCACAGTGTTTATATGTCAGTCAGATGCTTTTAGCAGCATAATGTTAGCAGGGAAGGAATTGCAAGTCTCTCAATATGCTGACGACACCCTTTGATACCTTTCTGATCCCTTCACGTCTCTCTTGGTGGTTAAAACTCTATTGTCTAAATATGGTCAGGTTTCCAGATTTAAAATTAATGAAAATAAAACTTGAGATTTTGTATCTAGGACAACAAACTGGACACTCTCCTTCGAATACCTGTGGGTTTAAAAAGGTGAAACAGGGGTTTAAATATTTGGGAGTTTGGATTCCCGTGATATTTCTAAGTGATATAATACTCATTTTTTGAAGTTATTAGGGGCTGTCCAAGAGGATTGCTTGCGTTGGAGGGAGTCGCCACTATCGGTGGGTGGTTGGGTGGAAGTGATTCATATGAATGTGCTACACCACTTAATTTTTTTATTTTTGGTCTTACCTATTTCTCCCCCTATGTCCATCTGGTCTATCTTAAGATATACCTTATCAAAATTTATATGGGGTGGAAAGCACCTGAGAATAAAGTGGCCGGTTCTTTCTGCACCCAAAACCAGAGAGGGGTTAGCCATGCCTGATTTTAAGATTTATTATTGGGCTGCACAATTGCACCATTTTGTTACTTTTCTTTCTAAGGATCCCCCCGATTGGGTTCAGATGGAATCAACTTATTTGTCAACTATTACTTTGGCAGATATTCCATTTTTGGATCTTGTTACTTCAAGATCACGTAAGGTTTCCAACCTATGGGTAACTCCATACTAAAGAGTTGGTGTAAGGTGTGTCAGAGTTTTAAGTGGACTCTTGGGATTTGTAGGGAAACCCCTATATGTGCATGTTTAAGCTTCTCCTGGGTCATTTAGATCCATGTTTTTATAGATGGGTAGATAAGGGTCTTAGGCAGGTAGGACAATTCTTTGAGGGATGGGTTCTCAAAACTTTCTCGCAACTTAAAAATGAGTTTTGTTTATTGTCTAGGAATTTTTTTTATTATTTGCAAGTCTGTCATTTCTATCTGCTGCAATGCATGGAGATGTGATTCAAGTGGGCAATAATCCATTGTGAGAGTTACGTCTTTCTTTAGCCAGTCAACCAATGATAATGGGTCTGATTTCTAGACTTTATAAAATGTTTTTAGATCTTGAGGCAGATCCCTTGATCTCACTCAAAGCTAAGTGGGAACAAGAAGTGGTACTACTACTGCACAATGTGGCCTGGCTACAGGTTTGGCAAGGGGTTCATATGACATGGCCTCTCCTTCTTGGTGAGAATTCAGGTGGTGGATCATATCCCAATATTTTCAGGTTTCAGTAGTGGTTAAGCATTATGGGGGTTTTAATTCGGATCAGTGTTGGAGGGCCTGTGGTAGTGCTGGAACTCATACTCATATATTTTGCGATTATCCTAACCTGCAATCTTATTGGAGGGAGATAGGAAATGTAATGAGTAAGATTCTGGAAACAGATTCCCTCTTTACTTTCAATTTGGATCTTTGGCTTGCCCCCTCGAGGGATTCGTAGTAAATTGGCTATATACGTGTTTCTTATTTTCATGACTGTGGTCCTTAAATCCATAATCCAACACTGGTTAACCAGGACTGTTCCTTCTACAGGTCATTGGATAAGAAACTGTAAGAGAATCTTGGTCATGGAGCATATTACTGCCTTTCTACAGCTTCAGAAGGAGCAATTTAAAAGCTGATGGCTGCCTTTTTTTCATTCTTTAGCACATAGGGAAGGGGTGCCTGTTTTGGAAATTCTGGCTCATTATAGTTAAGTTACGGTTAAGTGAATAAGGCTATAGCTAGTTTTTAGAAGGCATTTACTCTGACCTGTTTTATTATTTTCTTGCTTATGACCTGCTTTTTATTATGTTTCATGTTCTACTTGTCATTACTGTAGTTTGGATTTTGTTCTGTATTGTAATTTGAATACTCTGTCCCCCTAATTTGTTACATTTTATGTGAGCCAAGATAGGGGTTTGTGTTTGTATTAATGTTTAATAAAATTGTAATTACAAAAAAAAATAAATAACATGACATTTTGGCTGGTATTTTATAAGTGAGATCTGTCATGTTCAGAAGTGGGATTATAAAACGACTATGTAACCCCTAGGCAGCACTATTCTAAGGGCTACTACCCCTGCCTGTATGGCTGTACACAGGTTAAGGGACCTGAGTTCTGTAAATGGGTGCTTCCACCCAGAGGAGTGGTACTGGGGTAGCTTAACTGCTCTGGTACAGCCCTCTGGGATGCTATCACCACCCACCAACCATTCTAGTAGCCTGAGAATTTACACCTTGGTACATTCACAATCAGTAGACAGTAATAATAATAATGTGCTCTCACCCTTTTCACTTACCACCAGGGCTGGATCTGTGGCAGCTGCCCTGGAGACCCCTTGGAAAATAAGATCAACAATGCAGCAATACAATCTTACCACTGTAACTCAACTAATAATATGCACAGTAGCCAGGTTAAACATGAAAAAAGACAATTAGATTTATTTAAGGGCAGGGAACCAGGGAGGGGCGTGAATCTAGCTGAATGATTAGTATCTGATTTAAATCAGGATTGTTCAGCATGCACTGTAAGTCCCAATTAGACAGTTCAACAACCCTGGGTACCCAATATGTCATGCAGGCTAGCCTTAAACATTGCCCTGGGCTGGCCGGTGTTGCAGCTGTTGCTGGGGCCCTTAAGAAAGTAAAACAGTTAAACATGCACACAACCCAATTATTTGTAATCCAAGCTGGATGGCTCAGCTCATTGCAAGAACCCAGTGAAAAGAAACAATAAGATGGTACCACAATGATTTTGGCTTTTGTTGCAAGGAGCTACCCTGGTTCATACTCACACTACCAGAACCTGGATGTTGGACAGGTGAGATGTAAACCTCATGGTGATGATCTGGGAAGCCAGGGGAAGCAGGGCCGACATGGCTCACCTCCAGGTGGTCGCTACCTGCTGGATGGTGTTGATCAGAGGGCTGAATCCTGAGGCTGGTCTTTCACCAAGAAGGTCTCCGAAGCATAAGTAGTGGCCTAGGCTGAAATGGCAGGGCCCAGGCAGGATGAGCAGTTCTGCAAAAGTTCATGATCTTCTGCTGGTAAAGCCTCCAGCTGGCATAAGGGGTCTAACTATGGGGAACCAAATCGTGACACACAAAACATATCCAGCTCATGTAAATCTCTAATTGTTCTAAATGACAGTTTGGATACAGTCCGGTTGTGAATGATAGCTTCACTGCACAAACCTTTCAATCCAAGAGAAGTTCTCTCACAAGCTGGGCTGAGCTCTTCTGGAGCAAGTCTTCGGTCCAAATCACAAGTCGCAACAACACTTCTCATGTGTCTATCATATCCCCCCTCTCTCTTCTCCTCTCCAGGAAATACATATTGAGATCCTCCAATCTCCCCTCATATGAGTTTTGGTGCAGCCTCTGCTACAGTTCCAAAGCTGGAAATCAAAACAGATCCGACTTCAGCAATTGGCAGTTCACTTGCAGGAGAATGTGGCAGGAAGGCCAGCTTAGCCTCTTCCTTCCTATTCCCCTATGCTTCTTCTCGGAGCAGATGCTCAAAAGTTCGAGCTGCTCACTCCTCCACTTCAAATGCTAACTGTACCACTGCTTCAGGCAGTTCTGGGCATTTCCCTGGTAATCCAAAAGGTTCGGTTGGCTGAGGGAACTGTAAGTTACAGCATGGGCTCCCCCTCCAGGCCAGTTTAGGTGCCAACAGTTAAAACTACAAAAACTACAGAATTCCTTCCCACAAGACCCCTGGGGACAGTCTCCATTTTAGGTCCCAAGTGGTTCAATTGGTCCAAATACTAGAAGTCCAGAACCTAACATGGTGGCTCCCATTCAAATGTTCGAGCTGCAATAAAAGCAGGTTAGGCAAACTTCTCTGTCTTTACTACAACAGCAGCAAATAAGCATTAAACAATCATAGTTCCTAAGACAGCTCCCTCTGCACAAATAGTGACTGCAGAATGGAGCAAAATGCATACTGTCTGGCTGGTCACAAGCCTTAAATCACTCGGACCTAGCCCAGACTAATTTCTACACACAGATTAGCTATGCTCTTAAAGAGACAGGCACAGAGGCTCACTAGAGCATTCTCATACACACAAATAGAACTACTGAAGACAGAACACCAGCCTGACAGCGAGCATTTAGGAGCCCAGGAAGACATTATAGTAAACCCCAATTTGTAGAGGGATTACAACTATGTTGAAAACTTTGGGTCAAAATGTGAAGAAAAGTTATGAAGACACATCCTGTTCAGGTCTGGCCATTGGTCCAGTGGGTAGCATATTGCACTCCCGTCCCAGTAAGCTGAGTTTGGGGGTAAGTTCAATTGAGTTGGCTAGATGGTTTGAAGCTGAAAGATGTTGCTGCCATGCAGCACTGCTTCCAACCTTGGGAGGAATAGCACAGTGGTCTGCCCCATGGGCAACACCTTGTGATGGGTTGGGTGCCTTCCTTTACAGAGGACAATGTGACTGGGCTTTGCACTGTATCAAGAGAGGTGGATATGCATGAGAAATAGGACAAACATCAGCTGGCATGATGAAGCTCCTGTTGCTGCAGGTCCCGCACCACTGGCAGGCCCACTACTGCTACCAGCAGCCCAGCCCCATCACACACCACCCCAAGGACATACCTTGGACCATTCGTACCCTCCATGGATTACCCCTGTGACAGGGCCAGGAGGGAGAGGGACATCCGCTACCACCCCTGAGGGTTGTCATCCAGTGCAACAGTACAGCGCTTTGTCAGTGGTGCAGAGCATATGACAGCTGGTAGCTTCATCCTGCCCTGGCAACAGTGTATCCCTACCATTTCTTCTGCAATGCTGCCAAATGCCACACATGAAGTAGGCACATGTCCGTTTGGAGGTATGTGCTCATTGATGCTGGATGGCAGATAACCATTGCAAGCCTCACAAGCTGCAAAGCCAGCAGGCCTCCATCTGGTGTGGTTTGATGGTAGGAACAACTTGGTCACCCTTGAGAATGGACAGTGGTCCTAGGGACACTCACTCCTCTCTCCCCCTCACTGGTCCCCAAAAGTCCTGAGTCTGTTCCTGTAGACATGTGAGTGGTGTGTTACCAGTAGATCCCTGCCACCCAACCTGCTTATTTAAAAAAAAATGCAATTTTTTTTTTGCTGTTAAAACTTTTTTTATTTTTAGAGTTATTGAAATACTTACAACAACATGGTAGCAAGTATACAGCATCAGACATCAGGAGACAAGTGTACAAAATGTACAAAATATGTTACGCATCAGTAAGGAGCATGATACATAAAAAAGGACATCTACCAGGAAATAACTGGTTGCCAGATCTAAGAGGTGGCGTATGCAGAGCATGGCTTCACTGGCGTGTAGGTTGTATGCTTCTCCAAGTCTGAAAAGGAAACAATAACACAACAAAGCACCCAGGTGGTAATAAATAAACAAAAAAAGCAAGTGTCAGAGGTATAGGACAACAAATTTATAACTAGGTACAGGTTTTCCTTAGCCTGCGGGGGGGGGGGGATGTCCATGTAAGGAGTAAGGGGTCATACTTCTCTACCTTATGTCTGCTTGTGGCTTCAGGTAGGTAGTAACAGGTTTCCAATAGCAGGGTGTTCGTGACTGTGTGTGAGATGTGGTCCAGGTTGGCAGTTTTAGCGAGTGAGTTCAGGAGCTCTGAGAGTGTTGAGAGCTTGGTTGTTCTCCATCTACAAAGAAGGAGCCTTTTGGCCTGAAGCCCGAAAATATTCCGCCATTTACGCTATGGGGAGGCTAACGTGGAACATGTGGAATCTCTGAGTATTTTTTTTTACTCATGCTAATCATTTCCACTTTATGTCTACAAGCCTGATGGGACACTGACTACAGTATGCTGTGACAGGACTCTAACCATGCTGTAACAGGACCATGACCACACTGTGACAGGACACTGACTATTTATATCAGATAAGTATTGTTTATTTTCACCTACTGTACCTTGTTTGTTCTAGTTAGCTCCTAAATAACCGCAAATCCTTTGTGATCCCATTGCTATTCTTATTTTACAGGTTTGTCTGAATATTCCATTAAGACACCCCTAATCCATGCTTCCATGGACCCAGGTAAGAGATATTTCACTTATTATCTATGCTAGGGAGGTAATTTGTAACTCTCCATTCCCAATAATAAAAATAGTGTTGGCTTTCACTTATAGAAACATGAAAAAGTAGAATTTGATAGCAGACAAGGATCGCTTGGCTCAACTAGTCTGTCCATTTTCTCTACCTGTTTCATGTACCATAAATCCTACATGATCTGCGGCCTACCCTTTCTTTCCTATTGCTAGAGTTCTTTTATGTCTGTCCCATGTGTTTTTGAATTCTACTACCGTTTTGGCCCCTAGAGCCTCTGCCAGGAGGCTGTTCCATGGATTCACCACCCTTTCTGTGAAAAAAATTATACTTTCTCACATTACCCCTAAATCTACCCTCCTCTATCTTTATGTCATAGCCCCTTGTTCTTGAACATCTTTTTTTTTGAAAAAGGCTACCTTCTTGTACCTTATTTATGCCCTTGCGGTATTTGAAAGTCTCTGTCATATCCCCCCTCTCTCTTCTCCTCTCCAGGAAATACATATTGAGATCCTCCAATCTCCCCTCATATGAGTTTTGGTGCAGCCCCTGCACCATTTCTGTCACCCTTCTCTGAACTGCTTCTACTCTGGCTATGTACTTCTGGAGATGTGGCCTCCAGAACTGGACACAGTACTCTAGATAAGGTCTCACCAATGTTTTATATTGTTGCATCTCCACCCTCCACCTCCTTCCTTCTGCTGGAGATACCACCCCCTATGCACTCCAGCATTCCACTGGTTCTCCTCACAGCTGTCTTACATTATTTGGTAACCTTTAGATCATCAGATATGATAACTCCCAGGTCCCTGTCCTGTTAGGTGGCAATCAGTACTTTCCCTTCCCCATCATGTACTCCTCTGCTGTATTTCTGTGCCCCAAGTGCATGATCTTATACTTCTTTGCATTGAATTTTAGCTGCCACACTCTTGACCATTCCTTAAGCTTGCTTAGGTCCCTACTCATCTTCTCTACTCCTCTTTGAGTGTCAACCCTGTTGCAGATCTTTGTGTCATCTGAAAGAGACACACCTTCCCTTCCAGCCCCTCTACAATGTTGCTTATCCCACTGGTCACCCCCCTCTCTTCTTCTTCATCACCACCATCCGTGTCCTATCGGTCAACCAATTTTTGACTCAATTTACCACCCTGGGACCCACTTTCAGGCTGCCCAGCTTGTTTACTAGCATCTTATGTGGGACAGTGTCAAAGGCCTTGCTGAAATCCAGGTAGGCCACATCCACCGCCACTCCCTGAGCCACCTCCCTAGTCATCCAGTCTAAGAAATCTATCAGATTTGTTTGGCAAGATCTTCCCACTGTGAATCCATGCTGCTGTGGATCCTGTGTTCTGTTGGATTTGAGATATATCACAAACTTTTCTTTTAGTAGTGATTCCATTAGTTTCCCCACCTCCGAGGTTAAGCTGACTGGACTGTAATTGCCAACCTCCTCCCTGCTTCCACTTTTATGGAGAGGCCAACATTCACCCATCTCCAGTCCTTTGGTACCACACCTGTTTCCAGTGAACTGTTGAACAGAACTATCAGTGGTGCTGCCAGCACCTCCCTGCATTCTCTCAATATTCTGGGATGTATCCCATCTGGTCCCATTGCCTTGTCCACTTTCAGATTAGTGAGTTCCTTTAAGAATCTCTTCTCCTTAAATGGAGAGGTGTCCACATCCCTCCCAGTGGTGCTTCCACTGCCTAACTTTAGTCCGGCCCCTTCCCAGTTTTCTGTGAATATGGAACAAAAATATTTGTCCAGAATTTCTGCTTTTTCTTGGTCCCCCTCTGCACGCGTCTCTCCTTCCCTTCTTAGTCTCACAGTCCCACTCTTAGTCTTTTTTCTTTCACCAATGTACCTGAAAAAGTTCTTGTCCCCTTTTGTTATTGCATGGGCTATTTTTCTTCTGTTTGCATCTTTGCACTCCTGTTTTCCCCACCTCCTCCTCATGCTTTTCCAGATACAGTTCCCTGTCTTCTTCCTTCTGTGTTTTCTGGTACCTCCTGAATGTCATCCTTTTCGTTGTTACCTTCTTGGTCACTTCCGTTGAGAACCATAGTATTTGTTTTCTTTCTCTTTGTTTTGCTTACTTGCCTTATGCAATGGCTTGTTGCCTTCACTATGGCTCCCTTAAGATTCTTCCATTGGTCCTCCATCCCCCTCTTTTCTCCTTCTCTGCCAGTGATTTCCTAAAACATTCCCCCATCTTCGCAAAGTCAACCTGCCTGAAATCCCAGATCCTTGCTCCTGTGTGATTTGACTCTTCTGCTGTTCTCACATTAAACCATGCCACACTGTGATCACTTGATCTTTGGTGGCTCCCCACTTTTGCATTTGTAATCCTGCCCCCGTTGGTGAGTACCAGGTCCAAAGTCATTCCCTCTTGGGTAGACTTTATCATTAACTGTCTTAGGCACACCCTCTGTAGGGCTTCCAGGATGTCTCTGTTCCTGGCTGAGGCTGCAGCCTGGTTGCTCCAATTCACATTTGGCAGATTGAAGTCTCCTACCAGCAGCACCTCTCCTTTAGCTGTCATTCTGTGGATGGCTTCTACAAGTACCCTGCCCAGCTCTTCCCCTTGTGTGGGAGGTCTGTAGATCACAACAGTGTGAATAGCAATGTCATTTCATGTCTCCAGGGTATTCCACAGTGCCTCCACCTCTCCCTGCATTCCCTGTACCTCAGTTGCCTTAATTCCTTCCCTGACATAGATAGCCACTCCTCCTTCTCCCTTTTTATTGACCTTGTTCCTCCTGAATAGAGTATAACCTGGTATTATCATAACCCAGTCATGGTTCCCTGTGGACATATCTTGGTAACAGCGACAATATCCAGGTCCACCTCAGCCATCAGGGCTACTAGGTCTGGGATTTTGTTTCACAGACTGTGGGCATTTGTTCACATGGTCTCCCAATTTTTACTGTCTCCTCTCCTAATAACTCCCCTTCTATCCCCATGTCTTTCCTCCATACCCCTCTTGTCTTTACGCCCATGCTGTCTTTTCTCTGCATTTTTACCTATTTTAGTTTTAGTTATCTTTGGTGATTTCTCAACCTTAGGGTCCTCTCTGCTATTTGTATCATTTTGGGGGGAGGGAGGGGGCTGTTTACTTCACCCGTCTTATTTCCACCACACCTCTTAGCTAGTTTAAATGTTAATTGATGAAACATTTAAACCTCTCACTAGGAATCTTGATTCCCCCTGATTTATGCAGACCATCACCTCTATACATTCCTACATCCCTCCAGGTGGAACCCCAGTCCACAATGAAGCCACATCCCTCTGCTCTACACCAGTCCTTCAGCCATGGGTTGAATCTCTTGGTGCAGATTATCATGTTCTCCCCCTTGCCCTCAACAGGTAACATGTCTGAAAAGGCTACAGAGTGTGCCACTTGTCTAAGACTCCTCCCCAGCTCCCTGAACCACTCCTGCACTATTCTAGCCTCACCACTTGCCAGGTCATTCTTCCCCAGGTGGACAATGACATCTAGCTCACCATACCATCCTGCTGCCCCAGCAATCCTTAAGAAGTGATGTCCATCCCTCCAAGCTGTAGAACCAAGCACACCCTTGACCTCCCTCACTCCCTCCTCTCCCAGCCCCAAGTCTACTCCCCTAATGATAGAGTCCCCCACCAGGAGTTGCTTCCTCCTCCTTTCAGGGTCCTCTGCCTCCCCCCCAGGGGTCTCTGCCTTGTTAGGTAGTTTATCACTCAGGGCTTTGAGCCATACCTTGTGCTTCAGGTTGGAGGATAGGGGTTGGGGGGAGAGGGGTAGGCATTATGGTTGATAACCCCAAGGAACGCAACACCACTGGTCTGTCAATACTCCTGAAACTCCAAACCCTAATCCACCACTTCATGAACCAGGCAGGTGACATTTTTTCAAATCCTGCACTTTGTATTCTACAATCCTAATGTCTGCATTAGTGCAAATTTTTGCAATACATATTTATGTATATTAGGGTTGAGTAAGCATTTTAATGTTAAATACCAGAATTTGCACCATAAGAAACACTGCCCTCATTCAGCTGACTTACTTGAAGTTTTGAAGACACACAGTTGGTCCCAGGATCTCTCAGTTCACCAGTGGCAAAGATACAAAGGTGCAAGAAATGTAAAAAAGACTATAAGTAAGACCTTTTTTGTTCACCTATAACTACGAAAATAGGATGATTTTAAACCTGCAACTTGAAGGTTTGCTAGAGATTGCCCTAAGGCACAGACATTTGTGCTTTTTATGTCCCTAACATTAGTCGATTTTGAAACATTTACAAAACAATTTTTATTTTTGCACATGCTTGGTTGGAAAAATAAATGTTTTAAGGATAACTGAATTTTTCCAAACACGTTTAGGTATATGCTCAGATCTCAAAACGTGTGTTTGTATTGTAAAAGTCATACATTCCTATGACTTAAGTGATACAAACACAGGAAAAACTATCAAACATTTGCTCCTTAAAAAAAATACTAAATATGTAAAACTGTTGTGTCTGATAGCATGTGTTTGCATTTATAAGTTTCAAGTAGTGTGCTTTTGAGTCATTCTTATTGAGCTGTTTGTTTTATTTACAAAGAAGGGACATTGTTGAAAGTCATGTAATATGAATGCATAACTAATAAAGGTATGTGTCCATGTGTAGAAGCCAATTGTTCGTATCATAAAAATCATGCTTTCGTATGACCTAATGATGCAAACACAAGAAAAACAGTAAAATCGTTGCTCCTTGAAAAAATAATATGTAAAATTGTTGTCTCTTATAACATATGTCTGCCTTTAAAAGTTTAAATACAGTAGTGTGATTTTAGTCCTTTTTACAGAGTTATAAGCTTTATTTAGAGAAATTTGAAATTTTTGAAATTCATTTAATAAGAATGCAAAACTATTAAAGCCATGTGTTCATATGTTGAAACCATGTGTTCATATCAAAAAAGTCATGTTTATTTATTTATTTTATTTTATTTGAAAAGGTTTCACCAGGAAAGACAACATGAGCTGTATAATAACTCATTTCCAGAAACATCCGGGGGGGAGGTTATATAATGGGGATGATAAGCAAATACAGAATAAGATAAATTACAGAGAGTGTAAATTCAAATACATACAGTGAGGAACTAATGCAATACATTTTAATCCTAGGCTATAGATATTATCGTATGGAAGAAGGTGCAATATAGCAAAGTAAGGAGACAAAGCATAGGGTAAGACATGATGGGGTAAACAGAACAATATGAATATATTAACATGTATAATCACAGTCCAGGAATGGGTAACCCAAAGGGTATCTGCCAGGTAGAGAAAAAGAGTAGCAGGCTGAGCAAGCAGGTTACTAACTGCTAGTTAGATCCACCAAGGTTCAAGTGTAGTAAGGGCTTAGAAAAAAATTGGGAGTTGTGACGCAAAAGGAAAGGGAAAAGAGGCAGGAGGGGGAGAGAGGGGGAAGAAAGGAAGGAGGAACAAACCAATAACTAAGCCCCTACATGATGCTGAGAATCCGGCAGAGGGGTACTGGTCCTGGCAGAAAAAAGGGAAGGGGGGAAGGGTGGGAAGGAGGAGGGGTAAGCCAAGAACTATTCCCCCTCTGGATGCTGGGAACCCTACAAGAGGACTGGTCGCAGCAGACAAGAAAGGAGGGAGGGCAGCAGGGAAGCCAAGAACAGTCCCCATCAGGATATAGAGAACCCTGCAAGGGGACATGATCTGTCAGAAAAAGGGGGGATACAGGAGGAAAGCAAGGGAGAGGGAAACAGAGTAATGGGGTTGGGGAGCAGAGGGGGAAGGAGGTGAGGGGAAGAAGGAGGGAGTAAATGGGGTGCAGGCCAAGACTATTCACCTTCAGGATGCTGAGAACCATGTGAGAAGACTGGATCTTGTAGAAATGGGGAAGAGGGGAGGAGATTGGTGGGGTGGGGGGTTGAGTAGCGGGCAGAGGGGGAAAGAGGGTGTAGGAGCTAGCAGCTAGTTGTGGACATCAGGGGAAGGGGGAGAGAGGTTAGAGAGGGGAGGCCCTAGGAGTTAACTGGGAGAGAGGGGAGATTAGCTACAGTTATAGATGTGAGCAGTGTGCTTACAGTGGAGGAATAAATTGAGTGGCATGATTGTGCAAAGCTAATTTCTACTGAGGGGTTACAGATATCTGGAAACCTTATATGAGAAGGCAGAATGGCCAGACAAGGTGCATTGGGTGGGAGGGCAGGGTTCTGTGGGTGGAGGTGTGAGGGTATAGTAGGATGGGAGGGGTTGATAGGAGAGAGGACAAATATGATGGCAAAGAACTGAGCCAGAACTTGCCAACTAAGTTAGCAATGTGCAACACGCATCTAGCATGGAGAGAGGGAAAGGAGAGTGAAGAGTAAAGGTCACAGTGGTGATTATGTGGGGGGAAGCCAAGAATATAGTGACAGAAGGAGTTAAAGAGAGTGTCCAGCCTGGATAAGGTGGTTTTAGGGGCAGAGCTGTAGACTATGTCCCTGAAATCAAGGACAAGGATGATCATCTTTTGGATGATTTCTCTCATGGCTTGCTGTAGGAGGCAGTTGCAGTGTCTGTACAGGGCACCAAGTCTAGGGAGTAATGTTTTGTGGATGGCATCAATGTGTACCCCAAAGTCAAGATTCTTGTCTAGCCACAGTCCAAGGTACTTAAATGTGGCTATATCATCCAGCGTTGAGCCAGAGAGGCTGTGGAAGGTGGAAATGGATTCCAGCCTGGCCAGTTTCTGCCTGAAGCCAAAGGTCATAGATACTGTTTTTTTGATGTTCATGGAGAGTTGGTTGGCATTGAACCAGTGTTAGACATTGTTAAAATCCAGATGAAAGCTGGTGGCCACCTCAGAGGGGGAGGTCCTGGAGGAGAATAACACAATATTGTCTGCATACATGTGTATACATAAGGAAGCACAGGTGTTAGGGAGGTCATTCAGAAATATAGAAAATAATATAGGACCAAGTACTGAGCCTTGAGGGACCCCAGTGTTAATCGGTAGAGGACTGGACAGGGAGATGCCTACTATGATGGACTGAGACCAACCTGTGAGGTAGAACTGGAATCAGCTAGCGGCGGAGTCAGAGATGCCAGCCACAGATAGCTTGCAGAGGACAAGGGAGTGGGAAACAGTGTTGAAGGCTTTGGCCAAGATGACAAAGATGGCAGAGGTGATGCATCCCTGATCCATGCCTGAGAGAATGGAGTCAGTGAGCTGAAGGAGGGAGGTGGTGGTGGAGTGACTTTTGCAAAATCCAGACTGGAGGGGGGGGAAAAAGGAGGATGAGTCAAGGAAGGAGGATAGTTGTTCCAGGGCCAGAAGCTCCTGAAGTTTTACTAGGGTGGGGAGTAGGGAGATGGGGCAGAAGTTGCAAGGGTTGGAGGTGCCCCCGTCATTAGGGAGAGGAATCACTGTTGCAGACTTCCAAGCATCAGGCACTGTGGAATGAGAAAAGGAATGGTTCAGAAGATTTGTCAAGGGAGAAGCATTAGAGTATGCAGAAAGGTGGAGTAACTTTGGGTCAAGTCTGTCAGGGCTTTTTCCATTGAGTGGGTTCAGAGCAAGTAATACATGAAGGTTGTCATCAGGAAGTATGGGTTTGAATGAGAAGTGAGGGGTTGAAATGGGAGGGGGTAGGGGTGGAAACTGTGGAGTCTCCAGGAAATAATGCAAGGAAGAGAGGCAAGAAGGGAGGAGGCACACGTAGTGAAGTAGTTGTTGAACTCAGCAGCCACTGAGGAAGGGTCTTCAACTGTGTGGATGCCAACTTTTAGAACAGGAGAAGGGGAGTGGGAAGGGGGGAGAAAAGGGCATGGGTGACCTTCCAGAATTTGGAAGGGTTATTAATGTTTTCCTGGAAGGAGGTTTGGAAGAACTTAGCCTTAGCAAGGTTGATGGACTTGGTGCATGTGTTGCATAGTGAGCGATAGCGCTGTAGGTCAAAGGAGGTGCCAGAAGTTTTATAGGCAGCCCATGCTTGGTGCCTTGCACATTGGCATGCAATGAGCTCAGCAGTGACCCAGGGAAGATGATTCTCATGAACCCTAGCCTTTCAAATGTAGCGTGATGGCCCCAGCCATTCAGGGACTTTGAGCTAAAAAAGGTCAGAGCAGAGTTTACGGAGGAGACTGAGGTAGTTGGTGACCAATCTATATTGGACATGTCATTGTGTAGTGAGAATAGGTCTAGGGACTGGAAAGAATGGAAGTTATCCATGACAGAAGGGGATTTAGCCTGGTGAATTTTATGCACACAGTAGACCATGTGATGGTTGCTGAGTGCGTCGGGGAGAATACCAAAGGAAATGACATGGTGGGGGTGAGAGGTCAGCACCCAGTCAATTAGGGTGTGCTTCCCTGATTGAGGCATGTTGGATCAGAAATCAGTTGAGTTTGGTTTAGAGAAGAGACAAGACTGCAGATTTTTGACTGCGAGCTGGACTGCTAGTTCATGTTGAAATCCCCTAGGATGTATAATTCTCCATGGGTGGCAAGGTAGGAGAAGGAGGAGAGAAGATTAGCAAGTGAGGAAAAGAAGGAAGCGGGGAGGTTAGGGCAGCAATAGATTCTGACTACAAAGATGGGAAAAGAGAATAGGGGGATAGTTTTACTAGTAACATTTCGTAGGCAGAGGGCAATGATGCACAGTGGCAGACAGAGTATTTTATTATTTATTTTTATTTATTTAGTTTTTTTTGACCGGGTAAGTGCACTAGACAAATCCTGCCTATTTTCAGGCACAACCCGGGGGAGGGGGATACAGATAAATGACAACTGACCTTGAACCAGATTAAGCTGTTGGTGGTATTTTTAGTGGATGAGGGAAATTTGGCCAGGATAATGGATGAGGAAATATACATGGTTACACCTCCACCCCTAGACTTACGATCCTGGCATGTAAGGGAATAACCAGGGATAGAGATTGAAGAGTTTGGGATTTTGGAGCTGAGCCATGAATCCAACAGAGTGAGTACAGAGGGTTTAAGTTGAGTCATGAGCAGATGCAAAAGGTCAGTTTTGGGGAGTAGGCTTCTGATATTTAGATGTAGTAATCTTAGTCCTTTAGTCAAACCCAGTGGAGGTACGTTGGGGGGGGACTGGGGTTAGGCTCAGTGTCCCCAAATGTCAGTAGCAGTAGTGAGATTAGCAGTCTTGTGAGGATAGCTAGCCATCTTTTTGACAGAGAGTGAGGATGGCTGTGGATTGAAGTGGACAGGGTGTTTGCGTTGCCATTTTGGAAGGAAAGGGCATGCAGGGAGGGCAACTGGGATCCAAGACCAATAAAGATGCTGGCTGCAGTGTGTCAGGGGTAGTATGGTAGCAGGGGCTGATAGGAGAGAATGAGGGTAGGGGAGGGAGGAGGAAGAGGGGCATAGAGAGGGTAAGGGGGGATTAGATGGAAGAAAAGATGGAGGAGGGATGTCAGGGAGAAAAAGAAGGGGAGGCAGATGAGGGAGAGCAAGAGCATGATGGGAAGCTGGTGGTAAAGAACCAGAAGAATATATTTAGGAGAGGGAGGAGTAGAAGTGCGATAGGTATGAGGGTGGGAAGGGTGGTTATATTGGGGTAGGAGCAGTAACTATGAAGGAGGTAAAATAGGGATAACCAAGAAGTGGAAGGGTAGTTTGTAACTGAAGTGACAAGTGAGACAACCAAGAAGTGGGAGGATTGCATAGGACAGAAATGACAAATCAGAGTAGGTAGGGGCCGGCACACTTTTGTAGGCAAGAGGGTTTAAAGAGTGCTGGGGGTGGGGGGAGGAGGGGCGGCTGAAAAACAGTCCACAGTAAAGTTTCCTGAAGCGAAGTTTCCCACAGCGAGAAATAAGCAGAGAGTGCCATAAATACAAGTTTACCTAGAGAAAAACAAACAAAAAGGTGCTGAAAATTCAGGAGGAGCAAACTGTCCAATGAGTGGGACAGGAACATGGCTATAGCCAATGGGAGAGTAGCTGCTGGCTCGGGAGCACCAATCAAATTCTAGGCTATCAAGCCTGCTTTTCCTGTACCTGAGGTTCTGCTGAGCAGGTGGGGAGGATGTTGAAGTGCTGCTGGCCAAGAAAGCCCTGGTGGGCTTTGCCTGGAAAGAGGGAGAGAAGCAGAAAAAGTCAAATATTAAAGAGTGAATGGAGCAGCTGCAGGATTAAAGGGAGGGTGGGACTGAAGAACAGACAAAGAGAGTGGGAGTAGGAGACAAGAGTAGGCATGAGTGGAAGGAACAGAGGAGAGAGCCAGGATGTGGGGTAGTCTGGCAAGAAGGTGCTACAGCTTTGTAAAGATACAAGAGAAAGTTGTGAGGCAGGTTTAAGCTAAAACAGAGTAAGTTACGGGGTTGTTAGCCTTAAGTGGCCATGAAACAGGTGGGAATGAGGAGAAGATAGGGGATCAGAGAGTCAGAGCTAGCTGTGGGATAATTGCTGGCACATTCCTTTGCAGTGAGGGAGGGAGAAACTGAGAGAAGGAGAGTTGAGGAATTAGGTGTGGATTGCAGCTGAGAGCAAGCGGGTTAGGGGGAGACAGAGTAAGTCCAGGTAAACAGGGCAGAGCTGAGAGCAGGAGGCCAGTACTACCTACACAGGCAGAGCAGATCTGTGGCGAGGTTGAGGGCCAAGGGCTGACGGAAAGCAAGCAAGGGAAACACAGTGAAGTAAAAGGCAGAGAAAGAGCTAGGACAGAAGCGACTGGGAGTCAGGGTAGACACAGAAAGAACTCAGTTTGCAGTGTTTTACCAATAAAAAAATAATTAATTAAATGTTGTAGAGGCAGTAAATAGAGTTTGTAGTACTAACCAAGGCTAAACATTAGTTAAATATGTATGCATCTTTAACAGTGAATCACAATTAATGTATTCACAATATTAAATGTAAAAGCAATAAAAGTTCAGCCTAAATCAGCATGCACATTCGAAAAACAGTCCACAGTAAAGTTTCCCGGAGCTAAGTTTTCCCCAGAGAGAAATAAGCAGAGAGTGCCGTAAATTCAAGTTTAACCAGAGAAAAATAAACAGAAAGGCGTTGAAAATTCAAGAGGAGCAAACTGTCCAATGAGTGGGGAAGGAAATTAGCTACAGCCAATGGGAGAGTAGTTGCCAGCATGGGAGCACCAATCAAATTCCAGGCTATCAAGTCTGCTTTTCCCGTACCTGAGGTTCTGTTGAGTGGGCGGGGAGGATGTTGAAGTGTGGCCACCTGAAAGACGGAGCCGGCCTGCTGCCGCAGACAGACCCATGGCCACATTAACTTCCATGGTGCCCATAGGCTGGAAACTTCATGCACCCCACCATGTGCCCCCACAGTGGTGATAAATAAAAAGCTAAGAGAGAGAAAAAAGATTTGCAGATACTACAAGTATCTGTATCTGAGAAGCCAACAGAAATGTCTCATGGATGATACTGCAAATCAACATAAAAATCTTCAACAACCCTTAGTTGTTCTGGACATCTTTAAATTAGGTGATAAACAAGGCACAAAGACTTACTATTCAGAGTCTGATGCAACCTGGCATGGAGCCGACTCTCTGTCTATGTAATAGAGATGACAACTGTTCAATATCAAAAGTTTACTGACTTCCACCGCTACAAAGCTCTGTTAAAAGCCCAGTCTTGGGCCACCTTGGTGGCCCAGGGGCAGGGCACTACACTGTCATGCAGGTGAATCGGGCTTGGGAGCACACTTGGGTTGTAGGGCTGGGAGGCAAGCCAGGTTGCTGCTAAGAGGCAGCTCAACTTGACTGGGAAGGGGGGTGGTGGTGGGTTCTTACACTCAGGGATCCCTGTGGTCAGGCCAGGAAACTTGCTCCTTCTACAGGGGTGTATTGTGCCCTTGTCAGGGGAGGAGGGAAGATAGTGAGCAAAAACCGGGGATAAAATACCCAGCTATTGCCTCCATGACAGCTCTGCTTGAACACGGTACATCCCTGGATGGATAACATCCAGATTTATAAAGGTAAACAAACAAACTAATCTAATGGAACCCATGCAAAGTATCACAATCCACACTGCCTACTCTTGTTCTAGTATTAAGGGAATAAACCAGATTCTACTAAAAACACAAGCTATCCCTGAAAAAGCCTGCATGAAGATCTAATCTGTAGGATGGGACAGACAATTTTAAGTATCAGAGCTATGGCAGATTATTTTCCCCATGCTCTTCATGTCTGTTTCTATAGTGGGTAAACTCGGCAACTGTGCTTGACTGGTACTTGCCTGAAACCAGACTTGCACCTCTGAGCCCCATATGCATATGCACCTAAGTGAGCAAATCCTTCTCCGATAGTTGTTGGTCTTACTATTGAAGGGTAAGGGGAAAAAAACAGCTAAGCCAAAGCTAGTATTGCTAATAGTAGTAGGGGGATGATGAGGACAAATATTTCATACACACACACAAACACACCGATCATCATCATTTTTCAATATAATTAGCATAGTTATTTTTTTAACCTTTATTCAGGGCAAGATTTGTGTGGGGAGTAGGACTTACTTAGTGGGTCAAAATGTCAATTTAAATTGAAAGATTTTTTTTCACTTCCCTCAGGGAAAACCCAAATAAAATCTCTTCACTGTGCCTCCTGCTGCTGTTCAGTGCTTCCAAAAAACAGAAGCACTGTAGTCGATTGTCACAGTGCCAAGAGAAGAGACAACAGTTATGGTTTTTCTGAGTAGTCCCACCAGTGCTGATATGCTCTCAGCCCCCTGCAGCCCATCCAAACTGAATCCGCTGAGTCACCGTCCCATCCAAAAGAAAGAAAAGGCACCTGCAGGAAATACAGCCTTCTTATACCAAGCACCCCCCTACTCAGCATTCCCTGGCCAATCAAACCAATTTGGCGCCAGTGGATTTTGAAATTCAGATCCGCTGCTGATTGGTGAGGACGTCAGGTTCAGCATCACCATGTCACGTCAGTGAATGATGGAATGTAATCGGGAGGAAGGGACATTCATCGCTGTGGGGGGGGGGCAAGAAGGATGACTGAGTATTTTTTCTGTGAGATGGGGGAGGGAGGGGAGCCAGATGCCAAATTATCTAATGGCAGAGGGCACAGCAGGATGGACATGCTGTTGTTTTTTTACCAGAGGAAGACTCCGCTCCACCACTTAATTATCATCATTCATCTTGCTAGTTCAACCTGCTCAGCAGACTCAGGCAGCTCCAACCCAGTAGCAGAGACAGTGAACAAGCAGCAGCAGCCAAAAAAAGAAATATGTATCTTAATTAGTGCCTCTCATTCCCAGGCACTCCTAAACAGACAGCACACCTAGGCGGCAGCCTACTTAGCCTATGCATAAAAACTGCCCTAGAAAACCCTAGTGAGCTTTGCTGAAGTTCTGCTGAGTGGACGGGGAGGATGTTGAAGTGCAGCTGTCCGAGAAAGGGAGCCAGGCTGCTACTGCAGAAAGCCCTGGAGGGTTTTACCTGAGGTTCTGCCGAGTGGGCGGGGAGGATGTTGAAGTGCGGCCGCCCGAGAGAGGGAGCTGGGCTGCTGCCTCAGAGAGCCCTGGTGGGCTTTGCCTGGAAAGCATTCATATGACTTGGTGATGCAAACACAGACAAAATTGTAAAACCATTGCTCTTTAAAAAAATACTAACAAACATAAAATTGTTGTCCCTTATAGCATGAGTTTACCTTTAAAAGCTTAAATACTTGCAGAGTCCTTTTCAGTACTTTTTATAGATCTGTAAGTTTTGTTTAGAGGAATCAGAAATTGTTGTTCAAGCCATGTGTTTGTATTTTGAAAACGTGTTCACATGAAATTTTACTTGCATTCGTATGAAGTGACACATAGAAAAATAATTGTTTTAAGTAGTTTAGACCTGCTTTTTGAGAGCATCATTTTTAATCCTCATGTATACCTTCACACCATAGGTGAAGAGAGGTGATGGATGGGCCAAGATGCAATCTTTAGGCCGATGCCCCTTCATATTAGCAGTGGTGAACGGACTGATGACCACTACAGTGATGTGAGGGATGAGGTGGGGGTTGGGGATGGGCCGAGATGCAGCCTCGGTATCATCCCCATCCCCCACTACCATTCCTCCTCACAACACTGCAGCAACAGTGAATGAACAGGTGACCCCTGAGATGTGGTGTGTGGGGTGAGGGTGGGAAGAGGTGGGCCTCAGCCCATCTCGTTCTCGTGCCTCTTCTCCTTTCCATTTGCAGCAATGGTGAAACAAGATCCTAGTCGCTCTCAACAAAACCAGTCAACACCATGTGGTAGTCCCAAAATTCTTTTCATTTTATTTCTTTCCTATGCAGAACACCCTTCCTGGTAGCCCAATATTTTACCCATCTCTGGCTTCTTCAGGGAAGAGGGTATTCTATTCATAACAATACATAATAACTTTGTAAGCAAAAATGTTTTATAATCCCTAATCCATCCATTATTTGCACCCTTCAGTGCTTCACTGTCATACTGTGCACACAACCATTCCCTTGCCAATAGTTCTATCATCTCGTTACATTAAATCATAATCCAGTGTTCATAGAATCATAGAATTTAATGACAGAAAAGGACGCCTTGGCCCATGAAGTCTGCCCCCCCCCCACTAATCCTCCCTCCCCCCCTTAAGGCTCCCACCTCCCTGTATCCCCATGTACCTGTCTCATGCCCTCTTGAAGCCTGACATGGTTTCAGACCCCACTACCTCCTCTGGAAGCCTGTTCCAGGGCTCCACCACCCTCTCAGTGAAGAACTGCCCTCTCACGTTACCTCTGTAGTTCCCCCCATAGTCTCGGACTGTGCCCTCTTGTTATGGTGCCCACCTTCCAGTGGAATAAACACCCCACATTCACTTTGTTGGTCCCTTTAATGTATTTAAAGGTCTCTATCATGTCTCATTTCTTCCTTCTAGTCTCCAGTGTGTAGAGTCCCAGTTCCCGAAATCTCTGTTCTTACAGCTTGTCTTCATCCTCAGCGCCATCTTGGTTGCTCTTCTCTGGACCCTCTCAACCAACTCTATGACTTTACGCAGATACAGCCTCCAGAACTGGACATCATATTCGAGGTGCAGTCTCACTATGGCTTGGCACAGGGGCATCAGGACCTCCCTCCTCCTCCTGCTCATTAGTCCCCTGCCATTACTTGCCAGCATTACGTATGTCCTCCCCATGGCCCTGATGCACTGCTTCCCCACCTTGAGATCACTGGTGACTGTTATCCCCAGATCCGTCTCCTATTCCATAATCCTAACTCCCTCCTCCCAAGTATGTGTCCTGCCCTCTGGTTTCTGTTTCCCATGTGTATTATTGCACACTTCTTGCTGTTAAATTTTAGTTACCAGGTCTCCACTCACCCTTCCAGTGTTCTCAGGTCCTGCCTCATGTCTTCAATACCCCCTGCTGTGCCATTTTCAAATCATCCACAAATAGGGACACATGGTCCTTCAGACTGTCCATTATATCACTTATGTAGATATTGAAAAGGAGTGGTCCCAGTACTGACCCCTGAGGGACCGTGCTCATCACTCTTCCTGTCTCAGAATACACTCTGTTTACCACCACCCTATGGCTTCTGTCTGCTAGCCAGTTTTCCACCTATCTGGCTATCTTGTCACCTGCCCCTGAACTTTCCAGCAGGTAGACCAGCCTTCTGTAGGTCACAGTGTCAAAGGCCTTGCTGAAATCCAGATAGACCACATCCACCACTCCTCCCCCCAGTCTATTTCCGTCACCCAGTCAAAGAATTCAATTAAATTGGAATGGCATGACCTCCCTCTAGTAAATCCATGCTGTCTGTCATGCAGTGGTCCATTTGCCTCAAGATATTCTGTCACCCTTTCCCTGATGAGTGCCTCCATGACTTTGCCCACCACCGCAGCGAGGCTGACTGGACGGTAGTCCTCTCTCAGCTCCCTTCTTCCCCGTTATGTATCGGTGCTACAGTCACTCTCTTCCAGTCCTCTGGCACCCTACCAGAATTCATGGACAGGTTGAACAGCCTCACCAGTGGGCAGCCAACTCCTCTCTCAGTTCCCGGATCACTCTCAGGTACAGCCCATCCAGCCCCATAGCCTTGTCTACCTTCAGCCTGTCAAGCTCCTACCTAACTTCCTCAGCGCTGAAGGATCTCATGTCCATCTGTGCTCTCCCAGCCCTCCCCCTTAGCTCTGGTCCCTTCCCTCCCTCTCCTTCATAAACACCAAGCAAAAGTACTTAAGTTCTTCTGTTTTATCCCAATCCCCCTCTAAAAGCTCCCATCCATCCCTCCCCCCTCAGCCTTGTAATCCCTTGGCCTGTCTTCCTACTATCCTCCACATATCTAAAAAAAAGTTTTGTTACCTCTCCGACCTGTTTTGCTGTCCTTTCCTTGGTGGTTGCCTTTGCTCTCCTGATCAACTTCCCTGCTAGCCTCCTCATTTCCCTATAACCCAGTGTTGCATACTACTTACATTAAATATATACAAATATATATACAAATATTCCCCAATTAATATTTTACACCAGTTAGAAATTGTTATTGCACCTAATGTTCTCTCAAGACACTAAACAATGGGTAGCAGTGCACTAAATGGTCTCTAACATGTTTACATATCTGTAACTGTTTAAATTTATTCCATTTAATGTACGTTTAGGGTATCTGAAACATTACTGCATGTACAGATTGACACTCATGTCCTTAATGTTCACTATGCTAAATTTATTGATAAGTTTGTATACATTTACCTCTTCCTTAATTGATATTGGATAGTGTTAATATTCCCTCATTTCCTTCTGGAAATCAGTCGTGATAGGAATATTATAAATCAAAATGAACATAAAAAGCATCTGTCAATGTTTAGGTTAGTGCTATAATTTGGTTCATTTGTTTATTTACATTTAACTACTACCTTGCTATTACTGGCTACATTCTTACCAGTTAAATACATTCATGTATCTTGATCTCTGACCTGAAGTGTGATAAACAATATTTAGATGCTAGATTTACACTTCTAAAGTGCCTTGTGTGACATGCAAAATGTTTCTTGAAAGCTTTCATTATATCATGTAATCACGGTACATCATTACTTTCTGTCTTGTTTTGTGTCAAACATTCACTGTTTTCTTATGGGAAAAAAGGTATAAAGCCACTCACTATTCATAGTTTTACTGAGTTAAACTCCCTAGTTATTATGTTACAACGTGTCAGTGTATTACACTTTCACTTACCTCGCTCAGTCTGCTGTTATCACTGGCAGTATCTCCTGTATACTGTGTCATCTGCTGCAAAGGTACTGCCTTTTATATGCCTGGGTTGAGGGCAGGTTTGGCTCAACCAGTTGGTGCTTAGAGATGCATGTCACCAGCTGTCAATGTCATCCCACGCCAGTGTTCTGTAGAAGCCTGAAGAATAGAGATCACATCTGACCTTATTGCCTTGGGCTAAGGGGTGGGCATTAGGGTTGATAACCCCAAGGAACACCCCACCACTGATTTGCCAAAACTCCAGTGTCCAAAAACCCTAATTTTGTTTATTTCCCTACTTTATGCGCTTTTCATTCTTCAACACTTATGCCTGCATTAACATAGTTTTTTTTCAAATAATACATATATATGAACTGACAAATCCCATATCAGTTGTGACATTATCAACAGAATTACACTAAATGGATAAATGAATCATGACATCATGAACAAATATCGCCAACCTAATCAATCAACTATGAATGACATCATCAATAGAAAAATTAAACTTTCTGGTCTTAGCTTCAAAAGATTATTTTGATAAAGAATACTTTCCCAAATGTTGTTTTAACCTCCAACAAAGCTTTTAACATGTACAACAGTACACAAAACCTGTTAAACCAGTACTTACTACATGACCATTAGCGTCTTGGTTGACCTCCTGCTGCTGCAGTACACAGAGTAGAAAAAAATGATTGAGTCAAAACCAGAACTGCAATAGCAACAAGGGCTTATGTCTCAGATAGAGAATCCAAGATTAATAAAACAAGCTGCTAAAAAACAAAATATTACATTTTACAGATATGTAAATGTGCATCCCCCTGTCAAAGCACAGAGATGCGGACTCACTGAAAAGCAGCACTGAGACAAGTTACAGTCCAACTTATACTTTAAAAATGTACCAGAAAAACTATAAACAAGTACTGAACAAAGATATGAACTCAAACAGATCCACAGCAAGACTTTTTGTTGTAACTCCATGCTGAACACAAACAGCTCAATATGACACTTCTTTAATCTCAAACATCTTAAAATACAAAGGATGGAACAGTGTATACCTACCCACACATAGGTACCTGCAAACCTTTTAACAGCTTTGAAATAAGGAACACCATAGTTGTCTCATCTAAAGTCCTGTACCAAATGTACCTGCATGCACTTAGTTTCAGATTGCCAGCATTAAATGGAGCTGAGCTAAAAGCAATCAAATATTCTGAATTTTTAATGAAATTTCACCAGTAAGTCAAGTGTGAGATTTTAAGCCCCTGTAACAGTAAAATTAAATAATGCCATGTCACTAATCATGGTAGGTTCAAAGACCCTTAAATGGAAGCTTTGTATGCGCCAGCTTTTTCTAATCTCTTGCTTAAAGTATGAGCATGTTGTAAGTAGCCAAACTTTGCAAAAGTATTTAAATGGAATTTCGTGATGATTTTTTGGTAACCATATGCATACTTTTTGCCCAACCATAAGCTGGCCATGTCACTGAGTAGGAAGAAAAGGGATGGGTGCAGTGGTAATCACGTAGCATTCATATGAGACTCCACTGAGTGTGACCCATAGCTGAACATTGCACCTAGAGGGAAGAGCTGACTGTCACAGACTGCACTGGTACAAATGACAGGGAGAACAAGACCTGAGGGCATGAGGAGATCATTTACTGAACTAGGGATGCTCCTAGAAAGAAAGATATCCAGGAAGATATTCTTTGAGATCCTCATGGTCCTGGAGCTTGTCAGGAACAGCAGCAGACTTTTATTCATTTGTTTATTTTTTATTGGCAACCAGGAGAGGCACATTGAGCAAAAGCTCATTTTTAACTGCCACCATAGGAGGGAGGTGCAATACGGGAGCAAAGGTACAATACAATGCAGAGTGTAGTAATGCCACATTATAAATCCCATCCCTTTACAATACAGTATTCCTCCTTCTTTACCACCTGGTTATCATCACCTCCTAAGCTGGAGATGCACATGTGAACTCAGAATTTGAATCCTGACCCTGTTTCCTCTCCCTTTGTCCCTAAATTCTTCAGTTCTTCATGTGCATCTCTAAAGACAGGAACCCCAGTTTTTTTCCCCCCCCACAATGCATATGTTACATATTTGATAAGTCTCTACTTTGCTATATAAGCAACAGAATGGTATTTATTCACCTGATAAAGGTGATTATACCATCAACCTTTACAGGGCTCAAACTCATCACAAATGAGTTATCCTCCATCGTCCAATTGGCCAGTGCACAATTGTAAATCTTTTCTGGTCTGCCAGAGGCCAAGCCCCCACCTTTGACCAGAAATACCAGTATGAGGCTCCTCTAGCAGAAAAATAAGGAAAGGAGGAAAAACACCCCAAGAAAAAAACATGCAATAGAAACAACAAAATGACCATCACCAACAAGTGTTTGGATTTAAAAAAGAATATCATTTTCTTAATAGAAAAGTCAAATAAAAAACAAACACAACATTTTTGGAGATACACTTGACACATATATCAGGGAATATTTGCTGTGACATGTCATGCATAAAAACCTAATGGAGGGGCTATTCACAAATGGGTGGAAACTACACACCAAAGGCATGTATTCCACCCATACAGCTCCACACCCTCAGGAGATGTGTGAGGGGGCTGCATTTGTTAACACCGGCCACTGCACGGCCCCTGCCCCCCTTAGCATGCAGGATTCCAGGGGGCAGCCAGGTGCGGAGTAGTGGACCCGGGTAGGCAGCCAATCAGCTGCCTGATCCGAGTCCCAACAGTAGATTACTTGTGCCTGTGGGGCACCATGTTGGAAGCCAGTGTGCAGTGCGCTGACTGCATGTGGGGTACTGTGCCTGGTTGGCCACCCTCAGCCCACCATGGATGTCCCAAAGGCTGCAGCATCTGTTTTGGGGGCGGACACAGATCCTTGCTGTCACCACCATGACCAACAGGCACATCTCTAGGGGAAGCATAACTGGCAGCTTGGGAATACATCTCCCCAAGTTCAGGAAGCTACTGGCTGCTGAGTGCAGAACTCTGTGCTTTAGTGTATTACACAGAGTGCTGGCACCTCGCTCGCACCCCCCCCAGCACGCCCAGGTGCAGAGCTGTGTAGTCAGCCGGGGGATCAGGTGTATGGTGGGTGTATTTGCTTTGTGAATCCCATGTAGGAGGTGTAGTGGCCATGGGTAGGTACTGGATGGGCTAGTACCCACTCTGCACCTTTGTGAATAGGCCCCAATGAGAATACATGCATAAAAATAGAATAGATATGAGAAATATTGGCCATATCTACCAAAATAGTAGGACGTGGACCACAGAAAATAAGAGTAGTGCCCACTGAGGCCTAATCAATATGGCTGTGTTGCAGTGATCCTGGCTTTTGCAGTGTATGGGTACATCCACCTTGCTAGAGAATATGAGCACTGTAAAGATTGCAGATATAATCACCTTAACCAGGTGATAAAAAAACATTATCTCCTGCAACCTTTCCAGTGCTCATAAATCATCACAAATGGGACTTTGTAGCAATACCCAGAAAAACATGGGCAGAGAAAAAAAACCACACAGTCAGCCCAAACCTGCCACGGCCTGGCCCTATCTGGCGAAGCCACATCTAATCTTTAATGGCACACAAAGGTGTAAACAGAGGACCAAGTAGCCACCACTCAGATCTCCTGCATGGAGGCACCTCCTCTCTCAACCCAAGAGGCTGACAAAGCTCTGGTGGAATTTGCCCTAATGTCATTTAGGGGAGCTTGACAATCCCTTTGATAAGCTGCTAGTATAGTCCCCTCTTATCCATCCAGCAATGGCCTCTGTAGAGGCCACCTGGCCCCTCTCCATCTGGAAAAGAACACAAACAAGCTATCTGACTTACAAAAACTCTCAGACATAGTCAGATAATCTTTGAGCAGGGAGACCATGTCCAAAGGATGAGAATCCCATCTGGATTCCCATGCCCCCCCACATGGCTGGTAGATGGATGGCCTGCTCCACATGAAATGATGATATCATCTTAGGGGTAAAAGAATGAACAGACAAAAGGAACATCCAGTCATTATGGAAAATAAGGAACGGTTCCATGCATGACAGTGGCTGTAGCTTGCCCACCCTTCTGGCCGAGCACATGGCCATGAGAAAAAACATTCTCAGGGTTGTTCAATAATGGGACTGTGTAACAAATGGAGGCTTATGTAGTCCCTCTAGTACCAAATTAAGCTGTCACAGAGCACACATGGGGTGGACCCGGAGGGACGCAATCTGCACTCCCCATAGTAGTTGAACCACATCTAGATGTAAACCGATATGCCCCACCTTTGTAAAGTGTCCCCTCACAGCTGCAATGGCTTACACATGGACTCGCGAACAGGAGTCGGCCAGTCCCTTATCAGCACCATCACTGAGAAAATCAAGAATCTGAGGCAGGCCCGCCACCGATGGTGACAAACCTTTTGTAGTACACCACTTGCAGAAAACATGCCAATGTCTCTGATAAGTCTTAGTTGTTGAGACCTTTCGTGATCGTAAGAGATGGTTCGCCACTCAGGGAAGGTATCACTCCTTTAGCAGTCTTGCCCTTTCAACATCCATGCCATCAGTCAAAGTACCTGGGGGTTGTGGTACAGAACTGGGCCCTGAATCAGCAAGTCCAGCTGTTGTAGTAGATGTCAAGGAGAGTCGATCAACATCACCCTGAGCAGTGAATACCATGATCTCCTTGGCCAGTCTGGAGCCACCAATAGTAGTTGTCCTCATGGCCCTGATCTTGAGAAGCACTTTTGCTATCATTGGAACAGGAGGGAAAATGTAAGCTTTTTTGAACTTCCATGGCACTACCATGGGGTCTGCCTCTTTGGCCTGATTGTTGGGAAGGCATGAGTGAAGATGTGGTAGTTGGTTGCTGTGTCAAGATGCCATCAGGTCCGCCTGAAAAGGTCCCCATCTGTAAGCTAGAGTCTGAAACACTTGAAGGTGCAACTGCCACCCTGCCTGGCTGAGGGTCACTCAACTGAGCCAGTCTGCCTGCAAGTTCAGTTTTCTAGACAAATATATGGTGGATATCATCAGCAGATGCTTCTTCGCCCAACATAAGGTCTGTAGTGCTTCCCTGAGCATTGCTGTGCTGTGGGTTCTACCTTGCTTGTTTATGTACACCCTAGTGACCTGATTGTAAGTTCAGATCAGCACCGGTTGACCGATCAACCATGGGGCAAAAAACAACAGTGCTTTGTACACTACTCTCATTTTCAGAACATTGAAGGGTAGTCAAGCCTCTTGTGGAGACTATTTCCCTTGAGTAACATGATGACCAGCATGGCTCCCCATCTGAGGAGGCTGGAATCCATTGTAATCACTGCTGTTGGGGGCAATGATAACGGGATATCCTTGGACAGGTTGCTCTGGTTCATCCACCAAGTGAGGCTTCAGAGTATATCTTGTCTGGGGTTGAGTTTGTACTCGAAGTCCTGGGACGACTAATCCCACGCATCTAGTACATACCTCTGAAGCTACCACATGTGTGATGAGCCCAAGGTACTATTGCTATCATTGAGGCTATAAGGCCCAGTAACTGAAGATACGTACGCACAGTCCTGTGGGGCTGTGACTGTATAAATTCCAGGAAACTGAGTATGTTTGCTACTTTTTCCTCCATTGGGAAGATCTTCCCTACACTAGTGTTGATCCTGGCCCCCAGGTGGATGATTTCTTGTTTAGGAGTCAGCTGGCTCTTGTCCCAGTTCGTGATCCAGCCTTGTTGCTGTAGGCATTGGACCACAGCCTCTGTGTCCCACTGGGCTTGAGCCGGTGACCTGGCTGATATGAGCCAGGCATCCAGATATGGGATAACATGTACTTCCCACTTTTGGAGGGCTACTACAATCACAATAATTTTTTGGGTGAAGACTCTTGGGGCTGAGGCCATGCCAAATCGGAGACAGGTGTATTGGAAATGATCCCCACTGATCTGAAACCTGAGAAAGAGATGGTGACTGGAGAGAACTTGAATGTGCAAGTAAGTGTCTTGTAGGTCCATCGATGCCAGGTAGGCTCCTTGCTAAATTGCCATCAGCGTTGATGGGAGTGTTTCCATTTTAAAATTTTTTGTAGACCACAAACTTGTTGAGAAACTTCAGGTTGAAGATGTGGTGGAGGCCTCCCATTTTCTTCGGAGCTATAAAAAACAGACTACATCCTGGTGTATCTTTCTTGCATTGACATTCACACAATGGCCCTGTTCTTGATGAGATTGCGGAGGTCCTGCTGGATTGCTGTCACTTTTTGAGTGTCCCGTGACATCGGGGATATCATCAGTCTGTGTGGAATTATCTTATGTGTGAGGTCTATGGTGTAGCCGTGAGACACCAACTCCCTGACCCATTGTCCTTTGAGGTTTTGGCCCATTGATTGATAAACAATTGCAGGTGATCCCCCACTGGAGGGCTGTCCACCCTGGGCCCCCCTTATTTCATTATTTCTTTCCCATTGAGCCTCCACTGGTTCTGTTGCCAAGGAAGCCGCTGTGTTTTAAAAAGTTACCTTTGAACTTGGATTGTGAAGACCTGGGCTTGAAGTGAGATTTGGATCCTCCGCCCCTCTAGGAGTTATTCTGTGCTGACTTCGCTTGGCCCCTGGTGCTTTTAAACTTGGGACAAAAAGGGAAACCTAATGGGAGGTACATTTCTTTCTTTTCTGCGATCTGTTTTGCCCCTGCTTTATCCCTGAGGTATGGGGTCAGGACGTCTCCAAAGAGGTGGCCCCCTATACATTGAAGCTTGGCTTCTGCCTGCCACAACATGAGCCACAGGGCCCATCTGGTGCCATTAGTTAGGGCAGTGGCCCTAGTGCTGAAGTTCATGATCTGTTAAGTAACGGGTGGCCTGTATGGTGCACTGGCAAAGATGACTCCTCAGGGAGTTCATCGGTGGTGACCTACACCCATTGTAAAAGTGCTCTGCTGTTATACCAGACTGCTTTACCTGCTGATAGGGCCATTCCTATCACTTCATGGACTTTCTTCAGTGACTCTTCAGCTTTTTTGTCTATAGGGTCTTTTAGAGCTGCTGTGCTAGACCAGTATGGCCATGCACCTGGCCAGAGCCCACACTGGCATGTCTACCTTTGGGACTGTATGCCATACTGCCTTATTTGATTGGGAGAATGGGTACATTTTTCAATGGATCTCTTCTCCGGAAGTCTGGACAGTTCTGATGCCTTCAGTTCTATGTCCAGGATGGTGGCAAGGGCTGTGCATGTGGGGAAAGCATGCCTCACCACCTTTGACTGTGATGACAGGAGGGGATCTGTTGAGGTATTGGGTGCTTCTGGCTCCTCCGGGACCTGCAAGACCTCCTGTATCAGTTTCATCAGTTTGTCCACATCTTCCTGTGGGCATAGCTTTCCTGTAGCCTGGCCAGAGTCCTACTCTGCCTCTTCCTCCTTGGATGACTCTTTGGACCCCTCTGCCTGGCAGCACCATTTCTTCAGTGGCTGTAGGGACTGAGTTGACCCTGGGCATTTTGTGGAGGCTTCCTGCAGCTGCTTCTGTGGCTGTTATGCTTGCATCTTAACCATCCATTGGCATTGGAGGCCTGCTTGTGCTGCATTCAATGTCAGGGGTGATGTGGGTGGAGACACTTCTCCCTGAGCCAAAATGACATCAAAGCTGGTGCTCTGCAGAGCCCCAGCTTCCAACACCGTGTAAACCATACAAAGAACCTCTCCCATATGAGTCTCCAGGAGTACAGTTCCACAGTCTAGGCAGACAAGCATGGCAGGAATGTGTTGTGAGCTGGCATATATGTAGAAAGGAAACAGAAAAATCTGTGTCAGGAACATGGCTCACTGTTTCTCCCCTGTGACAGGGAGCTCCTGCCACACTTGAGGACCAAACTTTTCTTAAATCTGTTGCAACAGTTCTTCTATTTCTTAGCTTAATCTAGTCTTTACAATTTCTAGTCCAAGGTTAGACAGTTCTAATGCATGGCTAGGAGGTGTAGTGAGCCACCTATGGGCACCCCTTCCCTTTCTTGACTATGCTATAGTGTCCACTTTAATTTTCCTTTTCCCTCTCATGTCCTCGTACAGGGAAATTATTGTTGTAGCCTTCAAGCTAATATAAAACAGCAGGTTGTGTTCCTCATTGTTGGATTTAGTATGCAATGGCACTATGTCATAAAATACTTTAATGTATATACCTTATGTGTATAAAACCTATAAATGTTGAAAATACCATGGCACTAGGTGTTTTTGATAAAAGTAAAAAGTTACTAGGGGACTGTATGATAAAAATTAGGTTAATTGTGTTATTTAAAATACATGTAAATTGCTGTAAACTAAACAAGTCTGAAATGTCATGATGATTTGCATATAGCCCGTGATGCTTTGCATTATGGAAGTATGTGTGATGCTGTGTTTATTTGAAACTTGGCTTATTGTCAATGCCCTTTGGGGTAACCCTTGTTTCAGTGGTTCTGCACTGAGGTTCTTTGTCTTTAGCTTGTTTTTGTTTTTTCATCTGAGCCCCCACCAGTCAAGCAAACAAGGCCCACATAGGGGAGGTTACATCTCAACAGATAAGTTAGATCAGAGATCAGTGAGTCACTAGGTGCTGGCTAAGTGTAGAGGAAAGACTTGCATAGTCTGTTGCTACAAACTGATGTACTGAAGAAGGGATATGCCATTGCTGAAGGTTATCCTCTGCATTTTGAATAAACATCACACATAGATTGTGTGTTGAACTTGAAGTTTGGTGTCTGGTCCAACTGTTATTCCACAACTCCTCCACAGACTTGGTGTTAGAAGTGGGATAACTTGCTGGAAATGTCTGGACTGGCTGAACAGGGACATTGTTCCGGTGGATATCACCCAGATATCCCAGGTAGACTGCTGTACCAGAAGTTGCCAGAGAAGAACCCAGAGAAGAAAGTCTGTGGAGTTCTGACCAGAATCATGGCTGACAGACTGGGAGAGAAGCTTCTGCCTGGACTGGACCTGGGAGTTTGGAGGATGGCCTAGCATGAAGATGAAGAGATGCAAAGGGGACGAGGAGCTACCATGGGGTTGAGGCAGACCAGAGTTGCAAGATGACACCCCAATGGTGGAAAACCGGATGAGGCTAATACTGTAGATGAGTGGGAAATGGCAGGAGGCAGACTGACTATGCAGAGAGGTGGAACACCAGTGCCAGGTGCACAAGAGGTCCCTGCCAGAGAGTTTGGATAAAGAATTGGATTGGTATATATATTGTGCTTTACTACTCAGTTCTATGAATTTATGGGGCTGGTGCATGGGAGTAGGGAGAGTTAGGGTTTAGCTCATCCCTAACATCAGATTCCCCTAGCAGTCTCTTATGTGATAACATCTGGCTAGTCATATATTACATAAATAGCAATTTAGGACAATAATGTAAGGCATCTGTGCTGGATAATTTTGACTTACTTTGGTAACATGCTCATTTCTATGGTAACTCCAAGGCATAGCAAAAGAGGCACCACCTGCCTGTGGCCTTCGCAACCTCTCCTGTCAATAGGGACAGACTCAGTCTCTTGACCCTCAACTTTCAATCCCACACACTGGCTTTGAAACAATCCCTAATGCAGTGACCTCAACTACCACTCCACTCAGTCCTCCAAAGTCTTTCACAAAAAAAAAAGCATTACAAGACATTTTTTTTTCAGACCTCTGATATATTTTCAGGAACTAATTGTTACAACACTAGGGAAGGAAAGGAATTTGTCATCACCCCTGAGTTTCTGATAAGTAAAGACAAAACTTCAGTATCAGACTGGTCTGGTTTTGAATATCTTCCTTTGGTCCTTAACTATCTACAGGTAGTGTGTTTCTCTAAGCAACCTCCATCCTCCCAACCACTCCCACAATGTTTTGAATTAACATAGAAACATAGAAACATAGACTTTGACGGCAGATAAGGACCACTAGGCCCATCTAGTCTGCCCATTTCCCTACCTACAGGATAGGCCGCAGATCCTAGTTAACCAACAGCCTTTATCTTCCTGCCCCCCACAAGAATTGCCTTATGTCTGTCCCATGCATTCTTGAATTCTCCCACAGTTTTAGACCCCACAACTTCCTCAGGAAGGCTGTTCCATGCATCCACTACCCTCTCTGCGAAATAATACTTCCTCACATTGCCCCTGAACCGCCCTCCTTCTATCTTTAAATTGTGTCCCCTTGTTCTTGCAAGTCTCTTTTTCTGAAAGATGCTACCCTCTTGGACTTTGTTGATTCCCTTGAGGTACTTGAAAGTTTCTATCATGTCCCCCCCTCTCCTTCTTTCCTCAAGGGTATACATATTAAGCTCCTTTAGTCTCTCCTCATACGGCTTCTCTTGCAGACCCTGCACCATTTTAGTTGCCCTCCTCTGGACTGCCTCTATCCTGTCTATGTCCTTGAGGAGATGGGGTCTCAGAACTGGACACAGTATTCCAGATGGGGTCTCACCAACTGTCTGTACAGAGGGATAACAACTTCCTGTTTTCTGCTGCTGATGCCTCCTCCTATACATCCCAGTATACCCCCGGCCCTCCCTACTGCCTTCTCACATTGCTTGCTAACCTTAAGGTCATCTGATATGATTACCCCCAGGTCCCTTTCCTGTTTTGTTGTTGTTACTAGCTCCCCACCCATTGTGTATTCTTCCCCTGGGTTCTTGTTTCCCAGGTGCATTATTTTGCACTTTTTTGCATTGAATCCTAGCTGCCATACGTCTGACCATTCCTCCAACCTTGCTAAGTCCCTTTTCATCCTTTCCACGCCTCCTTGTGTATCAACCCTGTTGCAGATCTTTGTGTCATCTGCAAAAAGGCATACTTTTCCTTCCAGTCCCTCTGCAATGTCACTGATGAAGACATTAAAAGGACCGACCTAATACTGAACTCCTGCGGTACCCACTAGTAACCGCCTTTCTTCAGAGTGGACTCCATTTACAATTACCTTCTGTGTCCTGTTGTCCAGCCAATGTTTTACCAGGCTACCACCCTGGGACCCACTCCCAGGCTGGTTAATTTGACTATCAATCTTTTGTGTGGGACTGTGTCAAATGCCTTGCTAAAGTCTAGGTAGGCCATGTCCACAGCCCCTCCCTGGTCTACTACTTTGGTCACCCAGTCAAAGAAATCTATTAGATTCATCTGACATGACCTTCCCGCTGTGAACCCGTGCTGCCTTGGATCCTGTGCTCCACTGACCTCTAGGTACTCAACTATTCTTTCCTTCAGAGTGACTCCATCACTTTCCCTACCACAGAGGTCAGACTGACAGGTCTGTAGTTTCCTGCCTCTGTCTTGGTCCCACTTTTGTGAAGGGAATCACATCCGCCTTCCTCCAGTCCTCGGGTACCACACCATCCTCCCATGATTTATTAAAAGAGTAGCCAATGGTTTCACTAGTTCCTCCTTAATTCTTTTCGAATTATGGGGTGAATTCCATCAAGACCCATTGCTTTGTCCACCTTCAGTTTTAGGAGTTCTTGCAGAACCCTTTCTTCTGTGAAAGGACTGGGATCGACCCCCTATCAAGAGTGCTTCTGTTAATTGGATTAGGCACTTCCCCCTCCTCTTTTGTGAATGCTGAGCAGAAATATTCATTCAGTATTCCTGCTTTTTCACTGTCCCCCTCTGCCCACCCACCGTTCATTCTATTCAGCCTCACTATCCCTCCCTTTGTCTTTCTACGCTGATGTACCTATAAAAGGTTTTATCCCCCTTCTTAACTGAGTTGGCTATCTTTTCCTCAGTTTGGGCCTTTGCTATTCTGACTTCCCTCCCTGCTTCTTTCTGCCTTAACTGGTACAGCTCTCTGTCCTGCTCCTTCTGTGTTTCCTTATACTTCCGGAATGCTATCTTTTTCTTCCTGACTTTCACAGCCACCTCTCTTGAGAACCATAGTGGCTTTTTCTTTCGTTTTGATTTGTTTATTTGCTTCACACAAAGGCTTGCTGCGTCTGTGATGGCAATTTTGATAATTCCCCATTGTTGCTCCACACCTCCTTCTAGCCTGTTTGCTAGTGCTTTTCTGAGGCACTCTCCCATCTTGCCAAAGTCAGCCCTCCTAAAGTCCAGTACCCTCACTTTTGTATGGCTTGACTCTGTAGCTGAGTTTAACGTGAACCACACTGTTTGATGGTCACTTGTCCCCAGATGGCAACCTACTTCTAGATCTGAGATCCTCTCACTGCCCCCGTTTGAGAGTATGAGGTCTAAGATTGCTCCCTCACGAGTGGGTTCCGAAACTAGCTGTCTAATGCCTGCCACCTGTAGGGCATCAAGAATGGCCCTGCTCTTGGATGTGGCTGCAGCAAATGTGCTCCAGTTAACATCTGGCATATTCAGGTCTCCCATCAACAGTATCTCCCTTTCTCTGCCATTCTAAGAATGCCTTCAATCATATCCTTGTCCATTCCTTCCCCTGACATGGGGTCTGTACACAACCCTGTGCGGATTGTGGTGCCTTTCCAGTCTCCAAGGTGACCCACAGTGCCTCCTCTCCTCCCTGTTTACTCTTTTGTTCAGTTGCTTTTATCCCTTCCTTTACATGAGAGCTACTCCTCCCCCTCTTCTCCCCTGCCTGTCTCTCCTGTAGGTTATGTACCCTGGTATGTTAACATCCCAGTCATGGTTCTCTGTGTACCATGTTTCTGTGACTGCTATGATATCCAGGCATCCCTCTTCCATTAAGGTCACCAGCTCAGGGAGCTTGTTGCCCAGACTACGGGCATTGGTACTCATTACCCTCCATTTCCTGATGGCCTTACCCCCTTTTTCCCCATCCCTGTCCTTCTTGAATTGTTTTATTCAGGATATACTCAGGATAACCAATGAAGAAACAGCATCGCATTAAGCAATTTACCATGGCAAGGGTGTCGGTTTCACTAGGATTTACAATGCCTGGTGTGTTGTTTGGTCACAAGGCCAATAGGCTGAGTGAGCAAAATACACCAGGTGTTGTAAATACTCGGGTGACCCATACCCTCGTCATGGTAAATTGCTCTTATACAATGCCTCTGTTTAGTTCTTAAAGCAGAAAAATAAAATAAAATACTGTTTTTTAGTACTTTCTATTATTTCTCTTTAAATTATTGTTCCGCTCCAAAAAATAGTTCCCTGCTGTTTGGTAGAATGATCAACCAAATTAGGGAGACTGTGGGATAAATGAAGGAGTGTAGTGGGTTGCATAGAGCTGAGACAGCTCATTTGAAATGGGAATCTGTGGGTGCCGAAAATTAAAATGTCAAGTATGTGAAGCTTTGTGTTGGTTATGCTCTAGGAAAAATCAGTACCTGGCCAGAAATATGCATGGAGTTTACATGTAAACCAGGAGTTAGAGGGAGCAGTGTAAGCTGCCCTGTGTTTTGATGTGTGACAGCTATGTAGGAAGTGCCAACCACAAGCCAAATGTTTTGAGACTTTATTTCAACTTGGTACAGGTTGCTTGCTGCAGTGTAATACTTAGCGTGTGGTTTGCATGGAACTCGCCCAGCAGGAAATTAACGCCGCCTTGTCCCAGACTTGAAAGCTTGGGTTTCCCAGAATGATTGAGCCACTGTGCATGCACTGAGAAGCAACTGCCCCACTGGTCACTCTTTTCAGCAGTCGTGGTACTGCATGGTGAATAAAAATAAATTGTCATGTAGGGGAAAAGGTGGTAGAGTTGAAGTTTTTTTTAAATTGCTACAAAAAGAGTTTTTTTTTGTCGGGTACTTTTGTGGGGGGTCCTATTAAACTGATCTGTGTGTTTGAAACTCAAGGTTTAGTGGAGTATAGCATGGTGGTTTTTAAACTGTTATGCTTTTTTTGTGTGTTATTTTACGTGGTTTACTGGTTTTTTGGCAGTCGGATTGATGCTCTTGTTGGGGGTAATGATTCTGAATGCCTTGTATGCAGTTGCGGTAGTGTAGGGGCCAGTGAAGGACGAGGTGACATGGGGCTTTTTCATTTTTGTTTTGAGGCCATTCAGAGTGATTCCAGTGGGGGTTCCTGATATGGCTCTCTGGTCGGTTAGCACTTCTTCCCACTGGTACTGGTGAGGATTTACAAGGGGTTTGAAGTGCCAACTGACCAATCAGAAAGCGGCTTTTAATGTGCCCATTGTGTAATTTTCATCTTCTATCTTGATTAAATGACTGCTAGAAAGAATCTGCAGTGTAGCCTTGAGCCACACCTAGGGCTGGAAAATGCAATATTGAATATTTTAATTTTATAGGCCAGTTAACAGCTTGTAAGGTAATAGCTTCATCAGTTTTAAATACACTTCCCTCCACCTCTCTACCAAAGGGGAGAACATGTTTTAGTATCCTGCTGTTTAATGGGCCATCACTTCTGCTTATAGCTAGCTCTATGTGTTTAAATTGTAGCTTGCATATATTCATTTTGATGATACATACTGTACCTGGAAAAAAATGCAATAAAAATTATATTTACAAAAAAATAAAATTCTAAATTCTAGAACACTGGCCTGACCTGGTAGTGTAACAGTAGTGCTACCACTCACTATGCCAACGATCCAGGTTCAGAAACAGACCCAGGTTAGGGCTAAGGCTGACATTATAGCATAGATGTTACAGTAACATGCTGTTAATGAGTGTGGTACATCCAGCAGAACTGGATTTGAGTCCCACAACCTGTACTTCATACTGTGTGAATCTAAGCAAGCTACTTAACTACCCCAGTGCTCCCAGATCACCCCTGAAAACAGGCATGTGTGCATAGTAGGCCTTACCAGATTACCAAGGAAATTAAAAGAAAAAAAATAAACAAACAAAAAAAGTCTGATTTGGGGCTGGCTTGGGGGAGAAATAGTTGAGCATCCCAAGTACAGTTCCCCTCATTTAGGGAGGGAGACATTGCATCTCATTAGTTGTCAGCCACCTAGCAGAAGTCAGATGGCATCAGAGGGGAAACACATACTTGGGTGAGGGACCTGCATTCATATGTGATAATGTATGCACATGTGTGTTTGGCACGCATGCATGGTGCATCGTTGCTTGATTATAAAATGGGCAAAGGATTTCAAGCAATCTGGTTTGGTCTTGTGCCTCACTACACCTTCTAGCCATGTATTAGAACTGTCTAACATATGCCCCATCTTGTCTTGTCAGACTTTGGGCAGAAACACCAGGAGGAAAATCTCCTGACTGTGGCTGCATGATGCATGGGATAGGCATAAGGGAATCTTAGGGGAAAGGGAGAGACTGGGAGAATGGGCTGGAAATCAAGCAGGATCTTTGATGATACCGTGGGTTGGGAAAAATTGGCAGACTGGGTCAGCCAAGCAGTCCTCATCTGCCATCAGACTCTATGTTTCTTTGTTTTTGTACATGCACTTGGGCTGTTCTCAAAATGGAGAGAGATAGGGGACTGCTTATGGAAAACTGAAATGTAGTATACTACTGAACTGTATGTCTGTGTACTGTGTTAAATTTATAGAAACAAACTTCCATTTTTATAACTTTAGGACAAGTAACAATTAGCATAATAACTACACTCAGTATAGGGAAAAATATTTATATTTCAAGTAGTTGGATAGCTCAGGCAGCTGTGGTCTGTTCTCCTCCACTGGTACCCTGGTCTGTGACCCAGCCAGTCCATCCCTGATCTGTCTTCAAGTGCCATCCTCTGCCCCTGCCTGCACATGACAGTTTTCCAATGAGTATTGAAGTGCTGTTCTACTGCATTGAATTGCATTTTAACATACTGTGTCTTGAGTTAGTTGAGCAGTTGGGCTGGTTTTAGTGCAGTTAGGATAGGAGTTAGATTGTTGTTATATTATTTAAATACAGTTGAAGCAGTTTATTGTATTTTAAACACTGATGGCAGTTTTCATGAACTGCGACGCCATTCAGCCTTCAGAGCGGGAAGGGTGAGCTGTCCAGTGTTGTTCTTGAACCTGTGGAAATACTGCTCCCCCCCCCCGGCCCTATCACCAAGATACCCAGCACGGAAAGATGATCGGGAGTTAGCCGACCAGGGTGCGAGAGGAGAGTGAAGTCATGCTGGTGATGTGAGGAGATTGCAGGAGGAGTGGAATGCCAGTGAGAAGCATTTTCTGTCACTTTCTGTGATACACTGTGGGGATAGTGAGTCGTAAATCCCAGTGAGTGCAGACTGGCCAGTAGTTGAGGTTGATGGCTGCGGAGCAGGGAGACACTGGTGAAGAGGCTGCTTCAAACAAATTTAAATACAAACCAAAGTAATGTACAGTACTTGTCTTGTCTGTTAATGGCTTATGCTCTGTATCTTCACGTATCATGGTAGCGGTCCAGTATCCCACTGGCTCCCGCTGTCTCTATTATCATTAGCTTTCCCAGCCTCTGCTGGTTTTAACAAAACCAAAAAGTCAGTTTCTTTCTTTTTTTAACTTTAATACTTTGAATTGCACTTTTGAATGGCAAGGCAGCGGAGCGAAAGATGCACTTCCGCTTGATGTAATGACATTCACTCCATTATGGAGATGGGGAATGACCACTCCATCGTGCTTTATTAAAATGAAAAAAAAAAACCATAAAACACACTTATACTTCCCATTCACCCTCAACAGCTGCTGTTCTATCCCTCATTTTATCCCCCAGAAATGCTCCGTCCTCATCCATATATGGTGCTAAAGCAAAATTAAACTTTAAGCAAATAAAAACACTGATTTCCACAGTGTTGTGAGCTTGCATGTTTATGCTTGAAGATGTGTCCCCTCATTTTAATTTTTTGTTTATTGATCATTCCACAACAGTACAATGTGTCCAGTTCATTCAGGATTATGGACCCCAAGAATTTCAATTTGACAATGAAGAGTTATTTTTTTTTCATCATCTATTTATGCGCCTCACTCCACCCCGACCCCATTCTGGCCCCCCCTCTTCCCAGTCCCCGGGACTTACCTGCCACCATCTTATTTCTGTGGTGGGTGCCCAGTCACTGGTAGGAGCCTTTGAGGGGTTGGCTGTCTTCCCATTGGGGGAGGTATTTTCCCTTTTTTCTTCCCCTTATGACCGGGGTCGCAGAGGCAGAGCCACTTGCGTGTGGAGGTGCACATGCACCCTGCTGCCTCAGTAACAGTCCCTTCCTCCCTCTCGGCATAATCCCTGGCTCCTTCTTAGCCTGCTCTGCTGCTAGACTCCACTGTGAGGCAGCCAAGAGCCAAGGGAAACCCACATCCCTCCCCAGAGAGGAGAGCTGCCTCATGGCAGCTCGATCCAGCTCTGTGCCTTCCCCCCCTGCCGACCTTTGGTGGCCAGCTCTCGCTCCCAAACATGAGTCACCAGCATGGCACAAGGTGAGGAGTCCACTGTCTCAGCCCTCTGTGCCACCAGGCCAGCATACATTGTAGGTTTTTTATAATTACAGTTCTTAGCCTTGACTTACTGCCACTGATTTTAACTAGTGTTTCATATTCAAAATTGTCCATGGGTAGTAAAATTGCTGGTTTGTGCCACTCACTCCCCCTGTGTGTGAAGTCTTCGTAAGAATCTTCACAGTCTGGTGTTATTTTTTTTTTTTATCAGTGGGATGATTTCCAGCCCTTTTTCAATGAAGACACACACACACGTATCTAACCTTATCCCCCCCATTAGTTTTTCCAGTCATGCTAAGTACACACAGAAACATAGAAATTGTTGGCCGATAAGGACCACTGTTCCCATTTAGTCTACCCATAAGCCTATCCTTGTCTACGGCCTTTGATCCTACTGGGTCAGTGGCTTTCTTCTTCCCCTTAGTTGGTTCATGCACCATCCCCAGCCATGCAGTATGCATATATTGCTTCTTTTATAATACAACAGTCTTACATCTTGAGGGTCAGCTCAGCTGTTATGAACAGGGCTGTCATTCTCATAGTCTGTGTGTGTGTGTGTGGGGGGTGCGATTAGCACCCCCAATTCCCATCCAAGTATTACATCTTGGGATAAGGAAGGGCTTTATAAAAATATAATTCAGTGACATTGTTTGATTTTAATTGTACCCCTCCCCCCCCACATGCACACATATATTTTTTCAGCTTGACATCCCTGGCTATGACAGCCTTTGTGATCGGAATGTAATGATCTTGCGTACTGAGTACAGAAGATCCCAACTTTGGAGCTGCAAGTTACAAATGCTAATGCTGAAATGTTTTGGAATCAGTGCATATAAATATAACATTACAGGAATGTGTATTTATGGAACTTTGGATTTGCAGACAAAACAAAACCCCACTTTATTCTCAAATACAAATCTTTTTGTTTTGATGGAGTTAATAGACAATTTTAATACAGCAACAAAATGAAACATCTGCATGTCAAGTGACAAGAAGCCACAGAACATATCTGTGCAACACTGGAGCCCACAACCCAAAGTTGTGGGTCCAAACACTATTGACCATTGTAGAAATCAGGCCCTGTGTTCACAGTTTTAAAAAGGTACAACTCTCCTGGGCTAAAGGGACAATACACACCTGCCACATACGCCATGCAAGGAAACATTCGCCATGCATTGACAAATGCTTGTTGAGTTATGAGACAAGTAAGCAATTGCTTCCATTTTTAAACTTCTGGCCATAACTAAGCCATTTGGGGTCCAGTTACCCCCAAATTCTCAGGGTGGACATAATGGCATGCCAGCTGATTTACACAAAAGTGTCATTTTGTTAATGTGTCCAAAATGTGTTTTGGGGTGAGGTCAATCCCAGATGTTATTACTTTAAAAACTAACCATTTTCCCATGAAACCACATATCATAGGCACCTCTCAGAAATCTGAAAGTTTCAAATTTCATTTGTCAGCCAGTTTTGATGAACAGTACAGCACAGGTGAACAAAAAATGTCTTAATTATGCATTTTGTATTTATTTTCCACCTTCTAGAACTTTTACACCACCGAACTGTTAATTACCAATATTTCAAGATCCAGAGATCATAAGCCCAGGAACCCACATGCCAAATTTCAGGATATTCTGTCCTAAAATGGCTGTTCTATTTAGGTGTAAAAAAGGAGTTTAATGTAGAAATGCATTTGTAACCCTAACTATAGGTTGAGACCCATGTTTTTCTTAAAAAAGAAATAACAAGAAATTCAGGTATAACAAGAAATAACAAGAGATTCATGGTATAAAAAGAAATAACAACAAATTCAACATATAAAAAAAATGAAATGAAAATAAACACATGAATAAAGTAAAAAGATTGCTTTTGGGGGGGAAAAAACTAAATAAATGCTTGCAGCAGTTATTATTTAGGCTCTGTTGTTACCACAGAGCTGGTACACAAAGTAGACTCAGTGGAATTGTTTAATTCACAAAACCTTTCAAGATCATAGCATAATCCTACGTAATACAAGGTAGTACACTGGGAATGTGATTCTAATGTACAAGGTCATTTTGAGGTAGTTTATGAATGTAAATGTGATAACGAGAAATAAAACGAAATTTTCCATGAATAAAAAGAAATAACCAGAAATTCCAGAAAAAGAAAAAGAAAATTCATAAAAAATAAAAAGAATTTCACGGGTCTCTAGGGGCAGTACCGAACCACTATAATATATATTTTTATAAGGGCATGGTAGTTCCCTTACAGTATATTAGGGTTTTAAATGCATTTCTACATTAGATACATATAACTCATCTGCCTTAGACCTAGTAGATCCTTATTTTGTTGTTAAATGAAGGCTGCCATGGGACCCTAGATGGTGGTGATGGGAGAAATTTAGATTAGTTAGTCACTTCCAGATTGTGCGGAAGCTTAAAGAGCTGATGACATGATTTTGTGCTCCTGGCAGGCAACTCTTACTGTGTAGTTACCTGCCCTTTGACCTTTTTCAGCCATAAATAAACATTTTCTGTTCCGTAGTTTTAAAAATATTTGGCTCATGAAGCCCTGCTCATAACTTCCGTGTACAAGCTGACCAGCTAAGGAATGCTGCAACTCCACCACTAAAAATCTGGGCACGATCTCCTGCAGATTATGGAGGCCCTGCCTGTTGCAAATTGCCACCTCAGTGACCCACTTGCGTGGCCACCCTTTGGACCTGGTGTTCACTCTGGGTCTTGGAGTCAATGACCTCAGGATTGATCTGGTCATTCGGTCAGATCATAGCACCATGGGGTTCATGTTTGGGGCCCTCCTGAGGGTCTGGCCTCTGTGGAGATGATTTGTTATCACCCTTTAAGGGGATTGGCACTAGTAGGACTATAGGCGATGCTGGACCTATGGAGCATGGAAACTGCATGTGCAATTGGGCCAGAGGAAGCTGTGTCAGCTTATAATGGGGCTGTTGGCACAGCCTTCGACTTGATCGCACCTGTCCATGTCCGGTCTTTGTCTACTTGCCGAAGGTCTCCTGGTTTGATGGGGATATTAGGGAGTTAAAGACTAAGGATCAGAGGTTAGAGCAGTGCTGGAGGAGTTCTGGCCTGATGGAGGACAAATTGACCCTGAGGACACATTATGCTCTCTATCAGGGGGAAATCTCCCAAAAGAAGGCAGATTTATTCTCAAGGGAGACTGCTGTGGTAGGGAACAGACCAGCTCAGCTCTTCCACACAGAAGATAAGCTATAACATTTGGCCTGTCTCCATGTGGGAAGGGCAGATTCAAGCACAAAGTGCAATGAATTTGCTCTGTTCTTTGCTAACAAAGTGTCCTCTATCAGGGCCGAGATCCCTTCCAGCACCACTGAAAGGGATTGTGGGGTTCATCCTGAGTGATGTGGGGCACCACTCTTGTCTGGGCTGAGTTCAATCTGGTTAGAGTAGAGGAGGTAGCTGACATAATCTTGATGCTGTGGTAAAGCTACCAACAGTCCCTATTTTCCCAGGACAGTCCCTATTTTAGACAGCATGTCCCAGTTTCCCCAGAAGTTTTGCAAAATGTCACTTTAGTCCCAGTTTTTGCTTACTTGTTACAGCTGTGGCCCTTTTTTTTTTTTTTTGCTGACTGCTAATCCATGAGTGACAATTATTTCAGCACCACTTTGGCACTGTTCAGGCTGGACAGCAGTTTGTAACTTCAGCCCCAATGCCTGTGTTGCATTGCAAGCATGTCAGTGAGAGCACAGTAAAGAATGTTTCTTCCTGTTAGATTACTGGGTAGTAGTGCAAACAAGCACATGTTGATGTCTGCCTGCCAGCAGCTTAAAGGAACCCCAGACAGAGAAGAGACTGGCAACAGGGAACAAAGGTACCTGAACCTGATCAGCTGTAGAGAAGTGTGTGAAAACAATCTGGTGTGGTGGTAGGAGTCACTGACATGAAGTTTACTCAACATATGAGATGAGTGTAAATGGATTGGATGGGACTGTCAGGAGGAGCAATACATGCAGCTCGAATGTCTGATCACAATTGAACGTAGGTTTGCTTCTAATGAACTTTCTGTACATCATGATTTGGAACTTGCTGTAGCAGAATGATGTATTGTTTTAATTTTAATGTTTGCTACTGGTGTTACTGTGGGGTGACATGGTCAGAGCAAGCAGCAAAATGTAACTGACTGTGCATGACGTTGTCTGCGGCAGTGCCCGTGGGAGTGACATGGTGGGGGGGGGGCAAGGTCGGGATGGACTGTCCCAGTTTTCGTCCTCAGAAAGCTGGTAGCTTTATACTGTGGCCAACAAATTGTGACCTTGATCCAGGCCCAACCTGTCTTTTGGTTGGATGCGTGGACCTGATAGGGCCTGTGGTTGCTGGAATTGTCTGGAGTTCCCTCAAGAATGGGGTCTTCCCTAGGTCCTTGAAAGAGGCATTGGTTAGACCACTACTAAAGAACCCTTGATGGACCCGGAGTGTCTCAGCAACTACAGGCTAGTATTGAACCTCCCATTTTTAGGGAAGGTTCTAGAGAAAGTGGTATCCATCCAGCAAAGGGATGCATCTTGCATCCTCTGCTACTTATGAGTGTTTCCAGTCTGGGCTCAGGCCCGGGCATTGCACTGAGACCGCACTGGTGAGGGTGCCAAATGATCTTCTAGTGGCAAGGGATGGGGAGAGTGTACCATCATGGTTCTCCTTGATCTTTCAGCGGTGTTTGACACCATGGATCATGAGGTGCAGCTGGACCTCCTGCAGAACTAGGATGAACTAACCGGAACAGTCATCAACTGGTTTAGGTCCTTCTCATGGGCAGAGTGCAAAGGGTGACAATGAGATTAGTTTTATCTAGCCAATGCCACTGTCCTGAGGTACAACAGCAGCAGCACGGCTTCATATCTCAGTGGGTCTCATAAACAATCATGCGATGTTCAGGATAAAGGCAAAAAGGAAATTTATTGCACAAAAACACCAGATCACAGATACAAACGTGTCCCTCCCCTTAAAAAACAAACAGCCACACGTTTTCACGATAACTTTCACGCTTTCTCAAGGCTGAGGTAGCTGCAACAGATGATGCCATTTAAACAATGATATTAAAGTGACAGTGCAACATTACAAACACACATATATATATAACTTAACAAACTACCAAAATAGCTTCCTAAAAAACACCACAGGTGGTTAAAAGCATAACTTAATATGCCTATAATATACAATAATCAATTTAAACTCCCTTTCTAATACATATCTATATCTCCTTGATAAAAAAGGCAACAATTGAAAAAAATCATTTAAACCAGGATTTTCAAATGACTTAATCTTAAATTGCCAAAAAGATTCATTTTTTCAGCTGCCTGGTTGTGCTTTTACTATTGTATTTTTTAGCGTGCTTAAACGAACTGTTGGTCTCGTATAGGAGCCTATATATCTTTTGCAAAAATGAATGCGAATGCTCCTATGGCCGGGCAAGTAGTCCCTCCCCCTTGGGCTTCTTCGAGTGTTTTTATTGACTCCCTTTTGGCACAAGATCAAAGAAATCCATTTTTAAATCTCCAAACACAGTCTGTTGGTGCTCACAATGAAAGAGAACATAATAATGAGCCTGTTGCAGCTAATGAAGTGGTGGATATTAAAAGAGCCTTTTGTTGCTTGAGAGAATGGCTTTGAAGGCCAGACGCCTTTACTAGCAAAGAACTTCACTTGCCGCATACCTTGTGGTTAATCGAGCACCATGAGGCTTGAGATGGACATTGGCTCCTGCTTTTGGTTTGGAGGGAAAATGTATTTTAGCAGGGTGGCAGCAGCACCTTCTTAAATCAACTGCTGGACTAATAGAATACATTTTAAAAGACGGCAAAGAGTTGGAGAAAGAGATTAAGGTAGATTTAATGGAAAGAGAGACTGTGGTTCTTACTTTTGAATCACACAGTGAATACCCCATGTATCAAAAAAAACTAGAGGAGACTATCAAGAGACAGGACATTAGAATTGAGAAAATTAAAACAAACAAATTAGAAAGAGATCGTAGGGACTATGAGGAAGGTCATACTTTTAGCTGGAAAGGCACCAATACTCCAAGAAAATCAATTTTGAAGAGACGCCAGAATATTACATCTAATAGTGCTGCAGATGTTTATACAAGTGGTTCTGGCTCAGATTCAGATTGTAGTCCCTCACCTTTTTTAGTGATAAGTCAAGGGGATATTCCATTGAATCAGGCAGCTCTCAAGAATTCTATGGAACAGGATGTTGCAATTCATCAAATTTTACATCCCACATCGGATCAACCTCTCATACAAAGCACATCAGAGAATTTGATGTACGTCGAAATTACTTTACCGGAATGAGTCCCCAGGCAGAGCCCAAGAATAGCACGATTTTGGGCAGACGTACGAGGAGGGGAATGAGAGGAAGAAATAGGACATTTTGGAAGAAGTCATCGGCCTTACAGATGTCCCAGAGGTTACAATCAAATGCCAGAGGTGGGGAGTCACAGATCTTCCTGGACATAAGTCTCCACCACTCATTCACACTATTGGGATCTGCGCCGGAGGCACTAGGACCCATCGGGAGCAAACTTTTTGCTGGGGAGTCGACGCCAGAGATGGCGCCGCGAGGAACGGTGCCACGAGCCCTAGCTCGCGTGGCAATGACTATCTTGCGTCGACTCCCAACCGCCTCAGTTCCTTTTTTCCCGCCGTCAAGTGCGCTTCAGTGACGACGTCGCTCACCTGTCGGGAGTCAAACTTCAAACTAGCAGCATAGTTTTCAGTTTTTATTATTTTGTAGTATTATCTCGATACAGTATCGCTTAAGTTATTCTTATTTTTTAATAAAATTGATAAAGAAGTCTCAGCCTACTCTGACGGAGTCGACCATGAGCAGGTCAGGTGACGGTAGGGAGACTTCGTATGAAAGCTGTTCAGCCAGTCGGGCTGGGTCCGGTCCGCCACCTTCTCCGGAAGGAGGGTCTGACAACGGTCAGTCCAATGCCCGGGGGGATGGGCGGTCCCCGCGGAAGCATAAAGCCAAACGGTCGCATTCTCGGCACCGTTCGGCCTCGAGCTCTTCTTCGGCCCACAGGTCTAAAAAGAGAAGGCATCACTCGAGGTCGCCCTCTGATACGTCTGCACGTAGACGCTCGGTTATCGAGGCTAGTTGCCGGTCTCCTCCTTCGGAGTCACCAACAGCGGCTTCTGGTAACCGAAGTCTTCGACATCAGAGTCCTACCCCGCCCACAGGTAGGTCTTCAGATGAGCAGTTTCATCAGTGGGCCGCTCTTTTGGAGCAATGGGCTCGGAGGTTGGTTTGGCTGCCTGGCTCGGTCATTCGTGGGCCTTCGGGCTCTCTGGGTGACCAGGTAGGGCAGTTGGACTTTCCTGGTCATGCGGTGCCATCAACTCCATGCTTAGGTGTCCCCCCCACATGGCTTCGGCGCAGGGGGCCACACCGATGCCCCTTTCTCCTGCTCTTTTTCTTCAAAACCTGTTTTTCGGTCTCTGGGAGCGCCTTTGGTGCCGTGCGGCCTTGCAGTGCTGTCCTCGGCATCGTGCAGCTTTGTGGCATCGCTTGCGGTGCCTTGCGGCTGTTTGGTGCTGTGTGGCACTGCGGCACCATCCTCAGTGCTGTGCAGCTTCTCGGCGTGGTTCTCGGCGCCGTGTGCCTCCTTGGCGCCGGGGGCTCCCGGAGACTTTCCTTTTGTCTCTTTTCCTCCTTCCTCTTCTGGCTTTCATCCCTTTCCTGTCCATACAGTCCCTCCTGGACTGTCAGGAGATGACGTTGAGCCTGACCCAGACCTTCGGCTGGGCGATGAGGTGGACGAAGCAGGATCTTTTACTGCTGCAGAGCCTGTGGTTGAGGACCTGTCATTTAAGTCTCTGCTGAAAAATATGATTTCCACACTTTCTCTCCAGACTACAGACATCGATCCTGGGAAATTGCTAAGACTCCAGTACCTTCATGCCTCGGAGATCCCTACGGATTTGACTCCTCCGATTCAGCCTTCCTTTGAAACGTTGTCTCAAATGGTGTGGAATAATCCTGCTCTCTTTTCATCGGTGGCTAAATCCATTGATAGAAAATATTCAGCCCCCAAGGATCGTCCCATTTTGGCATCCCAAGCTTTTGCGGATCCTATTGTAGTCCTGGCAGAGAATGATAAGGTCGTGCTTCCTCAAACCACTACAGCTCGACCTATTAACAAGGAATCTTGTAAGATAGACACCTTAGGTAAGAGAGTCTTTGCTGCTTCTACCCTAAGTATGGGTATTGCCAGTTATCAGGGCTATTTTTCTCAGTCCGAGTATATCCTGTGGCACTCTCTCAAGCAAATGGTTGAAGCTCTTTCGGACTCGGATTCAAAACCAGAGCTTCTCCAAACCATTACCAGGGGTATTGAATCTAACAACCAACAGGTTAAAGCAGCCATGGACATTTTCGACTCCGCTTCCCATTCAGCAGCTGCTGGTATTTCCACCCACCGCCATTCCTGGCTGCGCACTTCAGGCTTCACCAATGATGCGCAACAGCAGGTAATGGCATTGCCCTTTGATGGTGCATATCTTTTTGGTCCTCAGGTCGAGCAAGCTCTAGAAGCTACACAAAAGACTAGGTCAGCTATTAAGTTGGCTAGACCCCATCCTGCCCCCTCTAGAGGGCATGCCAGTAGACGTCAGTTTCATAACCGTCAGTCCTTTCGAGGCAGAGGCAGGGGTAGTTTCCATAAGAACCAACCTGCCCAACCTCAAAAGAAGGTGCAGCAGAAAGCGCAAGGACCCAAAATGCCCAGCGCTACTTTATGAAGTGCTGGCCCAAGTCCCACCTCAACTGCCCGAGGTGGACTTTTCCTCTCCGGTGGGAGGTCGGCTGATGCACTTCTACAGCCAGTGGAAATCCATAACTTCAGACAAATGGGTCCTTTGGATAATCCGCGAGGGTTACTCACTCAATTTTGTGGAAACTCCTCCGGATTGTCCTCCCAAACGGCAGCCCAGGCTGTCAGCCCTTCAGTCAGACCTTCTCACCGCCAAGATTCAGGGCCTTCTAAACAACAGGGCAGTAGAACTTGTGCCGCTGCATCAACGAAACACGGGTTCTACTCTCATTACTTCTGGTTCCAAAGAAGTCGTGGAATGCGCCCATTCTGGATCTCAAAGCTAAACAAATTTCTCCCCAAGGAGAAATTCAAAATGATTTCTCTAGGGACCCTGTTACCCTTGCTTCATCAGCACGACTGGTTAGCTTCCCTAGACATGCAGGATGCTTACCAGCACATTCCCATTCACCCAAGACAACACAAATTCTTGAGGTTTGTAGCTCTGGGACAACATTATCAGTTCAGAGTCCTGCCCTTTGGGCTATCCTCGGCGCCACAAGTTTTTACAAAATGTTGTGCAGTTCTTGCAGCGCACCTCAGAAAACTCGGAATACAGGTGTTCCCTTATCTGGACGATTGGCTTCTGGCAACTACTTCCAGGCAAGGGACTCTGGATGCCATAGAGATGGCCTCTCAACTTCTTACATCCATGGGAGTCCTGCTGAACCTCAAGAAATCACAGCTGCAGCCCTCCCAGAGGCTCCTTTTCATAGGGACCCTTCTGGACACATCCTGTGCGAAGGCTTTTCTTCCAGAGGACAAAAGGAACGATATCCTTCTGATGGCCCCTTACATCGGAGAGAACAGGTCAGTTACAGCGCTCTCGATGCAACTGATGCTGGGCCTCATGGCATCCTCAGTGTTCACTGTACCTCTGGCCCACCTGCACATGAGAACCACCCAGTGGATGCTCAGTACTCAGTGGTCTCCAACCACTCACCTGCAGTCCTATCTCATCAAGGTGACAGAACCCCTATGGAGGTCTCTCACCTGGTGGTCTCAAGAGGACAATCTCCTGCAAGGATACCCCCTTTGCCCCTCTGGACCATCAGATCTCCATTACCACAGTTGCCTTACTTATGGGGTGGGGAGCTCACTGTCAGGCTCTCCACACTCAGGGTGTGTGCACTCAACTCGAGTCTCAGCTTCACATAAATGTCCTAGAAATGAGAGCCGTCCTTTATGCGGTCCGAGCTTTGAAGGACATTCTTTGTCACAAGAATATTCTCCTCCAAACGGACAACAAAGCAGTGATGTATTACCTCAACAAGCAGGGCGGTGCTCATTCTTACCCCTTATGCAGAGAAGCGATGAGAGTCTGGGAATGGTGCTTGGAGCACAAGGCTCTAATTCAAGCAATCTACCTGCCAGGTGCACAGAACGACTTGGCAGACCGTCTCAGTAGTACAGAGACAGATCCTCACGAGTGGTCTCTCGACTCAACCATAGTTCAGTCACTATTCGAAGAGTGGGGAACTCCGGACCTGGACCTTTTTGCATCCCCACTCAATGCAAAACTGCCTCTCTTCTGCTCCAGAAATCCAGGGCCTGGCATTTTTTGTCAGGATGCGTTCAGGCTGTGGTGGACAAAACGCTTTCTTTCCGCCTTTCCGCCTCTTCCTCTAATTCAGAGAGTACTCCTCAAGTTCGAGTCTCAGGGAGACAAGATGATTCTCATTGCTCCCTTTTGGCCTCGACAACTGTGGTTTCCACTTCTCAACAGTATGTTGGCAGTTCCTCCGAGACCACTTCCCCTGCAGATGAACCTTTTAACTCAGGGACCGGTGGTCCATCCCAATCTGAGATCTCTTCACCTTCACGCTTGGCTCCTAAAGAGGTAGAAGTAAATCGATTCAATGTCTCTCGAAGAGTTTTGGATATCCTTCTGGCTGCGCGGAAACCAGCCACTCAGAAAACTTACACGGCTAAGTGGAAGCGTTTTTCCCTCTGGTGTGCAAAGTCCACTTTGAATCCTTTCTCCTGCCCTCCAGATAAAGTTTTAGAGTACCTTTTGGACCTCTCAAATTCAGGTCTCCAGTACTCTACAGTTAAGGTTCACCTTAGTGCCATTTCAGCGTATCATGAGCTGGTTTTTTCTCTCTTTCACTGGCTCAGTTACCTATGGTTAAGAGATTTCTTAAGGGCATTCTGCACACCAGACCCCCTACAAGACGTCCGGTTGCAGCCTGGGACATTAATCTTGTGCTAGACATGCTCACCCGGAAACCCTTTGAGCCTCTAGCTACCTGTGAACTAAAGTTCCTCACCTGGAAGACTGCCTTCCTAGTGGCCATTACCTCAGCTCGTAGGGTCTCTGAGATACATGCCCTGGTCACAGACCCTCCGTATACTGTGTTCCATAAGGACAAAATAGTCCTTCACACTCATCCTAAATTTCTTCCTAAGGTTGTGTCAGAATTTCATCTTAACCAACCTTTGGTCCTTCCCTCTTATTTTGCGGACTTCCAAAATGAAGGGGAACACTCTCTTCATTCTCTGGATGTTAAGAGGGCCTTGCGTTTCTACTTAGATAGAACCAAGGATTTTCGTAAAGCCCAGCAATTGTTTGTTTCCTTCAGTGAGGCCCGGCTGGGTCAACCTGTCGCTATTAGATGTATCTCAACATGGCTAGTGGCGTGCCTTCGTCACTGCTATTCCATGGCGCAAGTTAAGTTGGAGGGTAGAGTTTACGCTCACTCTACCAGAGTGGTAGCAGCATCCCTAGCAGAAATCCTCAACGTGCCCATTGCAGACATCTGCAATGCAGCCACCTGGAGCTCAGTGCATACTTCCGTTAAGCATTATGCACTCGATGTCCATGCCAGACAACATTCTTCCTTTGGTAGAGCCATCCTTAATGGACTTCTGTCTTAAGAAACGTGAGCTCTTGGTTTTCTCCTGCCGCCCTCTCTGGGGATTATTAGCTCGGTACTCTCCCAATAGTGTGAATGAGTGGTGGAGACTTATGTCCAGGAAGATATGAAAATTACGTACCTACCATAATTCTTGATCTTCTTGGACGAGTCTCCACCACTCATTCACACGCCCACCCTCCATCCCCAAGCTCACCTCTCTTGTTGGTCTTCACTCCCTCAAATTCTAGGCCTTGAAGACTTCTTTGTTGACCCTTCTTACATGGGTCGTCCGGACTATCTTATGTCCGTTTTTTAGGTTAGGCTACCCTTCTAGGTTAGTTATGCTGCACCTCCTTGGTAAAAAAGGTACTGAGGCGGTTGGGGAGTCGACCCCGAGATAGTCATTGCCACGCGAGCTAGGGCTCGCGGCACCATTCCTCACGGTGCCATCTCTGGCGTCGACTCCCCAGCAAAAAGTTTGCTCCCGATGGGTCCTAGTGCCTCCGGCGCAGATCCCAATAGTGTGAATGAGTGGTGGAGACTCGTCCAAGAAGATCAAGAATTACGGTAGGTACGTAATTTTCATATATTGAAATTCCACTCAGAGTCTATAGGGGATGACATTAACAATATTGTCTTTAACATGTCTAATTATGCTTTAACAGCAGTTGAGCTTCAAGTTTTACAGAAGGGACTCTCTTTTGTTCCCACCTGTAATTTGAGTGTTTTTGACACTGCGGTTGACATATATAAATTCACTAGGAAACTTAACTTAAAAGTTTTTTTCACAGGGACAATGTTGAATGTCTTAGTGGAGATGTGACTGCCATTAATGATACATCTGTTCAAAAACTTAAAGATGGGACATGTGACTTGTTGAAGTTAAAATCCACCTTTATCCCACCGCAAAGTAATGTTATATCAGTGTTTGAAAAAGTATGTCTTAAAGATTTAGAAGCACCGGATATTACTAAGGCAAGATATTATAATTGTACCATTGCTGAAAAGATGGCTATAGATAGCATAAAAAGGAATAATAACATTGTTGTGAAAACCTGCAGATAAAGGGTGGATGTGGTTGTATGGAATAAAATTGATTATGAAAATGAGATGTTGAGACAGTTAGCGGATGGCAAGTTTTATCTATGTTTAGATTATGATCCAACAGATAAGTATAAGATTGACATAGACATATTGTTACAGGAAGCTTTTGGTAATGGCTTGATTGATCATGCCACTTTGGATTTTTTGACAGTTAAACATCCGGTTAGGTTGGTCCTATATAGACTACCTAAAGTTCATAAATGTCTTGATAAACCACCGACAAGACCAATAGTGGCCAGTATTGGGTCATTACTGACAATTTAGCTAAATATGTAGACAGCTATATCAGAGAATTGGCTAAAAATACTAGATCTTATTTACGAGACACTACTCAATTGATTAATTATTTGGAAGATATTGATTTACCACCTTCTTCTATTTTTGTTAGTATGGATGTATGTTCCTTGTACACTCATATTCTGAATGAGGAGGGTTTAGAATGTCTTAGAAGCATATTATATCATGAAACATCCCACTCACAGCCCCTTGTTGAGTTTATTTTGACCTTGGCTGAAAAGGTTTTAAGATGTAATACCTTTTTATTTAAAGAAAATATGTATTTACAACAACAAGGTACTGCTATGGGGGCCACTATGGCCCCTAATTATGCCATTTTGTATATGGCAGATTGGGAGACTAAGTACATCTATAATTCTTTTTTTCATTTTATTGATTTTTACAAATGATATATTGATGATTTGTTTTTTATTTGGAGAGGTACAGTAAGCGAATTAACATCTTTTGTCTCATATTTGGAGGATAGTAGTAAGAATTTATGTTTTGATGTACATTCAGATATGTTAGAGATTAGTTTTCTTGATCTTACTATATTTAGGAAACAGGATGGGAGTGGAATTGGTACCAAGTTGTATAGGAAGAATACTGATAAAAATTCTATTTTGGCATTTAATAGCGGTCACCCAGAACATGTTACTAAACATATTCAGATGGGGCAATATTTGAGAGCTAAAAGAAATTGTTCTGAAACTGTAGACTATGCTAATTGTGTAAAAGATCTTACTAATCATTTTCAAGCTAGAGGGTATAGTAATTTCATTCTGGAGGAAGCTTTAGGGAAAGCTGATAGTCAAAATAGAAAAGATTTGTTATCATCAAATAAGAGAGGGGTTAAAAGTTTGGACTCAAATAAATAAAAGTTCATAACTGCATTTACTCCCCAGGCCCATATGGTTCAAAAAATAATTAAGCAAAATTGGCATATTTTAACAACAGAAAAAAAGTTAGATCATGTTACTAATGCTTTTCCTCAGTTTGTTTATAAAAGAGGTCCAAATCTCAGAGATACTTTAGTTCATAGTACTTATTGGGACATGAGTAAATCAAGGGAGATTATGCTTCCAAGGGGCACTTTTTGTTGTGAAAATTGTTCATTTTGTAAATATATTAGAATAGGGGAATTTTTTAGACATCCTGTGACTAGGCAGATTTATCAAATAGATGGATACTGTAATTGTAACAGCAAGAATATTATCTATGTTGCTTCCTGTACTTGTTGCTCAAGTTTCTATGTGGGTAAGACTGTTCAAAAGTTTAAAATGAGAATTGGACAACACATTAGAAGTATTTTGAATCAGGATGATGTTTGTGCTTTGGCACATGTAAAGTTAAAAGGTAAAACCCATAAATTTCTTTTTCAAATATTAGAACAGGTAACAGAACAGATATGTTGTGGAGATTTGGATAAAACACTTAGGCAAAGAGAATCTTTTTGGCAATTTAAGATTAAGTCATTTGAAAATCCTGGTTTAAATGATTTTTTTCAGTTGTTGCCTTTTTTATGAAGGAGATATGGATATGTATTAGAAAGGGAGTCTAAATTGATTATTTTATGTTATAGGCATATTAAGTTATGCTTTTAACCACCTGTGGTGTTTTTTAGAAAGCTATTTTGGTAGTTTGTTAAGTTATATATATATGTGTGTTTGTAATGTTGCACTGTCACTTTAATATCATTGTTTAAATGGCTTCATCTGTCGCAGATACCTCAGCCTTGAGAAAGTGTGAGAGTTATCGCGAAAACGTTTGGCTGTTTTTAAGGGGGAAGGACATGTTTGTATCTGTGGTCTGGTGTTTTTGTGCAATAAATTTCCTTTTTGCCTTTATCCTGAACATCGCATGATTGTTTATGAGACCCACTGAAATATGAAGCCATACTGCTGCTGTTGTTCCTGTTTGTGAGTACTTTGCTATGGCTCTATCGTACATGTTTTTAACCGCCTGGTTATGCTTTTACTACTGTCCTGAGGTGTTCCGCAGAGGTCAGTCCTGGTGCTCTTGTTGTTCACGGTGTACATGCTTCCACTGGGGAAACATTATCAGGTGCTGTGGGCTGGGTTTTCATTGCTATGCTGATGACATCCAGCTATACCTGTTCTGTGCACCCAGAAACCAGGTGGCCATATCAGTGATTAACAACTGCCTGAAGGGCATCTGGAACTGGATGACACACAACTTGTTGTGACTCAACCTGGACAAGACAGAGCTATTGGAGGTGGAGCCAGATCATCGTTGTGATAAAAGGGGACCTGGGAATACCCCTGGGCTAGTCCTAGGGAGTGTTCCCCTTGTTCCCTCCAATTGGGTGAAGGATCTGGGTGTGGTCCTGGACAATGGCCTGAAAATTGAGGCTCAGGTATCGGCTGTCATTAAGAGTGTTTTTTACCACTTGAGGAACATTGCCCAGATCCGAGCCTTGATACCATTTGATGACCTGCCCACCCTGGTGCATGCCTTCATTAAGTCCTGGTTGGATTACGGCAATGCCCTGTACCTGGGGCTATCTGAAGGCAACCTTCACCGGCTGAAGCTGGTGCAGAATGTGGCATTGAGGTTGTTGACAGATATTTCAAAATTCAACCATGCAACACCTGTCCTCTGCGAATTGCACTTGCTCCCAGTAAGGTGAAGGATTGCCTTCAAGGTTGGTTTGCTGACCTATAAAGCCCTGCACGGGGGGGGGGGGACCAACCTACCTGCAAGACCTCACCACCCATCTTGGGCTCTCCGTTCCTCTGAGGGTTGCCTCCTGGTGGTTCCCAGGGCTAGGCTGTGTCAATCTGGGGACCGGGCATTCTCGGTTGCTGTGCCAACCCTGTGGAACTCCTTACCTCGACATCAGCTGGAGGCACCTTCAGTGGAAGTCTTTAAAATGGGCCTAAAAACACTGCTTTTTGAGTAGGCATTTAATCTGATCTGATAATAACTATTATCACCTGCTGATTTATTAATTTTTTAAACTACTCACTATTACCTTGTATCTGGATTTATGGTTTATTATTTTATTATCTTGTTTTATTGGAACACTGTTTATTGTTGAGTGTGGGATAGCTAGAACTGCATTAGTCTCTGCCTCAAATGTTATTTTTGAATATGTGTGTTTTTATTTTTGTTAATCACTCTGAGCCTCCGGGGATTGAGAGCTATATAAACAAAGTTCCTGTCCTATCCAATCCTAAAAACATCATAATTATGATGTGAAATCTGGAACAGGGCTGCAGGCGGTCTATGGCGAATGTAACAGAATAGTAGGAAGGGGGCTGCCTAAATGTACTAAGTTTATCTTCGATGGCATGTTTACACATATGGGGCTAATGGCATGTTTAATTGTATGGGGCTAATATATATATATATTATGAATTAGTCCCATACATGTAGACATGCCATCAAAGATAAACTTAGTACATTTAGGCAGCCCCCTTCCTCAATTCCATTACATTCCTCATAGACTGCCTGCAGCCTCGTTCTAGACCTCACGTCATAATTATGACATTTTTAGGGGTGGGGCTGCAGCGCTCCTTGGCCGCTCTGCTCATACACTGAAGTTACTAGATGGACTTTACGAGTTAAATATTTTTAAAACTACTGAACAGAAATGTTTATTTACAGCTGAAAAAAGATCCAAGGGCAGACAGCTATACAATATGAGTTGCCTGCCTTGTTAGTGTCAGTAGCTCTTTAAGTGAACTGAGCAATGTATTGGTCAGGAAAAGCTGACAATCAAAATGATGCTGCAAGATAAAAATAAATGTCATTTCATATGTGAAACCTCATTTAGAAACTTAGAGACAGAGATTTTCTTGGCAGTAAAGGAACACTTGACACATGCTACATGCCCAGATGGTCCCTGCCAAGTCTGTCTCCACAGACCTTAACTGTTCTCCAGTGACTCCCCCTCCTCCTTGCCTATTTCCTAACATTCTGCTATGTCATTCCTACATATTCTTGAAGCCCCCTACTGTTTTTGCCTCCACCATTTCCACTGGCAGGCTGTTTCAGGCATCCACCACTCTTTCAGTGAATTAGTACTTCCTCACATCCATCTTAACTCCCACCCCAGCTTCATCATATGGCCCCTGGTTCTGGTGCTCTTTCTCATTTGAAAGAGGCTCCCCTCCTGCACCCTGTTTACCCCTGTGAGGTACTTTTAGGACTCTCTCATGTTCCCCTCTCACTCCCCTCTCTTTCAGGGTGTACATGTTGAGATCCCTCAATCTCCTTTTGTAGTGATTTTTTGATGCAACTCCTTCACCATTTTAGTTGCCCTCCTCTGGAGTGCATCCACCTTTTCCATGTCCTTTCTGAGGAGCAGCCTCCAGAACTAGGCACAATGCTCCAGGTGGTGTGTCACAAGTGAGCAATACAGTGGCAATACTACCTCCCTCCTCCTGCAAGTGATACCACTCCCTATGCATCCAGTCATCCCACTGGCCTTACCCACTTCTTTGCCACACTGCCCTGCCACTTTGAGGTCATCAGATATGATAGCCCCAAATTTTCTGCTTGTGACTATCAGTACCTCCCTCCCTCATCCTATACTCAGCTCCTGCATTCCTATGCCTTAGGTGCATGATTTTGCAATTTTAGCATTGAACCCCAACTGCCATACTCTTGACCACTCCTCAAGTGTCCCAAGGTCCCCATGCCTCTTCTCCACCCCCCTCCTGAATCTCCACCCTATTACAGATTTTGGTGTCTTCTGCAAAATGCATAACTTCCCTTCCAGTTCTTCTGCAATGTCACTTATGAAGACACTGAAGAGGACTGCTCCCAGTATTGAGCACTGTGTCACCCTCCTGGTCACTCTTCCCTCATTAGAGCGAGTGCCATAAATCATGACTTTCTGTTGCCTATCGATTAACCAGTTCCTTACCCAATTCATCACATTGGATCCCACCCCTAGGCTGCTCAATTTCTTTATCAGTCTTCTGAGCAGTACAGTGTCAAAGGCCTTACTTAAGTCCAGATAGGCAACATCCACTGCCCTCCCTGATCTATTTCCCTGGTCACCCAGTCAAAAAAAATCTATCAGATTCATCTGGCATGACCTCCGCCACCAAACCATAAATACATCCTACCTTTGATCTTGCAGCCCATTGGATTCATGATACTCTACCAACCTTTCCTTTCATAGCATTTCCATTAATTACCCCACCACTGATGTGAAACTGACTGGCCTAGAGTTGCTAGCTGCTCTCTGTTGCTGCTGTTCTGGAGAGTGATCATGTCTGCTCACCTTTAGTCCTCCAGAACCATGCCTTCCAGTGAGCTGTTCAATAAGGCCATCTGTGATGCAGCTAGTACCTCCCTGAGTTTCTTTCATATCCTTGGGTATATCCCATCTGGTATCATATTCTTGTCTACTTTCAGAGCTGCGACTCCATTCAGGACTCTTTTCTCTGAAAATGGACTTGTGTTATCCTCCTTTGTTCTTTCTACTCCCTGGTGGTCAACCCCCACTCCGCTGTGAAGAATGAGCAGAAGTACCTCTTCAGGGTGTATGGTTTTTGATGATCCTCTTCTGCACAGTCTTCCCTGTACCTGAAGAAAGTCTTTTCACATTTGGCTAACCCTTTGGTTATCCTTTACTCTGTCTGCACCTTTGCTCCCCTCACTGCCTTTCCTGATTCCCTTTGTTTTACTTTTTATATCTCCCTGTCTTCCTCCCTCTGGTGTTCCTTATACTGCCTAAATGCCACATTTTTCCCCCTAACCACCTTGGCCACTTCCCTAGAGAACCATATTGGTCTCTTTTTCCTTTTACTTGCTTCTTTCACAAAGAGGCTGTTTGCCTCAATTATGATGTCCCTTATTTTTCCCCACTGTGCCTCTACACCTCCTTAACAATCCCCTCATGAGGCAGTTTCTGAGGCAGTCTTCCATTTATTTAAAATCTGCCCTCCTAATATTCAGGACCCGTGTCCTCGTGTGGTTTACTTCTGTTCCCATTTTAATGTTAAGCCATACTGTATGGTTATCACTGGTACTTAGGGACTGCCCACCGTGATATCTGCAATTCCAACCCCATTTGTAAGCACCAGGTCCAGCACTGTCCCATCCCTAGTTGGTTCCTTGACTAGCTGCCGAAGAAAAGACCCTTTTTGGGAGTCAAGATTGGCCCTGCTCCTAGCTGAAGCTGCATTTGGAAGACTCCAATCCACAGCTGGTAGACTGAAGTCCCCAACTAGCAGCACCTCTGCCTTATTTGCTGTCTGAATGAAGGCTTCCCCAAATGCCTTATCCAAATCCTCTCCCTGTTCTGGAGGTCTGTATACCATTCCTGAGCCAATGGCAACCCTAGTACCTGTCTCCAGGATGACCCACAACATCTCAGATGTCCCAGTACTTCCATGGCCTTGACTCCCACCCTCACATATAATACAACCACCCTTCCCTTACTCCCTTCCCTATCTCTCCTGAGGTGAGAATAGCCTAGTATGGCCATGTTCCAGTCATGGTTGTCAGTGCACCATATCTCTGTTATGGCCACCAAATCCAGGCTAGCCTCTGCCATGATGGCCTCCAGGTCTGGAATTTTATTTCCCAGACTCCTTGCATTGGTGCACATGGCTCTCCATACCTTACTTCTTCCCTTCCTGCCTTTGTGCTTCCCTCTTCTCATGCATGTGCTGTTCCTTGAGGCACTCCTTGACTCCCTTCCCTTGCTACATTCTCTGGTACCTGTCTCCATTACTCCTTTCTTATTGCCTTCCAGATTTATACCCCCTCTTGTCCTCCACCTTGTCTCCACCCTGTCTTCCTACACCCCTGCCCTGAGGAAGCCTACTCCCCTCGGACTCTCCCTCCCTATTGCTTCATTGCCTGGGGGAGCAGTTGTTGCCTACCTTGGTTTTACAGCCTCTCCCCTTTGCTAGTTTAAATGTATATTCAACTAGCATTCAAACTTCCCACTAAGGTCTATGATCCCCTTCCTGGAAAAATTCAGGCTGTCTCTTCCATAGAGGTCGATATCTTCCAAGGTTTGCCCCCAGGCCCTAATGTATCCAAAGCCCTCATCCATGCACCATGCCTTCAACCAATTATTAAAAGCTCAGGTGCAGAGCATGCTATCCTCTCTCCACCCCACTCATAAACAGGTGTCACTTTAGTAAAAGCCACTGTGCATGCCACCTGCTTGAGGCCCCTCCCTAGTTTTCTGAAATTTTCCTGCAGTGCCCCTAGCCTGCCCCTTGCTAGGTCATTTGTCCCAGTTGGAAATGATATGTAGCTCACTCCCATTTGCTATTGCTCTAGTGATCCACTGCATCCACTCTCCATCCCACCAAGCCTAATTCCTTGCAGGCACTTCACCTTCCTCTCCCTTTCTCCCCCGCTCCCATGTCTATTCCCTAACAATACAGTCTCCTACCAGTAGCTGTTTTCTCCTTCACTGAGGGCCTTATCCTGTCTCCTTGTGTCCTCCCCTTCTGAGGACCCCCTTCATCCTCCTCCCTTCCTACTTTTACAGATGCCTCTTTCTGGCTGCTTTGTCCCTTCAGTATGGAGAATGAATATTGCAGTGATGCAGGCTGTGAAATGCATATCCTTCATGCTTCCCCTGCCAGACAGAGCCCAATAACATCTAACTGCTTTGCCTCTGCATGGGCATCCTCTGGGTGAGTGGTGGCAAACTTGGCAGCCTCTGATTGGGGCAGAAGGTGCTTTGTACCCTTGCCAGTTCAGTCTAGAGTCTAGCAACTTCTGCCTTCCAACCAAAGAGGTTAGTACAAATGGGGCAACACCTCAGTTTCCAGAAGGAGTCTTTGACCACCTGTATCTCAGAAATACCTCTATGTTGTGGTCTGAAATTTCAGGGTAGAAAGCCTTAGGGTCACAGATGTGCCTTTTGAATGTTTGGTGAAAAAATATTAATCCATTCTAAAGTTATTACATTTTTAATTTCCCATTATTTCATATGGGAATATTTATATGTATAATGAAAGTGAAAGTACTTTTCGCACACTGCCATCCAGTTATGCATATTTTGCACCTTAATAAATTTGCAACTCTTCAATGTATTTGCATGTTGACTTGCATGCTTAACCTCTGATGGTAGGTCTCCTGGTGTTCCAAATTTCGTGTGAATTGGATTTGTGGTTTTTGAGATACAGAGCATCAAAAAATCCTAAACTTACCAGTTTTGTTTTACATTTCTTTATCCACCTGTATCTCAGAAACGGCTTTAGGTAGTGATCTGACATTTTCAGGGTAGAAAGCCTTTGCCTCGCAGATGTGCCTTTTGAAGGTTTGGTGCAACAATATTAATCCTTTTAAAAGTTATTAAACTTTTAATTTCCCATTATTTCCTATGGGAAAATTCATATGTCAGGCATGAAAGTTGTAATTGGTGCAATTTACATAACTTGCATAAGATACTGTTGTATTTTGTGCAGATTATGTAATTTGTGCAAAATACAACAGTATCTTGCTCAAGTTATGTAATTTGCACAAAATACAGCATGTTAAATCCGAATGTTTGAACCTTAATAACTTTGGAACTGTTTCATGGATTTGCACAACATTTGGCATGCATATTCTTTAGGGGAAGGTCTCCTGACGCGCCACATTTTGTGAGATACAGAGCATCAAACAATCCTACATTTGCCAGTTTTTTATTTACATTTTTTTGTGCACCTGTATCTCAGAAATGGCTTTAGGTAGTGGTCTGAAATTTTCAGGATAGAAAGCCTATGCCTCACAGATTTGGCATTTGAAGGTTAATTTCCCATTATTTCCTATGGGAAAATTTATATGTCAGGCAGAAAAGTTGTAATTTACACAAGTTACATAACGTGAGCAAGATACTGTCAGGCACAAAAGTTGTAATTTGCACAAGTTACATCACTTTCACAAGACACTGTTGAATTTTGTGAAATTTATGTTATTTGTGCAAAACACAACAGTTTCTTGCGCAAGTTATGTAAACTGTGCAAATGGGAGTGCAGGGTCTGAAGGGTTCTGTGCTCCCACCGTAACATAACAATGCTGCTATACTGTCTCAATGGAGAGATGGTAGTGCAGGGTTCAAAGGACACTGCGGTCCTACCATAACATAAGGATAATGTTATACTGTCTCAATGGAGAGATGATAGTGCAGGGTCCAAAGGACCCTGCGCTCCCACTGTAAAATAAGGATACTGTTATAGTGTCTCAAGGATACTGATGTACTATCTCAATGGAGGGATGGGAGCACTGGGTCTGAATGACCCTGCGTTCACACTGTAAAATAAGAATACTAATATACTATCTGAAAAAGTAAGGATATTCTTTGCAAAAAAACTTGCTAATGCATTAATACACCAGTTACGGTAACATAATGCTACAAAAGTAGGGAAATGTTTTGTTAGGGTTTCCAACCCTAACTCCCCACCCCCAAGCAGCAAAAGGAAAAAAAAATCATTACAGTTTTGGATGTCCTCAGTCCTGAATCTTGATGAATCAGGGTTGGGGTCTTTCTTGGGGTTTTCAATACTAACACTCACATGTTGCCAATAACCTGTTGTCCTGTCTGAAGAAAACATATCACATCTGACATTATTTGCTCATGGAGTGACGTGAGCGTTAGGGTTGAAGACTCCAAGGAAGACCCCACCCCTGATTCTCCAACACTCAGAACAGCCAAAACCATAATGATTTTTTGCTTTTGCCACTTTTCGGGGTGGAGTTAGGGTTGGAAATCCTAGCATCACATTTCCTGACTTTTGTGGCATTAAGTTACCCTAACTAATGCATTAATGAAAGTTTTTTGCAAAGAATTTCCTTTCTGTTTGAGATAGTGGAATTGCTTCCTCATTCACACAGATCCCTTCAGGACCTACATGAACAGGTACAGATGTGCAGGACCCTTTTGTCCCTGTGCCATGGGAAGAATATGTTGACCTGTAAAAGTGCAGGGCCTGGCATATTCAGTATTTACACATTCACCTCACACATTCACTCTTTATTTATTTATTTATTATTTTTTTACCTCAAATGTTCAGGATGGTCATTTTATGATTGCCTTATAGACATGATATGTAGCATTTACAATATATTGACTGAAATGTCATTTCACACCAGAAGGGCAAAAAGACATCTCGGTCTCGTACAGGATTGTAAACACTAACACCTGTCACATTTATGATGTGGTTTGAAAAATGGCTATTTTGAAATTTTGGAATCAAAATATTGAAAGATAAAGTTGAGTGAACCTTGGAATACTGCAACATTCAATCATAACCTGGGCATTTTACCATATTTGTACACCAGCATTGTCTTTATGTTACCCCACCTCATGAAACCGTTAGGTGAAAATTTTCAAATCCCGCCAAAATGTGATTGCATGCCATCAAAATGTCATTCTGCACCACAGGTGCGAAATCATATTTTGGTCAGGATTTGAAAAATGACAGCTGTCATGTTCAAGAAGCGGTGTGAAAAAATGAGTATGCTGAAAATCTGGGTCAAAATATTTAAAATTACCAAAGTTATGAGGGAACATAGACAAATTTCAACATATGTTCATAACTTTGCCATTTTTACATATTTTGACCCCAAATTTTCAACATAGCCTTCTTGTGACCCCATCTCAGGAACAATGGCAGTGAGAATATTCAAATTTCACCCAAAGGACAATTTCACCAAATGACTGTGAAATCACCTTTCAGGCCTGATTGGCATAATTCCACCACCATCGGTCGTGAGGTGGGCTCCCAGAAATGGCCATGTTGAGAATTTAGGGTGAAAATATACAAAAGTGACAAAGTTATGCATCAAAGTTCAAAACCCCATTGAAATATATTGAACCACACCTACCTTAGTTTCTCATGTTGCAGTCACCAGTTCCAGCAGCAATCCATGTCTGTGATCACAGATTGAAACTATGCTGTGGGACCTGTTCAGGTGAGCGAGGGTGTGTAGGGGTGTACAGGTAGTGTGGGGTGGAGACTGCAGTATGAGAGGTCCAGTGGTGGGTTAGATTGGTGAGGGACCATTTCCTTTTTACAGGTTAAAAAACACTGAGGGATGGTTTTCTTTATTGCAGCTGACATTTCCTGCATTAATGTGTGGACAGTGATTGGATGGTGAGGGGTGCCACTAACATGCAATATGGGATGGCGATCAGAGGGTAGGGGGCACTACTAGACAACAGGAAAACCTTATATATAGTATGTAAGGGGACAGTGATCAGAGGGTGGGGGTGCCACTTGACACCAGGGAAACAGAACATACAATATGGGATGGTGATCGGAGGGTGGGAGTGCCACTAGACACCAGAGAAACATTATATTACATAAATGGATGGTGATTGGAGGGTGGGGTGCCACTAGAAACCAGGGAAACATTATCCCAGGGTGCACTGGGAGATGAGCAACTAGTTGTTCAGTGTGCCTACCTGGTGAGACATTGAAAATGTTAATAGGGCTTCCAGTATTCAAACTGTTGCTCTTACAGAAGGCTGAAAGGGGGATGACCTTTTGGGCTTCCTACAGTCTTGGTTACCAAGAGCCCCACAATTTCATTTAGATTATCTTAATTATGCCTTCTGCAAAGCATACAGAATTTCCCCCAGAATTGCTGGACCGCAAGGTGACTTATGAGGATGGTGCTATTTGTGATGGCTAGCACCATGGCTCGGGATTAACTTTTACGGGTGCTCGCTCTTCTTATTCACTTACCTATAAAGAAGGAACCATTCATCTTCTTCCAAATTTATCATACGCCACCAGAGCACGTAGAAAGAAGTTCGATGCAGTTCGGGCAAGACTTCGGAGCCTGGGAGTCACCCATTCTTTCTTGATGCCAGCTCATTTATGAATTCAGAGTGGTGGGCACACTTCCCAGTACTCAGATTCCATGGAAGCTGATAAGAAAGCTGAAGCCATTGCTCTTGAATCAGAAGTCACCAGTCCCCAGTCCTGTCTGAAATCGGAGGATGACACATGAACCAAATGCCATTCGCAAGTACTCTGACTAATCTGAGCCACTCTTTGTAGTGGACTCTCAATCTGACTATACTTTTTCTGGATTGCACTTATATCTTTAAATGTCTTGTTATACCAGATTGTTTGAAAGCTGCAAATGTCCCTGGCTGTTCATCTGGGGTTTTGTTTTCCTCATTTCACAAATGTAGCTACTGTTGATGCCCAGGGCCTGTTCTGGTTTTTGTCGACAGTCTTAATATTCAATAGCTCCATGTGGTGCAAGATTTTTTCCACGAATGTTACCCCTGCTATGGACTACCTCTAATGAATTTGGGATCATGTCAGCACTGAGTGTTGAATTTACTTCATATTTGTACTACTTATTTTTAGTTTGACCACCAAAAGTCTTGTGAGATGCAGCACATGTTGAACTTTTTATTAATTTCCATAGGTATTTGGGATTCCTCCGTATCTGCAAGTAAGAATGTATAGGCTATATTATTATGTTTACGTTGGATGTATTTGTCCTCACTTTGATACCTTATTGTTTGTAATTGCTTCTTTATATAAAGCAATAAACAAAAAGTTAAAAAAGAAAAAAAAAGAGTAGCCTGCAGCAAGAGTTTCAGCTCCAGCTATAGAACTCAAGAAAGTCCCACTGTTCTGACTCAGAGAATGTAGATCAGAATCTCCTCTCGCTAAGCTGTGCACCCAGGTTTTTGGGGTGCCCAGAACAGGTATTTCTGACAATTAGTTTAAGAACCAAACATCAGAATCTAGCTAAATGGGTCCCAATTTAGTTATGTTCTAGTGTCTGTTTTTTAAAATGACAGCATGTTTACGTATTTTCCGTGCTTATTAGTTTACAGAGGAAAGAAAAGAAACTAGATATTGTCTTTCACAGTACAAAAAATGTTTTGTGCTGTGAGAAGCAAGTGATAAGAAACCAAAAATGTTCTTGTGACACAGAATTTTTGGTGTCATATCAGAACATTATCCCAGGAACCCTATTGAGCATGCTCAGAACAGAAAGCACAATACCTTATAGCCTTATAACTCTGTAACCATTTAATGTTTTTTCATGAAACCTTTCAGAGCACTACCTTCTGAACATCACACCTGTATCCTGAAAGGTTTGGGGTGGGATTCCATTCCATGTAGGCTGCAGGTGAGAGCAAACAAAAATCCTATGTTAAGAATAGGAAAAAATTAGACATCTACAGAAAAATGACATATGCAGATCTCAAAAATAGCATAAGCTGCCATCACAAAACTTTCCACGGATTTAGATCTTGCCTCCTAGACAATACATGCAAAATTTCAGCTGATTTTGTCAAATGCTGCCAAAGCTATTAAGGTGCTAAGTTAGGAGTTCAACACTGAACACCCTACTCAACCCTACTGTAACTATAGGGGTGCTACCATGCCCTTATAATATACTCTATAATTGCACACTTTTGCATTGGAACTAGTTTGCATTGCAAGCTTAACCAGTTTATGTGCCCTAATAAACATATCACTAAACTACCCTGTCAACATAAAACAAACAGAAAAAAAAGCTACCACTCTGTTCTGAAGAGAAAAAACTGAACAACTTACCAGCTTCCCAGTTTGAACTGCACAGGAATGGTAGCCACAAAGAATGTTATATGAATTTTTTGAGAAGAACCTACCACCTGAAAAATCAATGATGAAAGAAAAACATTTAGAAACTATGACTGGGAGTAGATATATTGAGAGTTCTCAGCCAGAACTTAACAGCATGAAATAAATACTAAAAAAAACACCAAGTGCGCCACCAACATTTTTTAATGACAGTGATGCTCAAAATAAAATCACAGTTGATTTGAAAAGTATCCCAGCAGAGGAATGATGTGCTTATTTAGTTATTGAAAACTTCAAAGAATAGTTTACCTTTGAGCACAGATGCTCATTCACAGAAGTTCCATGTCAAATACATAGTCACAGAAAACATTACAGTATCTAGATCTAGAGGAAATGCAGTTGAGTCAGGCTCAAAGCACTTAAAACAAATCAATTACATACAGTTCTGAAAAAAAAACACACAGATCATTGCATAAAAAATCAAAGGATAGGTCCTTTTTCATCTTTGGACCTTGAAGACTTCCTAGATGGTGTAGACCTCCCTATACTCTCAAGTGATCAGCAAGCTCTTCTGATTGGCCCTATCCAGGATTTTGAAATTGCCACTGCAATTTCCTCCCTGTCTCCTGACAAAGCCCTGGGATTGGACGGCTTCTCCCCTTTATTTTACAAAACATTTAAGGAAGAATGGACCCCAACCCTTGCCCAGTTATATAATTATTTACATGAGTTTGAACTTCATGAAACTTTGCTTTTTTGAAGCTAGGATAGTTCTCATGTCCAAGCCAGGGAAGGATCCCACACACCCCAGGAATTATTGCCCAATCTGATTATTAAATGTGGATGTAAAAATTTTTGATTAGGTTTTGGCTAATCAGTTAAGTAAGGTCTGGACAGACCTCATAGGTCCAGAACAGGCTGGATTTGTGGTGGGCAGACATTCAAGCAACCACTTTAGGAAGCTCTTTCATCTTTTTTCTGCATCCAGGGAGAGATATACTTGAATACTTGATACATGTTGGTCTCCTTGGATGCAGAGAAAGCATTTGATAACTTGGCCTGGCTATACTTATTTGTTGTCCTACCTAAGTTAGGCATCCCCCAGAACTTTGTCCATTGGATACAAACATTACCTAAGAAACCTTCAGCTCAGGTTCTCTGAAACAACAAACTCTCAGACATATTTTATTTAGCCAGGGGTACCCGATAAGGATTCCCCTTATCACCTTTCCTGTTCAGTCTACATATAGAGCCATTAACTCCCAAGATAAACTCCTCCACACTTGTGAAAGGAATATAGGCAGGAAAGCTAGAACTAAAAGTATCTACATTCGCAGATGACATTTTGCTTCACATAACTGACTGTCAGGGGGCGTGGCTTGGACCTGAAGGAGATGACAGCCTACATCTTTCTCTCTGCCCCAGCCTGACAAGAAAAGTGAATAAAAGTGACTAAGATGCTGGACTAACGGTTATTTTTGCATTTTCACATACCTTCTCTCACCTTTGCCACCACCGCTGAGATGTAATTTGGTGTGCCACGCTCTTGTTTTGTATTTGATGGGCCACATTTACTCCTGAGCTGACACGTATTAACAGGCCATACAGGCCTGAGCTCAGTATTTCAGTGCTGCTGTATTCCTCCCCCATCCCAACTCGACCTGAGCTGCAGCGTTTCTCCCCCCTTTCCCTAATTGAGAATTGGGGCAAGTCCGACGGAGATTCTGGAGGTAGTGGGTATTTCTGCTGTTCCCCCCGAGGGATAAACATTGAGACTGTTGACCACTGGCTACAGGAGCTGTTGGAGAGATGGAGCTTTTGAACCGCAGTGCTGCTGAATCATCTCATTAGGCCACCCCGGCCTCCCCTGATCAGGCACAAGTTGGAGTAGCCCTAGCCAATATTACAAAAATGCTGGAGGCATTATTGAGCAGAGTGGACACAATTGGCACTTCTCTAACAACCAATGTGGCAGATGTATGTCGCTTAGAGGACCAGCATAATGTCTTGGAACAACGGACAGAAGAGTTAGAGAGACAGCACCTACATGTCCTACAAAAGCTCCGGGACCATGAGGCCAAGCTATGCTGCCTATTGTATAGAGTAGAAGACAAGGAGAATCAAAGTAGAAGAAATAATATACGGATTTTAGGTGTGCCTGAGGGAGTCGAGGGGCCTAACATGGAAAGGTTTTTGAACAATTGGATACCGCAACTCCTTGGTGACCGATGGAAAGAACCAATTGGGGTGGAGAGGGCACACCGTGTCTTCGGTAACCCTAATAATACTAAAGGCCCATGTACTATTATTGCCTATCTGCTGCGCTTCTCGGTCAAAGAACGCTTACTCTGGGCAACTAGAGACCTTGGGGAGATTGAGTGGAAAGGTAATACCATATCATTTTATTGAGACTTTACTCAGGAGGTGGAGGCGAAATGCAGAGAATATAATCCTCTAAAAAAAATTATTGCAGCTAACTCAGTGCAATATCACTTCAAGGGCCTCACTGCTATGTACTTGAACAGAAATGGGCAATCATTCCTCGTGGAATCTCCAGGAGATGCAGAGGCCTGGATCCAGAATCACTGGCCTGGTATGATACCACGAACTACATCCCCCTGACACTTCTGGTAGCCTAGGAACCAAATGACCCAGGGAATCATTAAAAAAGGAAGCACTTTATTAGGGGACAGTAATTTGCATCGGAATGGCCCGTCAAATAAGGATTGCCCCACTAGCAGACAGCTATGGGCCCTGCGAACCTATGGGGGATAAGCTGAGTAAAACCGTGGCTGTTATCCCCAATGACCAGGAGGTGCCTAGCAATAACTTACACAGTAAGAACCAGGGTGATGCTATGACCCCACTACCCACTAGACAAAGGCAATGCTCCAGAAGTCCCCACTCCTTGATGTCAAGCAGCACAGCGGCATCACCACCTGCCAAGCAGCCTAGGGCCAATGCCTCAGCATGGAGTAAAGCCAACCAGAAAGACCAACCAGAGGAAGAGACCGCTATACCCATGAAGGATCTGACTCCGCTGGACTGGGTGACCAAAATGAATACATATGAGGGAGAAGCTGCAGCTGCTGATGGGTTGCTGAAGCCAGGCCTGAAGACATTCTCAGAGGCACTCGCCTCGAATGCTAGCCCTGCTGACTCTGGACTAACTTGTAACTTGGGGGATGCCACGACGCACTCTGACACTTAGGGCATATTAGCCCTCTTTTGGTTTTTTTCTCTGTTGGGTGAAAGCTCCTGTGCCCACTAGAATATGAAGCACTGGCATTGCTATGCTTTGGGTAGACTCCTGCTTGGACAAGCTCTGCCATATCGGCTACTCTCCTTCTTTATGGGATGCAGGTTTTTCACTTCCCCTGACAGATAGCATGTAGTAGCCTTAATAGACCCCCCTCTCTCTTTGGTAAGACGTTTACAGAAAGGGGAGGGTGCAAATCTGTTGTTAGACAAACCCTAGTAATTAGAGTGGGCTGCTGGGGATGACCCTTATGCCATAGTAATAATGTGGCTGAACAATTACAATTGGTAGCCCACCAACTTTAAGAATAGAGGGCACCACTACTTGCCAGGAAGATTAATCCATTGTGTGTGGTTGGCAGAGGCCCCCCATCCCCTATTTGGGTGACTTACGATCGCCGGACATGCCTAGACTCTCCAGATCTGGCGTTATGGAGTCAGGCTGGGTCAGGTCATCTCTATTAGGTGTGACCTTTCCCATTGCTCTTTGTGGTGCCTGAAGCAGTGTGGCTTATAGGGGACTTTTACCTCTATTCACACGTACACCTTGACACCACCAACTGAGTTAGTGTTAGTAACTTAGGTGATTAATACTGATAGAGTTTGTTGTTTGTTAATCTTTTATTACATTTTAATTATTCAGGGGTAAGGGGAAACAGACTTCTAAGAAAACAAACTGAACTTACAAGCTCAAATGGGCAGACTGGGTGGGCCATAGGCCCTTATCTGCTGACACTGTCTATGTATCTATGTATCTATGTATTGTTAAGATAGATAACTTTCCTTGTCTCTGTCCTCATTCTGTTTAGGTGTTTGACCAGCATAGACAAGAACATCTGCTTCTGTCTACTCTTTTTCTCACCACTTTTCCTTTCTAACGTCTGCCCTCACACCTTACGGTAACAGGCTACCTCCTTTCTGCTATACTGTGTCTACCTATTCCTACCTGCAGGGTGAGTACTCTATATTTCTATAAGCATCCGAGGGTGAACCACCATGGCAGCGGCATCCGCAGGACCACGAGGGTGGAGGTGCGTCTCCTGGAATGTCAGGGGACTTAATCACCTGGTGAAACGCACTAAGGTCTTGCAATTCTTGAACTCCATTGGGGCTGATGTGGCCCTGCTCCAGGAGACACACCTCACCAGCCGAATGGTTCAGTGATTAAAGAAAGTATGGGTGGGAACAGTTTTGGCTAGCTGTGCAGCTACAAAGTCTAGGGGGGGTTGCTATTCTCCTTCGGAGGTTGTGACCATGGTCAGTCGAAACCCAGCATCAGGACTCCCAGGGGAGGTGGTTAGCGGCTAGGCTTCCCTATCAGGGTGGCAAAGTTATAGTGGCCAACGTGTACGGCCCTAATACAGATTCCAGGGATCTTTACTCTGAACTGAATCAAGCCTTTGCAGAACTTACAGAAGATGAGGCTGAGATCCCTATACTACTGGGTGGAGACCATAATTTGGTCTTGGATGTTTTCATAGATAAGTCCATCCCTACACCACAATCTCACCCCAAAGTTCTAGCTACCTTGAATACTCTGTTGTCAGAGTGTGGGCTCTAGGTGATCCGTGGAGAAACAGCCATCCACAGGGGCATGATTACACCTTTTATTCCAATGTACATGGCACCAACAGTAGACTGGATTTTTGGTTGGTTAATCATGCAGCAATGCCAGGTGTGAGTGATGCAACCACAGGTAATATCTTGATATCTGACCATGCCCCTGTCGCAATTACATTCTCCCCACCAGGCCAAAGCCCTCCATCTACAAGATGGAGATGCAATCCCCTACTGCTACAGGATGCAGCCTTCCAGGATTATATAAAGGAGGAAACGTGCCAGTATTTATCTCTTAACACCTCTGGAGAGACGAGAGCGACCACGATATGGGAAGCCTTTAAGGCTGTTATAAGGGGGGAGAATCATTTCTTATGCAGTCGCTAAAAATAAGGAGCGAGTGAAACATCTCCAGGAACTGCAGGATGAGCTAGCAAAATTGGAAAAGCAGTTTAAAGTTTCTCCCCAGAACCCGCTTAACTCCCCAATTCTGACCCCTATCACAGGCCTAAAATATCAGATTAACGTTCTATTAAACAGAAAGGCAGAATGGCAGTTGACCTGGGCAAAACATAGGGTATGGGAAGGAGGGGACAAGGGAGGGAAGCTGCTTGCCTACTATTTGCGGAAGCAGCAGACTTCCTCCAGAATATTGGCCCTCAAGAATAAAAAGGGGGAATTCCTTACAGCACCCAAGGACATTAATGCGGAGATGCAAAACTTCTACTGGGAGCTCTATCAATCTCAGAGTACCCTCTCAGATGATGAGCTCTCCCACCGACTGAGCAGTCTGTGCCAGGGGACCCCTCTTCCTCGAATTTCAGAGACACAACAACGTAAATTGGATGACCCTATCACATGCGAGGAGCTCCGTAGTGCTTTATCCCAAATGGTGAAGGGAAAGGTGCCTGGGCCAGATGGAGTATCAGTGGAGCTTTACCAACTACTCCAAGACCACATCACTGACCTGCTTCTACAAGCACTGCAAGAAGCCCAAAAAGATACCATGCTCCCTCCGACTATGCCTGAAGTATGTTAATAACCCTTATCCCCAAAAGCTCATCTGATGTTCTCCTCTGTGCGAACTTCTGTCCTATCTAGCTCCTCCCTGTGAATACCAAGCTGCTGGCTAAAATTCTAGTGAATAGACTATCCTTGCTCCTACCCATCCTAATTCACCTGTCACAATCCGGCTTTTTAAAGGGGAAATTGAGTGCAGATAATCTGCGCCTAATTTTGAAACTTAAGTGGTTAGCATTACAACCGAAAACTCCAATGGCTGCCTTGGCAATAGATTTTGCCAAGGCATTTGACTCCCTAGAATGGGTGTTCCTCCATAAAGTCCTCACGCTATACAGATTTGGGCCAGACCTTTGCTCATGGGTCTCCACACTATACCATTCCCCTACAGCTTGAGATGTCACTAATAAAGATACTCCCCCCCCCTTTTTGTTGCAAACAGGCACCAGACAGGGTTGTCCTCTTTCTCCTCTTCTTTCTTATTGCTTTAGACCCTCTAATTAGAAAACTTGTAAATTCCCCTTACATCACGGGCATTCCTATAAAAGGGATGACTTATCTGGTTAACGTGTACGCAGACGATATGTTCCTTACACTCTCATATCCCCAGTCCTCCATCACTCCACTTCTAACAATCTTACAGGAGTTTGCTTGTCTCTTGGGACTAACGGTGAATCAAAAGAAAACCATCCTGTCCCCCCTGAATGGGGCATGTAGCAGGTATTGTCTTGTCAGTACCGACATTACCTGGGCCCCACAAGGTTTCCCATACTTAGGCTTAACTATTACCACAGCTTGGAAAGATCTAGAATCCGCTAACTTTTCCCCTCTATTGGCCTCTTTAACAGCCGAAGTCCAGCGATGGAAACGGCTCCACCTCACTCTAAAAGGTAAGGTAGAAGCCATTAGAATGTTTTTGTTCTCCAGAGTTTCGTACTTACTAAATAATCTTTCCATCCCACTCTCTCAAAACCTTTTCAGGGCCCTAGACAATTTAATTTCTTCCTTCCTGTGGGAGGGTAAAGTCCCAAGATGGGGGTGCACAAAGTTACGTGCACATTGGAACAGAGGTGGGTTGGGGCTCCCCTGGTTTGAGGGTTATCACTTGGCTTACAGAATGGCCCAGGCTACAGCTTGGTTCATCCCTTATCTTACCCCCCTCCTCAATGGGTATCTTTAGAGGCCACTTTGTCAATGGATACTCCCTTCTTTACTCTGCTCTCCAGTACAAAATTGGCAGCAAATCAGTTCACCCGCATTATGTTAGAAACATGTAGATCATGGCGGAGAGCGATGGCAATCACTGGGGTCCCGAAATCAGAATACCTTCCCCTGCTCAGCTATGCCCCGATATGGAACAACTATCTCATCATGGTTGATCATAAGCCGCTCTCATGAACCTGTTGGGCCTCAAAGGGCATTCGAGTTATAGGTGATCTCCTACTCCCAAACTCTCGTACACTAATGTCCTTTGAACAGATTCAGAATATATATGGGTTGGGATCCTCAGACTTCTGGAAATTTCTGCAGCTGAGAAGTGCTCTCTCCTCCCTTCTTAAAGCCCCATCATCACAAAACACCTGGGATTGTTTGAGCATCCTTCACCTACCCAGAAAAGGCCAAGGACTGGTGGGCATTCTTTCTAAGATCCTAAGAGATGCTCAGCCAGATGCTACTCTCACCAGTAGAGCTGCCTGGGAAAGGGATCTGCTCTACCCCAGCAGCAATGGTCAATGTACATAAGAGTGGCTCACACAGCCTATGAAGACTCCAAGAGTCAATTAATACAATAAAAAATTCTCCTAAGGTGGTATAGAACCCCAGCAGTTCTACATAGCCTTAGGATTATACCACAGGATCAATGTTGGAGATGTCACTCTTCCCCTGCTCACCTACTTCATATTATCTGGACCTACCCAGCCCTACAAAATTTCTGGAGGCAAGTCCTAGGGGACTGCTCCAGGATAATAGATAAACCAATCCAGCTGCAACATTATTCCCTCTTACTGGGGGATACTTCGGCATTAAATCCACTCCCTCCTCCCAGTGCAGCTTGGGTCCTGGTGGCCATTATGGAGGCAAAGAGAGCCATCTTGATACGCTGGAGGCAATCTGCACCCCCAGTGATTTTGCAATGGTATTCTGCTATGACTAGACTGGCTACTTTTGAGATGATCTCGGCGGTGGCCAAGGGAAGGCTTGACAGATACTACAAGAAATGGGGGGCTTCTTTACACTCCCATATCTGTTCGGTTGCACCCCCGTCACTGCAAACCCCCCTCCATACCACAAATTGCAATATAGTTTGCTAACATTACAATAGCTGGCTGCTGCTGTATGGTCTTATCACTCTCTCTGCTCATACTGCCCTATGCTTTTGGATCTTCTTGGCTTTTTCTTTACTGTCTATAGTTTTGAATGATAGAATTCCTTTAGTCTTTACAGACCACTATTAATTAGTTAGAATTTCATATACACCTGAACTGGTTGATAGCAAGATGTTCTGATCTGGTTTTCTAGATCAGATCTTGGTAACCCTTAGTTAATGCAGAAAGACTATGATAGTTAATTTCCCTGCTGTATGAAACTTGCATTTTGCAGTTTAGAGTGTGCATACATTGACACCTGCATCAGGACATACCTATTTAAAGTATAGAGTCTGCAGGTAATACATTGTATTCTGAGAATAATTACCTGTGTATTAGCTTGCTTGACTGTATTGTAGGCTTGGTGTATGAGGGTTCTTTTCAAGGCTTAAGGTACCTGAAAAACTTTAATAAAATCTTAAATGATAAAAAAAAAAAATAACTGACTGTCAGACTTCATTGCCAGCTGTTCTTCAGATTATTTCCCACTTTAGCTAGTTCTCAGGTTACAAACTTAATCTCCATGAAACAGTTGTATACTCCTTGTCCCCAACTTGTAGTAAAAAGGAAATAACTGACCTGGGTCTCCAATGGGAACCCCAAGCTTTGACATACTTAGGCATAAAAATTACTCAAGATCTACATTTATTAAAATCTCTCAATTTTGACCCATTACTCAAACAAATTGAACAAGATTTGTATTGATGGTATAATTTGCCCTTATTACTTTTGGGGAAGGCAAATATTCTTAAAATGAACATCCTACCTTGCCAGCTATATCCTATGGGCATGTCAAATGTTGTCCTCCCCAAAACCTGGTTCAATAAATTACAATCTCTTTGCATGGATTTTCTTTGAGTGGGAAGGACTCCATACAGGGCTTTTCATAAACTATGTAGATCCCGTCACTTGGGGCGATTACAGCTTCCTTATTTATTGGGTTACTATTTGGCTTTACATGGGGCAAAATGTTTTCAATGGGGTTGCTCTTTGACCATGCACTCCTACTTACTAAGTTGGTTATCCATCAAAAAAATCTAGTGGAAGCATATCATATCTCATTACCCTCCTTATTATATATTCCACCATCCAGTCTGCCAGAAGATCTCAGACCCACACCTATTGGCTGGTAAGTGAAGGCCCACTCACTGCTTTATAGATTTCTCCAACTTCCATACCAGAAAGACCTTAGCCAGCCTTTCTTTCACAACCAGAACTTGTGAACAGCTGACAAACATTTTATGTTAAGTCATTGGAAAGGATCAAACCTCGACTCCATTTCAGATTTAGTCAGTGACAATGTGATCATTTTCTTTCCTGACTTTAAGTCCAAGTTCACTCTTTCCTCACAATATTTTTTACAATATGCCCAAATCAGAAATTGGCTACGCAGGTTTTTAGGTGCTCCTCCATGGTCCAGTTCAGCTGGACCACTATTTGCCAAACTGTCCTGTCTCTCAACCTAAGCGAGACCTATTTCCCATATACAGTATATCGGGAAATAAGCCAACAAGTCTTGAAGAAGATTTTTCCCACTGCTTTCTACTGGGAAAATACCCTTCAGCTGAACTACCCAGCTAGTAATAGGTAATAGTAGTAAATGTTTTTATTTTTATTCAGGAAAGGTAGTACAATAACACCATTAGGATTATTAGTTCCATTTTCAAGGTGCTCCTGTTAACTTCAAATCTGCAATAAAACATACAGAGTTAGAAGACATACATACATTATATACATACAACTTAATCATTACAATTACTGTGAACTGCTAGTTCTTGTCTTAAAGCAGTGTTCAACATTTTTAAGTTTTTTGTAGCTTGGCCAACAGTAGAAACAACTCTATTACATACTTGAGCAGCTATAAGAGAAAAGTTTTTTTCACCAGATTTGCTTTTTATGCCTGATGCTTTTAAGAAACCTTAATTTTTTTTTAATTCAATGTACTTTATTAGTAATTTTACAATACACAGGAAAATACATACCAGTAAACACTGGACTGCATTATTAAAAAAACACAAACAACCATTAAACAACTCCCCTCCCCCCCCCAAGTCTATGCTCTATTACAGAAGATGGCAAATTATTCTTAAAAAGGACAAACACACCCAGCGATAGAAATAGCCATAAACCAACAAGTCAATAATGAAATTCCATTCCTAGAATTTCAACAATATCAGTAAGGACAATAGTGGCTCCCAAGTATTTTTAAACTTATGATACGAGTGTCACAGATATGCAGTGTGCTTCTCTACCTGGATTGCTAACAGAATTTCTCGATACCATTCAATGATAGTAGGTATGGACTCTTCCTTCCAATGCCGTAACAAGACCAGCTTTGCAGCAGCTGAAATTAGGACCATGTGTGCTTTACGTACATGGGGTGTCCCAGGAGGGAACTTTGCCAGCAAAAGAATCTAATCCCAGAAAAGGGTCCAGGACTCGTTGTATCACACTCCAGAACTTTTGAGTATGCAAACATGACCACAACATATGATACAACGACCCAGGAACCTGACAACAATGAGGACATAAGGGAGAGGAAATGTAACCCATATTATGCAATTTATCTGGGGTGTAGCAAATATTGTGCAGAATGTTAAATTGGATTAACCATAGCCTGTCCTGCTTAATATACTTATAAATCACACCCCAGACCTTCGCCCAGTACTCAGTGTCTACAGGAAGGGACAGCTCATGGGCCCAGTAATAACATACACCCTCAGGGAGAGATGAATCTAAGGCTTGAAGTTGCTTATAAATCCTAGAAACTGCATGGGGTTGATCTGCATCCTGGAAGGTCTTCAGAAGACCATCCGTTGATTGCATCGTCCACTCTTGATTACCTTTAAATGTGAGTATAGCTGCTTTGATTTGTAAATATTTAAAAACATCTTGGGATCTAAGCTGAAAGCAACACTGTAATGCCTGGAAAGAGACTAAATCACTGCCCTGGAAAAGATCCACCAGGATACACTGCTTGAGTTGAGGGAGGAAGGAGGGTAATATAGGATGATGTCCAATCTGAAAGTGCCAATTATTAAAAAGAGGTTGGGCCAGTGAGGTATGCCAACTTTCAGAGAAATGCATTTGAATTTGCAGAAAGGCCTTGAGGGACCAAGCTATTGGGGATGTTTTAAGCAAGCTGGGAAGGCAGGAAGGTTTTGAGAATACCAAGGCATGCAGGGAGCTGGCAACACCGCGAGCTAACCTGCATTCAATGTCAAGCCAGACTGGCACATATGCATCTTCCACTCGGGGTATATCTCCATTAATCCAATAAGCTAACTTGCTTAAATGATAGGCCCCACACTACAAAAAGAGAGGTGGGAGGGCAAGGCCTCCCTTGAGTTTAGGGGCTGTTAATTTAAAATATGCCCTTCTCACTGACTTACCTCTCCATAAAAAATTATTAAATAACCTTTGGAGTTTCAAAAACCAGGATTTGGGAAGGAATATGCCCAACATACCAAGTGGATATAGCAGCCATGGTAAAACATTCATTATAAGAATATTTATCCGGCCCCAAAGTGACAAGGGAAGAGAGCACCACCTTTCAAGATCTGATTGCACCAAACGCACCAAATTGGTTAGGTTAAAATTAATCATTGAGGAAATATTCCTAGCAATTTTAATCCCCAAATACGTAAAAACCTTTGATTCCCATGACAGTCCCAGTGAGGTGCATATATCTCTAGTACGGAGTGATTTAAAGGAAAAACTTTTGTTTTAGAGAGATTCAGTTTATACGAGGACACAGCTGAGAATCTGTCTAATTCCTCTAGCAGGGCTGGTAACGAAGTCTCAGGGTCCTCGACATGCAATAGTAGATCATCAACATAGGCTGAGATAGCATATCTCTCCCCTTGAATTTGAATATCCTTCAAAGAAGGAGATGATACCAATTTACGATTTAAAGGCTCCAAATAACAATTAAAGAGGAGCGGGAAGAGCGGGCAGCCCTGGCGTGTGCCTCTTTCAAGAATAAATGGGTCCGATAAACAACCATTACACTATACCCTAGCCCTTGGGGAGGTGTATAGCACCTTAACCCATTGTAAAAAACTATCAGGCATTCCAAATTGCCAGAGAGATGCAAACAGGTAGTGCCAGGTGACCCGGTCAAAAGCTTTTTCAGCATCGAGGGATACCAGGACTGCAAGGGACTCGGCATCCCTTGATGCTTCCATTAGATGCATTAGCTTCCTCATGTGATCCACTGACGTACACCCCCACATGAAACCAACTTGTTCTCTACCAATAATCCTTCCAATTACCAAAGCTAACCGATTAGCTAATATTTTAGCAAGGATCTTAACATCCAAATTAAGAAGCAATATCGGGTGATAGCTTCCAGGACATAATAAGTTCTTATCTGGTTTGGGAATCAAGGTAATCCATGTCATCAAAAAACAAGGTTCCTTAATTCCCTCCTGATACCAGAAATTAAAAACATCCCTAAGAAGGGTGGCCAGTTGAGGGAGGCAACTCTTAAATAAATTGTTGGGTAACCCATCTGGCCCTGGAACTTTATCCAGCAGCAACTGTCTAATAGCCTGCTCTACTTCACTTAAAGTGATTGGAGCCCCTAGACTCTCCGCTATTTGAGGAGGCAGCACCGGAAGACCAACAGAACTCAAATATTCTGTAATCTCCTGGCCTGTCACACCCATCAAGTCATCGGAGAATAAAGGGTCTCATAGTACTTACCAAAGATAGTAGCAATATCTTGGGGATGGGAGACTATGTCACCACTTATGGGGGATCTCAGCCCTGAAATGAATTTTGACATTTCAGTCTGCCTCAATCTTAGGGCCAGGAGTTGTCCTGCTTTCTCCCCTGCCTCTAAGTACTTCAGTTTGGTATGGTGAATAGCCAGCTCCGCCTTTTGCGCCATTAAATCATAATAATTTGATTGCAGTTGTTGGAGCCTTGCCCAATCCTGCGTCAGGGATGTATAACTTAACCTGCCTTCCAGCTGCTGAATCTCACTTATCAATAATTCTAGAGCCCCTCTATGTTTCCGGGCTCGGGTAGCTAATAAACGTATAAACTCTCCCCATATAGCGCATTTGAGGGCGGCCCATACAGTGTCAACTCTTTCCACTGTCCCCAGATTAATATTGATAAAGTTAACTATAAATTCCTGAATATGTTTCAAAGTTTCGGTACATTTGAGCAGTCGAGTATTATGGCACCACCTCACCCCCCATCTTTTGGGCCTCCAATATGTAGGACACTTTGACGAGAATGGTCTGACAGTACCCTAGGAAAGATGGATGCATCTATTGTGCCCGGAAGACCAAAGGAGCTCACTAACCAAAAATCAATCCGGTAAAAGGTGGCATGCGGAGGAGAATAATAAGTATATTGATGCTCCAAAGGGTTAAGGGTCTGCCATACATCAACAATGCCTACCCCAGATATAAGATCTCGAAGGGCCCTCTGTGCTGGCGACAACCCCACTCTTTTGCTGTCTGAGCGATCCATCTCTAATTGAGGAACCAAGTTCCAGTCTCCACCCAGAAAAGTCAAAAGAGGGGGATCCGAAACTAACAGGGGTATTAACCAGGTAAACAAACAGGGGAGATTCTGCATTTGGGTCATAAATTGATGCTAAAATTATAGGGGAGGACTCTAGCATACCCTGAACTATAATATAATGCCCTTCTGGGTCCCACCATTCCCTGTTTTTAACAAAAGCTATAGTTTTAGTGATCAGTATGATGGTACCACTACGTTTTGTAGAGTTACCAGCACCGAAAACTTGGTCCACCCAATATCTTTTGAAGAGGGAAATATCATCTCTCAGTAAATGTGTCTCCTGCAAACAGGCAATCCCTGTATGAAGCTGAGAGAGGTGTTTTAAAATCATTATCCACTTCTTTTTACTTTGGGCCCCTTTAACATTCCAACTAACAAAATTGTAAGGGCCATTCATTCACTTATCCGTAATCTATTGAAAGAAAGGGGAAGAAAAGAAGCACTAAAGCCACTGCAAAACCCAACATATTGTCCTCTGAGGAGTTCAGCCACTGGAACCCCCCACAATGAGTGCAGACTTAGCCCAACCCCGTGCCCCTCCATCCAGATAAAAATTAGGGTAGCCCAGGAAAGAAAACACATACCCAACAAACCCCTCTGTTCCCCTGAAACTCCACCCCCTTCCCCCCTTACCCCAAAACATACCATACAACATTGTTAACTTCAACATAAATATTTACAATCCTTCTCACATGGCTCTAACAACCGACCTCCCAAAATATTCTATGGCACGCGAGTATCCCTTTCGCTGCCATACCGAAGCCCACCTCCCCCCCACAACTCAGAATCCTAGATGCATGAAAAGGTAGCAATAACTGTAATAAGATGCTTAGGTTTACTGTAACAAGTAATGCCATTCCCATAATAACTGAAAGAAGAAAATTGGCTAATCAAAACCGCTACATATAAATGAGGAAGTATTGCCCCCTTATGGCCTCCACAGGAAATACATCTGACCTAGTAACATAATTGACCAATATACCGCTCTAAAAGGCTCCACTTGCATCTTTCAATTAGAGCTAAAGCCGGAGGGAGAAACAAAATTCAAGGAAAACCTCATGCAACCCCTTAATATACTCCTCAGGCTCCGCCAAAACCAGCAATGGTGCAAGGGGAGCTGAGATTACAGTCTAAGCATGTGTCCATTCAAAGATCCCCATGGTGCAGGTCCATGAGCAGGTGATGTAGACTCCATTGCATACTTGCTAATACAGTTCAGTTGAGCACAAAACACAAAGAGTCACTAAATCAAATTAGCCAGAATACTCCCTCAACCTCATGAATGCCCACTTCAGTTGTCAATCACTGACCCATTTCAGCAACATATCTTCCGCAACCATTATAAATACAATTCAGCATCTCCCTGTCCCTTCAAGGAGGATCATTTTTAGCTCTCCATTACCTCCCCACCTCATTTGAACAGATCGGAGAAGAGGATACGATGCTCAGTTGAAGCTTGAGCAGGCAACTCCAAACTGACCCACTTCTCATTATGCTTCACCTGTAGGTTTGCAGGATAACGCATTCAGAAAGCCTTTCCAGCAGCGATAAGCTTTGACACAATAGGATGGAATTCTTGCCTCTTCAGACGAACCGACTGGGGTAGGTCTTGCGATATTCTTAATTTGTGGCCCTCCCATTGAATTTTCTGAACTTCTTTGATCTTAACTAGGATGTGCTGCTTATCTAAGTAGTTAAGAAGTTTAAATACAAGAGGTCGGGGAGGTGAGTCGGGGGGGGGGCGCAGCGACCGATGAGCTCTTTCCACCACATAGCTTGTGTTATTAGGCGATGGGCCAGCTATTCTCTCACATAACTTTTGAACAAAGGCGATAGGATTGTTGCCTTCCTCCTTCTCTGGTAGCCCAACTGTGCCCCTCTAAATCCTCCAGTTTATCCTCTATTTTCCGAATCCTTTGCCGCAGGACAGAGTTATCCAGATCTGTTTTATCTCTCCACTTATCTAGCGACGAGAGCTGAGTTTCAGCATCCCCGACCCGCAAATTCAGTGTGTCAATGCTCCTTCTGATTGACTGAACATCATCCAAAATTGCAGCGATGGAGCTCTGAAGAGGCTGCATGAACTCCAGAAAGCGCTCCTTGGCAAGTGCTGCCGTGGATGTAGGAGGCTTAATTGACGCCGTGGTTTGCGATTTTGGCCGCTCAGGAGCCTTTTCTTTCTCCGGGGTCTGTGGTGGAGTGTGGTGCAGCAGCGCTTTTCGCATTTCAACCTCCATTTCACACTGTGGTTTTGCTGCCTGAGAAGTCAAAGTGCGATTAAATCGAAAAACGGCACCTAAAACGATTATAGGAATAAACTAGGAGATTAAATTCACCAAACTTGTCGAGGAGCGAAGGGAGGCAACAGCTTTCGCATAGGCAGCCATCACGTGACCATTCTTAAGAAACCTTTATTTGAGCTTCTCAAGACATAGGGCCTGATTCTAGAAGGTTGGTGCAAGTCGCCTCCAAACGTGACTTGCGCCAATTGCAACTGTGACATTGACCCTGCGCCCTATTCTAGAAGGGTCAGGGTCTCCATGTTTAAGTCCTGTGCTTTGCGACATGCGGCCAGGTAAGCTGAACAGCGGGTGCACCTGGCAAGCATGTCACAAGCTACAACGCAGGTCACAAGTGCCCCCCCATGCCCAGTAAGCCACATTAGGCACCCCACAGATCTGCCCACACCCCTGCCCCGAATCTGACATTAACTGCCTGCAGGGCTGCCCACACCAACTCCCCGAGTGTCCAGTAAGTGCCTGCAGGGACTGGCCCACACCTCCTGTCCCTGAATCCACCATAGATATGCCCCACAGGGTGATGCAGTCAAGAACCCCACCCATACCCCGACCCCCAGTCTCCCCCTGCAAATGCGGCATACACCCAGCCCTGCCCTGGTAGTCTAGTGGCCCCCCACCCAGCCGTGCCAGTCCACCCAGCACCCCCCACCTGTCCCCAGCTGGTGACTGGCACAGCCCTCCTCTCACCTCCATGGCCAGCCACCGACTGAGTTCAGTAGGAGCGTGTACTGAAAAGACATGCTCAGAAATTAATGCGGTGGGTGTCTGTAAGTTACACCAGCTAAAAGCTGGTGTAACTTACATTGCTGGTTCACCTCTGTGGGGTTCTTGTAGAATCCCGATATTGGGAACTTTGTTGCTGCCCTTCTGGAATGGGGAGCAACAGCTGCCATAGACCCCCTAGTGCCATGTCGCAGGGGGTTTATGGTGCAACTGCCAATGCAACTGCTGTTCGGTGCATGTGGCCTGCACCATGTCGCAGGCCACACTGTAGAATCATGCATGTCGCAACTGCTGGCGTAAGTTGCTACATGCGCCATTGTACTTGGCACAAGTGCTGTTACGCTAGGTATAACTGTTCTAGAATCGGGGCCATAGTCTCAAATTTTGCTAACCTTTCAGATGAATTTACTAATTTGGCTAAGTTTATTACTCTGTACACTATATTTACCCAAGCTACAAATACTCTGTTATTGTAAGCCATGCTAATTTATCATATAATATGCAGTGGTGGGTTCTAAAGTCTGCTCTCAAAATAAACTGTGCCAATTGATTGTATATAATTTCTACCTTTCTTAAATTTGTTGAATTTGCCAATCTATATATATGTAGACCATTGTCCATAATTGGGAGTAAAAGCTGATTTATCATTTTCTTTCTCATACCGAGATTTAAACAATATCCGGTTCTTCTCATAGCCCCTATTTCAACACTCAGTTTCTTTACCAGTTCTGTTATGTGAAAATCCAATATCAACTTATTATCCATCCAAAATCCAAAATATTTCTATTGTGTTACTTGGGTTAAATATGCTCCTGTTCTAGTTTTTATCTTTTTTTTTAATTTTTTTAAACTTTTTATTTATAAAATGTTATGAAATACAGCATATATCATATTTGCATAAGATTATACAGAGGGTAAAGAACATGCACTCCAGAGAGCAAATGTCCAGGAGCATTATGATGAATAGCAATAGATAATTCACTGTGCGGGGATATAAATGCTTGATGCAGCTTGTGCTTGATGTAACATATGGGTTTTGGCCTTACATGTTCCCATCTGTTTTTGAGCTGATAACTGAAAAGGCCCAATGGATGGGAAGAGTGCCGGAGAAGGAGGAGGGGAAGGTGGTGGAAACTTGACTGCTAAGCAGAGGAGGCTGGGCGTGTTGTCACTTTAAAGGAGGTTATCCCCACCCACTGAACTACGGGCGGGGGCCCTTCAATTGTCCATTCACTACTTTGGAACCACCTGGAACTATGAAGGAGTAACAGTCCAACTAGATAATAATGTAGGAGCGGTTGCTCTCACCTTCTTTATGCCCCGAAGGATGTCTGCCATTATTTCTGCTCCCCCCATAGGATACTAGAAAAACAGGTGGAGGGCTGAAAGAAACCCTGTATAAGAAATCAATCAGGCTATATAACAGATGTCCTGTGCTCAGTTATGTTGCATTACACAGCTGCTTCAAAAGCCATATCAGATGACTGGTAGGGAGACAGGATATTAGAGAGAAGTTAACAAAAAACATTCACAAATTGAGTAGAGTGTTCCCACACTCTCATTTTGAGCTGATCTCCTTATGGGCAGACCATAACATGCAGAGAAAAAAATGCCAGAAATAACAGATTAGAGCTAAACCCAACATGGCATAAAATAGGTTAGCAGGCTAACAGTATATCCCCTTCAAGCAAAATTAAATCAGTCCTAAGGGCTCAGTAGAGAAATCTAGGTGAATGGATATTCCCCAAAGTCACACAGAAGCCAAAGCTAGCCAGTCATTAGAATCTAATTCAAGATCACCTTCCCCTTCATGTTGTTTTGGGGCAAGCTGTGTAGATAGGAGCTTTGAGGCAAATGCTGCTGCTGCATCTGGATCAGATAGGATGTGAGTCTTACTGGCATGATGAATCTGTAGTCGCGCTGGGAACAGGAGCTGAGCAGCAATGCTGTTTTCCAAAAGGGATTTTTTAGTAATTTGCAATGCTTTTTTCTGGGTCTGTGTTTGTGACGAAATGTCCGGAAAGAGAGCAATTGTATTGCCCTCTCACACCATGTCACCTTGTTGTCTGGTAGCCTGTAACAATGGAATGTGAGCCTCTGGGCTAGAAAGAGTCATAATGGTTGTCAATGGGCATGAGCTAGCAGCATCACGTGCTGTAGCCCCAATGGGAATGGCAAAGGCTTTAGTAACAGTTATCCCAGAATCCTCCAGCAATAGTTTTCCATCTGAAAATAACAACCTGGTAACTGCAGCATGTATTTAAGTGCTCCCAGCAAATCTTAGTGGGAAACTCATGATACGTACATTTGCTTGCTGTTGCGAGTTCTCCAGGGCTTCCACTTTCACCTTAAGAAAATTAAAGTCCTGCATGAACACTGCATTTCTTTCTCACAGATGGTCCCTTTCAGCATTGAGCTCTGCGTTATGGGCATCATTAATTTGCACCTTGATATCAAGCTCTGTAAAATGCGCCTTGACTGCAGCAAGCCTACAGTTTGTTTCTTCCCCTGTGGCTTGAATTTTTTGCAGCATTGCCCTAATCTGGGATTCGGCATGTCGGGAGTTGTTGTGTCTACTGAAGTAGATGGCCCAGATCCTGCACCTCTCGATCTAGATGTGGACAAAAGATATGCCTCTAAGATCTGCGCAGCATGTTTGGGGTCTTTTTTCTGACCCATATTGTACTCCCAGCTATTCAGACACCAGTAGTGATGTTCTGGATCACTATCCGATTCTAAAAACAATAATATTTAGCTTTATAACTTTGTCTTATCTGCCATTTAGGGAAAAGCTGCCACCATGTTAAAAGCTCCACAGCATCCCCCCTAGTTTTTATCTTAAACTCTTGTTCTTTAACCTTCCCTTCTTTTACAGTTGGGTCAAAACACATGACCTGTGATTTTTTGCTGTTTAGCATCAGTTTTGAATTTTCAAACCACTCCTGGATTTGAAATAAATCCTTCTGTAGGTTTTGATATCTCCTACAGAAACATAGGTGTGCTGTGTACATGCAGCATGCATGCCACATGCTTAATTGTGAAATGTTTGCATGCAGTTCGCATACACAAAGTGATCCTAAGTGAACCAGGTTTAAAAAGCAAACCACGTTTGCATGCTGCAAGCTTGGCATGTGCGCAACAGGTAAGCTGGTGTGAACATGGAAACATAGAAACATAGAATTTGATGGCAGATAAGGACCGCTTGGCACACCTAGTCTGCCCATTTCCTTACCTAACAGATAAGCTGCAGATCCTAGTTAACCAACAGCCTACTTCCTCCTACCCCCCCCACTAGAATTGCCGTATGTCTGTCCCATGCATTCTTGAATTCCACCATTGTTTTTGACTCTACGACCTCTTCAGGAAGGCTGTTCTATGCATCTACAACCATTTCTGTGAAAAAATACTTCCTCACATTACCTCTGAGACGTCCCCCCTCTATCTTCAAATTGTGCCTCGTTGTTCTTGCACATCTCTTTTTCTGAAAGATGCTACTCTCTTGGACTTTGTTGATTCCCTTAAGGTATTTGAAAGTTTCTATCATGTCCCCCCCTCCCTCCTTTCCTCAAGGCTATACATCTTAAGCTCCTTTAGTCTTTCTTCATATGTCTTCTGGTGCAGACCCTGCACCATTTTGATTGCCCTCCTCTGGACAGCCTCCACCCTGTCTATGTCTTTGTGGAGATGGGGTCTCTAGAACTGTGCACACAGTACTCCAAATGTGGTCTTACCAGCTGTCTGTCAGAGGACAACAACTTCCTGTTTTGCTACTGGTGATGCCTCCTCATGCATCCCAGTATCCCCTAGCCCTCCTCATTGCCACATTTAGGTCATCTGATATGACTACCCCCAGGTCCCTTTCCATTTTAGTTGTTGTCAGTATCTCACCCCATTGTGTACTCTTCCCTGGGTTTTGTTTCCCAGGTGCATTACTTGCACTTCTTTGCATTGAATCAGAGCTGCCATACATGTGACCATTCCTCCAACCTTGCCAAGTCCCTTTTCATCCTTTCCACCCCACCTTGCGTATCAACCCTGTTGCAGATCTTTGTGTCATCTGCAAAGAGACATGCTTTCCCTTCCAGTAGCTCTGCAATGTCATTTATAAAGACATTAAAAAGGACCAGCCCCAGTACTGAACCCTGCGGTACCCCACTAGTAACTCCCCTTTCTTCACTGTGGACTCCATTTACTATTAACCACTGTGTCCTGTTGTCCAGCCAGTGTTTTACCCAGGCTACCACTCTGGGACCCACTCCCAGGCTAGCTAATTTGTTTATTAATCTTTTGTGCAGAACTGTGTCAAATGCCTTGCTAAAGTCTAGGTAGCCCATGTCCACAGTCACTCTCTGTTCTACTACTTTGGTCACTCAGTCAAAGAAATCAATTAGATTTCTTTGACATGATCTTCCTGCTGTGAATCCATGTTGCCTTGGATCCTGTGCCCCACTGGCCTCTAGGTACTCAACAATTCTTTCCTTCAGAAGTGATTCCATCATTTTCCCTACCACTGAGGTCAAACTGACAGGTCTGTAATTTTCTGCCTCTGTCTTGCTACCATTTTTGTGAAGGGGAAACACATCTGCCCTCCTCCAGTCCTCAGGTACCACACCATCCTCCCAAGATTTATTACAAAGGGTAGTCAGTGGTGTTACTAGTTCTTCCCTTAGTTCTTTTTGAATTCTGGGGTGAATCCCATCAGGCCCCATTGCTTTATCCATCTTCAGTTTTAAGAGTTCTTTCAGAACCTTTTCTTTTGTGAAAGGACTAATATCAACCCCCTCTCCAGAGTGCTTCTATTGACTGGATTAGGTATCTTCCCCTTCTTTTCCATTGTGAATATTGAGCAGAAGTATTCGTTCAGTATCCCTGGTATTTCACTGTTGCTCTCTGCCCAACCACCTTCCGTTTTATTCAGCCTCAGTATCCCTGCCTTAGTCTTTCTTTGCTCCCTAATGTACCTATGAAAGGTTTTATCCCACTTCTTAACAGAGTTGGCTATCTTTTCCTCAGTTTGGACCTTTGCTATTCTAACTGCCTTCCCTGCTTCCTTCTGCTTTAGCTGGTACAGTTCTCTGTCCTGCTCCTTCTGTGTTTCCTTATACTTCCTGAATGCTATATTTTTCTCCCTTACCTTCCCAGCCACTTCTTTTGAGGACCATAGTGTTTTTTTCTTTCATTTTGATTTGTTTATTTGTTTCACTCAAAGGCTTGTTGCCTCAGTGATGGCGGTTTTGACATTTCCCCATTGTTGCTGCACCCCACCTTCTTGCTTGTTTGCTAGTGCTTTTCTGAGGCACTCTCCCATTTTGACAAAATCAGCCCTCCTGAAGTCCAGTACCTTCACTTTTGTATGGCTTGACTCTACAGCTAAGTTTATCATGAACCACACTGTTTGGTGTTCACTTGTTCCCTGGTGGCTACCCACTTCAAGATCGGATATCCTCTCTCCATCCCCATTTGAGAGTACCAGGTCTAAGCTTGCTCCCTCATGAGTGGGTTCCAAAACTAGCTGATTGAGGCATGCCCCCCTGTAGGGCATTGAGAATGGCCTTGCTCTTGGATGTGGCTGCAACAAAGGTGCTCCAGTTAACATCTGGCATATTCAGGTCCTCCATCAGCAATATCTCCCCTTTCTCTGCCATTCCAAGGATGCCTTCTATTATTTTTTTGTCTATTTCTTCCCCCTGAGACGTGGGTCTGTATACAACCCCGTGTGGATTGTGGTGCCATTTCCAGTCTCTAGGGTGACCCACAGTGACTCCTCTCCTCCCTGTTTACCCTTTAGTTCTGTTGCTTTAATCCCTTCCCTTCCCTTACATGGAGAGCTACTCCTCCTCCTCTTCTTCCCTCCCTGTCCCTCCTGTAGACTGTGTACCCTGGTATGTTGACATCCCAGTCAAGATTCTCTGTGTACCATGTTTCTGTGACTGCCATGATATCCAGGCATCCCTCTTCCATCAAGGCCACCATTTCAGGGAGCTTTTTACCTAGACTATGGGCACTGATACTCATTACCCTCCATTTTTTATGGCTTTATTTCTTTTTGCCTCATCCCTGTCCTTACTGCCTTTGTCTCTTTCTCCATTTACCCCTGCCCTTCTCCCTATCGACTGCTCTTTCTTGGTGTTTACCTCACTAACTACCCTGATTTTTTGGGGGGCTAGGACTTCCCTTCTCCTTTTCAGTGCCTCCCCCCTTAGCTAGTTTAAATACTTGCCAATGAAGGATTTAAACCTATCACCTAGGATCCTAGTTCCCCTCCTGGATAGATGCAGACCATCGCACCTGTATAGGCCTACATCCCTCCAGATGGAGACACAGTCCCCAGTGAAGCCAAATCCCTGAGCACTGCATCAGTTTTTCAACTAGTCAATGAATCCCATGGCATGGAGTACCCAAGCCTCATCCATGCCATAGACAGGTAGCACTTCTGAGAATGTTACCATGTGTGCTACTTGTTTAAGGCCTCTCCCCAACTCCACAAACTCCTGTTGCACTGCTCTGATCCCATTCTCAGCCAGGTCATTTGTCCCTAGGTGGATAATGACATCCAGCTCACTCCCCCATCTTCTAAAAATTACATCAGGTTCATGTGTTGCATGCTTGACATGAATGCAGCAGTTAAGCTGGTGTGAACATCATTTAAACATCACATCAGGTTCACATGCTGCACGCTTGCCATGTGTGCAGCAGCTAAGCTGGTGCAAATCTCATCTAAACAAGCATTTGTCAATGCCGAATGTTTGCTTGCTGGCATTGGCAGTGGTAGTGTAGAAGTTACAGAGCTGCGTAATAGGAATGGCAGTGAAGTATTGAACTGAAGCCAACCCCACCATCACCCTGCAAAGACTGACAGGCATTGGGGTGTGCCTTTGGGTTGTCAGGCATAACGGCCATGCCATTTCACCACACCCCACCCTGCAGACACTGACAAGTGTCACGGTGTTCCTTGGGGTCTTTGGCCCTTATGCGCACCCCATTCCATTAGAAAATATGGTGAGATGGGTGCGATATAGGAGAATGGGGTGAACTCTGGGGCCAAAGAGTCCGAGGCATACCTCGATGCCTCTCACTGGCTGCAAGGTCTGGAATGGTATAAGCATTACAGGCAAGAATCCCAAGTCACACCTCTGATGCCTGTCATTCTCTACAGGGTTGGGCGTTATGGTTGGAAACCCTAATACCTCAGGCATTCATTGGTATTTTCACTCCAAATTTTCAACATGTTTTTTTTGTGACCCCACCTCATGAACAGTGGCAATATCAGTTTGTTAGCTGAAAGCTGCTTATGCACAGCGACTACAGCATTTAGCACCACAGGTGCAAAAACATTCCGAACAGGATGTAAAAAATGACAGCTGTACTGTTCACGGGGAGGTGTAAAAAATGGCAATGTTTCAAATCTGCAGTAAAAATATTTAAAAAAATGATGAACTGACGAGTGTACATCGAATCTGTGCAACGCACACCCATAATATAATTAGGTTGGGGATTTTTTACAGCAGATTGTCAACTCAGGCATTTTGGTGCCTCCGATCATGAACAGTGTCACTGTGATTTTCTTTATCTGTCCCAAACAATGATTTCCCACAGCGACCATGCATCTCTGCACTGAAAGTGTGAAAACACACTTCAGCCATGTTGTGAAAAATGACAGCTGTACTGTTCATAAGGAAGTGTGGAAAATGCCACTGGTGAAAATCTGGACTGAAAATATTACAAAGTCATGAACTTACGAGGGTGCGTGGAACTCGCGCGCAATGCTCACTCGTAACACAGTCATTTTATGGACTTTGTCACCAAATTTTCAACATAGCCATTTTAAGACCTCTGCTCATGAACAGTGTAACTGTGATTTTCTTAATATGTCCCAAACATTGCTTTCAAGACACCAACAGCATCATTGTGCGCTACATGTGCGAAAACACATTTTGGGCGACATATGAAAATGGCAGCTGTACTGTTCATGAGAAGTGTAATAAAATGGCAATGTTGAAAATCTGGAGTGAAAATATTAAATTATGAAACTTACGAGCATGCATAGGAACTGCTGAATGCACGCTCAGAAACAGTCATTTTAGATTTTTTCACCAAATTTTCAACATAGCCATTTTAAGACCTCTGCTCGTGAACAGCATCTCTGTGATTTTCTTAATGTGTCCCATACATTGATTTCGCACATCGACTGCGCCATTGTGCGCTACATGGGCGGAAACACATTTTGGCCAAGATGTGAAAAATGACAGCTATTCTGCTCATAAGGAGGTGTGGTAAAATGGCAATGTTGAAAATCTGGAGTGAAAATATTGAAAATTCACTAACTTACGAGCATGCATAGGAACTGCACAACACACGCTTGTAAAACAGTCATTTTAAGAATTTTTCACCAAATTTTCAAAATAGCAATTTTAAGACCTCTGCTCATGAACAGTGTCACTGTGATTTTCTTAATGTGTCCCATACATTGATTTCGCACACCGACTGCACCATTGTGCGTTAGATGAGCGAAAACATGTTTTGGGTGAGATGTAAAAAATGACAGCTGTACTGCTCATAAGAAGGTGTGGTAAAATGGCAATGCTGTAAATCTGGAATGAAAATATTGAAAATTTGCGAACTTACGAGTATGCGTAGGAACTGTACAACGCACGCTTGTAAAACAGTCATTTTTTGGAATTTTTTCACCAAATTTTCAACATAGCCATTTTAAGACCTCTGCTCATGAACAGTGTCACTGTGATTTTCTTAATGTGTCTCGTACATTGATTTTGCACACCGACTGCACCATTGTGCGCTACATGGGTGGAAACACGTTTTGGGTGAGATGTGAAAATGACAGCTCTACTGCTCATAAGAAGGTGTGGTAAAATGGCAATGTTGAAAATCTGGAGTGAAAACATTGAAATTTATAACTTACTAGCGCATGAGAACTGCGCAACGACGCCAGAAATAAAGTCATTTTTAGCTTACAACAAATTTTCTAAAATAGTCTTTTTGAGAGCCCACCTTATGAACACTGGCAGTGTCATTTCATTAATCATTTGGAAAGGTGATTTCACACAGTGCTGTGAAATCACCCTCGGCCAGAGTAACGCCATGACAGTGCAAGAATTCATGAGGAGGGGTCCCAAAACCCCATGTTGAAAATTTGGTGCAATAATTCCAAAAAATGCCTGAGATATGCAACAAAGTTGAAAAAACCCCATCTAGCCCATTATACAGCTTACCGGCATTTCCTCAGTTCGCGGTTGGCTTTGAAGAGTGCAGACGTGTTCCCTGTCCAGCTAAGATCGTCGCGCTCAGCTCTGGAGGTAAGTATGGGGTGAGGGGGTGGGGAGGCAGGGCACAGTGGTGGGTGCGGATTGTGGGAGGGGGCTGGAGAAGCGTCGGGACCGCTTTTTATTTGCAGGTAAAAGCAAAAGACGACGCGGACATTTGGCATGTTGGGTGGCTCCTAGCGGCACAAGGACAGCTTGAGGGGATCGTGGAGTCGACGGGATTGGGGCACCCCAGTCAGCTATAGGATCAGTTGCCATGCTGGGGTGGGGGCCCTGCGTGGCACCAAGTACTGGGGAGAAGACAGTGAAGCCGAAGGAGGACTGGGCACCCCGTCGGTTACATACTGATTGAGTTGCACACTGGGGTGGCACCCAGTGTGGCATTTGGAAGGCTTTGGGGAGTTGCAGCACAGCCGACGGGGATTGGGCATCCTCGTCGGGCTATAGAGTGTGTGTAGGGGTGCACAAAGTATGCGTGTGTGCATGTGTGTGTGTGTGTGTGTGTGGAGTTGGCGCGATAGCAGGCTATATCTCATCGCTGCTCACTGAGCTGTAGCCCCTTTTCAACTGTATGCCACTGCATTTTGGAGCTTGTCATAGACAGCTCCAGCATTCATTGGCTTACAGGGGCCACGCCTGCCAACACACTGACTGAATTGGAAGAGGGGGTGGCACATCTCCGAAAACTCAGATGATGGCACTATGTTTCTTGCACATGCATGCAAGCAAACATAAAAACACATCAGTTTCTATTTCTTACACTACTGCTAGTAATTAGAGTCATTAAAATACACCTTTATTTGAATTCCCTTAAAAATTAGGTAAATTCATTAATTCTGATCCTTTTGCAAGTTGTTTAATGGCTTTAGGATTTTTGTCATTAAATCACCATCAGTTTGTATAGTATGGTTTGCTTACTGCATTAAGTGCCTAGGATATAGCCATTCAACATCCCCCATTCCAGATGTATGAAGAGGGGCCTCTGTGTTGTGAAGCCTATCCTTTTTGTTTTGGACCATGCAAATCCCTTATGCATACTTAGTGCTACAAATGTGTTTCTTCATGACTGTTTCATCTCACTTACTCTGTTTGTCATTCTGTATTGAGTATATACACTATGGCCATATTCAGCACTCTTTGTGCTGAATAGGATATTGGAAGCATGCAACATACCTCACATTTTGTCACTGAAATGAGGGACATGGAGATTTAAAATGAGGGACAATGAGGGACACTAACCCACATGATGATCAGGACACATCATGAAACATGGAGATACAGTACCTCAGAACACAGTGGAAACCATTGCATTAGCACCTGAGAATTAATTTCTACCATTAAGCAGGGGTGCCATTTATGTAGGGCAGAGGGGGGAAGTTGTCCCCCCCCATATTTGTGCCTTGGTTGTTCTTATGGTGTGGCAATAATGGCATTAAATTTGGATTTAATCTTTTGCACAATAAGTGCTCACCTGGCCAGTGTGTGCTCACGCTATAGGTACTCTTCAGACTTGACTGTGTCTGTATTGTGTTGTCCACTCTCTCCACCTATTAGCAGCAGCAGAATCACATGTGATGTGGATAGGCTTCAGCCAAGAAAGAGTGCATGAGTCTTGCAGATGTGACACTGTCTTTCCCACTACAGAGTAGGCAGACTACACACTACAGCTTGGAGGAGTCGGTGAGCACTGAACTCTCAATAGCAGTGCTGTGGCAGCATGTTTTTGTTGGTCTACTCTGATTGAGTCTCCATCTCTCCTAGTGGCTGAAGGGGCAGAGGGTGAGCTAGAAGCTAACTCAAGACTAGGCTACCTGCTTACTCTACTGGGCTAGCTTTGCAAAAAAAAAAAAACCAGCACGGACACCTATGGTAGCAAGCTAGACTTAGCAGCAGTGGTGACAGCAGTGTGGGTGACCTTCATAAGCCTTGATCAGTGCAGTGTGGCAGCAGCCACAGTAGCAACCAAGCAAGAAGCAAGCAATCCAAGTTGTGTGGGTTCAGTTGGTGTGGTGACTCAGTCACGGACCACGTTGCGGACATGTGATAATCAGTTCTAGCATCCAGCTTCTGGTGGAAGGAAAGAGGGGGGGCTGACTGAAAACTGGTCTTGTGGCACACTGTGCCAGGCTGCAGGTTCTGGCCATATGGCTAGAAAAGTAAAAGTACATAATTGTTTTTATGGGGGGACTGGGTAAGGAGGAAGGACTGAAATATTGATGTGTTTTTCATGTTTCTTCACCTTTGGGCAGCTTCATGACCCATAGGGTATGGTTATTGAATGGAATAGATTTGGGGAGAAAAATTGAGACAAAGTTCCTTTTTGGTGGTGGGCAGAAGCCAGGAAAAAAATGGATAGTAACTGGGCAGGTTTAAGCCCAAATGTGATGCACTGCTCTGGGGTATATACAGATGAATCTTATACATTTGAATTTTTCCTGATTTCTGTATCACTTTTCAGTCAAAACAAGTAAGTTGTACCTTTTAGAGATGTTACAGACATTCTAGAGCTGTCCCTTGCATTCAAGGACAGTTGAGCGGTATGCATAGACTATTTGAGCCCCACTATGGTCAGGCATATGCCCCCCAAGTGAAGCTGACCTCCACATCCCCATGCTCAGATACATTATGACAAAGGGCCAAGAAGACTACAGAGGTGTGCACCATTGAAATGAATGGGTGTATTTTTTTATTACTATTTAATACATTATTGATGCAGAGCTAGAGATTAATGAAGGCCACTGCTCAACTAACAAGGACCTTATTAGTAGAACAGTGGCCTTCATTATTCTCCAACTCACTATAACATATAAAATAGAAATAAAAAATAACTCCATTCATTTCAAGGGGGTACACCCCACCACTCTGACCCATGGACATCATCTCTTACAGACTCCTGCCTCTGAATCCCTAGTACTCAAGTAAAAGACTTTTTACTTATATCTATACTTGGGTTGTCTGTAGCAGCATGGCCATATCCACTACAGTGTGTGTGCATGGGGGTTGGGGGGACTGGCCATGTGGATAGGTGTCCAGTTATTGCTACTTTTGTGTTCGCACCTTAAAGTCTGTTTGTGTGGAAGCATTCAAAACTATGGAGAGAAAATAGTAGGAGTACAGGCCAGACAGAAGTAATTAAGTGGTTTTCTGGTTAAGTTTGTGTATTGGCGTAGGGAAAACCACATGTGTTTCGATTGGTATGTGTGCTACAGTTAAAGTGTGTAACTGAGATGAGTAAGAGCAGAAAACTGAAAAGCATAACAGTGGCTACAAGCATGCTGCAGGTGTGCATAAGTAGTCAGATACAGTATGTACTGATGTACAAGTGAGCCATATGTGTGCAGACAGTACAGCTTAGTGGTTAAAGGCACTGAACTGCTAGCCAAGAGACTTGGAGGCATGAAGATCTGGGTTTGAATCTCATCAACCCGCTTGTGTATGGTGTGATCCTGAACAGGTCACTTAACTTTTTCATGTGCAGTTATCAGTGACCACTAGCTTTTTACACACATGTCACATGCATGCAGTCTTTCCCAATTTAACATAAAAATCATGGTTTCCACACTTGCTTGCTGCACGCATGTCATATGCATGCAATCGGTTCAAATTTAACATATAAATCATACTTGCAGCATGCATATCACTTGGGTAGTTTTATGTGTGCAGCATGAAAACATTTCATATAATTATTTCTGTAAGGGATGGTCTGATTTATATAAATTTGTTAAACAAGACCTATTCCAGCTAATACAATTTAATATAATACATAATTTTTATTATTCCCTATCTAAATTGTACAAAATGGGCAGGTTATCCTCTCCTACTCGCATTTATTGTGCCCAAGATGAGTGTAAGCTATACCATATTCTTTGGACTTGTCCAACAATTAAATCCTTTTGGACCTCAATACAGCAGTTCTCATGCCCTTTTTGTGATCATCAACATTACTTTACATTGGAAATTTGTATTTGAGGGGATTATGATTCACCTCTAACTAATGCAGTTAAGGCATTCATGGCAATGACCTCTACGGTAATGATATTGCTCATCCTGCGCCATAGGAAAGGCAATTGGATACCCTTACATGTGGAATGGATTCAAGAATTCTTCAATGCATTAAATGCAGAATGTGCTATAGCCTCTGTGAATCATGTTTTGCATAAATTCCAGGCTTGTTGGCTTCCTCTATCTCTTTATCTCATGCAAGAGGACTAAACAAGAAAGTTATTCTTCTTTGTTGAATGCTTTTAGGATTCCCTAGAAGGTGCTAGAACACTTTGCCATACCCCAGACAAAGATTTTCCTGGTGGCCACTCTTCATTACCTCTCTTGATCTGTGCATGAGGCAGGAAGGGGTGTTGGAAGATTGGGTGATTGGGGGGTTGTTATTAGTGTTGTCATTGTTAAGATTTTTTTTAAGTTTTACATAGAGTTAATTTTAGAACTACCAATGTGAAGGATGCCATGATCATTTGATACTTGATGTTTTCTGTTGTTGGTGTCAGATGTGTTATGTTTTTCTTTCGGTTTTGGTTGTGTATTTAAAAAACTTCTTAATAAAGTACAGTATGCTTAACTGCAAAAAAAAAAGTCACAGGATATGTACAGAAGGAAACTGAATAAAACAGTTTTACAGTTACAGAGTTACAGTTGCAATGGACTGCAAGGACAGACCACAAAGATCTCTTAAACTGATTAATCAGGGAGATTCAGCGGAATATCAGGTAGTTCATCTACCAGTTAGTAGCCCTGAAAGTAAATGACCACTTGCCCAGCTGAGTATGTCATATAAAGGAGGCTTCAGTGCATTTCTGGCCATATTCCTGATGTTGTATTGGTTAGAAGTGGTATGGAAACAGTTTGTTAAAGTATGGGGTGTTAGGCCCAGGAGCACCATTTTGGCTACTGAACAGGTCTGAAACTTTATTCTGCAGGGTAAAGGTAGCCAGTCAATGAGTGTATAAAGGGTACAACTTTGAGTGCAGTTATCTGCACCAAGTACAAAGTGGCACATCTTATTACAGATCAGCATTAGTCTGTGATACAGGTAGCTGCATAGACAGGGAGGCCACAATCTATATGTGACAGAATGGAGCTGGCTACAATAAGGCATCTAGCATCCACAGCTAGATTGTTCCTGTTATAGTACAGTGGCCCAGTCTTCTGTTAACTGTGGCCACAAGTTTGTTAACACTGAGGGCAAAAGATAAGGTGTCATCCAGAAATACTCCAAGGTATTTGAAGGTCTTCACCTGTTCAAGGTTTTGTCCCTGGCCATTTTGAATGACAAAGGGTAGAACTTTCCTCTTCTGTGGGAGACTAGAGAAGAGTATGGTCTTTGTTGTTTTGTAATTGAGGATGTAAATAAAATGTAAATGCCAAATACAGATTGGTCAATACCAGCAGGAACATCTGCCAGAACTAGACACATGGTGGATTCCCTGCAGGGGGAGGGCCTCAGACAACTGGTACAACAACCCACAAGAGACAGGGCTATCCTAGATCTAGTACTGACTAACAGGGAAGGGATCACAGATCGCCAGGTAGAAGGTCACCTGGGGGCCAGTGACCATCACATGGTATGGTTCAATTTGGCCACTACATCTAAATCATCCCATTCCAAGGCAAAAATATGGGACTTCAGAGGAGCTGACTTTGATAAGATGGCTAACAGAGTTAGCAAGCCCTGGCAAAAGAAACACAGGTGAGGGGTACAGGCAAAGTGGGCAAGCATTAAGAATGCAATACTTGAAGCAACATCCCATTGTGTTAGACAGAAAAGGAAGTGCAAAGAAGAAGGAAACCACTTTGGTTCTCAAATACAGTAGCAGAAAAGGTCAGAGCCAAAAGGCTGGCCTTCAGGAAATATAAGGGAACACAGAGGGATGAAGATAGGGAGGCATACCAAACTGCCATAAGGGAAGCAGAGATGGCAGTAAGGTAGGCAAAGTCCCAAACTGAGGAAACACTAGCACGAACAGTAAAAGAAGGTGACAAGACTTTCTATAGATACATTAGTGAAAGGAGAAAGTCCAGAGGGGGTATTGCTAAGCTCAAAGGAGAAAAGGGGGCATGGGAGGAGGAGGACACTGTAAAAGCATCTATCCTAAATAAATACTTTGGCTCAGTATTTACTGAAGAGAAGGTAGGACAGGGCCCACAGCTCAGCACCATGGACACAGGGGGGAGGGAGGTGAGCACTACTCCATTCACAAAAGGAAGGGTCCTACAAGAGCTCACTAAGTTCAGGGTGGACAAGGCAATGGGACCTGATGGCATACATCCCAGGGTACTTAAGCAGCTAAAGGTTGAAATAGCAGAGCCATTAGCAGAACTGTTTAGTGAGTCTCTGTGCACAGGAGAGGTCCCAGAAGACTGGAGAAGGGCTCATGTGATCCCGCTCCGCAAGAGTGGTAGCAGGGAGGAGGCAGGGAACTGCTGTACAGACCGGTCAGTCTTACCTCAGTAGTGGGCAAGATTATGGAGGCACTCCTTAAGGAAAGGATAGTGCAACACCTGGAATCCATAGGTGCACAGGATCCAAGACAGCATGGATTTACAAAAGGAAGGTCCTGTCAAACTAATCTCATAGATTTCTTTGACGGGGTAACCAGAGTGGTGGGCCAAGGTGGAGTAGTTGATGTCACCTACCTTGACTTCAGCAAAGCTTTCAACACTGTTCCACATAGAAGATTGATAAATAAGTTGGGTAAGCTCAGGGTGGGTCAGAAGTTGGTCAACTGGGTGGCAAACTGGTTGATGGGCAGAAAACAGAGAGTGGTGGTGGTAAATGGTATACAGTCAGAAGAGATGCAAGTCACAAGTGGGGTATCTTCATTAGTGACATTGCAGATGGACTAGAGGGTAAGGCTTGTCTGTTTGCAGATGACATCAAGATCTGCAACAGAGTAGATGATCCAGATGGGGTGGGCAGAATGAGAAGAGATCTGGATAAACTAGCAAAATGGTCAGAAGAGTGGCAACTGGGATTTAATGCAAAGAAGTGCAAGATCATTCACATAGGGAAGAGAAACCCTGAAGCCACCTATAGGATGGGAGGGGAGTTGCTGGCAGTCACAAAGGAAGAACAAGACTTGGGCACCATCATCACCGATGACCTGAAATCATCCAAGCAGACCTCTAAAGCAGTAGGTAAGGCTAGGGGGATGTTAGGGTGTATTAGTAGGGGTATCACAAGTCATAAGAGGGAGGTAATAATCCCTCTTTAAAAGACACTGGTTAGGCCCCATCTGGAGTACTGCGTGCAGTACTGGAGGCCACACCTTCACAAGGACATTAACCAAATTGAGGCAGTCCAGAGAAGGGCAACCAAAATGGTGCAGGGACTGCATCAGAAGACATATGAGGACAGATTAATGGAGCTCAATATATATACCCTTGAGCAAAGGAGGGAGAGAGGTGATATGATCGAAACATTCAAACATCTTAAGGGCATTAACAAGGTGAACGAGTCTAACATGTTTAAATATAAGAAAAATAGCAGGATAAGAGGACACAGCATGAGAGTAGAGGGAGGCCGATTAAGGGGGAATTTGAGGAAATTCTTTTTCATTGAAAGAGTGGTGGATGCATGGAATGGCCTACCTCAGGAAGTGGTGGTTATGAATACAGTGCAGGGCTTCAAACAGGCATGAGATAGGCGTAAGGGAGCAATACAGATGAGTATGAATAGATAGACCACTGACAGATCAAAGGCCGATAGCACATTTATAAGGTAGAAAAAGAAATGGACAGACTGGATGGGCCTTGCGGTCCTTATCTGCCGTCAACCTCTATGTTTCTATGTTTCTGTATGTTATTGCAGAACTAGCCTTCTAGTGACCTGAAGATACTTTGGAGAGCAACGGTGAGGCTGTCATGGTCAAGGTTTTTTGAAAAGATGACAGCATCATCAGCATAGAGGAGACGTTGGCTGTCTAACAGGAATCATGCAGAATTAAACTCCTTATTAAGAGAGTTTTATACCAATGAGGAGTTCCTCAGGAAATGAGTATGGTATATTGCATTTCCTTTCCTAAGAGCAGCATTAATCATTAACTAAACAGCACTGAACTTCAAAGAAATCTAAAAATAGTAGCAAGCTTAGAGTTCAAGGGCTCAAATAATGTCTTCACAGCTGTCCTGAAGTCAGGAAAGGAAAGCCTCGCACTATTCACAAATCATCAATGTGGATTTAGCCACTCTGAAGCACTTCACTGCTTTTACTAGTGATACTACTACCATTTGGCAGAAGACGAAGAGAGGGCTTAAGAGATTTAAGATTTTGTCATTTACAGTAAACAACATAGAAAACAGCCAGCAATACATCTTGTTAAGTTTTAACGAGAACAGAAAAGGTCACAAGTTACGAACTAAACCTAACAAAGATAGTCAACACGACTTCATGTTTGCACAACCGGGAGATTATCTACACCTAGTAAAATCATTTTAAAAATATGTTTCTGTGTGTCTACAGATTACAAAGGTTTTATTTACATCCCCATCAGCTCCCACAAGATGTTCTGAATAATGAAATGTGTAGGTATAGCCAGGAGCCAATGGGCATCAATTACTTAGGCTGCATGATGACACAGCTCTCAGTTGTGGCACGATTATCTGCTGAATACACAAATCATTTTCTCTATAATACAATCATGCATAAACTTTCAGATGCTGAACTGGTTTTCTGGGAGATTATGTTTGTAACAGGACATTGGTATGAGCAATTGCTCAGAAACTACAGGTTGGCATCAATAACTGACTGACAGAAGTGGAGTACAATTAGTGCAAAAGCCAGCAAGAAAAAACAAGCCACAACACAGCCAGAAACTAAGACCCAGAACTCTACAATTATCTCAAGTCAAAAAGCAATGTCCTCTGTAAATTCCTCAAATAAAACTGTATAGTCATACAATCAGGGCTCAATTCAGGGCTCAATTTAGGTGGTGGTCCCATGGTGTAATGGTTAGTACCCTGGACTTTGAATCCAGTGATCCAAGTTCAAATCTAGGTGGGGCTGAAATTAAAAACTTACATTTTAACAGTGTCAGTGGCTCAGCAGGTAGCACACTCATCTCTGAGGCGGGGAGATCAGAGGGCTGTGGGTTCAGTTCCCACATCTGGCACTTGGGTTAATATCCCAGTACTGACACTGTAGTGTAGCATGAGAGGGGTGCTGCACTTCTGAGGTGCCATGTTTTGGATGAGATGTTAAAACTGAGGTCCCATCTGCCTGGATTGATGGTAGTTCAGGTGGATGTTAAAGATCCCATGGCACTTATCGAAAGAGTAGGGGAATTTCCCCGGTGTCCTGGCCAAATTTCCCTCATTCACTAAAAAAAAATACCACAAACAGCTTAATCTGGTTCAAGGTCAGTTTGCATTCATCTGTATCCCCTTCCCCTGGGTCGTGCCTGAAAATAGGCAGGATTTGTCTAGTGCACTTACCCGGTCAACAATAACTAACTAAATAAAAAATAAATAAATAATTCCAACCACTAACTCATCTTTCAATATATAAAATCTCAGCATCTCTGCCTTCAACTGAGCCAGGTAACTGCTTTCAAATCTCTCAAAAATAGCCCAAATATAAAATGAATAACTTCCAAATAGAAACAACAGTTGACTAATGTACCTTTTCTGCTTCTGTTTCCATTATTCAGGTACACCACAAGAAAATAAGACAGAAAACTTAAGTACGGTTATTTCAGACCTGTTAAGTGTTGCAACAGATCACAATAAAATGCATAAATGTTCACTGCACTTTCAGAAATTTGAACATTACAGTCCTCAGCCTGAAATAAATAAGCTGCAAAGTAACGATGGGCAAACTGGCTGTGGCCCGGTTCTGATTTTTTTCCAAAAGGTTCTGATTTATTCTCATGAATTGTAGACCTAATGAAAAATGTGGTTTTGAGTATTTCCTGGTGTCCAGTGGTCCCTCCCCCAACCCGATCACCATATGACACTGACTTCTCCTTTTCCAACTTGCTGGCAACTAACGTGATGCACCACTGTACTATCTTCAGCCTAGACATTAGGTGCCTTATGTACACAGCCAGGGTCAAGAAAAAACGAACCACTAATCGTCCTGGTGGTCACCCGCTCTTTAGGTGGTACCTCCCCTGGCTCCTCCTCCTCCTCGCATTACTTATGTCCGGGGATATAGAGCTCAACCCTGGACCCCCTAATCTGTCCACTAATATCCCTGCTGCTTGAAGTATGAGTAAGGGGCTAAAAATAGCTCATCTAAATATCAGGAGCTTGCTACCTAATCATGACGAGCTCTTAGCGTGGGTTGAGCTAAATAAACCAGACATCCTAGGGGTAACTGAAACTTGGCTCAAACCTCCATTTCTGACCCTGCTTGCTCCCTAAAAGGATATGAGTTCATCCACCTTGACAGGACCGGGAAGAGGGGGGTATCCATTCACCACAGAATCCACCTAAAATCTCCCTGGTAACTGATTGGCAACCTGAACATCCCCTTGTGAGTTCTACTTCATGTGCTTCTGCTGTTAGGGGATACACAGAAGCTGCATCTGGTGTGTGCCTATAACCCTCCTGGGGAGGTCTAACTAGGCTCACTTATCTTCTGGATGCTGTCAGGCCCAGTATAGGTGACAACAAACTTATTATCATGGGTGATATCAACCTAAACTGGGAGAGTGGCAATATTAAGAAATTTGAACCTCAACTTGCCAGCCTAACCCTAACCCAACTAATTCATGTCCCAACCAGACAGACTGCTGATGGTTCCTCGAGTACCCTGCTGGATTGGATCTTGTCTAACCATCCGGAGAGGATAGCATCATCAGGCACGCTATCTGACTCCATCTCAGGCCACTCCCCGGTGTACTGTGTCTGGAAAATCCCTTCCCCTAAAATCCCACACAAAATTATACAAGTCAGAAACTACTCCAGGTTTGACTCAGAGGGGTTCCTGGATGACTTAAGATGTACTGACAGGTCCAGGGTGCTTGAAGCCTCTGACCCCTCAGTGGCAACCTCCTGCTTCATTGATACCTTTGGGGATCTCCAGGACAGACATGCCCCTAAGGTCACTCGGATGGTGAGGGGAACTGCTACCTTCTGGCTGAATGGTAATCTTCTAGCCCAGATGCGAGAGAGAGACAAATGCTGGGCCCGTACCAGGGGATCCAGTGATCCTTCTAATCTCCAGAGATACCGGCACCTCAGGAACCAGTGTAAGAAGACTACTAGGGTAGCTAAGAGTGACTTCTGTAAGTCTGCTCTACTTAGCTCTGCCAGAGTCCCTAGGAGGTTTTGGGGGAATATCAAATCCCTCGTCAGTGGGTCCTCCCACTTGGGTGTCACGGATATGGTTATAGATGTAGTTTCATGTAATAATCCTCATACTATAGCCAACTATCTTAACCTTCACTTCTCAGACCTCTCAGCCCTCACCTCTCATTCCACGACTGATGGGGGGGGGGCTCGTTCATCATCCCTTCCCTCCCGAGTCAGGTTGATCAACCTCCTCGGAGAGAGTTTAATCTCAGGGCAGTATCAGTTCTGGATGTTCAGAAATGTCTTGCTGCCCTCTCCCAGCACTCCAGTCCAGGTCTTGACAATCTGGAATCTAGGCTTCTTAAGCTAGGAGCTGTTTACATTGCCTCCCCGGTTGCCCACATCTTTAATCTATCCCTCAGCTCAGGGATAATCCCTGATATCTGGAAGGAGGCAAGGATAGTCCCTGTCCTGAAGCAGGGCAATCCCAAACTTCCTGACAACTATCGCCCAATTGCTATTCTCCCATCCCTTGGCAAACTTCTAGAAAAAGTGGTGGCTGAGCAACTCTCGGAGTATTTACATACCCACAAACTGCTATCCAAGGCCCAGCATGGCTTTCGAAAGGAACATAGCACCACAACTGCCCTGATTACTGTAACTTCAAGCATAAGATCTGCCATGGACCAGGGCAAACTGTCGGGTGCTATATTTATAGACTTGTCAAAAGCTTTTGACCTTGTCAACCATGACCTACTTGGGGAGCAGCTATGGTCACTTGGACTCTCTCCCCATGCCATGAACTGGTTGAAGGGCTACTTAAACGGCAGAAAGCAGTGTACTTGCTTCAACAAGGCCCTCTTGGAGCCTAGGGCAGTGACTATGGGAGTCCCCCAGGGATCGGTGCTAGGCCTTCTCCTATTCTCGCTCTTCATTAATCAAGCTGCCATTGGCGATCTCTCATTGCCAAGTTATCCTATATGCAGATGACCTGGTGTTAGTGGCCCATTCTCAAAATGCCGCAGCCCTAAACCAGAGCCTGTCCAAAGACTTCAGCAGAGTCTTGGCCTCGGTTACTAACCACAAACTGGTGCTGAACCTAAATAAAACACAGGCCATGCTCTTTGGTTCCACGGCCAAGATCAAAGCCTCATCAGCTTTGCTCAACATAACTAGTGAGGGTGGCCCTTCGCTGCCAACAGTGACCACAATCAAATATCTTGGGGTTACTCTTGACCCCCAACTTGACATGGGGAGTCATATCCTCAACATCTGTAGAACTACAAATTGCAAGCTTGGCTTGGCCTACAGGGCCAAATACAACCTAATCCCGGGGGCCAGACTTGCACTTGTGAGAGGAGTGCTTCTTCCCTCCCTCAGCTATGGATTTCACTTATTTGCCCGATCCCCCCAAACTCATCTTGTCAGGTGGAACACGGCATATATTAATATCTGTTAGTGTGCACTAGCTGCCTCCAAAATCACTCATCGCTGTGAGCTCTATGACAAACTCTGCTGGCTCCCCCCAGCTGAATACTTGGATTTCGGTGTTGGAAGTTTCTCCAAGAAAGTGCTCACTACTGGCACTCCACTGGGACTGGCGCAACTCCTCCTTAAAATGGACCCCACGCCCTACCAACTTAGGACCCAGACTGCTGGGTTGCTCAAAGTCCCCCCCACCCGGACTCTTATGGGGGACTGTGACTTTGCTGCATATGCGCCCAGACTCTGGAACTCTCCCTGATCATGTCCGCTCGGCCCCCTCCCATGGGATCTTTCGCACCTCCCTGTGGTCTCATTTAAAACAATCAACGGTGTGTAACTGTTCCAAGCCCCCTTAGTGAAATGAATCTAGTTGAATTCTGCTGTCACTAATGTCAATCTATGTACTCTTAATACGTTGTGTAATTGTTGATTGTGCATCTGCTTTTCTACACTTGTTATTATTTCCTGTAATATACTGTTCCTCCTAAGTTGCCTTGTATGTATTCTGCATGTTTGTGCTCTCCTGGGTCGTTCCTGAAAATAGGCATATTACTTGTCTAGTGTACCTACCCGGTAAACAAAAGCTAAAATAAAAAAAAAATATCATCATTAGGGCACTATAATTTATTTATTTATTTATTTGCTTTTGTTAACTGGGTAAGCACACTAAACAGCCGAGTGCCTATTTTCAGGTGCGACCCTGGAATAATGTGGGCAACAGAACTGGTTCACCTGTCATAGTGGTGAACTGGATGTTGCAGAGCTCTGGATTTAGGGCAGTGCAAGGGTGTTGCCCCACATCTGGAAATACCTTGGACGTGGAGATGATTAGACTTAAGTTTGGGGGCTGCAGGGAAAAGCCCCCTGCAGTGGGGGGCAGGGGCACACCCCCCAATAAATGGCATATACTTGCCCTAGCACATTGCCCACTGTCGGATTTGGGCTGCACAATGGTCCGGTGAGACGCTGGGTGGCAGAATTGTGCTTGTACTCTAGTGATGGTCACTCTTTTTGCAGGTGACTAGCATGAGTGAACACCCTATTACATGCCCAACATAATGAAACAAGTTTCCCTGGTGACCAGTGATCGCCCCATCCCAATCTCCTAGAAGTTATATACCATTCCCTGCTGTCTATCAGACACCCCTCTCTATCCCTGTTCCCCTGTAATAGAATAAGGTACTAGTCCTCCAATCCTTGCTGTTTAGTGGACCCCCCGCTACCCCACCCCAGCAGGTAGTGCCCCACTACCCCACTCCCCCACACCTTGACCCCAAGCCGGTGACCGACACAACCCTCCATTGTCCACCAGAGCTGGCCGCTGGCTAAGCCATCAATAAAATAGAATGTGCTTGTACAAACACATGCTCATTCATTGACAAGCCAGCTCACACTCATTCAGTGACAGCTTTGTTGTCAGTGGAGACATAAGCAGAGGGCTGTGCCAGTCACCAGTAGGGGATCATGCTGGAGGGGAACAGAGTGATGGGTCACGGCATGGTGGGCCACTTTAGTAGCTCACCTCACTGTTCCCCTCCATCACGACCCCCTGCCAGCAGCTGGCACAGCCCTCCGAGCTGTCATGTCAAATAATGAGTGTGATCTTATACAAGCATGCAGTTTTTCATTGACAGCTCAGTCAGTGGTCAGCCATGGTGGAGAGCAGAGGCTGTGCTGGTTGATTGTTCAGTGTTGGAGTGGGGGAAGAGCAGGATGCTGAGGCACTACCTGCTGGTGTGGGGGGTCTACTAGGCACCAAGGAATGGACTAGTACCTTATTTTATTACAAAGGAACATGGATAAGGAGCGGGGTCCACTAGACACCAGTGAATGGTATATAATTTCTAGGCAATCAGGATGGTGGGGACCACTGGATACCACGGAACTTGTTACTTTATGTCAAGTTGGTGATCAGGTGGGGGGAGGGACCACTGGACACCAACATGGAAGCATGGAACAATGGTAAATTGCCAGACTGAACCAGAATGTACTTCCAAATTGGGTCAACATCGTAATCTGGATCGAGCCATAAAAGGCTCAGTTCCCCCAGTCAGAGACGAGTCGGCCCAGTCCTGGGAGGTTCACAAGTACAGCAGAGTTGGTTTGCCCATCCCTACTGCAAAGTAAACTAGTAGGCAATGAGTAGAAAACCAAGCTTTACAAAGCAAATGGCTGGCCCTTTTTATTTTTTTGCAGCTTCACAAAACCACCTTTGTAATCCTGTGTATTTTATTAAGTATAATAAAAAGAAGCAGCAACTTGTATGAAGAAAAAACAGTAAATGTGAATTAATCAATTTCTTCCAGGGATTGAAGTGGTTGGGAAAAAATGGGGTATACTACAATGGGGAGAGGAGGGTTGTGATTCTAGGAGAATCTGTAGTTAAGGGAGTAAGATGGGAATATGTGCTAAAGTAAATTGCAGAAGACTGCATTGTATGCAGGGGATGACTGCTGGGGGAGTGGGTCCACAAATAGTTGAGATCAGGGGCCAAGGGGGGGGGGGGGGCAGCCACACCTCATTGTTCACCTAGGTATGAATGACAGTGATGTGCGGCATGGTCCAGGGCAGAGAAACTGGAATGGATCTGCAGAAAGGTGGTGAGGTTGGTAGCCTTCTCAGAAGTGGTAAAAGTACCAATAGCCTGCATGACAAGAAAAGACTAGGATGAAGGAACCTAATGTCTGTCTCAGGGGGTGGTGTAAAGAGGAGGTATATGGAATAATTGGGGGCTGGGGGAACACGTAGGGGAACTAAGGCCTTTATGCACCAGACAGGCTACACCTTAACAAAAAGGGTGCAAGAGTGCTAAAGGTTGGATTTGATGAGTATGTTAGCAGGGAACTGAATTTAAACTGGTGAGATGGGTCAGCAGGGGGCAAAATACCCTTTGTTATGTGGAGGAGGAGACCATCAGGCCTCTCCTCCAATCAGAACAAGAAGATGAAGGGACAGAAGGGAGGCAAGATATGAAGGGCACGGCCAGGCAAGGGAGGAAGAGGCAGGCAGTTCAGGGGCAGGGCAAATTGAGTCAAGGTTGAAGGTGGTGTGTATAAATGAGAAGAACTTGGAGGATTTGGAGAACAAAATGGCTGAGATGCATTCACTGATGGTGGAAGGGGAGGCAGACATTACTGCTATCACAGAGAAGTGGGCCATACCTAACTATGACTTTGATCTCTTGTCCTGTGGTACAAGCTGTATTGGAAAGATGGGGGTAGGTAGAGGGGAGGAGTAGCTCCGTATGTGAGGGAAGGAATCACCTGTATTAGGGAGGAGGGGACAGTAGAAATGGCAGAGTTGCTGTGAGTACAGGTGAGTACAGGTGCAGTCTTTGAAAGGCAAAATTTTAAGGACAGGAGTGGTGTACCAACCACAAAACCAGGAGGAGGAGGAGGAGGATGATCTGGATAGGGAGCTGGGGTCCAAAAGTGTGGAGATGGACATTGGGGGAGGTAGTAGTCATGGGGGAGTTCAGTCTACTTGGAGTGGATTGAATGATCCCTGCAACCACCTGTACCAGGACTCAGGTGCTGCTGGAGTCATTTCATAGTGTATTGTTGACACAATGTGTCTTAGAACCCACCAGGTGTCCTAGAACCCACCAGGAGAGGGATATACTGGACCTGGTTATAGCTAATGGTGTGCATGTCCAGGAGGTGAGGGTAGAAGCACCACTGGTAGAAAGCAACTACAAAACTGTGTGGTTTCACCTGGACATGGGTAAGGATCAGATTTGAACTATGACAAGGCTGCTGAACTTCAGAAGGTCAGACTATGGAAAGATGGGGGAAATTCTAGAGGGGCAACACATTGGGATTGGACCAGAACTGGGCCATCATCAGGGAAGGGCTGTTTGCATCAAATCAAATCAAATTTTATTTATAGGAAGGCTCTTTTCCTGCGTTCAAAGTGCCTGTACAATAAAACCTTAGCATATTTAAAATAGTTCATAAATAGTATAAAAAACATATAAATAGCTTATGTCCCCATAAAAGCAATTGCAAACAAGTGCATTTTTGATGCAGATATAAATCCCTCCTCGGTCAGGCTTTTGCATATTTGATGAGGTAGAGAGTTCCACAGGGTTGGTGCCATAAAGGCAAAAGATCTTCCACCAAACGTTTTCAAATTCACTCTGGGAACCTCTAGCAATCCCTCGCCAGAGGATCAGAGTGAGCGGGGGGGGGGGACAATAGGGAGACAGGAGGTCTTTTAGGTACTGAGGTCCCAGTTCATGTAGGGCTTTATATGTCAGTAATGCAACCTTGAAAGGGATATGCCATTGTATGGGCAGCCAGTGCAGTTCGCACAGCACAGGTGTTATATGACTGGATCTAGGGGTTCCAGTTAACAACCTGGTCGCCACATTCTGCACCAGCTGCAAATGGTGAATATCCACTCCCAGTAACCCCAGGTAAAGGGCGTTACAGTAGTCCAACTGTGTGGTGACAAAGGCGTGGACCAGTGTTTGCAGATCTTCAGACGGAACCAGGTGCTTCACCCTAGCAATGTTCCTTAGGTGATAGGAGGTGGATTTGACTACAGTCAACAACTGAGTTTTCAGAGTCAAACCTTCATCAAATACCACCCCTAAATTCCCTAAATTCCCCACCTGGCTTGAGGTTCTGAGCGGGTCACTACCAAGTTGTAGACCAGATGGTTTTCCCACCCATGATCCAGCCATCCTCAGATCCGGGTCCATGATCAACACTTCAGTTTTCTCCGGGTTTAGCCTCAGCCAGCTAGCAATCATCCAATATTGTATCTCCTGCAGGCAGTTATTAAACACAGAGACAGTATCATACTCCTGGGCCAGTACAAAGGACATGTACAGCTGAGTATCATCTGCATAGCAGTAAAAATTCAGCTTGTACCACCTAATAATGTCCCCTAGTGGCAGCATATACACTGCAAACAACATGGTGGAGAGCACAGAACCCTGCAGTACCCCACAAGGAAGATTGCGAGGAGTCAAGGAATAAATTTCTAATATCACTCTCTGCGATCTTCCCTCCAGGAAAGTTCAAAACCGATTGAGGACTGCCCCCTCCAGTTCACAAAAGAACCACAGGCATTCCAGTAATGCTCCATGGTCCACAGTGTCGAAAGCTGTTGAGAGATCAAGGAGAACCAAGATGGAATGGGCTTTTCTATCTCTTGCCACCAGGAGGTCATTAAGTACTCGCACCAGGCAGTCTCCATGTTGGGCCTTTCCGGAAACCAGACTGGAGCGGGTCATGAATATTATGGCTGGTTAAATGCTTGTCCAGCTGCAGTGCAACCACCTTCTCAATCACCTTCCCTACAAAAGGTAGGTTGGAGATTGGTCTGTAATTAGCAGGGCAGTCTGGGTTCAAAGAGGGCTTTTTTAACAGTGGTCTAACCACTGCTACCTTTAAGAACTCAGTAAAGATCCTTCTCTCCAAGGAAACCCAGGCTATCTGAGCTAGAACCAGGCCAATAATCTCAATACAACCCACCAAAAGGCAGGTTGGGCCTGGATCTAAATTACAGCAGGTTGGCCGCAGAGTCTGGACAATTCTCACTATATCCATGACTACTGGCAGGCTGAAGGTAGACCAGACAAACCGGGCGTTAGTACCACTTGGAGAGCCACTATCATGCCCTATGGGGAGGCACTGGCTGATCTCTCTCCTGATAGAGGACACCTTATCAGTAAAGAACCGAGCAAACTCTTCACACTTTTCTTGTGACAACACTCCTCCAGTCCGCACACAAACTGGATTGTACAGACTGCCCATAGTCCAGAAGAGCTGAGCTGGTCTGTTCTTTGCTGCAGCAATTTCTCTGGACAGGAATTCTGCCTTCTTATGAGAAATTGCTGACTGATAGACCTCATAATGGTCCATCAATATAAGCCTGTCTGACTCCAGGTCAGTTTTCTCCAGTGTCTTTCCAACCTTCACCCCCGCCTCCTTAACTCCCATAGTGATCCATCATACCATGGAACACCAGGGCGGGAGGTCAATGGGTGAACACCAACTGGAGCACTAACATACAGGGCCCCTGCCACTGCCCCATTATAAGCCAACACCAGGGTTCCTGGGTCACTGCTATCTAACAGAATCTCTGAAAAGTCTAGCACTGACATAAGGCCTTCAGGTGTTACCTGTCTTAAAGCTCGGTACTGCACCATTTCCTAAGGGGCAGACCCTTTTTGGGGATCACAAAATTAAACCTCAGAGTGTGATGGTCTGACCATCTGACTGGATCTACATCCATGTCAGAGATCTCCATCCCCAGGTGGAACACCAGGTCCAACGCATGCCCTTTTTCATGTGTTGCAGTGGTAAAAACCCGTGTTGGGCCCAATGTATCCATCAGTTGGAGGAGATCTTGTCCAAATTGCAAGAGTTCATCATTGACCCAGGCATTGAAGTCCCCAAGATTAACCACTTAGGGGACTCCAATACCACGTCGGTGATGAAGTCTGCAACCTCCTTCAGGAAAACCCTCCCATCTCCGGGTGGATGGTAAATGAGAAAGATTCTAAGTCCTGCACCTGCAACAACAATGCACCCAAAGGAGTTGATGCTCCCCACTGGCACTTCCCTGAGGCTCAGTTCCTGTCTAAAACAGACTGCAACTCCCCCGACCCTCTGGTCCACTATCGGGCAGTGTATTACCGAGAACCCAACTGGAACTGCGGCAGTCAAAACAGGTCCTGCATTTTCATCCAGCTAGGTCTCGGTGATGCAAGCCAGATCTACTGAGGTTATTAGATCTGCAACTACTACAGTTTTATTTTAAATCAATCTGGCATTGTATAACACTGCCCAAGAGGGACGGGGTTCTGTAGATGGCTGCAGCACCTGTCTGAACTCTTCAGGACCCTTGGGTATGGGAACAAGACAAGGAGGTCCACTAATGAGTGTGCCAAAATGAAAAGTGAAAAATCCAGAGCCAAGAAGCCCATCTGACTTGACAGGAATGTATCCCAGACAGTAAAGAGCAAAAGGTCAGCCTTCCAAAAGTGTAAAACCACCTGAAGGGGCAAAGACAAGGAGGAGTACAGCAATGAAGCAAGGGAGAGAGCAAGGCAGTATGATTGGCAAAGGCTAAGAAGGAACTGCAGCTGGCAGAGGTTGTGAAAATGGGGCAAGCTTTCTTTTGGTACATTAAGTAGAAGAGAGATCTCAAGGACAGGATAGTCAGGCTGAAAAAGGAGGAGAGATCAATGGATGGTAGTGTGGCAAAGGTAGAGTTACCTAACAAATACTTCTGCTCAGTCTTCATGAAGGCAAAGGATGGCCCTCTACCCCAGGGCATGAAGGGGGGATAATGGGGGGGCAGGAGGTACAGATGGGGATATCAAATAGATAGGGTTGGGATGAGATTAAAGGCCCTGAAGGTGAAGGCCATAGGACCAGATAGCATATATCCGAGGGTTCTGAGTGAGTTAGCAGATATGCTGGTGGGCCCACTGGGGGTCCTGTTTAACACCTCTCTAGAAACTGGAAAGGTAATCCTGGAATGGAGAACAGGAAAAGTGGTATGGCTGCATAAAAGTGCACTGAGGGATGACCCTGGTAATTATCAATCAGAAACTCTGGCCTCGAGAGTGGAAACTATCATGGAAACCATTCTGAAGGAAAGACTAGTAAACTTTTTGGATGAAAATGGACTCCATGATGATTGCCAGCATAAGTTCATATCAGGGCAGTCCTGGCAGACCAACCAAACTGATTTCTTTGATTGGGTAACAATGACAGTAGGCAAAGTCCAGCCGGTAGACGTACTGTATTTAGATTTCAGGAAGGCACATGACTCTTTTCCCCACAGGAGATTTATTAGAATGCTGGGAGATTTTTGGGTAGGGACGAAACTCACTGGGTCAATAAAACATTGGCTATAAGACAGAAACCAGAAGACAGTGGTCGAGGGAAGGGGGGATTCCTGAATGCCAGACCAGTCACCAGCGAGGTCCCACAGGGCTGGTGCTCAGCCCTGTGTTATCCAACATCTTCATCAGCAACATTGCAAATGGGGTAAAAGGCAAGATATGCCTCTCTGTGGGTGACTCCAAGCTCTGTTTGAAAGTGAACACAGAGGAAGGGAGATGGGACATTAGGGAGGACCTGCCTAAACTGGAGTGATGGCAAGGTATTTGGCACTTGGGATTCAATGCTAAAAAACTGTAATGTAATGCACTTGTGGGCAAAGAACCCAGAGACAACATATTGGCTGGCAGGTGTGCAGGTCACCAAGTCAAAGGAGGAGGAGAAAGACATTGGTGTGATCATCATGCTGTGATTCATCATGATTCATGAGTAACCTGAAGCACTCAGCACACTGAAAGACAGCAGAAGCAAAAGTAAACCAGATGCTGGGATGTATAGCCAGGGGTAAAACCAGTAGGAAGGCTGAGATCATCCTACCACTGTACAGGTCACTGGTTAGGCCATATCTGGAGAACAGTGTGTAGTATTGCAGTCCTCACTTGAAGAAAGACTTCACCTTACTACAGACTGTACAGAGAATGACAACAAAGATGTACCAGGGACAACAAGGCAGGGCCGTATGAGGAGATACTCGGAGATCTCAACCTGTACTCCCCGGAGGATAGAAGAGAAAGGAGTGACATGATCAAAACCTTTAAATGCCTTAGGGATTTCAACAAAGTGAACTCTGAGGTCTCTTCAGCCTTAATGGAAACAAGACCACTAAGGGGCACTGTCTCATACTGGTGGGTGGTTGCTTCAAGAGGGAAATGAGGAGGCACTTTTTCAGTGAGAGGGCAGCAGCAAAGTGGAATGAGTTGCCAGAAGTTGTCTCCCTCAAGCTTTAAGAGAGGCTGGGACAGGTTCAAGGGAAAATTGCATGGGGTGGTGGAGGGAAGGGGGATGCTGAAAGGAAGGAGATGTGAAGAACGGAGATGGGATCCCTCGGTAGATACTGGTAGGTCTGCAAATGCAAGCAGACAAGATAGATTGTAAGGCCTTTTTCTGCTGGCTGTTGTCATATGCTCACATGTTTGTAATCAGATTTGAAAGGTTTATGTGGACAAATAGGTATTTAAACACTATTTTTAAAACTGCTGGTATGCCATAGCTTGCATAACCCCCCCCCAATCTGACCCCTGTTTTCTTCACTTGCAGGTGTCTAACACAAAACACCCCCAAAAATACAAATCTTGAGATGTAAGAGAAATTCAGCACCCTGTGAAAAAAATCAATTAGAATGCATAAACTAAGCACTTTTTGTACTTTAGGTTGTAAGGAAAAATCATCACTAAAACATTCTTTCTCCAGATGTCATTGGTGCAACAGTGTGTGAAACAGAACCCTAACATGAAAAATAAACTTATTTTTTTCTTCCAGGGAAGAAAAAGCCACACATGCCTCCTCTAATGAAAAAAATCACAAACGTGCACCAAATTGCATTTTCTTTTCCCTTTCTGTATAGCATGAACACTAAATAAACTACTAATGAAAACAGAACCAAAAAAATCAGAGTAATGTAACATAAGACTGCAGAAACAGTATAATGTTCTGTTCTCTTTCATCCTGTTAGAGAAACCACAATGCAAGCAGCATGACTGCAGATATGGGGTACCTCCTCACATATCACCCATTCAAGTGTTCCAAATAAAAAAGGCAATTTCTATGACTTAAAAAAAAAAATTACAGATTCCAGTATAAGGCAACTCAAGAAAAGTCAACCCAAACTATAACTGTACTGACAGTTAGTAACCAGGAAAGGGACCTCATCATACCTGATGACCTCAAAGTGGCAGGGCAGTGTGACAAAGCAGTGGATAGGGCCAGTGGATGCCTGGATGCATAGGAAGCGGTATCTCAATCATGAGGTGGAAGGTGATGTTGCCATTGTATTGTTCACTGTTGAGACCCCACCTGGAGTATTGTGTCCAGTTCTGGAGGCCGCACCTCTGAAAGGGCATAGGCAGGCAGAGAAAGTCCCTAGGACGGCAACTAACATGGAGCAGGGGTTGCATTAAAAGCCCTACGAGGATAGATTGAGTGATCTCAACATGTACACCCTGGAAGAGAGAAGAAAGATAGGTGACATGAAAGAGTCTTACAAGTACCTCATGGGGGTGAACAGGGTGCAGGAGGGGAGCCTCTTTCAGATGAGAAAGTGCACCAGGACCAGAAGGCATGCAATGAAGCTGGATGGGGAGAGTTTAGGAGGGATGTGAGGATACACTACTTCACTTAAAGAGTGGTGGACACCTGGGACAGATTCAAGCATTCGTCGGATAGAAATAAGGGAATATTAGTATATAGGCAGAGAGGGGGAGGGTTGCCAGAGACCAGTTAGGGTCTGCTGATACAGACTAGGCAGGTATCATTAGGGCAGACTGGGTGGGCCAAGACATCCTTGTCTGCTGACAAATCCTATGATTCTATGTATTCAGACTTGGAAATAAAAAAAAAGCCAAAATTCTACATATAATCTTGCATGCTTGCTTCATTAGTCCATGGTACCATCCAGTTTAATGTGTTACACACAGCTTAGTTTGCTTTATCTATTCTTTTCATCCTTTCCAAACAGAATATAACAAACACAAAAGCACAAGAAAACTTTTGAACTGAAAAAGATGACCTGCAAAACCTCAAGATTCGCTAACTAATGACTAACACACCCAATATCCTGACGTCATACTCTGTACTAATCTCCTCCCAAACTAACTGTTACCACTCACTAGTCTTGAACCCTCATCCCAACTGCCAAAGAAACTGAAAATATCTGTAATTAAAAACTGTTCTCTTAACTAGTGGATTTCTTTAAACTAGTTTACTTCATGATTCAAGTTCACTATATACAAATTGGAATAACATCCTAGAAATGAGAATAAAACAATACAAATAATACCAGTTATGAAATATAACAATACCAAAGCTTAAATACATTTGAATGTCATTCCATCTCTTCTTTATCTGATTTGTTTACTAATTGGTTTTTCATAACTTTGTTAACACTGAATTAAAAGGGAACTATTTTATGACATTATGAAGCTGTCATGTTAAAAATGCAAAGTAAACCTTTCTTGATAAAATAAGTAAGCATTATTCATTCATATATCTACTGATGATGGACTATTTTTGTAAGTGTTGTAAGCCACTCCAGGGTGTGCATCACAGGATTTTAATGCACTTCCCAGGGACATAAGGACACTCAGCTTTAGGCCTCGGGGTCTCACTTCACCCCTACGACATGCATTAAAATCCTAAAATGTATACACTGGCATGGCTTATTACATATATATCTGTACAATGCAACCTGCTTATAATGGACTACTTTGTGTATACAGCAAATATCCCTTATAAGCGGGTGTCTGACATAATGTTGAAAAGTGAGTAATTTTCAACTCGTGCCATCCCTGGGGTGAAAACGAGTGAGAGTATGGTAAGCACAGTAGGATATACTGATACAGAGTGTGCTTTAGTAAGGGGAGTGGGAGGGTGCTTTAGTGATTGCCATAAAAGTTGATGCCATAAACGAGATGTGCTGGTAAAGTACATAGCTTAATTTCAGTTCTTCAGTTCAGTTTTTGTGCTTCTGTTGCTCCACTGTGATTTCGTATGGCAAGAGTGGTTCAGTGATTGGTTTACGTTGGCTGACAGCTGTGGTGTGCTTCTCTACATTAAATGGGGTATGCTTCATTGCAGGGTGAATACTTATGAGATTTTCATTGGTTGGTTGATTAATTGATTAAAAAATACACTTTTTGTGTATCCATAGAGGATTCTCATTCAAGTGCCACTCATCTAGCAGGTGGGAGCAGGTTTTCTAAACATCTGGGGCTCAATATTCCAAACTTTGCTGGGACACAAAACCAAGTTTGCCCATGCAGACCAGGTGTAGCACAGATTGGCAACATTGAAAAGCCCAGTAAGTGCAGACAAACAGGTTCCTGAATATTGCTGCAGTCCAGTATTCAGTGCATGTGCAGGTGCAAGGCCATTTTGCTCGCTCCCCTTGTGTGGTGCACATACTGCCAATCAAAACCTTGACTTACTCCTGTGGAGCCCTAGTGGTTGGCAGAGGAAGTGTGGCGGCCCCCTGACCCCCAACACAGTAGTCCCTGCTGTCTAGTGGCATCCTCCCCACTGATCTCTGTCCCAAAGGGAAAACTGAAGTTTTCCTGGTGTCCTGTGGCCTCCCACCCCCACCAATTACCATTCCTGAAATGTACCAGTAATCGTTCCCTGGTGCTAGTGGTTTGCCCTGCCAGTCACAGTCCCAGAAGTTTTACAGTAATGTTTCCCTGTTGTCCAGTGGTCCCCCCAATCACTGTCCTGATGTTTCCCTGGTGTCTAGTGGTGCACTCCCTATCGATCATCAGCCCAGTGTAGAAACTAGAATTTCCTTAGTGTCTAGTGTCCCCCCCCATTGATTGCCACCCAATGCAGAAAAATAGACATTCCCTGCTGTACAGTGTATCCCCATCCTCATCCCAATCCGCCGTATATGAAAGAGAAACCATTCCATGGTGGTCTAACAGTCCCCCTTCATTATCCCTGATCTCCCCTTGAAATACAATGAATGTTTCCCTGGTGGTCTAGTGGACACCTCTCCCTACCTTCATTCTGCCTGTAGAATATAATCTAGATCACTCCTTGGTCGCTAGTGGAACCCCCACCCCAGCAGGTAGTAACCCACTACCCTGCACCCCATCCCATCCCGAGCCAGCCACTGGCACAGCCCTCCGCTCTCCACAAGGGCTGGCAACCAACTGAACTGCCAATGAGCATGTACTGTATACAGTACATATTCACTGATTGACAGCTCACTCACTGAGCTGTCAATCCAATGAGCATGTACTGTATACGATACGCACTCATTGATAGATCAGTCGGTGGCCAGCTGTGGTGGGGAGAGGAGGGCTGTGCCAGTTGCTGGCTCAGGGATGGTCTAGAGCGAGTGGGGTGGTGGGGCACTACTTGCCAAGGTGGGGGTGGGGGGTCCAGTAGCCAGCAGAGAAAGATCTATATTATATTCTACAGGCAGATCAGGGATAGGAAGGGGAGACCAACCACCAGGGAATGGTTTCTCTTTCATATACAAGGGCTCCGGAATGGTTGTGGGGATACACTGTACACCAGGAAAATTGTGTCTGTGTGTCAGGTGGGTGATCAGGTGTGGGGAGGGACCACTGAACACCAGGGATAAGTATTGTAGCCATCAGACATGGGTGCGGGCAGAGGGTGGGACCACTGGACACCAGGGAATGTCTATTTTTTAAATTGGGCATCGATTGATGAGGGGGATTACTAGACACAAGGGAAATTCTAGATCTACATTGGGCCAGTGATCAATGGGGGAAACACCACTAGACACCAGAGAAAGATTTATTGTCAACATTGGGATGGCGATCGGCTGGGGGTGTCCACCAGTCACCAGGGTAAGATCTAGGTTGTATTCTACTGGCAGATCGGGGATAAGGAGGGGGGACTGCTAGACCACCAGCGAATGGTTTCTGTTTCATATACAGCAGATCAGGATGGGGGCAGGGATACACTTTACACCAGGGAAATGATATCTGTGTGTTGCACGGGTGATTAAAGTGGGGGGGAGGGACCACCGGACACCAAGAAATAGTAGTGTAGCCATCCAGCATTGGTGCAGGTGGTGGGGTGGGATCACTGGATACCAGGGAATGTCTACTGTTTACATCAGGCAGTGACTGGTGGGCGAGGATCACTGGACACCAGGCAAATGTTCAGTTTTACCTTCAGGACAGTGATCGGCATGGGGGGACCACTGGACACCAGGGAAACATTACTGGTAAACTTCAGGGATGGTGATTGGTGGGGGAGACCACTAACACCAGGGAAACATTAGCCCAGGGACACTGGTTTACCATGATTGAAAATGGGAAAATTCCATTTTGCAGATTGGAAAAACTGGTATTCTCACTGCTGACTGCAAATCTAAAATCCTTTTTTACCGGTGTTTTGTTTTGTGTACTTTATTTAACAATTTATTACTCTGCTAGTATGCATTTTAGCAGTTTTGACCTCCACTGTTGCACATTCATCCATCCTTGTACCTACTAAAAGTAATTTTAATAGGTACAAGCACCATGTCCCCTACCCCTCAGGTGTGATGGCAGCAACACCATGGCTCTCACCCCTTGTGTGTGACAGCAGTAGCACCATGGCCCCCACCCCTTGGCTGTGATGGCAGCAGCACCATGGCCCCCATTCCTCAGGTGTGATAGAAGCAGCACCATGGCCCCAACTCTCAGGTGTGACAGCAGCAGCACTGCAGCTCCTATCCTTCAGGTGTCATGGTAGCAGCACCACAACCCCCATGTCTTGGGTGTGACACCAGCAGCACCACGGCCCCCATCCCTCGGGAGTGATGGCAGCAGTACCACAGCCCCCCCATTCAGGTGTGATGGCTGCAGTACCACGGCCCCCGCCACTCAGATGTGATGGCAGCAGCATCACTGCCCCTATCCCTCAGGTGTGACAGCAGCAGCAGCACAGCCCCCACACCTCAGGTGTGTTGGCAGCAGCACCATGGCCCTTACCATTTGGGAGTGATGACAGTAGCACCATGGCCACCATCCCTTAGGTGTGACAGCAGCAGCACCATGACCCCAATCCCTCAGATCTGATGGCAGCAGCACCATGGCCCCCACCCCTCAGGTGTGATAGCAGCAACACCGCTGCACCCATCTCTCAGGTGTGACAGCAGCAGCACCACGGCCTCCACCCCTCAGATGTCAGGGCAGCAGCCCCACAGTCACCACCACCCAGGTGTGATGGCAGCAGCACCATGGCCTCCACCCCTCAAGTGTGACAGCAGCACCACCACAGCCCCCACCCCTCATGTGTGAATACAGAAGCACTATGGCCCCCTCCACTCAGGTGTGACAGCAGTAGCACCACAACCCCCACCACTTGGGTATGATGGCAGCAGCACCACTGCCCCCAGCCCCTGGGTTGATGACAGCAGCACCACATCCCCAATCCCTCAGGTGTGACGGCAGTCACAACACCAAAGCACCTGTGCTAACACAGATTACCCCTGTGGAAATATTGCTAGTCCCCCCCTCACCTTACCCAAGCAATCACAGCTAGATCCCCTACCAGTGGCTGCAACAGAGGTGTCCACTGTGGACCACCCCACTTCTGCCCACACTTATCCAAGCTCAGTACCCATAACCAGGTCCCTGCTACCCCTTTTCAACAGTATTCTCCTACTCTTGACCCTTTTAATGTGTGTCCACTTCCCCATCACCGATTTTCAGCATGTCCTTTACCTGAAGCAGCCTACTGTAGTATCCCCTTGGGTCTCTGAGATGCATTCCCACAGTACCCCCACCAGACTTATGTCCCTTCAGGACTTGGATAGCATTATTTTGTACTGTGGGACTATACTATATGGAAAGGAGCATTGGCTCAGTATGTCTTTTCATGACACCAGTTCTGTGATGAATAAAATTAAATTCAATAAAAAAGTGAACAGCTGCATTAAATGTAGCAAAAATATGTAACGGTGCAATACGATAAACCAAATCCTGTAAAAACAAATGAAAATGATCATAAAATGTTACACTAAAAATGTGGAAACAGTGGAGAAAAACACACATTTTAACTAAAATCCATATATACATTAAAAGTGCAAAATGTAGAACATAAAGTTAATGATACAAAATAAACTCTTAGAAACAATTAAACTAAAGCCCTATCAAACAAATTGTGCAAAAAGTGATGTATAAATTGTGCAGCAAACAAAAGACCACTACAGTATGCTAAAGAATGAGAAACATTAAAACATGCAACCCATGCAACAAAACATTGACACTTCAAATAATAGAGAGATAAATGCACAAGAAAATTGAAAATTACTTTAGTAAAAGCAGCAGCAACCAATCAATAAAGTACCTTATTTATTAAACATAAGCACTGAGAGCAATCTTAAATTGTCCACATGCAGGTTTCTCTTTTGATCCATGTGGATCAGACCTTACACTGAAAATGATCTCTCAACATCAGCACTGGAAACTAGTAACCAAATTGCCTGCTGAGTAGCTCTAGCCAACACTGGAAGCTGAGCCTCCATGGACTTCCAATACTGACCAAAATCTGACTACTCTGGTAAGTCACTGAGGTCCTGTTTGATGTACACATCCCAGTCCATTAGCAGAGCTGCAGTGCTGTAGAGTCCAGAAAGTAGAATGTCCTGTGCATACTGTTTGCATTCCTTATTCAGTTTTGGCAGGTTGAAAGGGTTTAGTGTGTGGCAAGACTTGAAAAATTGTAGTGAGGGATTTGACCCTATGTTTACTGAGTTTTTTCAGAACTACAGTGAAAGCTTTCTGAAACAACAAAACTTGATCCTGCTTGGCCTGTGCTCTACATTGATCAATATACTCATCTGTCTGCTCTGAGTTGTCCATTTTAAATACACTGGCCTCAAATTGGTTCCATATCACCACCAGTGTATCATAGATTGACATGGCTAACAACTTACCTTTGAATTGCAACATCTGTATTGCCTCTGTTATGTCTGTACTATTTTCTGAAATAAATGCTGTTTTTCACTTTGAGCTCACCCATCCATTTGGCAAATAAATCACATAGTGATTTCACTGAATTAGCATCACTCTGGTCTTGCTCAAAGAAATCTCATAGATGTTGTAAGTGGATGGCATGGTATTTCACAGCCTCAGACCATATGTTTCCGTGTGTGAGTACAGGGACAGGAGGTAAAGTTTTGCTCTCCACACCCACCTTTTTGAGGAATGCAGAGTACTCAATTTTTCATTTTGGGGACTGCTGGAACACATATTTAATCTGTGCCATAAGTTTATTCACCAACTCAGAATGGTCAATCCATGTGTCACCTACTAGTGATAAGACATGTGCTCAGCAACCCACGTGGATGACATGGTCCCCAATAAATCCCTGCAATGCATCACTGAAACACTTTATCATGTATTTGGTATTGTCATTGACAAAACCCACAACTTGTTCCATATCCACCTCACACTTCTGTAGAGTTTTAATAACTGTTTTCGCAACAGTTGAATGGTTCACTGAAGCCAGCTCTGTGATATTAACAATGTATGATTTACCACCATCCATAACAAAAACTACATTAAGCACACAGTGAGAATCTGAATCAGTGGATTCATCACACCTTACTGTCATGCTCTTTTCTTTGACATGCAAGCAAATTGTTTCTTCCATCTCTTTTTGCAGTTTCGGCAGGTAGTTCTGAAAAAGGAGTGTCAGCCTTCAGAAGTGTTGATGTACTTTCCCATCCAGTCTCTGAGGCAGGGTTGATCAAGTTATTTAATTGGAATATTAGCCCCATGCCAAGCCCTAAATGTGTAGAGAACTGTTTCTTCACTTGAAGCAGTGGCAAAAGTGGTGGCATTGAAACTGGCATGTAATGTCATCTGTCTGGTCTCACTTTTCTCCTTCTGGTTCATGTTCCTTGCTATTGCAGTGGTCCACAACAGTATCCTTCCTTATTCCACTGGATGGGCACAGAACCTGCAGAACAGTTTTCCACCATCTTCATACATTCCCATTGACTTGAGCTGTAGTGCATGGTCCTTCACCGTAAAGCTACAGATTTTTGCAATTTTTCATGGTGGTGTTGCCAAAGTGATATTGTAGTGATGATGTTTCCAAAGAACTAAAAATGAACCACAGTTGGAGAGATTAAACAATACTGCAGAATGGTGCAATATGAAATATGACTAAAGGGATGTGACTACATTTAGGACTAAACAATACACAGGATTTCATAAAGAACATTTGGATTGATTCAAGAGCATCAGTTACTGATGCAAACCCAAGATGCTTATAATTAATCCATGATCATAATGCATGATTAATTTCTTAACTGGTACCAGCAGTAAAGATGCAAATATTGAAGGATTATGGGCCACTGTGAATGAGTACATCAAGAAGATGATCTACAGAACAAGCTGTCCCCATAAATTCACAATCAAGTTAAAAGTATTGCAGCTAATCATACAGCAGCCACTTCGGTGGATGACAGACTCAAGAGGAACAGCTACAGAAGCTGGCCTCTGAAGGTCAAAAAATGAAGACAAATATTGCAGTTAATCATTCATCAGCCACCTCCATGGATAAGAGAATCAAGGGGAGCAGCTACAGAAGCTGGCCCCAGAAGGTCAAAAAATGAAGACAAATATCGTAATTGTTCTTAAGGTCATGTATGAGAATCAAGAAAAGTTGCTACAGAACTCAAACAGACAGATCTCAAACCACTGGCATGGAAAACAAACCACTTACTGGATTACACAAAGTACCAACAGAAACATTAGGACAATAGAGTGGCCATAGAGGTACCATTCTGCAACATTTCACCCCCCCCCAAAATACCAGGTGAACGTTACTTATCTAGAGGCCTTAGTCCCATAATGAGCAACTGCAGTAACATGTTCTCCATTTGACATCATAGAACGAGTGACACATGTTTCCAACAGACCAGAATCTGTATACCCATTAGTAAATGATCCCAGGACTGATTCTCTTCATTAATCCAGCTGAAAGTATGGTTTTACAGTACCTTCGTTGTGAGCATCACCTTTCCTATGAGGCACAGAGCAACCCAGAGCCGTACAATAAATGAAGGACATTCCTTGTAACAAGGGACATCCAATATGTATATGCGGTATGCTGCCCATCCCCCATAGATGGTTAAAAAGTTAAATGATATACTCCCCCCTCCTCAAAGCCTCCAACTCAGTCCATTGTATAACAATGCCATGGGGTGCAGTTACAATTTAGGCATTTACTGTAGTGTTCTAATACACAGCTTACAGCTCTTATCCAACTCAGAACAAGTCTGACAAAATAGTACAGCACCTCCAGTCAAGTTAGTGAGATACATTTTTTGTTGTTGTAACTGTTCCCATGTGGGAGGACCTTGATGTGGCAGCATGGCTTAACCAGTGCTCCCTGAACATAATATAAAATGATATGGAGAAGTTCCCTATTAATTACAGCACTATAACAATTGCATCAAAAAATGTTCAGCAAGGCCCTCAGTGCAGAACACCGTAGTATAATGACAGTGCCTAGTACAAACTCTGACTCAAATGAAACATTGTCTAAAGATAGACACTACCTTTTTTAAAGCATGAAGATGACTTGAAGTAGCAGTTCACAGCAAGCAGCAATTTGAAATCCTAGAAGCATATAATAAAACATTATCCAAAGAAAACATAGATCCCAAAACACCAGACAGACAGACACACACACACACACACACACAGTGTGGCACAATACAACAGATTTATATAAGCCACAAAGCGTTACCATAGTTACCATGAAAATGAAGAGCCACAAGAAAGCAAGCAGTACCTTTAAAACATGACAAGGACTTGCAGCAGCAGATCATGCTCATCAGAACTTTTAACATCTAAAAAGATAATTGAAAAATTAATATGATAACATCACCTATAGAAAGACACACATCACCTGACCCTTAAATGCATGTTCATATACAGTATTCAGTGAAAACAAGAATACGTAATCGACACACCTAGTTAAACATATCAGCTGCCACCTCCTCCAGGAGCCGTGACGCACCCACCTGTGATTATGGATGACCCTAGATGCATAATACTGTTGTCTATGCCTGTACTTATATGTTACTTCCCTTTTGCCTGTATGTTAATGCCTGATGTATTATCCTGATGTCACTGTATTGTACTTTGCTATTGCTTGTATGTTCTCCTGTGTACATTGCATGTATGTTCTCCTAAGTATCTTGTAATCTCCCGGGTTGCACCTAAAAATAGGCACTTGGATGTCTAGTGTGCTTACCTGGTAAACAAAAGCAAATAAATAAAATGTGGTTATTTGGCCACTGTAGTCATATGGCAGACAAATTGCTGTCACATTTTTCTAAAAGTTTTAAGTTTAAATTCCCAAAAAGGCCAGGATAGTAGGTTTACCAGAAGGATGCTTATGTTTCTTTTTTTAAAAGTGTACTTGAAAGAGAGAATGTATATTGCAAATGTCTGGCATTCCTCTGTGACCTGAGAAAAGGCTGCTTAACAGGAAACTAAAATTTCATTTCAAAGAGGGAAATTGGTATTTCCTGATAAACTAATCAAGGGAGACAAGTCCAGTAGGACAGGAGATGGGAGGAACGCTCTAGCTGTAATGAACTTTCCACTTCAAAGCTACGTACTTTGAGACACAGGATCTGGGGGAGACATACTCTGGAAGTCTACTGTGAATTCTCTTCAAGTGTCATATTCATCTCCATTTCAAAGTGGCAGAAGGGATTTTAATTTTTTTTGTGGTTCACTTAAAATTTGGGAAAGAGCAAGAGAGATTCTTGCTGGCCCAAAGAGATAATGCCACAGACTGCAAAAATCAGGGTATATAAGACCCTCAACACAGCATTTAGCACACTGTTTCATGAGACACCGTTCCTGACACACCAGAGAAGCCAAACTGTCTGATTTACACTGAAGACCAGGGCTACAAGAAGAACTGGGGCTTGGAAACTTTGCAGAAATTCATTTATTTTCTGGACTTTTGATTCTCACACAGACAAAGTAGAAAATTAGACAGTTAAATTTCACAGTGCACCTTGTATTTATATTTTTTCAATATATTATATTCTGTAACCAAATTTCTGAATGTTTTGTGTGTAAGTCTTGTATGATAATTATTTAAGTAATTAGTAAAAACACTTGTTTTTTAAAAGTGCCTGTGATGTGTGTGTGTGTGTGTGTGTGTGTGTGTGTGTGTGTGTGTGTATGTTTGTAAAGGTGGGAAGGTTTATTCAAAGATGAGACCAGCCTGTTTAATGCAAGGTGTCACCATCAATACCAAAGACTAGGATCCTGGAAGACAAATCTTGGGGCCAAGTAGGGTAAATGCATAGGTCTCTGGAATGGTCTGTAAAGGGGAACTAGGTTGCTGCACCACCCGTGGGAGAAGACACAATCAGGGTTACGAGGACAGCCCCGAAGAGCTTGTAATGCCTGGGTCTTTCCCTCAGTACAGCAACCAAGGAGGGTTCTCACCTGGCTACAGACTCAAGACTGTATTTTACCCTTATCCAGATTAGCTAGGAAGCCCTAGGCCCTCGTGGCTAGTGTTCAATTGTGAACTCAATGAGCACTCTAGAAGGACACATGGAGGGTATTCCTGTCCCCCCATCATGGGTTGCACATAGGGGTGGTCATTGTGAGCCCAGTGGACCCAGCCCCCAGGAGTGGTTCATGACAGCTACCAGGGCTAAGGCAATAGCCATGGTTGGAGCCAAGTTCCCTGAAAGGCAAGTACCTTCTTTGTACATGTTTGAACAGGGGTTGATGGAGGTAGGGCCTTGTCATGGCAGCCCAACCTGCTACCGATACTCCCCTTCCCCCTTTGTCATTATCATCCACTTGAAAAATTTCAATCTCTTTGGGCTAAAAATAGCAGACCCCCATATACTTGATTTTAAGAGAAGGGCTCTGGGTATACATGGGGTGTACCAATAAATGCCACTGCCACTGAGGATGCTGTACACACACATACACACACACACACACACTCCATTCATCCCAGTCATGGGCAACTACTCAATGGGCCACAGAACTCTCCAGGACTGCCACCAGGGCAAGAGGGGCAGAGACTCCAGCCAGGGTTGGAGTCAGTATCCCTGTAAGTACCTTTCTTATATTATTTTAATCTGGGCTAATAGTGAAGCCTTGTCATGGCAGCCCAACTTGCCACTAACACTCCATCAGTCACCAACCTCCTAAAAATAAACACTACCTGAAATAGCTATTACCCCCAAACCTGACCAAGAAACTGAACCAGACACCCACTGACTTTATTTGAGTGGAGCAATGGAACAAGCACAGGGTGAGTTGCTATTAGCAGGTTTGGGGTTCAGGCAGTGGTCAGCAGGCCAGGGTTGAGTGGGGGTTCAACAGCAGTACAGATCTTCAGCAGCACACATCCTTGAAAGCACCGAGCAGTGACTTCAACTTCTAACTCCAGGCAAGATGGCAGCAGTGATCTACAACATCCATCCTCCAAGTAAGTAGCAGCAGCAGTGACAGCCCTTGGGCTGCTATCCTTCAGGTGTGATGGCAGCAACACTATGGCCCTCATTCCTCAGATGTGACAGCGGCACTATAACTATGGCTCCCATCCCCATACCTCTCAAGTGTCCCGTATTGTACGGGACATCCCACATTTACCCCCATATTCTTAAGTTGTCCTGGGGTCCCACCAGTGCTGGGAGGATCCTGAGAGCTGACAACAGTGGGCCCTTCAAGAGCACATATAACAACCTCCTGGATCTCTATCTTGGAGGTGAAAGACTAGGTTTGCTGGCCAAGGAACCTAGCTTCACATGAGCTCTTTTCTTCTAGGTTGCTTGAAAGGACAGAGCAAAGAACCTTACCAGAGCAAGGGAAAGGATTAAGGCTTCTTTTGGCTAGGCAGATTTACTGTGTGTTGTTATTTTTATTTTGTACTCACAGGGATTGTTACTGTTTGTTGCTTACATTTTATTGCTTTATTTTTCTCTGATTCACATTGTTGTTGCTAGGTATAGCTTCTGCTGCATTACTACAGGGTGTGCCTATAGGTGTGTGCTAACAGATTACTGTAATCTTCTGATTCAAATTGTCTTCTGCAAGGTATATCTTCTGTTACTGATTTATTTTTCTCTGTAGCAAAGTGTTTCTTACAGGGTATGTCTTCTGTGAAATTGTTACAGGTGGTGCTTAACAGGTTTTACAGGTTTATCTATCAGCTGTCACTGTTTAGCATCTTGATGTTTGACAAGATGGCGGCCATGCTGAGCTGCCATCAGTAAGGGGAGCATTTTGGCTGCAAGTTTGATTGTTATTTTATTTATTTTATTTTATTTGGTCAGTATTTAGGTGTAGGGATGCAAGATATAGTCAGGGTTCAAGAAGTGAGTAAGAGGTAGGAGAATAGCATTTTAATTTAATGTTTCTTTGAGGTGATGTTTTTATTTGGAGGGAGTAACGCTAAGTAATGCTAAGAGTCCAGCACTCTATTTGTTCCTGGAGCCTGGAGAAGGACTTTGTGGCCACATATGTTTTTGTGAGGTGGTTGTGGCCAGAGAATCTCAATCCGAGGAGGTATTCAAGAATAGGAGCTGATAAGAAGCAGCTGATTCCCAGATGACTGTCGAAGGACTGTGTACATTGAGTTCACCCAGGCGTCTTTTGTTGTGGGAAAGTCTGTGAGGAGTTGAATGACCTGAATGTGGTTATGATAAGGGGCCCACCTGTCCATTGTTTGCCCAGCTGGAGACTGAATGATTCCCCTGTTGCTATCAGGAGTGGTGAGAACCTTCCGTAGCAGAGGTAATTATTTGGTCACTTTTGAGGAGGAACATTGCAGCGTGAAGACAGTGGCTTTGTTTGTTGTTGTAGTAGTTTATCCCTCCTAAAGTGAGAGATCTGGAGGAAGAACATCATACTGACTCAGTCGCTGCCTTGAGAAGTTTAATTGTTTAAGATTGAAGGCTGGGAGTTTCATCTGACCGATTGGACTATCATAGGCTGTGGTCCTGAATTTGATGAAGGAATCTGAACTGGGGAACTGTGAGTAATATCAATAGATAGCCCAAGAAGTGTGTGGACATTGCCCTGAGTATTGGATGTCAGTGGTCTTTGGGACTGGAGGAGCGGCGTGGTCTGGGTGCTGTGCTTGAGGGGGGTCTCCTATGTGTGCCTTGGGGTAGCGGTCAACAGTGCTTCCCGCAACTGAGTGGGAGTTGCCCTCTGTGTCTCTGGGGAGTCAGAGCACTGGTTGGGCTTCTCCTAAACCCCTTGTGGGTCACTTCTTGTGGCTTTCCCCCCAGGGGATTGTAGCTGCAGGTCGACGGCAGCAGGGCATTGGGACCAGTGAGCTTGGTGTATTGGAGTGGAGGTCCCCTTTGGATCTAGTTTACATGCCCAAGCCCACTGATATGTTGTGATTTCCTGGACTGTATCCTGAAGGCATATGTGTCTGTAGTTTGGCCTGGGGCTTGTTTTCCTGACCACCAAGGTTTTATCTCTGCAGTAACCTAATTTGACCAACTTGGAACTGTTTACTGAGGTCGAACTTGTTTGACTTTTATTACAATCTGTCCTCTCTTAGTTGAGAGGTATATTTAGAGCTGTGGATATCTTGTAGAGACTTGACTAATTGTGATTGAACGTTTTGTAATTTAATAATATTATTTAATTTTATTTTGTTTTTTCCTTTGTTGTTAGATTTTTCCCCACTCTGTGAGAAGTAGTGGGATAGTAAAACTAGAGTGGTGGGAGGGCTCTAGTTTTTTAGATCTTGTATTTGTTTTTTAGGTTCGGTATCTGTTGGATCTGTGAAGATGTGTTGGGAAGGTATAAGGACAGCTGGGTATTATTCCCCCTCCAGGCTCAGGGACCTTCATCCTTTTTCCTGTCCTCCATTGTCACCAGATGTATATAGTCATTGTAGGGCCTTAGGAATTGTTAGAAGGAGGAGGAGGAGGAGGAGGATGAGGGCCGGGCCTGGAGCGGGAATGGAAAGGAGTGGCTGGATAGGAATAGTGGGGACAAGGAGACACTCTGGGCCAAAATGGTCCAAGAAAGGGGTCCTCCCTTTCTGGTTCCCATACCCAAGGGCTCCGTTTGTAGTAGGCAGGTAACTCAGTCTTCCTCAGTTTCCCATCCTACTCAGGTGGTGTTAAGCAATGTCAGGTCTATTAAGAACAAGACCGCAATAATAGTGGATCTTGTGGGGTCATCTGACCTGGCTTGCATCACCGAGACCTGGCTGGATGAGAATGCTGGTCCAGTTTTGGCATCAGCAATTCCAGCTGGGTTCTCGGTGATACATCGTCTGAGGATGGATCATAGGGGCGGGGGTGTTGCCAATTGTTTTAGATCTGATCTGGGCCTAATGGAGGTACCAGTGGGAACTACCAACTCCTTTGAATGTATCATGGGTGAGGGTGTGGGGTACAGGATACTTCTCATCTACCATCCTCCAGAAGATGGGAATGTTTTCCTGTGGGAAGTTGCGGACTTCACTGTTGACCTGACATTGGGATCCCCCAGATTGTTGGTTCTGGGGGATTTCATTGCCTGGGTCGATGATGACCTCTCGCAGTTTGGTAAGGACTTCCTCCAGCTAATGATTTTGCTGGGCTTCACTCAGGTTATTTCCTCCCTGATCCATGTTGGTGGTCATTCATTGAATTTGGTGTTTCGCCTGTGGATGGAGATATCTGATTTGGTGGTGGAACCAGTAGGGTGGTCTGACCATCACACCATTGGGTTCAGTTTCGAGGCTACCCCCAGTAGGCCAGCCCCTACGGAGATGGTCCAGTACCTCCCTTTGAGGGGTGTTTCCCCAGATGGTCTGATGGCAGTGCTGGATCTATCGGGTTTACTGAGTGAATGCATGGATCCAGGGGACCTAGAACTTGCCTATAATAAGGCAGTGGTAGAGGCCCTGAATTCTATTGCTCCTGTTTATGTTCATCTCCTCACTGTTTGCCCCAAGTCACCTTGGTGTGAAGAGACGTTGAGTGAGTTGAGGAGAGTGGGATGAAGGTTAGAAAGGTGCTGGCGGAAGTCTGGCCTGGAGTGTGACAGACTTAGTTTGATGGACTATTATGTGATCTATCAATCGTCAATTACCCATAAGAAGGCAGTGTTCCTGTACAGGGAGATTGCTGCTGCTCAGAATCCACCAGCCAGATTTTCCACACTGTGGACAGATTGTGCAATCCAATCTGTTTTCAGCCTGGAAATGCTTTTTCTCAAGAACGGTGTGACGAGTTTGCTCTATTCTTTTCAGATAAGGTTGCCGCAATCAGGTCTGGTATCAACTTGACCCTCCCTAATGGGAGCTGTGATGGTCGGCAGGAGATGTCAGACACCCAGTTTGTGTGGTGTGACTTCAGGCTCCCCATGATCAGTGATATTGCGATGATCATCCAGTCACTGCGTCCAACCAACTGTAGTTTGGACCTGGGCCCCATACATCTCCTAGTGGGCTGTGTGGATAAAATTGGTCCAGTCCTTGCTGAGATAATCTGGATGTCTTTGGAGAGGGGGATCTTTCCCAACCCTCTGAAGGAGGCCGTGGTTTGGCCCCTTCTTAAAAAATCCTATTTGGACCCAGACTGTCTAGTTAACTAGAGGCCTGTCTCTAACCTGCCCTTTGTGGGTAAGGTTATTGAGAAAGTGGTTGCGTCACAGCTGGATGATCATTTGACCAGTCATAATGTCTATGATTCTGTCCAGTCCTGATTTAGGAAGAGACATAGTACTGAGACAGCCCTTGTCCGGATACTTAATGACCTCCTAATAGCGAGAGATCGAAGGACCTGTTCCATCTTGGTCCTTCTTGATCTCTCTGTGGCATTTGACACTGTAGACCATGGTGTGCTATTGGATCACCTGAAGTTCATCTGTGGACTGTCTGGTACGGTCCTCAGATGGTTTTGATCTTTCCTAGAGGGTAGGACTCAGAGGGTGGTGTCTAGGATTTTGTCCTCGGCATCATTCCCCCATTCTGTGGGGTGCCGTAGGGCTCCATTTTGGCTCCTATGTTGTTTGAGTGTACATGCTACCATTGGGAGTGATTATTAGATGGTATGGCTTGAGTTTTCACTGCTATGCAGATGATACTCAGCTATACATGTCCTTTGTGCCTAGTCAGGATGCTGCTGTTTTGGTTTTTAACAACTGTCTCACCGAAATCCAGGACTGGATGAATGGGACTTGGCTGCGGTTAAACACAGAATAACTGAGGTGCTGGTTGTGGACCCAGGTCATCAGGAGGTGGGTTTGTTGGCGGGATCACCTTCAGGTTAATGGTTTGGGGGTGTGCAGCTAACTACCTCAGACCGGGTGCAGAACCTGGGCATTATGTTTGATGACTCTTAGACACTTAAATCGCAGGTGTCGGCAGTTGTCAAAACCTCTTTTTACCTTCTGAGGAATATCGCCTGGGTGAAGCACTTGGTTCCCTCCAATGATTTTCCAACTCTGGTCCATGCCTTTGTTACCTCGTACCTTAACTATTGCAACTCCCTTTACCTTGGGTTACTGGGGGTTGATATCTGCCACCTGCAGCTGGTGCAGAATGCAGCAGCCAGGCTATTGACTGGTTCATCTAGGACCAGTCATATAATGCCTGTACTTCATGGACTGCACTGGCTGCCAGTACAGTGGTGGATCACCTTCAAGGTCAGTTTGTTGACCTACAAGGCCCTACATGACCAGGGACCTGATTACCTGCAAGATCTCCTTCATCCATACTGTCCCTCCCGCTGTCTCCGATCCACTGATGAGGGATTGCTAGAGATTCCCAGGGTTCATTTAAAAACATCTGGGGCAAGGTCTTTCAGTTTTATGGCCCCAACCCTGTGGAATTCTCTACCTCATCAGGTGCGAGATTGCCTGACATCCAAAGTTTTAAAACAGCTTTGAAGACATTTCTTTTTAGTCTGGCATATACCAATTTTTAATATTGCAGCCATGAGTCTTAACTTGTTTATTTTGGTTTTAATAAATCGTTTTGATTATTTTAATGCATTATGTACAAGTGCCTTGTTTTTGAAAAGGCGCTTTTTTATAAATAAAGTTGATTTGATTTGCTCATTAAGATAAGCTTCCAGGGCTACTGCATTTGATGCTGGCTGATTGTTTCTGATTTTACCTCCTTGTTTCTTTTGTCCATGGTTCTTCTTTTTTGGCAGGGGTAGGGCCCAGCCACCCACCCCCATCCCACCCCAGACAACTCTCCTTTAATAGGGTAGCACAGTCGTGACATTTCCTGTGGCAAAGCAGGAAGGGGTGGATCAGAGGGGTATCCACACAGTGACCTCATTTACAGGGGCACTAGTAATTTAACTTGTTATAACAAGTTATACAAAAACAAACAAGCAAAATACAAAATCAAACTCTTGCATTCATTTTCTTCCTTCTAATTACTCTGTCCAGGTTATAAACCCAGCAACTTATCTGGAATGGATATCATTAACTGCAGGTACTGCAGAACACTTTTCAGAAGGGCACTGTCCTACATGCTGGGGCATTGGAGAGCCAAGGGCTCAGTTCCAGGCAGCATGGGCAGTGATTACATGCCTCAAATTGCATATTCAAGAGGAAATATATTATAAGAATTGCCTGCCATTTCCCCAACATCCAACAGAAGCACCTCGACCACAAAGGGTAGTTGGTCTGGGAGGTTGGCAGGTGGTTAGAAGGGGCAAACTGAGTGCCCCATCACTCGGTGCTCTCCAACATATTACCTCCACAAACCATATAAAAACACTCAAACAGTTATCTGCCTCTATCTCTGAAATCAAACAAAGGGGTAGAGGACACTGCAGAGCAGGACACTGCAGTACAGGAGCTAGCACAACAAAACTCGCCAAAAACAGGAACCAAAACAAAAAAAGTAAAAAGGATATCCAAAAAACTTCTGATCATAGGAGACTCCATGATTCGGGGAGTTGATACTTGTCTCCTGCAGTTTATCTACAGCGCCTCGACAGTGCTAGTGCTGACATCCCCTACAGTGACAGCTGCAATGCCGACTGTCAGCATGGTATCCATGGGGATGTCGGCGCACACAACTGGAGGGCTGCACCAACCCTGAACCACCCCTTTGTGGGGGGCTCTGCCCCCACACACCCCTGATCTCTAGGATCCTAACTCTGAGTTGGAGTTGGACTGTGGGGGGCAAATACCCAGCGAGGCAGTCCAGATCGCCACACAGACCATCACAGCGACAGGTAGATTTTGCCTGATTCCTGTCGCTGTGATGGTCTCTGTGGTGCCAGAGTAGCTGCGGTGATGGGATACCATCTCCAGCCAGGGGTAATGGTCAGATGTCTCCCAGGTACATCAGCATGGAGAGACATTGACCACATTGCAAAAACTGATCAGGAAGCAGGAGAAAATATTGACATCCTGGTACACATAGGGACTAATGATCTCACCAGCTGGTCAGTTGTGGAGAACAAGGAACACCTGACCAGGCTGGGTGACAAACTATCATTCATTTCGTCTGGCATCTCCTTCTCTGAGATCCTTCCAGCCTGGGAGTGGGGGGCAGATGGAAGGAAGGTCAGAGATGGGGAGATAGGGGAGCTAAACATGTGGCTCAAGGGTTGGTGCCAGGAAAAGGGACACAAATTTGTAGGGAACTGGCAACAGTTTTGGGAGCGAAAGTTCTTTAAATTTGATGGACTGCATCTGACTAAGGAGGGAGTCAGTGCATTGGGGCAGAAGTTTGATGTCTTTGCAGAATATTTAAATAACCAAATGATAAGAGAGGTACAGCACTCCATATGTTGAATGAAAAGAACACCCTTCCCCCTCAGCTAGTGGTCAAACAGGAGTTCAGCATGTTTGTAGTTCATTTGCATCACCAGGTAAAGACAAAGGTCCAGCTCCTCAAATGACACATTGGGGAAATGCCAGACCTCACCCAACAACTAACACACTGAAATCTGGCCAATGGAAAATCATGTATGCAAATGCTCGCAGTCTGGGAAACAAGATCCCAGACCTACAAGCAATAATGACAGAGGTTAAACTGGACATAGTAGCAATAAGCGAGTTGTGGTTTACCAGTAACCACACTTGGGAGACTTCAGTACCTGGCTCTGTACTGTTCAGAAGAGACCGAGGTGCAAAAAGGAGGGGGGAGTGGACCTGTATGTCAATGAAAATATCAAAGCTACAGAAATTCAGAATACACATAAGGAGCCAGAAGAACTGTGGGTCACCCTGGAAACAGAAAATGGGACAGCCATACGAACTGGGTTTGTCTACAGGCCTCTAGACCGGGGGAGAACATAGACACATTACTGTTAGAAGATATACAAAACATGACAGCTAAAGGGGAGGTTCTGATAATGGAAGACTTCAACATGCCAGATACAGATTGGTCAATACCAGCAGGAACAACAGCCAAAACTAGACACATGGTGGATTCCCTGCAGGGGGAGGGCCTCAAACAACTGGTACAACAACCCACAAGAGACAGAGCTTTACTAGATCTAGCACTGCCTAACAGGGAAAGGATCACAGTTCTCCAGGTAGAAGGTCAGCTGGGGGCCAGTGACCATCACATGGTATGCTTTAATTTGGCCACTAGAACTAAATCATCCCAATCCAAGGCAAAAATATGGGACTTCAGAGGAGCTGACTTTGATAAGAAGGCCAACAGAGTTAAGCTAGCCCTGGCAAAAAGAAATACAGGTGAGGAGGTACAGTCAAAGTGGGCAAGAATTAAGGATGCAATTCTTGAAGCAACATCCCATTGTGTTAGAGAGAAAAGGAAGTGCAAAAGAAGAAGGAAACCATGTTGGTTCTCAAAAACAGTGGCAGAAAAGGTCAGAGCTAAAAGGCTGGCCTTCAGGAAATATAAGGAAACGCAGGAGGATGAAGATAGGGAGGCATACCAGACTTCCCTAAGGGAAGCAGGGAAGGCAGTAAGGCAGGCAAAGGCCCAAACCGAGGAAACACTAGCACAAACAGTAAACGAAGGCGACAAGACTTTCTATAGATACATTAGTGAAAGGAGAAAGTCCAGAGGGGATATTGCTAAGATCAATGGGTATAAGGGAGAATGTAAGGAGGAGGAGGAACATGTAAAAGCATATATCCTAAATAGATACTTTTGCTCAGTATTTACTGAAGAGAAGGTAGGGCAGGGCCCACAGCTCAGCACCATGGACACAGGGGGAAGGGAGGTGTGCTCTAGTCCCTTCATAAAAGAAAGGGTCCTACAAGAGCTTGATAAGCTCAGGGTGGACAAGGCAATGGGGCCGGATAGCATACATCCCAGGGTACTAATGGAGCTAAGGGTGGAACTAGCAGAGCCATTATTAGAACTGTTTGGTGAGTCTCTGAGCACAGGAGAGGTCCCAGAAGACTGGAGAAGGGCTCAAGTGATCCTGCCCCATAAGAGTGGTAGCAGGGAGGAGGCAGCGAACTACTGTACAGACCAGTCAGTCTTACCTCAGTAGTGGGCAAGATTATGGAGTCACTCCTTAAGGAAAGGATAGTGCAGCACCTGGAATCCACAGATGCACAGGATCCAAGACAGCATGGGTTTACAAAAGAAAGGTCCTGTCAAACTAATCTCATAGATTTCTTTGACTGGGTAACCAGAGTGGTGGACCAAGGGGGAGCAGTTGATGTCGCCTACCTTGACTTCAGCAAAGCTTTCAATACTGTTCCACATAGAAGATTGATTAATAAACTGGGTAGGCTCGGGGTGGGTCAGAAGTTGGTCAACTGAGTGGCCAACTGGTTGACAGGCAGAAAACAGAGAGTGGTGGTAAATGGTATACAGTCAGAAGAGATGCAAGTCACAAGTGAGGTACCTCAGGGATCAGGCCTGGGGCCAGTCCTCTTCAATATCTTCATCAGTGACATTGCAGGTGGACTGGAGGGTAAGGTTTGTCTGTTTGCAGATGACACCAAAATCTGCAACAGAGTAGATGATCCAGATGGGGTGGGCAGAAAGAGAGAGATCTGGATAAACTAGCAAAATGGTCAAAGAGTGGCAACTGGGGTTTAATGCAAAGAAGTGCAAGATCATGCACATAGGAAGAGAAACCTTAAGCCACCTATAGGCTGGGAGGGAGTTGATGGCAGTCACAAGGGAAGAAAGAGACTTGGGCATCATCATCACCGATGACCTGAAATCATCCAAGCAGACCACTAAAGCAGTAGGTAAAGCTAGGGGGATGTTGGTGTGTATTAGTAAGGGTATCACAAGTCGGAAGAGGGAGGTAATAATCTTTCTTTACAAGACACTGGTTAGGCTCCATCTGGAGTACTGCGTTCAGTACTGGAGGCCACAACTGCTGAGGGAACAATTAAGCTCCCAGTACACTGGTATTCAGAGAGCTGACTCTTCCTTCAGCTTCAAATCTGTACTGTTGAAGCAAGTAGAGGACCTACTATGGCAGCTGGATACCAAAAAAAGCGCAGGGGCAGACTCTGTGGACCCCTACTTTCTAAAGATTGCATCCCATGTACTTGCAGTCCCCCTAACTCATCTCTTTAACCTATCTCTAAACTCTGGTTCTATTCCCACACTGTGGAAGACAGCCCAAGTGGTTCCCCTTCTAAAATCAGGGGACCCTATGGAACTTAATAATTACAGGCCCATTTCCATTTTACCAGTGCTTTCCAAGATGCTGGAGAAATTAGTGAGTAACCAGTTAAGGGAGTATCTTGACAATGCTAACCTCTTGAATCCAGCTCAATCTGGATTCAGAGCCAAGCATAGCACTATCACTGCACTAGCCAAGGTCACAAATGACTGGCAAACCAAATTAGATAAAAAGAATAATGTCTGTGCAGTATTTCTGCACCTGAGCAAAGCATTCGATACTGTGGACCACGAGCTTCTACTATCATCCTTGCATGCCCTTGGCCTTGATCCACCCTCCCTTAAGTGGTTCAGGTGTTATCTCACCGGTAGGTCACAGCAGGTAAAAGCTGAAGGTGACCTATCCCCATTAAAACCACTGTTAAGAGGAGTCCCCCAAGGTTCTATCCTGGGTCCTATCCTTTTTGCTATTTATATAAATAACGTTGATTCAACCCTCACCAATTCCTCTGTACACCTCTTTGCTGATGACACTGTTTTGTATGTCAGCAACCCTTCATCTGCAGCTGCTCGTGAAATCCTACAAACAGAATTCTCCTTGTTACAATTTCAGCTACTTGAGAAAAAGCTTCTGTTGAATGCAAAGAAAACTAAAGCAATGATGTTCACAAATCAAAGCTCCACCAGCAGCTCTTCTTCAATCATTCTCCCCCAGCTATGCACTATACTTGGAGAAAACCTGGAGTATGTAGAAAATTTCAAATACCTAGGTGTGTGGATTGACAACAGACTCGACTTCACTCAACATTTAGAAGAACTGCTAAAAAAGCTTCGCCAAAGGCTTGGCCTTCTCTATAGATTAAAACCCTTCCTAAACAGAGATTCAAAGATGAGGTTAGTCCAGGCCATTTTTCTCTGTCATTGACTATGCAGACTTCCTTTATAGTCACTGCCCCATCTCCTACCTACACAAGTCTGATACCTTATACCATAGAGCAATAAGACTCCATTACAGATCTGCCATCTAATACCCATCACTGCTCTCTTTATGCTGCAGTTGGATGGGTTTCCCTTCACCTCAGAAGGAACAGAAATGCAGCCCTATGGATCTACAGAGCGTTATCAAAAAAACTTCCAAACTATATTCTGGACTGCTTCACCCAGACCATTCCTAGCTCCTATGCCCTAAGAAGCAACAACATCATCCTGCTCAAATTGCCCAATTTCAACACCCGGATAGGGAGGGCAGCAATCAGCTATTCTCTAGCTATAGCATGGAACACCCTACAAAAATCCCTAAAACTATCCAATATTATTCCAATTGCATCCTTTAAACAGCATTGTACAGTTTTCTTCACAGAGAAATGCAGTTGCTACCGCTAGAGCTAGCCTTGTCATCTCACAATCTCCTTCCCAAAAATTAGCCATATATGGCATAATCTTTGTTCTTCAGTTCTCCCTCCCAGGCAGACACCCCATCTTATGGTACCAGGTAATACCTTCACCATCCTAGTATTACATTATACTGTGTGTTTACCATGGCCCCTCCACTGGGATATGTATATACTGTATATACTGTAAATATTAGCTTAACTCTCCTATAACCCATTTGTATCATGTGAATTTTATTGTACATCACTGTGTTTATAAACATGTTTTCTCCTGTATGTATAACTGTTTTATATAAGTGTATGATGCATCTGTTATGTATCAACTGTTGAACCTTGACCTTATCAGGTCCATCTTGTAAATGAGCCTTGCTCAATGATGTTCGCCTGAATAAATAAAGATTTGATGATGATGATCTTCACAATGACATTAGCCAAATTGAAGCAGTACAGAGAAGGGAAACCAAAATGGTGCAGGGACTGCATCAGAAAACATATGAGGACAGATTAACAGAGCTCAATATGTATACCCTAGAGCAAAGGAGGGAGAGAGAGGTGATATGATCAAAACATTCAAACACCTTAAGGGCATTAACAAGATGAAAGAGTCTAACATGTTTCAATATAAGAAAAATAGCAGGACAAGAGGACACAGCATGAGATTAGATGGATGCCAATTAAGGGGTAGTGTAAGGAAGTTATTTTTCACAGAGAGGGTGGTGGGTGCATGGAACGGCCCACCTCAGGAAGTGGTGGATATGAATACAGTGCAGGGCTTCAAACAGGCATGGGATAGGCATAAGGGAGCAATACAGATAAGTATGACTAGATAGGCCATTGACAGAGCAAAGGCTGGTGTCACATTCATAAGGTAGAAAAAGAAATGGGCAGACTGGATGGGCCTTGTGGTCCTTATCTGCTGTCAACTTCTATATTTCTATGTTTCTATATGTAGGACCGAGCATGGAAGACAAGTCGCCCAGTGATGTATCTTGGAGTGGAGAGTGATGGGTCTCTAGTCCTCCCACAGCTCCTCCTCCTCTGAGTCATCTTGGTGTTGGCCAATCAGAAAATTGTCTTGAATTCTTGGTGCTTAACAACATGCACAGTAGAAGACACCATCCTCAATCAGTTAGAAGTGGGAACTTGTTCGACTTTGATTCATCGATCATTTTGTTTGTGTAAGGTGGTGCTGGGAGCAGCCCCAGTCTCCCCAGTCTCTGACCAGACAACTTAGCTTGTCTTGCTTAGCTAGAATGCAAATGAATGCTAGCAGCCCCAAGAGAACAGCACAGCAGCCAGCACCCTTGGAATCAAAGCCCCATAGCAGCGAGAGCCCAAGCTGGAGAAGTGGGAGAACGACTAACCCAGCCAGTTTGCCCAGGCAGCCCTGCCCTTGCCCAGGCCAGGAGACCAGGCCAAATTTTGGTGCAAAGCAAGGAAAGAGTCGGACTTGGTTCAGAGACATTTTGCATTCAGTTACTTAACTTACTGAGTTTCAGAGAGAGTATGTATTGAAAGCAGAAAAAAAAGATGAAGAAATTTCTAGGCCAAACCATGTAGGAAAACAGCCCTCTGCCCCCTCGTGCAGCGATTTGGGATTTGGTCTGGTGCTTGTGCTGCTAATAAAATGTAAGAGAGACACAGTCAAGCCAGTGCTGTGTGTGTGTGTGTGGGTGGGTGGGGATAGGGGAGGCAAGGGCCACAAAAAATGTAATCCCCATCCCAAACAAATATTGTAAGAATTACCGGGCATTCCACGTTTGTTCCCCTAGAAAAAACTACAGGTGATGGGAATGGGATGAAGCAGGAAAGTAAAATGTTTATCCTCATGGTTGGTCTAGAAAAAAATGAACTCTTTATTTGCTATTACAAATTGTTGTTTTTCCACATAAGGCAAATTTCATGAACAACATTATTGTTCAGTGCTATTAGACTGAGTTTCAGTCTGCTTCAGGCTGTTTTAATAATAAAACAGTGTGTAAAATCATTAAAATGTCGAAACTGTGATGTCCCACATGATGTCCCTCATTTCAGGGTGTGGTGTCCCTCACTATCCCTCATTTCAAGGGTTGGTGTCCCTCATTTCAGAGTCCAGAAGTTGAGAGGTTTGCCCATCCATCAGGCGTGATGATAGCAATGCTACAGCCCTTATCCCTTAGTAACAGCAGCAGCATAACTACAGCCCCCATCCCTAAGGTGTGATGGCAGCAGCATTATGGCCCAAATCCCTCAAGCATGATGGAACCAGTGACAGCCTTTGGACCCCCATCCCTTAGGTGCACTAGCAGCAGTGACAGACCTCTTGTCCACATCCTTCAGATGTGACAGCACCAACACCATGGTCTTTATTCCTCAGGTGTGATGGCAGCAGCATAACTACAGCACCCATCCTTTGGATATGATGGCAGCAGCAACAGCACTACAGCCCCCAGAATCTCAGAGACAGATGCAAGAAGGCTGATTCAGTTTGATGTGGTCCAGTAAGGTCCCCCCCTCGCCGAGTGTGTGTGTCTTTATTTACTTTTAAAATTTTCCTCAGGATAGCCCAGCTCAGATGCACTATACATCTCATTTCCAGTAGAATCCTGAGTCTACTCATTTCTGTGGTTTGACTGCAGATCCCCTACCACTCCAACATGGCCAGACCCATCCCCAAAACACCAACACAGCCACCCCAAATATTGCAGGCAGCCATTGCACCAATACAGCCAAATTTCAATCCCCTCCCCAAAAAGTGAACAGTCAGCCACCTCCCCAGCACCAGCACAGACAGCCCTGCTCAAACACTGCCAATCACACCTGTGTGTAGAAGCAGTGTCTCTCAAATGGGGACAGTGAGAGGATCTCAGATCTAGAAGTGGGTAGCCATTTGGGAACAAGTGACCACCAAACAGTGTAGTTCATGATAAACTCAGCTACAGAGTCAAGCCATACAAAAGTGAGGTTCTGGACTTCCAGGAGGCTGACTTTGGCAAGATGGGAGAGTGCCTTGAAAAGCACTAGCAAACAGGCTAGAAGGAGGGGTGGAGCAACATGGATAAATATCAAAACTGCCATCACAGAGGCAACAAGCCTTTGTAAGCAAATAAAAAAAATCAAAATGAAAGAAAAAGCCACTATGGTTCTCAAAAGAAGGCGGTGAAGGTTAAGCAGAGAAAAGATAGCATTTAGGAAGTATAAGGAAACACAGAAGGAGCAGGACAGAGAACTGTACCAGTTAAGGCAGAAGGAAGCAGGGAGGGTAGTCAGAATAGCAAAGGCACAAACTGAAGAAGAGATAGCCAACTCGGTTAAGAAGGGGGAAAGGGGACAAAACATTTTATAGGTATATCAGGGAGCGTAGAAAGACAAAGAGAGGGATAGTGAGGCTGAATAGAAAGGATGGTGGGTGGGCAGAGAGTGACAGTGAAAAAGCAGGGATACTGAATGAATATTTCTGTTTAGTATTCACAAAAGAGGAAGTGGGGGAGGTGCCTAATCCAATTAACAGAACAACTCTGGAGAGGGGGGTCAATCCCAGTCCTTTCACAGAAGAAAGGGTTCTGAAAGAACTCCTAAAACTGAAGGTGGACAAAGCAATGGGGCCCGATGGAATTCACCTCAGAATTCTAAAAGAATTAAGCAGAGAACTAGTGACACCACTGACTACCCTTTATAACAAATCATGGGAGGATGGTGTGGTACCTGAGGACTGGAAGAAGGCTGATGTGATTCCCCTTCACAAAAGTGGGAGCAAGACAGAGGCAGGAAACTACAGACCTGTCAGTTTGACCTCTGTGGTAGGAAAGTGATGGAATCACTTCTGAAGGAAAGAATTGTTGAGTACCTAGAGGCCAGTGGGGCACAGGACCCAAGGCAGCATGGGTTCACAGTGGGAAGGTCATGTCAGACGAATCTAATTGCTTTCTTTGACTGGGTGACCAAAGTAGTAGACCAGGGAGGGGCTGTGGACATGGCCTACCTAGACTTTAGCAAGGCATTTGACACAGTCCCACACAAAGATTAGTAGTCAAATTAACCAGCCTCGAGTGGGTCCCAGGGTGGTAGCCTGGGTAAAACATTGGCTGAACAACAGGACACAAAAGGTAATTGTAAATGGAGTCCACTCTGAAGAAAGAGGGTTACTAGTAGGTGACATGAGGGTTCAGTACTGGGTCCAGTCCTTTTAATGTCTTTATAAGTGACATTGCAGAGGGACTGGAAGAAAAATATGCCTCTTTGCAGATGACACAAAGATCTGCAACAGGGTTGATACACAAGGAGGCATGGAAAGGATGAGAAGGGACTTGGCAAGGTTGAAGGAATGTGGTCAGAAGTATGGCAGCTTAGATTCAATGCAAAGAGTGCAAAGTAATGCACCTGGGAAACAAAAACCCAGGGAAGATTACACAGTGGGGGAGGTAAGTAACAACAACAAAATGGAAAGGGACCTGGGGTAATCATGTCAGATGACATTAAGGTTGGCAAGCAATGTGAGAAGGCAGTAGGGAGGGCTGGGGGGATACTGGGATGTATAGGGAGAGGCATCACCAGCAGAAAACAGGAAGTTATTATCCCCCTGTACAGACAGTTGGTGAGACCCCATCTGGAGTACTGCATCTAGTTCTGGAGACCCTAGCTCCGCAAGGACAAAGACAGGATGGAGGCAGTTCAGAGGAGGGTAACTAAAATGGTACAGGGTCTGGAAGAGAAGCCATACGAGGAGAGCCTAAAGGAGCTTAATATGTATACCCTTGAGGAAAGGAGTGAAAGGGGGGACATGATAGAAACATTTAAGTACCTCAGTGGAATCAATAAAGTCCAAGAGGGTAGCATCTTTCAGAAAAAGAGATGTGCAAGAACAAGGGGACACAATCTGGAGATAGAGGGGGGATGGCTCAGGGGCAATGTGAGGAAGTATTTTTTCACAGAGAGGGTGGTGGATGCATGGAACAGCCTTCCTGAGGAGGTTTTGGGGTCTAAAACTGTGGGAGAACTCAAGAATGCATGGGACAGACATAAGGCAATTTTTTTGGGGGGGGGGTGGGAAGAAATAGGCTGTTGGTTAAATAGGATCTGCAGCTTATCATCTAGGTGGGGAAATGGGCAGACTAGGTGGGCCAAGTGGTCCGTATCTGCCATCAAAGTCTATGTTTCTATGTGTACCTTTTAAGGTACTTTGATCCCAGCCCACAAGATCAGCTCTCCCAAACATAACACAGTGAGCATCCTCCCAACAGAGAGGTTGAAATTGGTACTGGCACACTAGCCAAATGCTGGTAGATTTTGTATTGGATTAGTAAAATTGTCCTTTAAATTGCCCTGCAGGCTTGTGCTGGAGAAGGTCATTGCAAGTACACCAGCTGGGCCAGTGGAAAAGTTTGTGGGGCTAGTGGATTTTCTTGATCAGTGACTAGCCCTTTTAGCTAGTGGCTGCAAACCTTAATTTCAATCCCTGTAGCGCAATACAGACATGCCTTGCTGCAACACTACCAGCTCCCCCTGCCCTCCCAAGCAAATATGGCTAGCTCCCCTGCCTGCAGACACAACAAATAGTGACCCTGGCCAACAGACAGCCCTTTTGGAAACACTGCGGGGACCCCACCCAAGCAAACTTGGTCAGATCACCTGCCCATAGCCTCACCATAGAGCGCTCCTATGCCAACAGACAGTCCCTGTGAATTACTGCCAGTCCACCCCACCCACATGGACAGTTCCCTCAGCCAACCCAAGAAAGCATGCCCAGTCCATCCACACCACAATATGGGTGGCCAGCCCATTCACCACCCCACTAGCCACCATCACCACCACCACCCCACCCCATCAACAGGGCCAGCCACCCCCACTGACCAAAAACAATCAGATCCCCCTACTCACCAGATAAAGTTGACTCCCACCCACCAAACTAGCCTGCTTTCCCCTACCCTCCAAACACAGTCAGTCCCCTCTCCCCACCAACATGGAGTGTCCCCTCATACCGCCCAAGGGCACACCACAAGCAGCCTCACCCACTAATAAGGCCAGCACCACAACACCATCCAAGATCTCAAGTTGCCCCTTGAACACGCTAGCCATCCAGCAGCTTTTCTCACACACACACACACACACACACAAACACACACACACACACACTTACTGTGAAAGAATACGGACAGTGAGTCCCCATTCCCAGTGAGTTCACATAGATACCCCCAGCACTGGAATGCTCAGTCCTTTCCCCACCAAAAACTAACATAGTCAAACCACCCAAACTCAAGCGAACACAGATGGACCAGCATCAACATGGTCTGTCACCCCACCCATGCAGACAAGACAGCCTTGGTACAAACAATGCCAACGCCCCACCAAAGTGAACACAGGTGAGCCTGGCATCAAAACTGCCAGCCCCCACAAATACAGCCCATCCTCCCACCCCACCCAAGCAAACAGCCAGCCTCATACCAATGCTAACAGCTGCCTTGCCCTACCCAAGCAAACACAGATGCCCCTAGCACCATCACAGACACAGACACAGCCACCTCCAGCCCCTGCAGCCACACAAACAGCTCCTGTACCTGTATAGCCAATACCCACCACCCCACCAACACAGCCAATCCCCTGCACCTACATAATCAGTGAGATCCACCATCCAAGTGTCCAACTCTCAAAATGACAAGCCCAGCACCTACTGCACTGACAAGCTTCCCACCCATACAGCAACATAAACTGCCACTGCAACAGCACAGCCAGCACCTCACCCCACCAACATGAATGGTCAGTGCCACCACCCAGAAGCAAACACAGCCAGCGCCCCCCCCACACACATACATGGCCACCTCCCCCACTACATTCATGGCTCTCTCACCCTCCCACCACACCCAAGTGAATCTGGCCAGCTCCCTTTCCTGTAGTCCCAACTTAAATCGCCTCTGCAGAAACATGACCAGTACCCCCCCCCACCCAAGAGAACCTGGCCAGTTACTCTGCAACAGACCCAACATAGACTGCCGCTGAGGAAACACAGCCAGTTGCCCCAACCCAAGTGAACTCAGCCAGCTCCCCTGCTCACAGACCTAATACAGACCACCATGCACCAACAGACAGCACCTGTAGAAACACTGCAAGTCCACCCCAACCCATCAACATGGACAGACCCCTCACGCCACTCAAGCAAACATGGCCAGTCCCTCCACACCACCAACATGGCCAGCAAAACACCTAGTGTGGCCCCTCACCAAAAAAAAAACAGCTCCCCCAACCCCACCAACACAGCCAGTCATGCCTACCAACCAAAAACAGTCAGATCCCTTCTACCAACCAAACACAGTTGGCCTCCACACTCACCAAAAACAGTCTGCCTCCACCAAAGTAAAAACAGACAACCCCAGCACCAACACTGCCAGCCCTCACAAACACAGCCCATCTCTTCACCCCACCCTAGTGAACACGGTCAGCAGTCCTGTTACAACCCTCCCACCCAAGCTAACATGGTCGGAATTCCATCTCAACCCCATCAACAGTGCCAGTGCCACACCATATTATGTATGGCACCCAAAACTCACAGCTCCCCTACCTCATGGCCAGCCACAAACACCAATGTCCCTATCCAAATGCAGCTATTACCACACCACAGTGCCCCCCAAAAAAAATAGTCAGGTCTATCCCATGCAAAATCAAGCAGTACAAACAATGTAAATACACGTAAAATGTTTACACATAGCTGTGAATTACATACACTGCGCACCATCGATGTAACCGACACTGCTAGTCCCTGACGCCGCCTACGCAGCTAGTACCCCACCACACCCAAACAGTCAAGGCTGGTTCCCACACATCATCAGCAGTATGGCTAGTACCTGCCAACGAACACAGCTGGCTCCCTGGCCCCCCCCCCACATGGTAACATGGGCCTACCGGCACCAACAGTCAGTTCCCCTACCAGCAAACAACCCTGTAACCACTGAAAGCCCCCACCCTGCACCATCCCAGTCTGTCAAACCACCACACCAATATGGCCACTCTTCCATCTCACCACCCCCTATGAACACAAATCACTCCCCCTCATCACCAATGTGGCCAGTCCCCCACACCACCAAAGCAAATAATGTCATCTCCTACACCCCACCCAAATTACATGGCCAGCTCCCAACACCCATCACCAACATACATATAAGATACCCTGCAGGAAAATAAATGAAACTTGAAGTTACTTAAGAAGCTCATTTCTGTAGATGCTTTATTCCTTTAAAAAAAAAAACAGATGGAGAGCGAGTACTGAGCAGTGGAGAGAGCTGAATGATCTGATGTGGCTGGATTGGCAGTTCAGTTCCTCCGGATTCTAGTCCCACCAGGCGGCCAGTCTCCCTTCCCCTAAACATACTGGCACCAAAATTAAAACAGTACCAAATCCCCCTTTTCACAACTTATGGTTATCCGACAGAGTTTGACCAGACCCCCCTCCCCCCCAAACATACACAGATGCCAAAATAAATGAGAAAAAGCACAGATAAACTTACAGTTTTTCAGGATGGAGAGCTGATACAGTAAAGAAGTGGAGAAGATTCAGCATTGGCTGGGTTGCAGGCTCACTATGGGGATGGGTTGGTAACTCAGTTTATATGGACCCTCCAGGTGGCCATCTCTCCTACCCCTTCCCACATCCCCCACACACACACATGCCAAAATTAAGAAGATAGAAACCTACCAGCACCAACAGTTGCCTTTGCCACTGCTGAACAGCCACTGTAACCATTGCAAGCCCCCCCACACCAAACTGGCCAGTCAAACCACCCCACCAACACAGCCAGTCTCCCACATGACTATCCCTCCCCCCCAATGAACACAGATTGCTTCCCCTTCTCACCAACGTGGCCAGCCACTCAAAGATAGCAGGAGAGGAATCATGAGATGCTAGAAACAGCACATTTGCAAAGATGCTATTGAGGGATTGCACTGGCACAGTAACAGGATATGCAGAAGCTAAGGTCGTGCCCCCCCATGACTCACTTAGGGGTTCACAACTAGCAGCAACAGCTACCCCACTGTGCTCACTGGCACAACATGGTACCTGGGACCTTCCCCACCAACACCGGCCTACCCTGCACCAACATGTCCAGTCCCACCACCACACCAAAACAGACACAGCCAGCTTCCTCACTTCACCCAATATGGCCAGCACCCCCACACAATAAGGCCAGTGCCCCACCCCACTGGACACAACTGGTTCTCTCACCTCACCAATATGGCCAGTAACCCCCTCCCAAATAAACACAGTTAGCTCCCCCATCCACCACCCTCACATAGCCGCTCCCACACATCACACCTAGCTAGACACAGGTGGCATCCCCACCAAGGTCAGTCCACCACCAATACTCCCCTGCAGCCATGGATCCCCACAACTTGATGGAGAGCCACCAAGACTTGGCTTCAGAACATGCACAAACCCTGCAGCAGAACAAACACTTTAAAATGGAGGTAATTTTGAAACAGCCACATTTAAACAGATACAAACCCAGCAAATAAAAACTAAAAAAGGTTTTTTTCATGCTGCAGAGCAGGCAGCTAGGGAGCTAAGCGACGTTTGCAGCTCAGTTCAGTAGGTGTCTCAGGCATCCAGTTATCTAAGAGCTGGAGAGCTGTTACTTCAGCATGCCTTCTGGCAAGGATCTGAATGCAATTTATGGACTTGGGCTCAGTAATCCTAAACAGAATGTCCTCGCTGACCCCCCACCCTCAAACCTCATTACTTGCTAAGGGGTTCGTGTGTAATTTACCTTGTTGGAGTAGACTATTTAGTACTCCTAACTTTTTGACCTCTGCATACCTAAGTTGACCTCCCACTAGTTCCCCTATCACTGTTCTTTTGTTTTATTCTGTATGACTACAACCAATACTTAATCCATGATGTAACAACACCCTTCTTTTGTAATTTTTTTTATCCTCTATCCCAACATGAAAATAATGTAACAGATTACCTTACTTTGCACAAACTATTTCTCCCCACCACCTCACCACCTCCCATTCCCAGTCTTCTCCCTTATTTTTTCCTTTAAATCTTGGTACTAGTGATTCTTTAATAAATGCAATTAATGAGATTCCTACATTAATAACATAAAACAATGTCCTATGTACGAAAAGTATAATGACATTTCATTATTTCAAAATAATAGCATCTTATTAAAGTATTGCCTTTATAAAATGTATATAATAGATTAACCCTTGATTGTATGCCATTGCTGCTCTATTTCACAGATTTTTTGCACTTAAGTTTTAATAAGTTTTCACAATGGGTGTTTATAACTTTAACTGATTGAATTTAAAAATGGTGATGATGTTCAACCTCCAGACCCACCCCTTGGAGGGAGGCCCTGTGAGGGGTGGAAGCACTGGAGACATAGGGTGATCTTTGTTCTTGAAGACACGTTCCTGCCACATTAAATTACTATTTGCTTCAATTTTGGATGTTTGGTACTTTTCTTTGACTGTGCAGAGCACTTTTTTACATCCAGTTATCTATGCCCAGTACCACCCCATCAGTTGAACAGTCTGCTCTCTCACCCACCACCCCAGAGGTCTACCCTGCACCATCAACATGGCCAATCTAAACCACCCCATAAACTAACATAGCTGACTCCCTCACCCCACCGACGTGGCCAGTAACCCCCCCCCCAAAAAAAACACTCTTCCTCACCCCACACACAAAACACAGACCTACCCTGCATCAACATGGCCAGTTCCACCCACCAGACCTAAATGGACACAGCTAGCTCCCCACCACACACAATATGGGCAGTATCACCACCACCCAATTGAATAGCCTGCTCACTCACCATCCATTACATGGCCAATGCCACCAACCCCACCTAAACAGACACAGCCAGCTTCTCATCTCACCAATATGGTCAATAATCCCCCCAAATGAACAGTCGGCTCCCTCACCAACCACTCACATATGGCCACTTGCATCCACCACATTAAAGCAGACACACCAAGGTCAGTGCAACTACCTTGCCACTTCAGCCAGCCCCGACAGCACCCCCAACCTGCCACAGATCCCACAGAGCTTTATCCTCACAGCAACAAAATTAAATAAAATATTTTCCCAGGATGGAGAGATGGTAAAGACAGGACTGAGCTACCAGTTGGCAGCTCAGTTCATCAGGTGTCTAACTCCAGTCCTCCCAGTCTGTGCCCCCCCCCCAATCTAGCACACAAAAATAAAAAAATGTTTCTTTCTTTAATGGAGAGTAGAACGAGGACTGGAGAGAGGATTGAGCTACTGGCTGGCAGCTCAGTTTGTCTGGTATGTGACTCCAGCTCCCCCCCCCCCCAGGATTGGCCAAGCAAAATAAAAAAGTTGAATTTGTTTTCAGGATGGAGAGAAAACCATGAAGTGGGAGAGAGAACTGAGCTACTGGTTGGCAGCTCAGTTGGTCTAATGCCATGCATTAAGGTCCCCCCCAACCTACCTTAGGGAGCTTCATGGTGAGCGGATAAAAAAAAGAAAAAGGAAAAAAAAACATCTCCCTTCCTATTAAGGGCACACATTTGGGCAGCTCGGATGTTAACCCTCCACAATGGACCTGATCTTTTTCAGCGGGCAACAAGCAAAAAATGTAAACACCCAAGAGCAGATCAAGTGCCTTCTGTGGAGCTTCAGGGCTGTATGGAGCAATAAGGGCACACATTTGTTTTTCCACTCAAGTTCTGTGAATCTCATACAGGAGTGGTGCAGCTAGCCCAAAATTCACAAGAAGTTCCAAAGTTAGTAAACTCAAGACAAACAATGCAGACTGCAATCCTGAGGAAAATTAGTTTTATTAATTCTTGTATTTCAAAATATAGAGCATAATGCCTGATGTACAGGTGATAACCCTGGTGTAATCATCTCATGTGGTTGATAGGGCATCAGTAAACTTAGAGAGCACAGCTCAAGAGGTTTACCATTGCCCTAGCAACCATGAGAGGTGATAACACCATGGTTATCTCCTGTACATCAGGCATTGTCATTCATAGTGTATGGGACTCGATATGAGAAGTTACACCCTTCCCCCCGAACACAAGTAACTTAGCCTTACCATATTAATGAATCTGCACTACAGCCACATGATGGTGTAGGAAAACAATTTATTAGGATACACAGACTGAAGGATAGCGGGCCAAAACAACACCAGAGTTAAAATTCTATCAGACATAGCGATTGCTAAGCACAGTAACAGTAAACTGAGACAATTTGAATGTTATTTGAATACTGTACTGAGACTAACAATCGCATTCTGGGTGTGTAGAATACTAAATATTATACCATGGACATAAGTGAACAGCCAATGAAATTGTCAGACTGGCAGTTTACCACCGGTGTAAATCCTCTGATAATCAATGGCTGTTGATGAGTACCTACTCCTACTCCTAATCCTAATCATCTGCAGCACAGGAATAAATACAATAAAATTAAAAAAAAAACAAAGCAACCTCTTCAAAAGTTGCATTTTATCAAAGTAAAAAAAATGAACCTTGGTATAATCACAATGAGCCACTCGGAGGATGTGGGTTATTGAGGAAATTTACCATGGCTGGCAAGGATTTACCCACACGGCTGCGCCTCATGGGCAAACCACTCCAGCTGTGGTAAATCCCTTGATAGCCCACACCCCCTCATGGCTTATTGCTTAAACACTGGCATTCCATTTTGTAAACGCACTGCTATGACATAGATGAGAGATGTTTAGAAGGTTCTGACATCACAACTGTGGGATTACAAGGTGGTAAACAGCTTATTTTCAGTGGGTAATAAGGGCTACCCATACATTATAAAGAAGTTGCCTCAAAGTAATTGAAAGTAAATGCTAGTGCAAGTACAAGGTCTGCTCATCCTAAGATCAACCATTGACCCAGCGCTTCAGTTCCAAGTGAGCCTTCATCAGGGGGTGTGGTCTGAGAGATGGCTGCTACATCTTAAATACACCCAACAGTGCAACCTAGAAGCATTCCTCCGTGCTTAAGTAAATAATGTAAAATTCAATTTCTATTAATTTCAAGAATCATTAATATGTAAATACAAAAAACATTGTACATTCCTCTATCACTGTGCAGCACTAATATTCTAGACTTGATTCATTTTCAGTTTTTTTTATCTTTTTTATCATTATCAGTCATTTATTATTACAATCCATAGTAGCTGCCTAGAGAATAAACACCAGTTAAAAAGACAGCTAAAAAGGCATCAGGAAAATAGACAATTTGTTATGTGATCACCCTGAATTTAATAGCCTTTACTACAGCTCTAAAGTTGGGTCTGGTAGACATGAGAAAAGAGGGAAAAAAAGAGAAAATAGACAAGGTTAAGTGGGAGGTCAAATACATTGCAAAAGGTCAAGTTGCAAAAATACATTAAACATAAATTCTGTCTTCAGTCTTCATTAAGGGGTTAACAGTGGCCCATATAGCAGCACGTGGGTCAATGTATCACCAGTAGATTTGTTCATAAATGTGATTTTAATTCCCAGTTTTCATTAAGACCCTTTGATTTCAAACTGCCAAGTTTGTAAATCCAAGCATGTTCTTTCTTTAATAACATCATTTTTCTATCCCCTCCTCTTCTCGGGATTTGTACCATTTCAGTTCCCATAAATGTGAGATATTTAGGGTCTGAATGATGCTTATGAAAGAACTGCCTGCCCACTGGCTTGTCCTGTTTTTTGCAATAGTTGAGTGTACATGTTCTTGAATTCTCTGCTTGAGAGCCCTGATTGTTTTCTCAATGTAAAGTAGCTTGCAGGGGCACCAAAACACATATACCCCAAAGGGGGGATAGCAGTTAATGAATTCTCTAATCTTTATCTCTCTACCTGTTAAAGGGTGTTCGAACTTCTTCTCTTGTATTGCATATTTACACACATTACAATTTGTACACCTGTTAAAACCCTTTGGTTTCTCAGGGAGCCAGCTGTCAGCTTGTTTTTTTTTGGTTTCCATCTCAAACTGACTATGTACAAGAGTACCACTGATGCTTTTAGCTTCAGTAAAGGAAATCCTAGGTTTCTGCCCCACTGCATGTCCTACACCCTCATCCCCCATCAGTATTTGCTAGTTTTTACAGATAATATTACCAATTTTGCCAGCCAAGTGGTTGAACTCAGTGAGATATGTGATGGGGCCAAATCCTGTATCTTTTTTTTGTTTCTAATTATTTTAATAAATCATCTCCATTCAGGTTCTTTGCTCTTTCTTTTGATGCCATTAATAGTTGTTCTTCATACCATCTTTAAAAATCTGTTGAGTTCCTCTGCCTGTACTTCAAAACTAAAATTTCATCTCAGCCTTACAAATTGGCTATAGAGGACAGAGTCTTTTAATGCTTTTTGGTGTGCACTATGTGCTTGTAGTAATGCATTAGTGGCAGTACCCGTCCGATAACATTTTGTTTCTATAACCATTCTGTCTTCCTGTGTATTGCTACTAAGTGTGAGGTCCAGAAAGTTCAAACGTAACTGATCTGTGGCGCATGTGAATTTTAAGTTCAATTTGTTGTTGTTAAGACATAAAATAAACATCTCAGTTTCACTGGGATCCCCCTCCCATGCATACACCACATCATCAATAAAGTGGTGCCACCTTTTAATGTTGTTATGGTAGGGATTGTCCCTCATGTTGAGAATCAGTTTTTCTTCCTAGAGTCCTAGGAAGAGGTTTGCATAGGAGGGGACATAGCTGCCCCCATTGCTGTACTGCAGGTCTGGATGAAATGTCTACTCTCAAATTCAAAATGACATTTTTCCAGAATAAACTCTAGTGCAGCAATAATAACATCAGTTGGTGCACTGTCACTATTAGATTGTTTAACAAGGAACTGCCTGCAGGCTTCTATCCTCTGCCTATGTCTAATTGACATATACAAAGCCTCTACGTCCATAGAAACATAGAAGTTGACAGCAGAAGGAAACTACTAGGTCCATCTAGTCTGCCCATCTGTTTTAGACCTATTTTGACACTCTAGTTGCCCGTTGTAGTCAGGGCTCCCTCCTGTCTGTCCCATGCATTCTTGAATCCCCCCACAGTGTTGACACCCACAACCTCTTAAGGCAGGCTGTTCCAGGCATCCACCACTCTTTCTGTGAAGAAAAACTTCCTGGTGTTGGTAGAGAACCTCCCTCCTTGCAGCCTGAGGTCATATCTCCTAGTTCTGGTGCCCTTTGTGGTATGAAAAAGTTCCTGTGCCTGTACCTTGTTAATGTCTTTTATGTACTTGATTGTTTCAATCATGTGCCCCCTCTTTCTCTTCTCTGCTCCAGGGAGTACATATTCAGTTCCCTAAGTCTTTCCTCATAGGACATGTACTGCAGTCCCTGAATCATTTTTGTCACCTTTCTCTGTACTGTTTCCACCCGGTCAATGTCCTTCCTGAGGTGAGGCCTCCAGAATTGGATTCCATATTCCAGGTGAGGCCTGACCAGTGATCTATACAGTGGTAGTACCACCTCTCTCCTCCTCCTCCTCGTGATTCCCCTCTCAATGCAGCCCAGCATTTTGTTGACCTTCAGTGTTGTCTTCTCACACTGCTTACTAACCTTCAAGTCATCTGAAATAATGATTCCCAGATCTCGTTCCCGGTTTGAGGCCACCAGTCTTTCGCCTCCTGGGTAATACTTCTTTCTTGGATTATTCTTTCCTATGTGTATGACCTCGTACTTTTTGGTGTTAAATCTCAGCTGCAACACTCCAGACCATTCTTCTAGTTTCTTGAGGTCAGCTTTCATCTTGCTCACTCCTTCTGAGGTGTCCACCCTATTACCTATCTTGGTGTCATCTGCGAACAGGCACACCTTCCCTTCCAGTCTGTCAGTGATGTCTGCCATAAATACATTGAAGAGCAGAGGCCCCAGCACCGAGCACCCCACTGGTCAGCCTGTCCTACATCAATTGAGTTCCATTAACCTGTACCCTCTGGATTCTCCTTGTAACCAGTTTTGTACCCATCTGATTATTTCTGGATCAACCCCGTGTGGTCAAACTTCTTTACCAGCCTTCTGTGTGGAACTGAAGGCTGTTGCCGGAGTCTCTACTGATTCAGCAGTAGTTCTCCTTCCATTCAAAATTATTCAGTTTCCTCAGGACATCTTCTGTTTCCTTTGAATATGATGATACTCTAACAATGCATTTTTTGAGGAACACATCCACAAACTCACCCAGATTCTCTGTCAATGATCCGATCCTGGATACTATGGGTCTTCCAGGAGATTTGATAAATCTTTGTGGAGCTTTGGCAACACATAGAAAGTAGGGGTCACTGGGTATTCATTCCAGATAAATTTTAGTTCATCCCCAGAAATTTGTTCATTTAGCCTAGCTCTATTTAAGATTTCAGAAAGCTGTTTTGTGTAGACTAACATTGGATGGTAACTTATTTCTTTGTAGTTTTCTTGTTTATCTAAAAGGGTTGTGGCTATTTTTATGTTTGATGCGCATGCAACAAACATTTTGTGATGAGTGCAAGGGGATTTTGGGGGTGTGTCACTGCCAAGCCCCTTGCAGTTCACAATACCAGGGGCTCAGCAGTCTAGTATAAAGAGTTTGGCAAGCTCAACCCATCACATTTACAATATATCTTTAAAAGATTTGTGACCAAACAAAAGCATAAATTAAGGTACCAGTGCTCCCCACCCCCACTCTGCTGCTTAAAAGCCTGCAATGTTTTCAAATTACACCAGTATTTTTACTTATTTTAGATTATTAGAGGGGTTATTGGTCTCATCTTTCAGCAGAAGTATGTTCAAGCCTGACCACTGCGACAAGGTGACCACCTCATCGGTCAGAGGAACCACAGCTCAGAATGGCAAGGGAAAATGTGATGCCTTTCCTGACTGAATGAGGTCAGCTTGCCAAACCCTTTATACTGAATTGCATGCTGGAAAACTGTGGCCTTCTCCTAATTGGTGAGTTCTACTGTGAGTCTATAATTGGCCAGGGCACATGATATAAGTAATGAAACCAGAGAGTGGATTCCCCATAAGATTTAGAGAAAGCAGAGGAACCACAGCTCAGAATGGCAAGGGAAAATGTGATGCCTTTCTTGACCGATGAGGTGGTCACTTTGTCACAGTGGTCCGGCTTGAACATATTTGTTTGGGGTGGGGTGCACTGGTGCCTTAACTGTATGCTCAGCAGTCTAGACCAATGACCACACATTCTGGTCATGATGCAGTTTTCTGCTTTGTGGACTAAAACTGCATGTACTTCAAAGGACTGAAGTCACTCCAATCAGAGAGGGCTTCAGTCCTTTGATTTGCATGAAGCCACGTCAGCAAACAGCTTGAGCAGATTTCAACATCAGGAGCCTGTCTTTGGAACTGCAACTCCAGCATGCACATTAGCAGTGATGCTAATGAACATGCCTGAGGTCACGGAAATGCCTCACATTCCCCTAGTCACAACACAGAAGTTAAGACTTATTTTTCTCATTTCCCTGTTTTTCCCTTGTGTCTAGTGGCACCCACCACCCGACCTTCCCTCTCAGCACCCACCACCCCATGTCAAACCCCACTGACCCCTGAAAACATAATACTGACACTGGGGTTGCCCAGTTCCCCAGTGTTGCCAGTGCCATCTCCTATTTTTTTTTTTAATAGACTGCAACAAAGAAGACCATCCGTCGATGCCTGTTGCTGCTGCCTCTGTAACTCTCCACCACCGAACCTCCCTCTCAGCATCCACCATCCTACTCACCCCCATACAAACCCTGACACTGGGGGAGCCCAATCCCCCAATGTCTGTACCTAAAGAATGCAAACTGTCCCTCGTTTTTTTTAAACTTGAAAAAAAGAAAACCATCCATCGATGTCTGTTGTGCCATTATCCCCCCCCAACACCCAACCTTCCAACTCAGCACCCACCACCCCACCCCACCCCAGCCCTTACTTACCAACTGGGGTCTGCGGCTGTAATCCTTTCTCGACAGCAGAAACATCTTCACTCTACAACATCGGACTACAAACTGAGGAAGTCAGGTATGTGGTTCAATGTATTTCAATGAAGATTTGAACAGATCCCTGTGTCCCTGTTTTTCCCTGTTGTCTAATGGCACCCTCCACCTGACCCTCCCTCTCAGCACCTACCAACTCACACTTCCCCCACACTGTCCCCTGCAAACATAACACTGACACTGAGGGTGCTATCTTGTAGTTTTTTTTCTGTTGTCTTTTTTTTTCAGTAGCCTGCAACAAAGAAAACCATCCATCAATGTTTATTGCTAGTGCCCCAGTGACTCCCCGCCCCGCTCAACCCTCCCTCTCAGCACCCACCACCCCACTGCACCCACACGCAAACAACACTGGGGGTGCACAACCTACAGTGTCTTCACCTAAAAAATGAAAACCGTCCCTCAACATTTGGTTAGGGGGAAAAAAATCTGAAAAAAGAAAGCCATTTATCAATGTCTACAGTGCCATTATTTGCCCCCCATGTGACCCTCCCACTCAGCACTCACCACCCCACACACCCCCAGCCCTTACTCACCCGCCAGGGGTCCAACGCTGTAATCCTTTCTCAACCACAGACATGTCTTCACTCTGTAACGCAGGACCACAAACTGAGGAACTCAGGTATGTGGTTCAATGTATTTCAATGGGGATTTGAACTTGGTGCATTAACTTGGCCACTTTTGAATATTTTTGCCCCAAATTTTCAACATGCCTATTTTGGGACCCCACCTCAGGAACAATTACAGTGACATTAGGCAAATCAGTCCCAAAAGGTGATTCTGCTGTCACTGTGTAAAATCACCTTTCAGGCAGGTTATCTCTACCCTTGTTCGTAAGGTGGGGTGATAAGTAGGCTATGTTGAAAATGTGGCATACAAATATTAAAAAAACAACAAAGTTATGAGCCTACATTGAAATCTGTGAATGCAGGCTCATTACTTTGGTAATTTTCAATATTTTGACTCCAAATTTTAAACATAGAAATTTCTTCACAGCACTTCATGAATATGACAGCTGTCAATTTTCAAATCCTGGCCAAAATGTGCTTTCATACATGTGGTGCAGAAAGATGTTTCAGTGGCACAGAATGACATTTTGGTGAGGATTTGAAAATCTTCACCTGCTGGGTCCATTAGGTGGGGTAATAAGAAGGACATGCTGAACATTTGGTGTACAAATATGGTAAAATGCCAGGTTATGAGTGAATGCTGCACTATTTCAACGTTGACTCATAACTTCACTAATTTTCAATATTTTGACTCTGAACTTTCAACATAGTCATTATTCCACATCACCTTATCAATGTTACATGTGTCATTTTTAAAATCCTGGATAAGATGTGTTTTCACACCTCTAGTGCGAAATGACATTTCAGCCAATGTACTATAAATGTGTGGTGCTCCGGAATGAAAATGGAATAAAATGAGTGAGACATCAAGGTCCGAATTATTGTGGATAAGATAAAAGTTACCTAGACAAGGAGAGGCAGGAGTTGTCCAAGAGAATTAGTACCCTCAGGGCCTTTATTTAGTACCAATGGGTAGGGAGACACAGTCAAGAGAGAAGATATGCCCCACAACAATAACACGGTGATAGAGAAGACAGAATCACTTTTATCTAATACTGCTAAAACAATTACCCAAAGTATTTTGATATGCACCTTGGCCTACTGCCACTATACTTCTAAAATACCTTAGCAGTAACCTGTAAGTGAAAATAATACTTTGACGGAAATTAGGTATTATTCACTACCAACAATATCTGATTTTACAATGACCACAGAATCATCACAAAGTCCAAATGTCTGATGTCTTCATGCACACCGTCATTCTTCATTGGTAGTTACAAGGGAAGTAAACAGAACTGTTGAACACTAAGACACAATTCCCAGCAAGAACATAGATAAGACCACTGGGGGAGTTGAGAGGTTTTGTGAACAGATCATAGGTTTCGCGGCAAAAGCCCACTCTCTCCTAGCCTGCCAGAAAGAAAGAACCAGAGGATCCAGTTCCTGGAATTAACCCACTTACGGGCTGTCAGATTCCACACTGAATGCAAAGGATCTCTTAGCCAAAACCCACTTTCAGGGCCGCCAAGGAAGAAGAGAAACCAGGAGATACGTGGTGTGATGAATCCACTGGAGGACTACCACAACCTGGACGATGCTGCAGCACTGCAACGGCCAGCAAGACTCTGCAGGATCTGAGGTGAAGATGGATCTCTGATGCACCAGAAACCAGAAGGATCTGAACTGAAGATGGCTGATTCTGTAATCTTGTCACAAGGAACTAGAACAAAACAAGGAAATGACAGACACATCACGAACTGGGCTTTGACGGACTCGACTTGTGGTGAACGACCAGGGGGTGCAGACCAGGTTCTTCCAGGATGTGCACACTCTTCTGTGGAGGGTGACCAATTTCAGGACATCCAGAACAGGACCATATGGAACAACACTAATACGGCTGTCATGATGCACTTGACCTTCACGAAAGTAACTACGAAATGCAGAACAGAAGAAATGACGGGTGTGACTTGTACGAACAACGACAAACTCGACTTCAGCGAACGACACGAATGGAGCAGATGAGCTGTTGGTCAGACACTTTTCTGGTGAAGATTGATGATGAAGACATCTTCTCCCAGGTAGAGACTGATTCTGGACTTGTAGAACAGCAGACCACACCATGGAACATCAATGTGACAGAAGATTGAGACTGTCCCCATACGCTGGCAATAGCATAGCTAGGAAATATACCTTTCTGCAATGCCAAGAGAACTGCATAATGACAGATAATTTGCCAGGAGAAGGGCAAATTATCAATTTTGGAGCAATTGTTTACTGGTGGGGCAATTGTTTAGATGCATGGGGCAATAGTTCAGATGCATGGGCAATAGTTCAGACAACTAAGGCAATAGTTCAGATGCCAGGGCAATAGTTCATACACATGGAGCAATAGTTTATATGCCTGGGGCAATAGTTCAGACAACCACGGCAATGGTTCTGATGCACGGGGCAATAGTTCATACAACCAGGGGCAAATAACCACAATCCTAATGCACAATGCAGTCTTGGTGCTTCCAGCCAATACACAATTGTTTAGATGCTGGAGCAATAAACAGTGGCATAAAAAGTGCAGACGTTACAGTTACTTTGTAGCATATTGTGAGCTAAGCACCCTTAAATGGACCCTTTCTGACTGTAGGGCCTACTTGAATAGGATCTGGCCACCCCTGAACGTTTGGTTATTAATGCCCCCCAATCACTATACTAGGGTATACCACTTACTAGTTGCCCTGAACACCAAAGACGTGAATGCTTTAATTGCTATAGGGCCTATATGCCCTACTTACTACTAGGCTGGCTTGCCTTTGCTGACTAGACCTGGGCTGCCTTTACTACCACTGGGCTGGCTTGCCCTAACTCACTGGCCCGGGGCTGCCCTTACTACCACTGGGCTGGCTCGCCTTTACTCACTAGACTGGGACTCCCCTTTATTTTGGGCCTGGTGCCCTACTTCATATCCAGGGCCTAGTGCCTTCTTTACCTCGAGGCCTGGTGCCCTACATTTACCTCGGGCCTGATGCCCTGCTTTATTTTAGGCCTGGCACCCTTTTAACTGTGGGCCTGGTCCCCCTCTGAAATGGGCCTGGTGCCCTCCTTTACATCGGGCCTAGGAGCCCCAATTACTGTGAGCCTAGCAGCCCTCTTTAAAATCAAGGGCCTGGTAGCCCCTTTAAAACCTGTGGGCCTTTAATTATGGCTGGGCCCCTTTTAAATGCTTATGGCTCTCTGAGCCTGCTGTCACTCAGTGGCAAATCTCCGCCTAATCCCGCCCCTCTTATACATATTTATAGGCCTCTGCTTGGCCTTACTTTTCTAGCCCCTCCCCATGGGCGTCACTACCTCCCTGCCCCTCTGAATATTAATTAGTGTCCTAGAGACTCAACTGTCCTACGGCGCTCAGCCATTTTTCCCCCAGGCGCCTACTGCACCAACAGTAGAAATAAAATAAAAAAAACAGAGTCTCTCCTTTACAGGCGGTCAGCACGTTTCATGTGCTGCTGCCGACTCACCACTCCTCGGGCTAATAGCATGCTGATCAGGAGGCGGGCGGTACTCTGGCAGTGGGAGGGAGTGAACAGAGAAGCAGGCAGCGAGAGGGATGACCTGGGGGGGGCCTCAGAGGGCTGACAAGACGAGCGACGACGCGGCACTTCTCTGCCGCTGACAGGGGGCTGAAATTAAACTTTTAAACAAAAAGGAGACAAAATAAAGAAATGGACGGGGCTCTTCAGCCCAAACTAGCTGAACTGGTCGCTTTCTTACTTCGCGGTGCCCTGATGGCACCACCGACCGCGCCACACAACTTCGGGGCAACAGCAGCTACTTGATGACTTCACTTGCTGGAGCCAGAGCAGGCACACAGAACAGCCCTCAGGGAATGGCTTCAACCCACCAGGTAAGCCTTCCTGGTTCCCCTTAACTTTCTGTGTCCTCTCCTCTCCACAGCTAGCAGGAACTGACTACTAAAACAATTTAATTTTCAAAGATAAACCTTCTAGTTCTATAGTGTTTTGGACTGGAATGCTGTGCATGAGCAGCTCAGCACAGCATTCCATCCAAGCCATTGTTATCTGCTGCAATTATTTCTGCTTTTCGACAATGTTGTAAAGTGCACAGGGCACTTTTCTTTATTATTTACAGTGTTATTCCACTATAGGGAGTGGAATTTACTTGTGAGAGTCCCCTATTTCACTATCCCCAGAAATCTACACCTACAGCAGGCACCCTGGGCACCTGTAAACCCCTAACTGATTTATTTATTCCTGTGTTTCTGGGATGCCCCAACTCTGGGCCATTACAGATTCTGGCCCGCCTAAAAATACATGTCCCCACGTATTCCCTTCAGCACTTTATAAAAGACACTTTCTTAACATTTTAATATCTTATAACACTTTATGAAACCTTACTTTGGTGAAATACTTTAAGATATCTATAACTACTGTAAAACTTTAAATTACTTAGACTAAAGTGACTGTGTCTGCGGAATTACTTTGAATAGATCTACATACGGTGCCAAGAGACAAGTTGGGAGGCTTCCATTATATGCCTTCTAGGGGGATCACCTGCATTAGATCTTTGGGATCTATGGGGTTGGAACCCTATGGGTTCTTGGACAGTGCATTCTGGTTCTATAAGATCTGGCATTTCAGGATTTATCGCTGGTACGACAATCAGGCGGTCAAAGGAATTCACATTAGAAGTGCGAATCCAAAGTTCTTTGCACCAACTGGATGTCGATTCTAGTCTCAACATTTTGGCCTCTATGAACTCCTGCCTCTCCTTTGGCGTAGAACTGTCATCTTTTGTTAGAACAGTGTCTCTGAAAGTACAGGCTTTTAAGAGATTCCGGGGAACAGTCTAGGTATTGTTTCCTAATTCTTGCTGGATCTTGTATACAGGTAACTCAGGATAAGGTATCTCAATAATGCAATATGGTCAGGTTCCCACTTTGAAGCCAATTTGCTGCATTTTTGAGTTTTCTTCAACATTACTCTTTCTCCAATAGCTAAGGGTGTAGCATTAGCCTTGGTAACATAGTTTGCTTTTGTTTTTGATGCACTTGCTCCATGTGTTTGCCGACAATTTGTCCAGATTCCTGCAAACGTTGGTTATGTTCTTGCACCCAATTCATAACAGGCTTTCATACTTTAGTTTCATCCAGCGTTACCTCTAATACCAAGTCCATTGGAAGTCTTCCGTGGTGTCCAAACATTACATAATGAGGTGTATAACCAGTAGAACAGTGTATGGTATTATTATATAGATATGTGAGTTCGGGAAGCAGAGCTGGCCAGTAGGGACGTTTATATTCTGGTAGGGCTCGCAACTTTTCAAGTAGAGTCTGATTTGTTCTTTCACAGAGTCCATTACTATGGGGATGATAGGCGGTGGTTTTTAGCTTATGACTTCCGGAAAGGGTGCAGAGTTCATGAAACAGCTTGGATTCAAAAGAAGTTCCTTGGTCTGTAAGGATTTTTGTAGGATAACTGAAAGGTCATACAGAACATCTCAAAAAGGTCTCAGCAGTAGTTCTAGCAGATAGGTCCTTAACTGCACTAGCAACCACAAACTTTGAAAAGTGATCGACCATTGTGAGAACATATATGTGTCCATTGGTGCTTGGGTCCAACTTTGGGTGATCTAGAGCAACTAATTTCAATGGTGCATTACTAACTACAGGGTGAAGAGGAGCTTTTTGGTTACTTTTTTCTCTGTGTTTCAAATTACATGCTGGGCATTCTTCACACCATTTTATTATATCACTACGCATTTCTGTCCAGTAAAACCTTCTTCTAATAACAGCCTCAGTTTTCTTGTGCCCAAAATGTCCCGAGTGATCATGGTATGCCTCTAATACTACTGACGCGCTGGTCCTTAGGACTATGATCTGGGTCAATTCCATGTGCGTAGTAGGGTCTCTACTTTTCTTAACTAAGTGACAATCTTCTATGGCCAGATGAGTTCTATGCCTCCAAAGTTTCATTACTTCTAGGTTTAGCTTCTTTCATTCTCACTGGGTCATGTGTTTCTGTGCAGAGCCTAGAGCTTTAACTTGGTTGACAGCAGGATCTTGATCCTGCAATTTCACCCATAAACTCTTTTGGTTTGCAATTGTATCATCTACTTCAGGTCGAGTTTCCATTTCTGGCTCTGGAACAACTTGACAACAAGCTTGGACAATCTCAGCTGGTACCTGAAGAAAAGGCGGCATTTCTATTTCCAACAAGGTATCATCTACTTCTGCTTCCTCTTGTCCAGGCATTTGAGACAATGCATCTGCGTTCGCATTCGCTTTACCAGAACAATATTTTAGGAAGAACTGATCATTCACAAGTTGAGAGGCCCACCTCTGCTCTAGGGCTTTTAGCTTTGCAGTATTCAACTGTGCCAATGGGTTATTATCTATGAAAACCGTAAAAGGGGTAGCAGGCAAATATTGACAGAACTTTTCTGTGATGGCCCATACCAGTGCTAGGAACTCGAGATTGAAAGCACTGTAGCGGGCATCATTCAGCTCAGAACCTCTTAATCCTCAGCTTGCATAAGCTATGACTCGTTCTACACCATTTTGTTCTTGTGCGAGTACCGCACCCAATTCCTTGTTACTGGCATCAGTATATAAAAAAAAAGGCTTTGCATAATCAGGATAAGCTAGTATAGGGGCCTTAGTCAGTACTTTCTTTAACTGATCAAATGCTCTCGGTCGCTCAGCTGCCCATACAACAGGATGATTCTTTGGGACTCGACCGTCTGTTGATCCTCTTAAAAGTTCGTTCAAAGGCACAGCAATTTTGGGAAAGTCCTTGATAAATCTATGGAAATATCCCATGAAACCTAGGAACTTTCAGACATCTCTGACAGTAGTAGGAACAGGCCAATCCTTTACCATCTCTATCTTTCCTGGGTCTGGTGACACTCCCTCTGAGAAAACTATATGTCCCAGATAACTTACTTTAGGTTGTAACAGATGGCATTTAGATGGTTTTATCTTAAGACCATATCGAATTAGTCTTTGGAATACCTCTCCCAAGTGTAGTGAATGACCTTCATGGGTCTTTGAATATACAATGATATTGTCCAGATATAATAATAGGATATCAAAATTTCGACTTCCAAGGCAATGTTCAACAAGTCTCTGAAAAGTTCCCGGGGTATTATACAGTCCAAAAGGCATCCTTGTGAACTCAAAAAGACCCATGGGGGTAATAAAGACTGTTTTTTCCTGATCTTTTGGTGCCATAGGAACTTACCAGTATACACCGGTTAAGTCCAGAGTGGAGAACACGGCGGCAGATTGGAGAGCCATAAAGGAATCTTCTATCCGGGGCAAAGGATATGCATCTTTATGAGTAATGGCATTTAACTTGCAGTAATTGACACAGAATTTAATTTTACCATCCTTTTTCTTAACCAAAACAATCGGAGCTGCCCATGGGCTGTGGCTTTCTTTAATCACTTCAGCCTCTTTCATCTCTCTGATCATCTCCTTCACTTGTTGGTACATTGCTGGAGGGGTTGGTCTGACTCACTGCCTGATGGGCGGATGTCCAATTGTACTGATGTGGTGTTGTACACAGAGAGCTAGGCCAAAGTCTAATGGATGCTGGCTAAAAGCTTCTTTATGGCATAGAACTACTTCTAGTACATCAGCCCTCTGTTTTGCAGTGGTCTTAGGATCATCCAAATTGATTTCTTTAACCCATTTCAGTATACCAACATTCTTTATTTCTTCCCCAGGTACCACCTTTGTCTCTTCCTCAGCCTCAATAATGTCCTGCAGGCACACGGTGTGGATTTGAGCAACTGGCTGATTTCAGTAAAGTTGCACATCATGAGTCCCGTAATTTAACACCCTAACCAGAATCTGACCTCTGGTCATGGTAGCTGAACTCCAAGCCACTATTATAGGTTCTTCTATTTTTGTAGGATATGATTCCACCAAAGCATCGTAATTCTGACCCCTCGGGCCCACCTTTGCTTTACACCATAAGGTGGTCTCTGTGCCCGGCTTTAAAGTTACTGGCCTGGTGTCTGTCACTCGTACTTTACCAATCTCACCGTCAGGATTGGCAAACTGTTGATGGCATTGCAAATGATTGATGGTTTGCTGCAGAGCATGTTTTTCCACTTGGGGTATGTGCTTGGCTTTTTGTTGGAGGATGTGCACTAGCTCGTCAAAACAATTTTGTAAAACATTCATCCCCAAGATTAATGGTGGCAAATGATCACTTTCCAGATCACTAATAATGATGCCTTGTCTGCTTTGAATGTTTTTTTCCCAATTGGATATCAGCTTCCAGATATCCCAAATATGGTACTTTGTCTCCATCGCTTGCTATTAACTTCACCCAAGATCTGGGAGGTGGCTTAAGATCATCAGACATCCAATTCCTCGGGAAGTCTCCTCCCTGTACCGTGGTGACCTGTGATCCTGTATCTAACAAAGCCATAAATTCGATACCGTCTACCTTTACCAGCACCATCAGTCTTTTGCCAATGAAATAAGACTGATCTAATGGGGCTGCTAGACCTAGTCGCCTGCTCTTCGAGGGTCCATCCTCATCCCCGAAGCATTTCTGTTTAAAATAAGGGTGGCATCCGCTGGCTGACTATATCTTCACTCTATATGGCCACTAACGCCAAACCGATGACAAATGGGCCTTCCCTGGTTATCAAGCTGATCTATGGGGCATCTTCCTTCACCCCTTCTCGGATGATTTATATGATCATTTCCCTTCCTTTTTTTTCCAGGCTGATTAAGGGATATTTCCTTTTTCCACCCAGCCTTTAGGCCTTGTATTTCTTTGCACATCTCTGCCATCTAGTGGGTCAGGGTTGCAATCTGTAGGTCAGCTCAGAGTGTTGACTAGCACTGGCCTGCAGAGAACAGATCGGTGTTTGCATCCTTGGTCCACATGTCTGTTCATGCTCCGAATATCGGCTCGGATATGTGACAGGTTCCCTTCCGTACTCCAATCTCTGTAGGGACAGTTCCTCGGGTTGAAGTCCTTTTTTCCAAGCATTGTCTTCCTTTCATCTTTCTTTAGGACATCCAGGCCACACAGTTCCCATTGAAGCTGCCATCTGTGGATAGACCTGAGCCTCATCTCCGGAATGTCCAGAACCAAATACCTTAATTGCTTTCTCTTTAAAGTCTAGGGAACTGACTACTAAAACAGTTTAATTTTCAAATATGAACCAGTGTTTTGGACTGGAATGCTGTGCATGAGCAGCTCAGCACAGCATTCCATCCAAGCCATTGTTATGTGCTGTAATTATTTCTGCTTTTTGACAATGTTATAAAGTGCACAGGGCATTTTTCTTTATTATTTACAGTGTTTCTCCACTTTAGGGAGTGGAATTTACTTGTGAGAGGCCCCTATTTCTCTAGCCCCTGAAATCTACACCTACAGCAGGCACCATGGGCACCTGTAAACTCCTAACTGATTTATTTATTCTTGTTTTTCTGGTTGCCCCAATTGTGGGGCATTACAAATGGTACATGTCATGTCTATGAGGTGATTCCTAAAGTAAGTATCTTCAAAAGTTGGGGTCAAAATTGACAAAAACAAATTGTTTACTAAGCATCACATGTTCAGCAGTGACAAATGCTTGTTTTATAATGTTCCCTGTCCAACAGCTCAATGTTGCCTCCTTTATCTGCAGGCTTTATAATGACATCCCTATTTATCTGCCAGCACCCTTAATGCTAAACTCTTCCCCCATACTTAAATTGTGTTTATAATTCACATGACTATTTTGCAACAGATCCTCAATTTGCTTTGATACTATTTTTTCAAAGCAGCTGATCATATTATTGTAACTACCTGAACAGAATGTTCACTCCCATAAATGTAATTTTTCTTTGCCTCATCATTTCATCATTGGTATCAGGTATAAATGTCCCAGAGGCATTCTGATTGTTGGTTTCCTCAATCCAGTCTTGCCCAAGTAACAATCTTTTCAAATCCTTATTTTCAAATGTGTCAATCAAGTTCATGGGGTACTCTGGTTCTAATCCTTCCATTGTCACTGCAGCTTCATTTTCAGGGGTTTGAAATCATCATGCTAATTATATAGTCCAAGCCTTCTTTGGTCCTACTAGGTTCACCTTCCACACCCATATGTGTTTGTTCTTTTTTATTCCCAATGCAATATTTGATTCTGATTTTCCAAAATAATTTAAGTCAATGTGGATCTCAAAATTGTTTGGTTTTGGTGTAGGAATTACTTTGAGGCAATTTCTTTATTCTGAACTACAAGAATTAATAAAACTAATTTGCCTCAGGATTGCTGTCTGCATTGTCTGTGTTGAGTACGCTACAATTGGACCTTCTTATGGAACACGTTTGGGCAGCTCGGATTCAAACCCTCCACAAGGACTTTCTCATATTGGGCAACAAATCAAACACCTAAGAGCAGATTGAGTGTTTGGTCCTCCTGCCCCCTCCTGGAACTTCGGGACTGTGTGGAGCGGTAAGGTCATACATTTTGACAGCTGAGATTCAAACACTCCACAATGGACTTTCTCATATTGGGCAATTAAGAAAAAAACACACCCAAGAACAGATAAAGTATTCAGCCCCTTACCCCACCCCCCTTCCAGGCTTCCAGAGCTTTTGGGGCTGTATAGAGCAGTAGGACACTAATTTGGGCAGCTTGGACTTGAACCCTCCACAATGGACTTTCTCATATCGAGCAACAAAACAAAAAACAAACACACAAAAGCAGATCAAGTGATCGGTCAGTGTCAGCCTCCCCCAACCCCCTGGAGCTTCGGTACTGTATGGAGCAATAAGGGCACACATTTGAGCAGATCGGACACAAACCCCCCACAATGGACTTTCTTAAAAACATATCTTCATACACATAAACATAGCTTCAAGAATGTACAGAGCAGTTAAGAAAATATAAAAACATTCCTGGTCGTATGGCAGCTCAGTCATTCAGGCCCCACTTTAGCTACCTCAGGGAGTTTCAATACTAGTATGCAGATCAGTTTAAACCCTTCCTGGCACTAACAACAATAGCAGTGGACTAACAGAACACAGAGAACAATGAATACCAACTTATTTGTAACAAGCTGGTTAGTTCATCGAGAGGTTGCCATGGCAACATTGTGAACCTTGAGATCGAAGCTCGAGAGGTTCTGTCACTACTGATCAGCTTGTTACTGATAGGTAGGTATTCATTGTTTTTCATAACGTGTGATGCGGTTCACAAGCTGCAATACATCAATAAAAAAAAAATCATAGAGCCAGAATAGGATTTTCCACTGTAAGGGAGCTTTTACTTACTTTTGCTGTAGACATGTGACAGGCAGTGCTCCTACAAACACGGTTTCATGGTGGAAAATAAAGCAACTACACAAAGCGCTAAAACATAAAAATAAAAACTTTAGGCAGTCCAAGTTTTAAACTAAAGTTCAGGTAACAGACTGAGGAACAAACAAGACAAACTGCTGATCCAGTGAACATTCACTACATCCTATCACGATGACCAAACTGTGTGCCCTGTGTGAAAAAAGGTCATTAGGTCAGAGGTTAAATACGAGTACACCGCACAGCTCATTTTTGTGGGAGACATTAAAAGTTCTATAGAAAATACTGCTGCTGCAATTTTCACTGTATGTTTTGATGTTACGGGTTTAAACTGCGGCTGGCAACTGTCAGGCTTGTGATTTGGCATGAACAGATGCTGCTACACAGCACATGAGGGAGAGTTCTGTTCTGTTATGCTGCAGTACATATGTAGCTACTGCAGCATAACAAATGAAACTGACTTCTGTAGTGCAGCATAACAGCATTTGGAAAGTGATGGATTTTTAGCAATAACAAGGTTCCGTCATACATTATAATCAATTTACTTTGTTTCGTTTTTTAAGATTGGATGGTGATGATCGTCTGGGTTTCAATGGGTCCTTGCAAGCAGGAATAGATCAGGAGCAAAAATGGGTCAGTAACAATTCAAACAGCAGCATAACCAATAAAGCAGAGTAAAACTCCAACATGCTACCCTGCCATTTATAGCACTGTGTTCACTGAGATACTGAGAACAAAGGTATCCCATGAGAAGGGCGATCGCTATTGAACGCTTACAAACAGGGTGACTCAACAGCGGCACCTGTTCTCAGGGATAGTGGATGAGGGGGGCAAATGTGGGTATAATGACATCCTGTTGCTATATGTATATGAGTGCATGGGGGGGAGTGAGTAATGCTGCGCAATGGGCAGAAGGGGAAGGAGGATTTGTGAGATGTAGCATGATGGTGGGTTGCTGAGCTGGCCGTGTGACATGGTGGTTTTCGTGGCAGGCTATGGTTGGGATGGTGCCAGGTTCGGTGCTGGACATGTTGAGATTTTTGCACCAGTCCAAAAATTTTTTTTTTATTATATTTAATCCCCCCCCCGGACATGCACCACCTGAAGTTGAGAATCTTTAGTGGGAGGGGGGCTGGTGGCACAGCCCTCTGCATAAACAAAAAAAATCAAGTTCCTGGAGTCCTTTTGCCATGCGCCAGGAGTGTACATCGGTGAAATGGATTTTTGCCGTTGTACAATTGCCCTAACAGTGATCACCTTTCCACGATCCCTGTTATCACATGGACCTGAGAACAAATGCTCTTTAAGTTTTGGTGCCGTTTTCCACTCACTAGTCAGAATTCCACTTTCCATCTACGTCACAGCATATGCAGTAAACCAGTGTCCCTGAACATTACTGGTAAATTTCAGGGATGGCAATTTGCGGGGGTGGGACCACTAACACCTGGGATTCTCTCATTTCTATCTTCAGACCACCAATCTGTGGGGGAAACACTAGCACCAGGGATAGCTCTCTGGGACCGGGCTATTGGGGGGGCAGCACCATGCTAAATCACCATGCTACCCATGTAAATGAGCCCATAATAAGCATGCAAATGGCCTTAGCTCCTTGCATGCCCAATGGGCTCATTTGCATGGGTCCATTTGAATATAGGAAATTTAGCACAGGTGCAAGCCATTACGAAGCCCTATTTCAGGAACCATATCTACCCAGCGTTATGTGACTTTGCGCTGGGCTGCAATGACCCTAAATTCACTGGAATTGTGCCAGTGCACTATTCCCCTGAATATAGCATTTTGGGGCACCCAGGCAATGGCAAGGTGCAACACAAATATTTGAGCTCCACTTTGCCTATTTTTGAATATCAGACCCCTGATCTTTGGACATTGCAGAACAGGAGGGAGTAACAGCAAGAAAAAAAATCAGCAGAAACAGTGATAATCTCTGATGTAAGGCTGGCACATTTCACACTGTTATAAAAAGCTGATGATCATTAATTGCAGGTAGTTAACACCTGTTGACAGAGACTAAATGAGCATTCTCCCCCTCTTGTCTACTATATCTGGATTCCACTATATATTATGCAAATGCAGGGGCACCTGTACAGTATATTAGGGTTGAGTAAGCACTTTAGTGTTAAACCTGAATTTTTGCATCTTGATAACTTTGCCCCCTTTAAACCGATTGAATCAAAGTTTGGAAAGCATAGTGCTGGATCAGGATCTCTGGATCATGGAAATGTTGTCTGAATCAGTTGGGAGGTTTCAAAGTTACAGTGGTGCATAAAGCCCCCAAATCAATCAGACCTTTTTTTTTTGTTTTTGCTCAACCATAACTAAAACACTAGGAGAACTTGAAACCTGAAACTTGCAGGTGTCATAAAGTTTGGCCCAAAGTGTGTGCTTTTGTGTTTTTTATGTCCCAGACTTGAGTACTTTATTAATTATTTAAGGAGAACCATTTCTTTTGTGAGCATGTGTTGAAAAAAAAATCTGCATTCCAAAGTTAACTAAATGTATGCAACATCATGAAGTCATGTTGCCATCATATGAGACTCTGTTGTTTCTCAATTGCTGCTGTGTCATTTCTTAATCTCTGCTGTTTTTGTTCAGCAGGGACAGGACTACATGTCAACATGTAGCCCCTGCCCTGTTGAGCATGATCTGTGTGTGGCTCTGCTGCCATTAGCCACATAGGCAACTTTATTCTAGGGATGGGCGAACCGGTTCATTTAAAATAGGAATCAACCTGAACATGCCGAAGTGTTCAGAAACACACAGCTTCTGAACACTTTCGGCTGTTCAGATCAGTTCGGACAGCTGCTGTATCATGGGAAATGCAGCGTGAGAAGGTAAAAGGGAGGAGGATGCCAGGGGATGGGTAAAGGGGCAAATGAGATGGACCAGTATCATCCTTTTCTGCTGTCACAAATCTGTGTGTAATCTGTGTGTGTAAGAGCAGGAGGAACCCACAGGAGGGCAAGAGACTGGTTCCGTATTAGATGGTCAAGCTGTCTGTCCTTAAAAGGTGGCACCTGATTGGGTTGCTGCTGTAGCAACCCACGTGGTCCACCTTAGAGCTATGTAAAGGAATAGGGATGGAGAAGGAGCAGCAGCTTCTGTAGGCTACTCCATGCTGCGGATTCTATGTGCTAGTGCTACTTGCATTTTTTTTTGCCCCTTTGGGCAACACAGCAAGAAGTCAACTCTAAAGAACCAAAAGAAGAATTTCTTTATTTGTTATACATATAAAAAGTACTAAAATGAAACAAGTGAATTAGAAAACTTGAGGAAGTTGGGGGTGGGGAGTAGGGGACTGGGAGTCAGGGACTAGGGAGGGGATTAAGCTGAGGTCTGGGTGTGGGAGTCAGGGATTGGGGTGGGAAGCACTTATTGTTGAAAGAGGAGACTCAGAGAGGAGAGGAGAAACTTGGAGGAGACTGGAGGCAACTTGGTGTGAGAAAGAACTTGAAGACACAGTGTAGACAAGAAAGAAGAGAACAAGAGATTGAAGAGATACTTCACTATTAAGTGCCAGAGCCAGACTGCTCATTTTGGGGGGGGGTAGCAGTCTAGCAGAGGGGTTGAAGTCTGTTGAACTGTGCCAGTGTGTCACCCAATACCAAACCACTCCCAGTTAACCTTCTTCCTGTTTGCTTAATTGCCTCCAACAACAAATCAGCTCTCCCAGTTCTTCTGCCTGTGCTCAGTCACTTCAGTGGGGATTTCTATTTTTTTATTTTATTTTTTATAGTATACAATGTGTGTGTGTGAGTGTGTGTGTGTGTGTGTGTGTGTGTAATAAAAATCTTCTAGCCAGTCTTCAGTGCACCAGTGCCACTTCTTGCATACTGTGTGACCCCCCCAAGAAGTCAGTCATCTTCCTCCCTGTGCTCACTCAGTGGGTTATAAGCCTTGGCTCAGTGGGCAGGGCATTCCATCACATCACATCAAATAAATTAAAATAAGTCCTTGAAGGGAAAAAGTACTATGTCATTGAGGGTTAGGCCAGGCATGGTCCCTGAATACGTGAGGATAGCAGCAATGCTTGCAGCATCGGCCTTAGTGTAGGTTGTGTGTGAAATAAATTATGTGTGTGTGTGTCTGTGTAATAAAATCTGCCAGCCAGTCACCAGTGCACCAGTGCCACTTCTTGCATACTGTATAACCCCCACCCCAAGAAGTCAGTCATCTGTCATCCTCCTCCCTGTGCTCGCTCAGTGAGGTATAAGCTTTGGTTTAGTGGGCAGGGCATTCTGTCACATTACATGGAATAAATGAAAAAAAATCCTTGAAGGGAAAAAGCACTGTGTCAGAGGTAGTTAGGCCAGGCAGGGTCCCTGAATCTGTATGGGTAGCAGCAGTGCCTGCAGCATTGCCCTTAGCACAGGTGGTATGTGAAATAAATTCTGTGTGTGTGTGTGTAATAAAATCTGCCAGCCAGTTGTCACTGCACCAGTGCCACTTCTTGCATACTGTCTGTGTGACCCCCCCCAAGAAGTCAGTCATCTGTCATCTTTCTCACTGTGCTCACACAATGGGGTATAAGCTTTGGTTCAGTGGGCAGGACATTCCATCACATCATGTGGAATAAATACAAAAATTTATAAAATCCTTGAAGGGAAAAAGCACTGTGTCAGAGAGGGTTAGGCCAAGCAGGGTCCCTGACTCTGTATGGGAGGCAGCAGTACCTGCAACATTACCCTTAGTGTAGGCAGTGTGTGAAATAAATTGTGTGTGTGTGTGTGTGTGTGTGTGTGTGTAATAAAATATGCCAGCCAGTTGTCAGTGCACCAGTACCACTTCTTGCATACTGTCTGTGTGACTCCCCACCCAAGAAGTCAGTTATCTGTCATCTTCCTCCCTGTGCCTGCTCAGTGGGTTATAAGATTTGACTCAGTGGGCAGGGCATTCGATCACATCACATCACATCACATGGACTAAAAAAATAATAACTACTTTTGACCCTGAACAAACAACAGACTGGCATTATGAGTACTCCAGAAAATAGTAAAGCAAAAGTCAGTGGCAAAGGAAGTAATAAACATAAAAAAAGTTTATTCAAGAACCCAGCAAGAAGTGGCCCAAAAAGTAAAGTACAACAACAGCGAAAAGCACCACAGTCTGTTGAAGGGGCTGAACTAAATGCTACTACTATCCATGTGCAGGCTAACTCTCAAAATACTGAAAACCTAGCAAGGGCTGGTGGACTGTCTATGTCAGGGCTCAGTAGTACAGCCAACAAAATGTCGAAAGACAGTGGCAATAGCGAGTCATCTGAGAAAAAAAGTGCAAAAACAAAGAGTATTCCAGTTGTACATAAAGTTAAAGCAATTACAGGAACAACTCGAACTGGAGTTGCTCAATTTGCAACACATGTATACTGAATAACACAGTCTGTCACTGCAAATGTTAGCTATACTGAATCTGATGATGATGATGATGATGTTCACAACCATGGTCATGGCGAGATTGATGATGATGATGAGCTTGTGACTCTCCCTATAGGTATGTCTCATTTTGGTTCTGACAGTGACGTTGTGGATACAAATAATGACAGCAAGAAAAAGTCAAAGGCACAAGCCACACAAAGTAAAGCAAAGTCTGACAGTAGTGATGATGATGATAATGATGATGGCAATAGTGCTGCAGAAGATTCTATGATTGTCTCACCTGATGAACCTGAATCCTTTGCTGATATATCTTCCCCACGTAAAACCAGCCACTTGACCCCTAGTCCTACTGAGATCGTTACTAGACATAGACAGTCCATCTCTACTGTTTGGAATCATTTTTACATAAACCCCAATGATGCTTGCCAGGCTATATGAGTTCATTGCAACACATTTGCTAGTAGGGGGGAAAATAAAGGGCATCTTGGAACCACAACAAGGACTCAACATCTTTCGTGAATTCACCTGATTGTTGTATATAGTTCAAAGAAACAGTCTAACATCTGTGTCTGGAAATCTAGCATGACTCTCAGTGAACAAGAATATTCCACTGAAACAGTGGGAGACGAGCACCAGGCAAGATCCAAAAGTCCACTTTTGCCTAACGGTCACGGTCATGATAATTCTGTAAGGTCCTTTGTTTTACCAGGCACAGCATGTACTCGTACAACACCCCCAGCCAAATGTAACTTTACTCCTCCTTATAAGAGGCAATTAAAGTTAAAAGAAGTTTTTGAAAGAAAGTCTAAATATTTACAAAACCATCCCATAGCACTGGCAATAAATCGTAAAATATCAGAAATGATTGTACTTGATTTGCAGCCATACTCTGTTGTGGAAGATATGGGTTTCAGAAGGCTTATAAAATACTTAAGAGCCATACTTAATGCTAAGTAGAAAATACCATTCTTCTCAGTGACCACTGTGCCCAGGATGTATGACAGCTTAATACTGTTGTTCAAGTAAAGCGTGCTCCCCGAGAGGCTGAGGACAAGGTAATTCACTTCACTAATGATTATATGAATCAGCAGCCAAACCATTGCCTAGCTTTGTCTTACTACACACTGGGTCAGTTTTGTGGGCAACTCCTCATCATCTTCATGTGACAGTCTGTCTGCTACCACTTCAATCAGTACTACTACTACCACCACTATCTCTCAGAGCTCAGAAAAACCCATCACATTTCAGAAACTGCAGTTCTCCATTTATGTCACATTCAAAACACACCCACAGCACAGCACATTCAGCAAGAAATGGAAAGACTACTTACTGCTTGCATCACTTCACAGGGTTTGAAAGTTGTTTTTTTTGGTTAGACAATGATTCAAATATTACAAAAGCACTTCACTATGGTAATTATGTACATATATGCTGTTTTATCCATTATCTTAATCTAATTGTTTAAAGCTTCCTGGATAATGACCGGCATGTAGCAACCACTGTGGGTACAGTGCGCAAAGTGTGTGGCCACTTCAACCATTCAGAAAAAGCCAGTGACATCCTTGCTGATATCCAGAAGCACAAAGGTCTTCCTCATCTCCAGCTTGATCAAGATGTAGCAACAAGATGGAATTTGACTTACTTTGTGATTGAATGCATCCTTGAACAAAACTACCATTGAGTATATCATGTACAATGATACCGGGGAGTACATTGTACTCCTTTCTACTCAATGGTCTTTGCTGGAACAGTTGTGTCACATTCTGAAAGCATTCATGAGTGCTACAAAAGAGGTCAGTGCAGAAAAGGCATCCCTTAGCCAAGTTATTCCACTCATTCTACTTCTCAAAAAAAGGTTGGAGAAAATGAGGAGCAACTTAGATATGAACCAGTCTCTAGTCAATAACATTCTTACCAGACTTAGCAATGAAATTATCAGCCATGACACAGAGCAAGGAGTATCTCTTGGCAACATTGCTAATTCCACGTTTCTGGAACAAACACCTTCCTGATGTAGTTCCTAATGATAAGGAGGAGTTGAACTACAGGCAACATTTGATTGATGCAGTAGATGAGGTTTCATTAGGAGGATTGGCAAGCAGTACTACAATGACATCACCTCAAATTCAAAAGACTGCTCCAAAACTAGTACAGATGTAGACAATGAGGAGGATGACATTTGGGGTCAGCTGCAGGACACTGAAATTTCACAAGAAGAAAATGCATGCTCAGTATTAAGCATGGTAGATTCATATCTGAATGAGCCCAACATTAGTATTAAAGATGACCCTTTAGCTTACTGGCAAGAGAAAAAATCATGCTGGCCAAAGCTGGTGTCCCTGGCTTGTAAGTATATTGGATGTCCACCTCCAGTGTCTGTTCTGAGTGTTTATTTACCTCTGCTAGGATGTTATGACTAATAAATGAACACGATTAACACCAGACAATGTGGAGAAACTAACATTCTTGAAGGTGAGCTTGCCAAACTTTGGCTACATATGTGATGCTGATCTTGAAGAAGATGACACTGACAGCAGTACCTGTGCTGCAGCTGTGGAGTGGCACATCAGCTTTCAATTTTGAGACTGGACAGCCTAAAAGTAAAGATCTGGGACTTGGCTGCCTTTCAACTGCATCATCGTCATCCTGGGGTGGGTGGGAGGTGCAGCCTGTACATCACATCATCACCAAGGCCCCAATTTTTCTGGGATTCTGCAGTGAGGATATTGCCTCAGTATTTAATATAAACCACAGAATATTATTCCACAGTTAACATGAACTGCAGAATTTTATTCAGCGGTTTTCATGAACTGAGGGATAGTATACCGCAGTTTAGATGAAATGCAAAATATTATTCCAGAGTTTATACTGAAGAGTCAGTATTTAGATGGCCCACTGGTGCTGCAATATCACTACCACTCACGACTCCGATGACCTGGATTCAGGAACAAGCCTGGGAAGTTGGAGGGCTGGCCAGGGGAAGAAGGATTGAGTGTCTTATGGGTTGCTCTCCTTCTCTGAGGGGGAAGGGGTGGGAAGTTGCCGGTGTTTGGGTAACCCTTCATGGTAGCCTGGGATATGACAGCCAGGACTGACTGCATTTGAAAGGCATGTCAGACACTCAGTGTTCCACCTCAACATCACTGCATGACATGCCTCCCATGGAGCAAATGGGAAGAAGGATGTTCTGCCACTTCACAATGATGTCCGCCCCAAAGCTGGAGACCCTGCACCACCGACCAGGTTCTCACTCCTGTTCTACCATTCAGTCTGCAGCGGAGGAAGGGGTCCCCTAGTGGCTCCACCCCTGAGGTGTAAGTTGGAGGGTGTTCAGGAGTGAGATAAATCCCAAGGTGTATGATGGACTGAACATGTGTAGATCGGACTGATGGGGCCACCAGAAGAAGGAGAGGTAAAGCATAATAAAAAAAAATGGAGAGCCGATATAAACTGTGAGTAAAACAAATCTGCAGTTTACATTGACTCTGACCAAGGGAAATTATTCCGTGGATCATATCAACTGCAGTTATTCAATGGATCATATAAACCCCAGAAAACTATTCCACAGTTTATAGTAAATTCTGCAGAATGCTTTTTAGAATTCTGAGAAATTTAAAAACAAAAATCTGCCGTGGCGTATTTTGCATCTGGGGGAAAAACAGTAAATTTTTTTCTCAACTCCTCATAAGTCTCACTCTCGGATAGATTATTTTCTGATCAGTCTTACTAATCTGTCTGGTCTCTCCTTCTGTGATATTTTACCTATAGTGCTTTCTGATCATGCCCCAGTCTGTATGAAACATTCATTGAAGGGACTTGAAGATCAAGACAGGGTGTGGTGATTCAACTCCACTCTTCTGTGTGATCCTAGTTTTGTCTCGGCTCTTACTGAATTTTTGCAGACATTCTTTATGGAAAATGAATGTTCTGTCACCAGTCTAGATATGCTCTGGGGCACCACCAAGTGTGCAGTTCAGGGCGAATGCAATCACCTTCCTTCCAAGGTTAAAAAACAGTGACTGGAAAAAGCAAGTTCCTTTTTAACTCGGATTCGTGACTTAGAACATCTTTTATCCTTTAAATCTGATCCGGAGCTCTGAAGCATGCTTCACTCTCTTAGAGCCCAATATTATGGGCTCCTTGCTGAACAGGCTGATTTGGCTCTCCAGTGAGTTAAATTTCGATATTTAGAATCAGGAGAGAGAGCAGGTCAGCTTTTGGCTCTCTGGCTTCAACAACTATAGAATAGGCAAATGATACCCAATCTTCAGACGCCTCTGGGAGAGGAAGTTCTCACCCACCCTTGAGCCATCGCGAATGCCTTTCAGGCATTCTATCAATCCCTTTATAGCCCAGATGAGAGTGTCCAGCCTGACACAGATCTAAAAGAGGCTTATCTGCATTCTGTACCTCTTCCTTGTCTTTCTGAGAGCCAACGGGACATATTGCAAGCACCTACAGTATTTCGGTTCTGGAGATCTGCCATGTGATTGGTCAATTACTGAAGGAGAAGGCTCGTGGCCTGGATGGGTTTAATACTGATTCTATGCCTACTTTATAGATATACTGGCCCCCCTTCTTAACCTGGACTGTTTAATCACCTTCGTATCTTGCTGGCAGTTCATTTACACAAGCCAGGATAACTTTGATTCTTAAGCCCGGTAAACCTGAACTTCTCCCCGGGAGTTATCGTCCTATCTCTAAACTAAACTCAAATTTAAAAATCCTGGCCAAGGTATTGGCAAATCACTTGTTACTGACCTGGGAGGGACTTATCAGTCCTACACGGGTTGGTTTTATGGCCAGTCGCCTATTGTCTGATCATCTTCGTAAAGTGGAGAGCGACAGACTTTCTCCAACTAATGAGTTTGTTGGGCTTCACACAGGTGGTTACCGCTGCTACCCATATTTATGGTCATTCTCTGGATTTAGTGTTCACCTTGGGTATGGAGATCACAGGACTGGTGGTGGAACCAGTCAGGTGGTCTGACCATTACTCTGTAAGGTTCAATTTCGCCACCCCCCCTTATGAGACCCACCCCTTTGAAGATGGTCCAGTACCGCCCTTTGAGGGGAGTTACCCCTGAGGGTCTGATGGCAGTGCTGGACCTATCGAGTTGGCCGATGGAGTGCAGGAAACCAGATGCCTTAGTAGTGCACTATAATAATATGGTGTTGAGGGCACTGGATTCCATTGCGCCTGTCCATGTTTGCCCCCTCTCCCTCCGCCCTTGATCCCCTTGGTTTGATGGGACTTTGAGGGAGTTGAGGAGGAAGGGGCGAAGATTGGAGCGCTGTTGGTGGAAATCCGGCCTGGAAGGTGACAAACTTAGATTGATGGCCCATTACGTGGACTATCAATCAGTAATCTCCCATAAGAAGGCAGAATTCCTGTCCAGGGAGATAACTGCATCAAGAAACCGACCTGCTCAGCTCTTCCGGACCATCAACAGACTGTGCAATCCAGCCTGTCTGCGGGGTCGGAGAGCTTTTTCACAAATACAGTGTGATCAGTTTGCTCGGTTCTTTGATGATAAGGTGTCATCAATCAGATCGGAGATCCGCAGCATGCGTTCAAACGAGCATTGCAGTGACCAACATGGGGTTACATGTCCTCGGCCTGTCTGGATGGATTTCAACCAGCCAGCGATCATGGATATCATGAAGATTGTCCAAGGCTTGTGACCGACTTGCTGTAGTTTGGATCCTGGTACTACGCGCCTCCTTGTGGGATGCATGGATGTGATTGGACCAATCCTTGCGAAGATAGTCTGGGGTTCTTTGGATCAACGGGTGTTTCCAGAGTCCTTGAAAGAGGCTGTCGTGACACCCCTTTTGAAGAAACCTTCCCTTGACCCCGACTGCCTCGTTAACTACAGACCGATCTCTAACCTGCCCTTTTTGGGCAAGGTTATTGAGAAAGTAGTCACGTTACAGCTTGATGACTTTCTTACCACCCATGAAGTCTATGATCCTCTCCAGTCCGGTTTCAGGAAGAGGCATAGTACTGAGACTGCATTAGTTCGGGTACTTAATGATCTCCTAATAGCAAGAGATCAGAAGAGCCGCTCGATCTTGGTTCTTCTTGATCTCTCTGCAGCGTTTGACACTGTGGACTATGGGATGTTGCTAGATCGCCTGCGGCTACTCTGCGGACTGTCAGGGACAGTTCTCAGATGGTTCCATTCCTTCCTCACAGGCAGAAGTCAAAGGGTAGTTTCAGGGATTTTTTCTTCTGCCCCCTTTGCTCTGTCTTGTGGGGTGCCGTAGGGCTCTGTGCTTTCCCCCATGTTGTTCATGGTGTATATGCTACCGTTGGGAGACATTATAAGGCATTATGGGCTGAGTTTTCACTGTTATGCAGATGATACTCAGCTCTATATGTCCTTTGTACCCGAACAAAATGATGCAGTGTCGGTTTTTAACAACTGCCTCGCTGAGATTCAGGATTGGATGAGTGCGAACTGGTTGAGGTTAAATCCGGATAAGACTGTGGTATTAGTCATTGACCCCGGTCATTATGCAATGAAGTTGACTCCTGGGGTCTCCTCTGGTCTTTTATTAGGGGATACCCATTTGAGACTTTCTGAACAGGTGCGAAATCTGGGCGTTATTTTTGACAGTGTGCTGACACTAAAGATGCAGGTGTCGGCCACTGTCAAATCTTCCTTTTACCATCTGAGGAATATCGCCCGGATAAAATACCTTGTTCCACATGATGACCTTCCTGTGTTGGTCCACACTTTTGTTTCTTCCCGTCTTGATTACTGTAATGCTTTATATCTAGGGTTGCCGGGGGTAGATCTCCGTTGCCTGCAGCTGATGCAGAACGCGGCAGCTAGGTTGCTGACAGGGCTACCAAGAACTTGTCATGTCACACCTGTGCTGTGCAAACTGCACTTGCTGCCAGTGTGATGGAGAATCACCTTCAAGGTCACATTGCTGACCTATAAGACCCTACATGGTCAGGTACCAGGCTACCTGCAAGATCTCCTTTGTCCCTACCGTCCTCTCCGCCCACTCCGCTCCACTGGCGAGGGATTGCTAGAGATTCCCAAGGTTTGTCTTAAATCATCTGGGGCAAGGGCCTTTTCTTTTATGGCTCCGACCCTGTGGAACTCTCTACCTTGTCAGATTAGAGAGTGCCTGTCCATGGAATCATTTAAGAGATCCCTGAAAAGTCATCTATTTTCACTAGCATTTGGTTAGTTTATTTTATGGTTATTTTATTGTTCTTATGTTTTTATTTATTATTGCTGATGTTTTATCTTTGTTTTGTATCAGCGCTTTGATTTCTTGAAAAGTGCTTTATAAATAAATTTTGATTTGATTTGATTTGATTTGATACCTGATCTCCATGTCTGGGGAGAGTAGGACACCAGTGGTCCTGGTCTCCCTCAAAGCAGAAAAAGCTTTTAACTGGGTGTTTTGACCATTTTTATTTGCCACACTTCATCAGTTTGGTTTTCCTTCCCCTTTCTGTGATTGGCTCAAGGTCATCTACATCACCCTTCGGTCAGGATTTGCAGTAATGGAGTGTTCTCTTCCCCTTTTTCCCTGTTGTGCGGTACAAGGCAGGGTTTACCCATTTCCTCGTTTTTGTTTAACTTATATTTGGAGTTTCTTCTTTGTTCTATTCAAGTCAATCCAGGAGTTAACGGTATTCAGGTGGGGGAGTAGAATATAAAATTTCCTCAAATGTGGATGATCTCCTTTTGTATGTGGCAGACCCACAGACATCTATTCCAGTTGCTCTGGAGGAGAGTGACAGTTTTTTCCTGGTAGTGGGATACAAATTAAACCAGAAAAAATCCAAGATCATGCCACTGGATGTACACGTGCATATACAGTGTGTAGATGAACTTGGTCTCTCCTGGGAATCTAAGGTTCTTAACTACTTGGGGATTAAAATCCCCAGATCTATTTCTGGACTGGCTAATCTCAACCTCTCCCCTCTTTGTCAAGAAATCAAGTTGAACTTGCAGAGATGGCATTCTCTGCCTCTTTCTCTGCGGGGGGGCTGTGAATGTGTTAAAAATGAACATACCCTATCTTCTGAAAATCTGGTTCTCACATCTTCAGAGCTATCTCTCTGACTTCTTAAGAAATGTAAAGGCCACTTGGAGGGCCTACTATAAGCTTACTATTTGGAAGGAGCTTGGGGGTCTACGTGCATCAAACTTTTTTCTATACTACTGTGCCATACACTGTAGTAAACTGTTTCAATGGGGTTCTGTAATTCACACTTCTCCTGCTCACTCCTATTACCCCCTCTGGCTGTCCTTAGAACAGTGGATCTGTCACCAGCATGGCCTCACCTTAGGTAGTTTATTGTATGCCAAGCCATCCAAGCGTCTTAAACCACTTTGGGCCTCCCATATGTTTTAGTCCCTCAAGGCCCTTCATCAGATTTATTCCTATCTGGGTCTGGATCCTAGTAAAGCTATTGCTCAACTGCTCATGGGTAACCTGCACTTTCGTATAGCAGATCATCCGATACCACTATGTTCTGCCCACAACTTCAATGGGTTTCAGTGCCTCCTTAATCAGTGAGGGAAAACTCCTTCCTGCTGGTGAAATACAGGATAAATGTGGAATCCATATCTATCATCCTTTTAAACATATGCAGCTGGCTAGGGCAATCTCTTCCTTTTTGGGGCCTCAACTATGGTGAAGGGATCCTAGCCCCTTGTTGCAAATGTTCATAGACACTGTGGTTCAACCTCACCCTGTCTCCAAATTCTATGATTTACTTCAGCAGTGGGATCCAAGAAGCCCCAAAGGGATCTGCTTTTATTGACAACAAGAGTTGGAGCTTGGTTTGGATGAGGGAGTGTGGCAGCAGGTTTGGCAGTGTTTGTATCGATACATCAGGCTGGATCATTTTCTCTTCTTACAATACCATGTCTTACATAATCTATACTTTACTCCATCTACAGTAGATTTTATAGAGTGGGTAGATCTGCATCTCCAACCTGTATGAGGTGTGGACGCTTCAAGGGGACTCTAAAACATATTCTCTGGGATTGCCTCTAGCGGCTCCATTCTGGCAAGCAATCTGGGATTCTTTAGAGCCACTCTTGGACCTGGATCAATATTTTACCCCTCAGATATGCCTGGTGGGCCATTTTCCAGCAGACGTGGCTGGTTGTTGTAAGGCTTTTCTGTCCTTGATCTTGGGTGTCGCTAAACTAATTACAGCCCGACACTGGCTGGATAACTCAATTCCCCTCTTAGAGAATGGCATTTGGAAGTAATCCAAGTTCTTGAAATGGAGAAACATATTGCCCACCAGTAGGTTTGTCAGGAGGGATTTATGAGTAGATGGGGTCTCCTGTTAGCTCTTTTACCCATATTACAGGTTCCCTAGGGGGGCACTTGTGAGATATGGATGGCTGACTCCCCCCCCCGTTGGAGGGGGCAGAAGCACCCGGCTCCCACATTATTCCTCCCCTTCTGGTTTCCTTTTTATCTAGCGTTTTCTCTTTCCCATGGGATTTTGCTCCTTATTGTGCTCCTGGGGGTGAGAGAGCTTGGGGGGTTTGGTGGGGGGAGGACAGGCTGTTTGGGATGTTTGTCAGTATTGATTTTAGTATCTGATCTTGCTGATCTGTTTATGACTATAGTTATTATGTGTTTGTAGCTGTTCTTCAGATCTATGTAATGTGTCAGCTGTTGCTTAATGGTTTGTTTTTCTGTTGTTAAAAAATGTTAATAAAGTATATTAAATTGAAAAAAAAAACACATAAGAAAAGCATTTTGGAACAGCCCCAGCCCATTAGTTTGTCTTCTATGGCTTTACCTTAAAAATCATAACAGGTAAATCCCATTCTTAGCAACGCTGCCCACCCTACTCCCAGCCTGAGAACCTCCTTGAGTCCCTTTGTTTGAAATAGAAATATTATCAGATGCCATACTGTGCAGCAATCCTCATCCTTTTAATTTCACTGCCGGGCCTGCATTCTGGTTTCTTGTCCCATAAGTGCTTTGAGCACAGCTGCACAGAGCACTACTGGAATGAGAAACTGGCATTCTGATCCAGTGGTGAAACTAGAAGGATGAGGATTACTGAGCAATGTGGTAGCCACTGAAAATATTACTCATTCAAATTTGGTGGCCCAGGAGAGTCTCAGGCTGGGGTGGGGAGGGTGATGGGGCTGAGATGGATGGGATGGATTTTTTTTACTTTCTAATACTAAGAACTCAGGAGTTAATTGGCAACTTTCTCTGGTTTGTTAGTCCCAGCCCTAAAATTAACATTTTTCCTTACCTGAGTGCTTGGGAGGGGTTGCTGACTGCTACTATACCAAAGCCCCACAACTGCCGCCTCAGAATTTCTGCAGAAATAGGAAACTAATGCTGCAGAAGTTCTGTATCAACAGTGGGACTTGCTGCAGAATTTAGACCCAAATTGCTGCAGAAAATCAGGACCTTGGTCATCACGTATTGGTAGCAACTGTGGCAGATAAGTCCCCATCTCACACACAGGCGCTTTCTCATTTTTACGAGATCATTTATTTTATTACCTAATGCACCTGAGAATAATTATTTCTTATATAACCATAGCTCTGTTTTTCCCCCTGATAGTAGTGGTAGTAGTAGCAGTGGGGAATTGATCACTTTGGACTGCCTGGTGCTCTTGTTCTTTTACAGTGATTTGAGTTGCGTTCCATACCGAGACCTGTTGCTATACTAAAATAATTGGTGACATACAAATAACACACTGACTCCTTCTACAAAAAGTCAGACTCAGGAGACTGGTTTAAAAAAAGTAGAGACTGGGACTTGCCTCCCTTTGGACTGCATCATCATCATCCTGGGAGTGGGTGGAAGGTGCAGCCAGTACATCATGTCATCACGAACTGGTAGCAACTGTGGCAGACAAGTCCCTGATCTCACTCAGAGTCGCTTTCTCATTCTGACAAAATAATTTATTTTATTACCTAATGCACCTGACAATAATTATTTCTTCTATAGCCAAATGGTAGACTACTTCTGACTTTCCCCTTATTGTAGTAGGCGGGGGAAGTAGCAGACTGCAGTCTTGAAGTGGTAGCTGGATGACTGGCTCTCTTTGACTGGCTGCCCTCTGCTCTTGCCTGGTGCTGTTTTTGTGTCCCTGACTTCTTCATCATTTAACTATTTAAAACACATCTGGTGCCTGCCTGCCTGTACCTGTTGAGAAATAGAAATCACTACTGTTGATAATGTAACTTATACACAGTATTAGTATTACTTTCTTAAAGGTCAGAAAGAGAAGGGTGATTAGAGAGCATTCTCTACTACTAAACAGTGGTTTAATTGCTTTTTTTCTACAGATATGTTGATTAAAAGCAGTTTAAAATGACTTTTTAACATCCGGTTACCATGAAACAATAAAGGTCATAAAAGGTTTGGATAAGGATATAAACCTTTTTTTGCTTACCAGAACCTTTTAGAACCTCATAACCTTTTTGAGGGTCTCCTGTCCCTACTTTATTCATTGCAACTGAGCACTGGGGGCACAATCCCTGGTGTCAGTTTATTGATTTTTGTATATTCAGACACCAGCATGCCCACCCCTGGTGTCAGTTTATTTCCAGTTCCCCTCCATACATCCCCCATAACTAATTTTTTGAACTGGTAACACTGGGGGACAAATCCCCAGTGTCAGACATCACAAGCTCTCCATCCAGCAGTGTGGGACACCAGGATTCCCACTACTGCTGCCTCCAACTAGCATGATGACACTGGGGTGCCCAGTCTGCAGTGTCAGAAATTGTTACTGTCCAGTAAAAAGGAAAACCATCCCCCAATGTTTCTGTGTTTTCTTAAACCTGAAATGAAGGAAATGGTCCCTCATAGTCTGCTGCCATCTGCATACCCCTATCCCAACCCTCCCACTCAGCACCCAGGACCCACAACCCTCCTTACCCTATATTTACCGAGCTGAGGTCCAACACTGTAATCTTCTCTGGATTGAAGACATGTCTTCATTCTTCAATGCCAAACAGGGAACTGAGGAAAACAGGTAAGTGCCATAAAATGCATTCCAAAGATGTTTTGAACTTATCTTCATAACTTGGGAATTTTTTTCACAGACTTTTCAAAATGGCCTTTTTGGGACCCCACTGCATGAACACTGGTGGTGAAATTACATTACTTGGGGCAGGAAAGTGATTTCATGGTCACTGTGTGAAATCATCTTTTGGGATAATTTCACACCAGTGTTCATGAGGTGGGGTCCCAAAAAGGAAATGTTGAAAATTTGGTGAAAATTTTGAAATCCCCACCAAAATGTGATTTTGTACCACCACAATCCATTGTGTGCCACAGGTGTGAAAACACAGTTTATCCAGGGTTTGAAAAATGACAGCTACAGTACCACATTTATGAGGTGGTGTAAAAAGATGGCTATGTTGAACATTTGGTGTCATAATATTTAAAATTTCCAAAGTTATGAGCGAACATAACAACATTTCGGTGTATGCACATAACTGTCATTTTTACATATTTTCTCTAAATTTTCAGTGCAAGGAGGTCATGGGTGCATTAAGGAAGCCTTCCCCAGAACTGGAGTGCAGCCCCCCTCCGACACATGCAGCAAACAGGTACGGCTCTGTCCTGATCCTCGACAGCTCAGCTCAGCAGTGAGAAAAAGGCTCCAATTTTGAAATCCAGTAGGCAGACTAATGGAGATTGTTTTTTATTCCTTGCTCCTAGCGTAAACTCTCCATAGATTGCGAGGAGGTTGTAAGGGCATTAAGGAAGCCCTCCCCCAAACCAGAGTGCAGCCCCGGACACACGCAGCAAACAGGTATGGCTCTGTCCCGGTCCTCAGCAGTGAGAAAAGGGCTCCAATTTTGAAATCCAGTCGGCAGACAAATGGAGATAGTTTTTATTCCCTACTCCTAGTGTAAAGTACTGATTATTTCTCCAACAGCAGGAAGCTTTAATTCATGTGTGCTGCATGCCTTTAAATAAAAAACAAAATAATAATGTTGTTGGGTGGATTTGCCCACATGTAGCAGGGTGCTTTAACCAGTTAGTTGCTTCAATCCAAATTAATTGTAACGGCGATGTACTCAAGTAAAAATCTGCCTATCGATGTAATCATTTAGCTGCTCACAATCCTGTTGTAGTACTGTGTTTTAAATATGTTGCAGCTTCAATTCGAATTAATTTTTAGTGGAAAACAATTGTTAGCCTAATCCTGCAATGTATACGGAATTGTGCTTAAGGCAATCATTTTTAGCTTGGCCCTCCCACACTCTTACCTATATTAATCTTGTTCTGAGTTTCCATGGATCACAGGAGGTTGTTAGGCATTAAGGAAGCCTCCCCCAACCGGAGTGTGGCCCCTCCCAACACACACAGCAAACAGGTACGGCTCTGTCCCGGTCCTTGGCAGCTTAGCTCAGCAGTGAGAAAAGCCCCGGTGATGCTTCACGTCAGCTACCCCACCACCCCCACCACTACCCTTAGCTAACTTCTAGTTATATAGGCTGGATCACATGCGGTCTCAGAACCAATCAGCTCACTTTCCCATTTGCAGGCTATACCGTGTATCCACTAGAGGCCACTACGCTAAGAACACAGCATAAAAAAAAATACTGTCATTTTAGCCCTCACACTGCTGCCTCTCCATTATGTTACCACTGGTCCTAATAACTTTCTTTATTATCACCCCCTGGGTGTCCCTCCTGCCGTCTAACTACCCTACCCTGCTGGACTGCCAGGTACCATGTGTCAGGCTCCCAATAAACATTGTTATCTCTGGTACTATAGTTGACTCACACCCCGGCTGCCACTTCCACACACTATCAACTGGCCCCGGTGACCTCCCATCTACCTTCCAAACTAGCTACCTAGTCCATCTGCCCCGTGCTTGGAGGCCAACAGCTTCTACAGCCAAGCCTTATACCACCCCCAGAAAGCTTCACTGGGTTGCACAAAATGCCAAACTCTTGGTCACTCTACTAATACTCCTTGGAGGTGATATTGATTCTAACCCCGGACCTACCCTCCATCACACCCCGAACCCTTCCATACCACTCCACCTTCCCTCAGACCTAAAACCGATGCACCTCAATATTTGTAGCCTTCTACGTAAAATAATCTTGCTCCAACCTCTTGCCTTGTCCCTTAGCCCAGATATCCTGAATATCTCAGAAACCTGGCTGAAGCCACACAACCCTGACACTGAATTCACTATAACCAACTATAAACTCATCCGGCATGACCAAAAGGGCAAAAAAGGGGTGGCATAGCCATGTACATTGCCTCCACCATCCAGTTTTCCCCGGTTGCCCTATCTCTGCCTTCGGAGTCCTTTGACACCCTAATGGTAAAACTCTCCATCCCCCATTCTATTCCAATTTACATAGCGGGTACCTACTGCACTACTGACACCAACATACCTGCAATACTGGATCACCTGGGCACACTAAACTCCCTGGCAGCTGGAGGTGAGCTCCACATACTTAAGGATTTTAACCTGAACTGGCTTGCTGGGGCTCATTCCAAGCTTCAGGACAAGGTGACAGCCAAAAACCTAACTAAACTAATCTCCGAGCCCACTTGACTAAACCACAAAACACAGAATCACACTCTCCTAGATTGGTCCCTCACCCACACCCCCATAGGATCCTAGCCTCAGGCCTCATTCCGGTTGCCCTTAGTGACCACCATGGAATCTACTCAGTAAGCAAAATCTTCAGACCAAAAGCTGCCTCTCCCAGAATCATTATGACCAGATTCTTCAAATCTCTGGACCTCCCCTCATTACTAAATGATTTGGGCAATTCTGACTGGTCGCGCATTAGTCAATCCACCTCTATAGATGAGACCCTGCTGATCTTTAAATCCAAGTTCACTGCCATCTGGGACTGTAACACCCCCCTCAGAAGAACCAGGGTCAGAGGTACTCACCTCCCATGGATCTCACCTGAAATCCTAGCCCTACTTAGTATCAGAGATAAGGCCTGAAAAACCTTTGAGACTTCCAGTTATCCAGCTGACCTCCAGCTTTATCATGAGCTTTGCAATGCTAGTACTAGGAAAATCTGCCAAGCAAAAGCTAACTATTTCAAAGGCGCATTCAACTCCACCTCCCATCTCCCGACCAAATTCTGGAAAGTGGTCAAGTCACTTCTCAGCCCCCCATTGCAGCCCTCCCACTCCTTCCCTGCAGGTAGATGGACTCACCATCACCGACGCCCTGGAAGTGGCCACACTGTTTAACTCTCACTTCACAACCAGCCATGCTACTCCCCTGTCCACACCTCACCCTGCTCAGCACCCCACCCCCTTCACCCCAGCTAGTGGCACCACTCCAGCTCACTCTTTCTCCTTCTTGCAGGTCATGCCAGATGAGGTATATAATGCACTGGTTGCCCTTAATCCAAGTATGAGCAAATGCCCCACCAGGTTGGACTCCAAAATGCTCCACCTACCAGCCCCTGCCATAGCCAAACCCCAGGCCTCCTTTTTTAACCTCTCTTTCTCCTGTACTGAAGTCCCCTCTGAATGGAAACATGCCACAGTAATTCCGTTTTCCAAGGGTGGTGATGCCTCAAACCCAAATAACTACCAGCCCATCTCCCTCCTACCGATCCTGGCAAAACTACAGGAGCACCTGGTACTCTCTTGCCTATCTCCCTTTCTGGATTCCTCCTCCTTTTTCTCTCCCTACCAGTCCAGCTTTAGGAAATCCCACTCCACCACTACCTCCCTTCTCAGACTTACTGACTCCATCCTCACTGGGATGGATGCTGGCCACATCACAGCTGCCATGTTCATCAACCTGGCCAAAGCATTTGACACAGTCTCCCACTCTCTACTCCTGGCCAAACTCACCAACGCTGGTCAGTCCAGTTGGGCCACATCTTGGTTCCACTCGTACCTTGCAGGCAGGTCCCAATCCATCTGTATTAGTTCTTCCACCTCGGCACCTCTCCCAGTCACCACAGGAGTACCGCAAGGTTCTGTCCTAGGCCCTCTCCTGTTCTCGATCTTTCTGAACAACATGCCCTCTGCCTGCCCACACACCTCAATCCACATGTATGCGGATGACACTGTGCTGTATACATCCAGCCTCTTGACCTCAGAGGTCATGACCAGACTGCAGCAGGACTTTATCACAGTCCGGCATTGGCTTCGTTTAAATCACCTCCTTCTTAATGCCAAGAAAACGGTCTCGTTAACCTTTGGCACAAGGCACAGACTTTCTAGGCTTCCCTCCCCAATCACATTCCACACTCTGGAAGGGACACTCCTGGAGGACCGTACCTCCTTCAGATACCTCAGAGTCTGGCTTGACCAGCACCTCAACTTTTCCACACACATTGACTCCATACTCAAGAATCTGCACTCCAGGCTTGGTGCACTTTACCAGAATCGTGACAGCATCCCTGTACCTGCCCGGAGGGCCATTGTGCAGAAAATGATCCTCCCCATCTTCGACTATGGGGACATAGTCTACATTGCCGGCCCTAAGTCAACCTTAGCCAGACTGGACTCTCTTTTCCCTTCTTTCTGTTGCTTTGTCCTGAACTGTCCTTACTGCACACACCGCTGTGCCCTATACCAGTCTATGGACCTCCCCTCTCTAGATAATTGTAGACAGTTCCACTGCGCCAAAATCCCAGCCAGATTTTGGTCCCAACAACTCCCCTCCTACCTCACTGCAGCACTAGCCAACCCCTGTACCCTAGCATACTCTGTCAGAAACTTAGACCCTCAGTCCCTAGCTGTCCCACATAGGTCCACTACTGCCAGTCAGGCAGCATTCAGCTACCGCATACCAACATTGTGAAACTCCCTCCCAGCAAACATTCATCACTTCTCCTCCCCCTTGCACCTTAACTCCTTGCTTCAAGCTCATTTTGCCCTACCTGCACATGTGTCTAGACAGTTTCTCAGTTCACCGAGTGAAATGACTGTGTATGTCCGCACTTAGTACTGCAATTAACCTGTGCCTGTAACTACTGTTCTCTCACTTCACTTTGCCTTTACCAAGACTAATTATTAGAGTTCACCACTATGTATCTACTTGTATTATGCAGTGTGTTGTCTATTCTACTGTTTTCCTAACCCACTATGTCTAGCTACCGGGACCAAATGTTAGTGAATCCCCATTATGTATTTCACTTGTTTCATGCTGTCTTCAACTGTTGTCTATGTTCCCTTCCCCCAGGAAGCATCTGGAATTGAGCATTAGCCTATTCAACATGCCTTCCTGGTTAAATGCTTAAATAAATAAATGAATGATCTCACCTCATGAACAATGTTGGTGAACATTTTCAAATCCCACCCAAAAGGTGATTTTGCCAAGTGACCATGGAATCGCCTTTTGTGTCAGATTTGCATAATTCCACCAAAATTGTTCATGAGGTGGGGTCTTAAAAAGCCCATATTGAAATCTGGTGTTAAAATATGCAAAGATGGTAACATTATGCAACAAAGTTGGAAACTCCACTGAAATACATTGAACTGCCCTTACTTTAGTTTCTCATATTGCAGTTGCCAGTTCCAGCTTCGACTGGAGAGTGGATCTTCACCCTGGGACCTCTTCAAGTGAGCAAGAGGATGTGTGAGGAGTTTGAGGGAGGGGTGCAGTGTAGTGGGTGCAGAGTGGGAGGTTGTGGTGGGGGGTTGGATCAGCAAGGGACCACTTTCCTTTTACAGGTTTTAAAAAAAAGACATTGAGGGACCATTTTCTTTATTACAGGCAGGATGATGATTGGAGTGAGGAGACACTAGACACCAGGGAAACAATGAAAAATATGGGGATGGTGATCACAGGGGTGGGGATGCCGCTAGACATCAGGGAAAAAATTAAAAATATGGGTGCAGCAATTGGAGGGGTGTGGGGTTCCACTAGACACCAGAGAAACAATAAAACATAAGGTTATGGCAATCTGAGGGTAGGGGGTGCCACTAGACACCAGGGAAACAATAAAATAGAAGGGTATAGCAATTGGAGTGGGGTGCCACTAGGCATCAGGGAAACATTGACACATAGGGGAATGAAAATCAAAGGTGGGGTGCCAATAGTCACCAGGGAAAGATTAACTATTAATGAGGACAGTGATCAGAGACTGGGGGAGGGGTCCCACTAGACACTAGAAATATTAAAAATTTTGTATGAATGGCAAAAAAGCCCACACAAAAAAGTGAAAGTGAGTCACAAAAAAAGATTTAAAATAAAAAAAAAAAACATTTGGGGGGGCATGTCTCCAATAGTAAGTTCAGAATCCACCTAACGGATTCCAAATAAGCAAGATACAAGTGTTGGTGTAGCTGCAGGATGTTGTTTTTGTGGGTTTTGAATTTTTGTTTCTTTCCACAAAAATGGAAAACAAGATGGCAGAAAATGAAAAAGGATTTTATCCTCTCATGAGCAAATGAAAAAGGATTATTTTTTCATTTCATACAGTGAACTTAAAGTACTTACTGAGCATGCACAGAACCAATTTTTCAAAATTCAAAATTAAATACCTTTGGAATGGATTAATATTTTTCCACCAAACAAGCAAAGGCACATTTGTTGGCCACCACTTTTGTACCTTGAAAATGTCAGACCAAAATTCTAAACCATCTGGGCGCTAGCCAAATTAAAAGAAAAACTGGCAAAACCAATGGGAAGAACACACCTGAAAATTCACTTTTTGCACTATCCAGAACTCAGAATCTGCACATCTCGCCAGAATAAAACATGACACATCCACAGATCTACAACATGAGACTATGCATGCACAATGTCATGCAAATCCATTGAACAGTTGCGATGTTATACAAGTACAAAAACTGGGGTTTATTTATTTATTTATTTATGAGTTTTACCAGGAAAGCATACTAAGCAACATGCTCAATTCCAGATGTGACCTGGGGGCTGAGACCCACATACATGAATTGAAATTGCTTAGACAGTACAAAGTGAGCAAATGCATATACATACATTATGGGAGAAAAATACAGGCAAGGGTATTTTACATACAATTGGCATAAACAGTATAATAACACGGGGGGTAGAGTACTGTACAATACGTATTAGTTTAACAACAGTGACATTTGGTAATATTCTTAGTTGAAACAGGAACAGCTGGAGGTGAAGAGTGTCCTGAGTAATTGGTTGCATAGGTGGGTGTTTGGTGCGTGCCTAATGGGGGCAGGTAGGGCGTTCCAGGACTGAGGGATGCGGTAGTTAAAAGTGGCCTGGCCTTTGGATGTGCACATGAACGGGACATGGAACAGTTTAGGGTCTGACCTTCTAAGGGAGTAAATAGATAACGATTGTTGGGAGAGAACAGAGGTCAGGTAAGGGGGAAGGGAGTGGGAACAATATTTGGCAGCGAATCTGGCACAGTTGGATTGTCTGCAGACATGAAGGGATGGTAGGGTTAGCGAACTGTAGAGGTCACAGTGGTGTGTTGATTGGGGGCAGCCAAGGATGAAGCAGCAGAAGGAGTGGAATAGGGTGTCTAGACTGGCATGGGCAGACCCGGGGGCGATGGAGTAAACTATATCACCATAGTCAATTACGGGAAGGATCATTTTTTGCACTATGGCATGTCTTGTCTGTGTGCGGAGGCAGCTTTTGTTATGGTGCAATGCGCCAAGTTTAGGGAGCAGCCGCTTGTGTAGGGAGGTGATGTGGGCTGAGAAATCTAGGTGTTGATCTAGCCATACTCCCAGCTATCTGAAGCTTGTACAATTTTCCAGGGGAGTTCCGTCCAGAGTTTTGAAAGGGGTGCAGGGGGCTTGACGGGATAGTCTTTGTGGAGTGCCGAAAGTTAGGGATATGGTTTTTTGGGGGTTTAGAAACAGCTGGTTGGACCTAAACCAGTTCTGGATGGCATTAAAGTCCTCTTGGAGACAGGTATCTACACCGATTGCTGTGGGACCTGATGTGTATAGGACAGTGTCATCTGCGTACATCTGAATGGAGGAGTGGAAGCATGCTGCTGGGAGATCATTTAAAAAGACGGAGAAGAGTAGTGGACCCAGGACTGAGCCTTGGGGTACCCCTGCAGGGACAGGCAATGGGGGTGAGGTGTGAGAGGATATTTTGACTACTTGTTTCCTGCCTACTAGGTAGTCATGGAACCAATTTAGTGGCCTGAGTGGAGAGCCCCGCAGGTGAGTTTGGAAAGGAGTAGGAGTGGAGACGGTGTCAAAGGCTTTGGCTAGGTCAATGAAAATAGCAGATGTGATATGTCCTTTGTCCATACTCATGAGGATGTCATCTGTGACGCCGAAGCAGGAGGTGGTGGTTGAGTGGGATTTACAGGAGCCCGATTGGAAAGGGGTGAAAAAGGAGGAGGCGTCTAGGTACGGAGAGAGTTGGGACAGGACCAGTCTTTCCTGTAGTTTAGCCAGGATAGGAAGAAGGGAGATGGGTCGGTAATTCCCAGTAGAGGAAAGGTCACCTTCTTTTGGTAGGGGAATAACGGTGGCCAGCTTCCAGGCTGTTGGTATCTTGCCCAGGGTAAAGGATAGATTGAAAAGGTCAGCTAGGGGGGTGGCTATGGCTGGAGCGGAGAGGTAAAACATCTTTGCGTCCATGGACATGGGGCATTTCCCTTTGTTTTGGTTTAACGCCCATAGGGAACGGAAAACATCTGCTTGGGATACAGGGTGGAAGGAGAACAGAGTGGTTGTAGAGGCATTTTGAGGGGTGCAGGTGCGATGGGGGGGAACCGTAGGGTGAGTGTGGGGGAGGGAGGAAAGGAGCTTTTCAGCACAGTTGGCGAAGTGAGTATTAAAAGCTTCAGCTACTAGGATTGGGTCGGAGATGAGGGAATCCTGTATTTGTAGTGTCGGGGGTGCAGGTTGGGTGGTGTGGGGGGAGAGCAGGGATTTGAGAGATTTCCAGAAATCAGTTGGATGATTTATGTTTCTATTGAAGGCCGATAGGAAGTCGTTTTTATTCGCATGGGGAATGCTGGTTGTACATGCGTTATGAAGGGATCTGTAAGTATCGAGGGATGCTTGAGTGCCCAGCTTTTTGTAGGCTTTCCAGGCACGGTCTCTGGCATGGCATTTGCTGATTATAATGGCCGAGATCCAGGGGAGATGCATTCCTCAAACTCTTTTCTTGCGTAATGGTGAGTGTTTGTCCCAAATTTTGAGGAAAATTGTTTTGAAGGCCTCGAGAGCTATGTCTATGGAGGGTGCCACTGAGATGAAAGACCAATTTATTAGTCTTAGGTCTGACAGGAGGGAGGCTAGGTTAAGGGAGTTATATGACCTGGTGATTAGTGTCTTTGGGGGTGGGGAGGGCTGTGTGTATCTTCCTGACCATAAATATCATGTGATGATCACTTATGGAGTCAGGTAGGAGGCCCGCGCTTATTATCCTATGAGGGTGAGAGGTGAGAGCCCAGTCCAGCAAGGTGTGGTTTTGGGTTTTGTGATTTAGCCTGGTGGGAGCAGAAATGAGCTGAGAGAGATTTTGGGCCTTTTTTTTGGTTTTTAGGTGGGTTTTGTCTTGGCCAAGCCAGTTTATATTGAAATCACCGGTGACGTGGAGCTCACCACCAGCCGCTATAGACTGTAGGTTGCTCAGATGGGAAAGGATGTCCTTGGGGGGAGTGCAGGGGGGGCAGTATGAGCTGGCCACATAGATGGGGTTCGAGCTGGGGAGAGATGTTGATGAGTAGTGAGTCAATGTTTCCTGTGGGCATGGGGATGTCAACTACAGAGAAATGGAGACTGTTTCCGATGTACATTGCTGTGCCTCCGCCTCTCTTTTTACCTTGGCGGTCATGCCTGATTATTGTATACCCTAGTAGGGATACTTCCTAAACAGCGTGGTGCTGTTTTAGCCAGGTTTCGGATATGACTAAGATGTCTGGGAGCAGGGTTATGGTAAGCGGTTGCAGTAGGGAGAGTTTAGAGAGAAGGCTGCAGGTGTTTAAGTGGATGATGCGGAGGTCTTTTGGGAAAGAGAAAGGGGAGTGGGCATTAGAAACTGGGGGATTTGGGCTGGGGTTTGACTCTATGTCCACTGACAGGAGTAGGAGAAGGGTGAGGAGGTGTTTAAGCTTGACACAGGGCGGATTAAGGCAAGATGAAGTGATTCGAGAGGTATAGGTAGTGGGTGGGGGGTCGATAGGTGGTAGAGTGTAGGACCAAATGACCCATGAGAAACGAAGGGGGAGGTATCGAGGGACTAATGGTACTGTAGTGGGCATTTGTCATGGATTGCTAAAATGTGTGTGCATAGGAAGTGTAATAGGGTTGTGGGGTTAGATATAGGGGCATAGGTGATGGCTGCATCCTGCATGAGGGAGCAGCTTGTGGCAAGGGGGAATCAGTTGCTAGTTGGTGGAAAATGAATAAGGTAGGTAGCAGCAGCATCCTTGCTTGGGAAATAATTAGGGGGAGTAGATTATGGTTGAGGGCCCTCTGGTGGTCGCAGCTGATAAGCTGCAAGTGGAGAAGTGGGCTGATAGGTTTTCGAGAGTCATGATTGGAAAGACTGGGGAGGCTAACTGCAACTAGCATACTGTGGGAGTTCCCTGGAAATTACAGTACATTCATAAAATGCAGTAAAAGCTTCCACGAGTGAAAATTGATAGGGTTACAAAATTGCTTTTACTAACGTAGCATGCATTAAAGCACCGTTTAAAAGCCATGAGGTTATGGTTGAACAGAGCTAGCTTCTTAAGGTACCATTCAAAAACACTATAAGAGTAACCATGGCAGGACTTTCACTGAGTTAAAAAAAATTATCAGCACACCTGTGCCAACTCTTTAAACAAACAGGAATACAATATTTTACAAAACAAGCAGGCACTGCAGGGTGCAGAGCAAGCAGGCACCAGAGCTTCCTTCTCAGGCTGAAATTATGTTTGAAAATGGCGCCTTAGGCGTCCGAAATCGATTCTTCATACCTGGGCTTAGGGGGTTCTGTCCTTGGGGAGTTGTTGGGAGGGCTGTCTGCGCTCCTGGCCCTCGCGACCCTAACCCTCATCTGGGCTTCGGGGAAGGGGTATCCATCCTCGGGGAGTTGTTGGGAAGGGCTGTGCTGCGCTCCTGGCCCTCGCGACCCTAACCCTCATCTGGGTTTTGGAGGGGGTATCCGTCCTCGGGGAGTTGTTGGGGAGGGCTGTGCTGCGCTCCTGGCCATGTTAAATTGCCTACTCAACCCTAAAAATAGTGCCTAACTGTGCCACTATTTGTATGCCCACATGTGTATATAACTAAATATATATATAAATATATATATATATATATATATCTAAATGTGGATGAATTAGATGGGGGAGAGGATTGGGACCATTGGTTGTTCAGGTAGGAGTTGACTGCGCTTCTGACTTGCAAGTAGTTGCAAAGTTGTGGTCTGAGAGGTGATACTTGTCTTGCAGGCTCTTGAAAGAGTCCATCTGAAGGGAAACTGCCATCAAGAGGTCCTGCACTGCCCAGATTTCCCTGTCCATCCAAGCTGGCCAGTGCACATTCTTGTATTTTATCTGTATCTATTGGTTGTCCCACAATGTAAAGAGGGAGGGACCTCATGAGGGGGAATTTTAGGAGCCTGGGAAGAGCATGCCAGGACTGGAGAGACCCTGGCATTGGTGAGGAGAGTTTCATGTGGAGCACTTTTGTCCCATAGAGTAGATCCCCTAATCAGACTTTCTCAAAAACTGGCATCTCTAAATGAATCCACTGGGGGCCCTTGAGCAGGGGGATTGTCAGCCAATATAATGTCTGGGCACCCAGAAAGGCATGCTGATGACACAGCATCCATGGGAGCTCATCCATCCACCTTCCAATGTGTACAGAGCTTAGCTCTAGTATACCTGAACAGTCTATTTTAGCAAACTTGGGTTTCAGAATGGACACTGGGAGGTGGGAAAGGCAGTGCATGAGCTTTGGGGGCAACATCATTTTATAGACTAGCGACAGTCTAAGCAATTTCCATCTCTGCATGTCAACCTTCCATTTGACTTTTAGGGGAGGGAGGCTGGCTAAGGCCCATTGAGAAGGGTTTGAGATGAGCTTGATGCCTAAGTAAGTGATGCCCTATGGGGCCCATTTCATGCCCAGAGTTCAGAATAGGGTCTCTGGGCAGCTGCTGCTGAGGAGCATGACTGTGGTCTTTTAGTGATTTACCCTGAGGCCAGAGACTTTGAAAAATCAGGCTAGAGTATCCAGTATAAGATCTAGGGCACTGTGAGTCTCCCTTGTAAGCATCAGCAAGTTGTCTGCATAGAGTAGCATCTTGATCTTGTAGTCCTGAAGTTGGAAACATCGAAACATAGAAGTTGATGGCAGATAAGGACCATGTGACCCACCCAGTCTGCCCATTTTGCCTACCTATTTCAAAATCACAGATCCTAGTTGATCTGCAGCTCACCCTTTCCTTCCTGTCTCTAAAGCACCCTTATGTCTATCCCATGCATTCTTGAATTCCCCTAACTGTATTTGCCCCCACCACCTCCCTAGGGAGGCTGTTCCAAGCACCCACCACTCTCTCAGTGAAAAAGTACTTCCTCATGTTGCCCCTGAACCCCCTAACCTCATCTCGTGCCCCCTTGTTCTTGCACATCTTCTTTTTTGAAAGATGCTACTCTTCTGTACCTTGTTTAATACCCCTGAGGTACTTGAACGTTTCTATCATGTCCCCTAACTCTCTCCTCCAGGGACTCCATATTGAGTTCCCACAGCATCTCCTCATAGGGCTTTTCATGGAGACCCTGCATCATCTTTGCAGCCTTTCTCTGGACTGCCTCCATTTTGTCAATGTTTTTCCGGGAGATGTGGTCTCCAGAACTGGACCTTGTACTCTAGCTGAGATCTCACCAGTGATCTGTACAGTGGCATAACCACCTCCTTATTTCTGCTGGTGATACCTCTTCTTACAATATGTACCCCAGCATCCTACTGGCTTTCCCCACAGCCTTTTCACATTGCTTGGTCACTTTTAGGTCACCTGATATGAGTACCCCCAGGTCCCATTCCTGTTTGGTGGTTGCCAGTACCTCCCTCCCATTTTGTACTCCTCCCTTGGATTGCTGCTCCTCTCTCTAGAAGTTAATGGTTATTGATGTACTCAGAGTGGTCCAACACCCCTCCATTTGGAGAATAGGATGACCAGGGTATGAAGGTGATGAGAACACATGAGGCCATATATGAACCCTACTTTAGAGGTGTTAATGATGGAGGGGAGGTGAGGTGCTTCTCAAGTCTTTTGGCAAGAGCTTTGGCCAGGACCTTAATGTTCACATTTATTTGTGAGAATGGGTGATATCTAGCTAGTATGGAGGTGTCCTTTTCTTTTTTCAGTAGGACAATGAAGGTGACCTCTCTCATCATAGACAGAATAAGGGACTTCAGCTTGGCCTCAGAAAAGACCCTCTGGAGGATGAGGCAAACTACTTTTGATAGATTAGCTGAAGGAAATCTGCTGGGAGCCCATCACAGCTCATGACCTTCTTGCTATTCAGTTGGGCAAGTGCTGCCTCCAACTCTTGAACCATGATTGGTTCCTCCAGTGATGCTGCTATCTCCTTTTTCAGTTACAGCATCGAGCTTTTGGCCTGGAAGGTCTGTATGCTGGGTCTGGAGGGGTGGCTAGATGATGTGTATAGGGACTCATAGAAGGAGCACGTTACTTCATTTAGATCTGCAGGTGCAGTTATGATCCAGCCATTGGGGTCTTTGAGAGAGGTGGTATTGTACTTAGCTTAGTGTGGTGCAGGTAGTACACCTAATGCCACATTTTCTGACTTTTACGGCTTTGAAACCCTAACCAATTCATTAATATAGGCTTTTGCAGTCAATTTATAGATATACAAACAGCACCCAAATACTGTCCCCCTTATCCACAAAAGCCCTCTATATGCTAACATTATCTGCATTGTCTTATATGATGAACTACTTTAGTTAGGAAGTGTGTGTGTGTGTGTGTGTGTATGTGTGTCTGTGTGTGTGCTACAAGCACACCATAGTGCCTGTTCAAGCTAACTATTGAAATAACTTAATTTTCCTGCAGAGTTTGATCTTTACCGTAAAGCACTGAGGTTCCTTTATTGTTTACAAGCAACTTTATACACTGCACACAAAGACAATTAATTAACAGAGAAAAAAATATTAAGGAACTCCCCTGTGATCTTTAGATCCTTTCTGCTGAGTCAAAGTTCCAGTTGGTTTAGGATCAGGGCTGTAGTTTTTTCTAGACCTGTGAAACACAAATAAAACATCTATTGTAATTCATTCCATATTCATGACCGCATTTTAATTACTATGCCACAGCACTTGACAGTGCAGAGAATAATGCCCCGCCAGGTAACCTGAAAATAACCATATGTGCTTCTAAATAATGATCATTCTTGTCTTAGATGACATTTCTGAGGACTGAATTGGCCCCCTGTGCTTCACACCAGGACTCTAACTGCTGCACACCTGAGCATAAAGAAGCAGAACTGTCAAGCTGTCTACTGACCAGAATTGCAAGCAACTTAATCCACTTACCAACCAGTATCCTGCTAGCATTAACAGGAAGAAAACACACACTAATTATATGCTGCCGCTCTCTATTAAAAGCCAGAGATGCCCACTGCAAATCCTAATAAAGAGAGCAAGTTGAAGCATCTTTAAAGAAAGCTTAGCCACTGTGAAACAAAGTGGTGAATGCATTAACAAAACAATGGGCTTCACAAATGTACAAATTAAAAACTAACCGGAACTGGCTGTACATGTACTGATGACAGGGAGTAGCATCTAAATTGTATGGGGTACAAGCTGGAAGACAATGAAGCAGTTCATGCCTGTGAATATAAGTGCAATAGAAATACCACCCTTAATAAGGGACTAGAATTTGGGTTTACATAAAGGATAAAATGGACATGGCAATCTAAAATGGAGCAAAATGAATCCTGCTGCTATTGCATTTGTCTGCTATACTTTTCTAATTAAAGTACCTCTATTAAAATGCAGGTTTGAATTATGCAACTCGTGGATGGTACTGTCTGTGTGCAGCATAGCACATCTATGGCCTACAAGTGGACCCAGGCTGGACAGTGACCCTCTCCTCAAATTCAAGGGCATGCTGCATCAGATAGACTATATGTGCTCCCCGAGTGCCTGTGGCTTGCAGTGTCTCCACCCACCTCTGGGGTTTGCTGGGGTCGATGTCCTTTTTATAGGCGATAATTGTGCGGTGTTTAGTGACCCTCACAAACTCATTTGTGCAGCACTAACATGCTGAATATTGCATTATGCACTGCTTCCCCATCTCTTCACACTGTATACATTACCTCTGTGCAAGGGTGCAAATGATCTTTGCACATACAATGGTACTCTTTGAATATATGAGTTTGGCACTAACCCATATGCTAAGTGGGCACAAATCACTTTGCACCCAGCACAATGCTTTGAATATCTCGCCCCAGATATTTTACCAAGTATGTCCTCCAAAATCACAGAACAGCCGAGTTCCAAGTATGTGCTCCAGAATAAATAATTCTACCTAATCTTCATCAGCAGCAGGCCTTGGAGGTAATCTAGAAGACAGCCTGATGCCTTCACAGATCCTGTTCCACCAGGGAACTGCCATACAAAAAGAGGCACAGCATCCAAAATGAGAGAATAATTCTGTTGATGACATACCTATCAGCAATATAATAATATTTACAGTATCATAATGGCTAATATGTCACAGACAAGACAGCATAGATTATATATGTCAGAGTGCTGTACTAGGCTAATGGGAGAGCAGCTGCAGCAATGCCTGATGTCATCACAAGGGAGTTACACAACATTCTGACCAGAGCAATGAAGTCAACATAAGCAGACTTACAAAGAGCTAATCTGAAAGGTTCACATTTTAAAAATAGTTTGTATAAATCAGACAATAACCTGACTCAAAATATGGTATTTCTCATAATTTGTGTGGGGGGTATGACCTTTGTATCTCGTTCGTAGCTGCACCACTAATGAGTTATGGTCTTGCCCCCTTACTCGTGAATGTACATGGCATTTTCTGAGGCAGGCCTTTGCGTACCTCCTAAACTGTAAGTCCTAGTTGTAATGGGACTTATCTCTGTCTACCACTGTAGGATGAATCTGTACGCTCCTACAGTATTTACATATAGCCAACAGTTACTAATATGCACTGTCCCTTGAAACAAGGAACTTTATAGAGCACTGACCACATCACTGTTGATTAGCTGCATGAGCACCATGTGACATGAGCTTGGAAGGTCACATGACATCCACATGGGAGTGATTAGTAGTCAGGATGACTTTGTTGTTATTTGTTTATATATGTGTTTTTTGGAATAAAGGTATCCAGTATAGCATAACAGTGTTGGCTTTTCCAAGCAATAGGAGTTCATACTAAAACTCAAGACCTGTTCCTAGCTGGTGAGTTTCTTTTCTATAATTCTGAGTAAATATTGGAACACTGGGTGTCTTCAACAACCCAATGCGTGTCATCTCACAACAACGCACAGCCTGGAATGTCTTATTACAATTATAAAATGGGTACACATTTAACAAGAAGTGTAAGACAGATTTGGGGTTAAAAAACATTATAAGACACTCTTGGGGTTAAAAAACATTGTTATTATAATTTTAAAATGTATCCTTACACTGCAATGAAAATAGCCCTTCTAACATTCCTTAAACAGCTACTGACACAGTTTAGGCAACTGTTAAAAAGTGTAATATTCATACATAACTGTAGCTTATATTTCATATTTTATTCTATAATTCTCACCCTTATTTCCTTATTACTGAGGGTATTTGCATGAATACAGCCCCTCTGCCCTTTTAGCTCTGACTGCCTCCCTACACCTGACATCACAATTCTGTTTATGACATCAAAATATTTTGCTGTGAAGATAATTATGATGTCATAAACAGGGGATTGTGATGTTACATGTAGGAAACCAACCAAAGCAGATACAGTCTAGAGGACATGGATCTTGTTTTCATGCAACTGTTTTCAGTAATAAAGAAAATGGGGAATTAATTACTGAAAATATATAAAGTAATAAAGAGAATGAGATGGAGCTGAATATAAATCTTACTTTTTTCAAAGTTTTGCTAATGCAGTCAGCAGCTCTTTAAGCAGGTCACACAGGCAGTACATTTACTCAATTTGCTATTCAAAATGCACATGTAAAACAAATCAAATTATGAACTTGGGATTGTAAATATGTGAAGCTGATTGGCCAAGAGGTTTTTGAAGCCGTGATGATATTGGGCTACATCATCACGGCTTCAGAAAACCTTCAGTCACCAGCCTCCTCACTGACTGCACAGTGTTCTTAATCTCCAGCAGTCCAGAGTAAGTCAGACTTGTAGTCGGCCGCTATTTAAAAAAAAAAAAAATGAACCCTGTTTACACTGAATGAATGATATTGCCTGCTCTCTCCAGGACCCACAACTTTCAGACGGACATGAAAGACATTGTGGAACACATAAAACCAACCTGCTGCCGTTCGCAAGCTACACTGAGCAGATGACCGTTCCCATGTCTCACAGGCACACGCAGATTCAAAACGGCATCACTAGACACACTTGTCCTCTCAATCCTGCTGCTTCCTAATCCAGTGGTATTGGTCTTTGGCTTCATTTGCTCTTTAGAATCTCATTACCACGATCATCTACTGCGGGGGCAGACAAAGACACTGTTGCAGAGTTCACAGGTCACACCATCACAACACTATTACCTCTTCTGTCAGCTCCAACTACAACAGCGCCACCTGCTGTCTTCTAGAACTATTTTTTTGAAATGTATTCCTACACTACCAAAAAAGCTTTTTTTAACAGGTTTAAAGGGTGTTTTTTTTTAATCTTTTATTTATAAAACCATTACTCCTGTTCATAATAGCAATAAGGTACTCCAGGGTGTGGTATATCATGGGATATCGTCACTTCTTGGGTCGTTGGACGCACTCAACCTGCAGCCTCATGCACAACCACCCGAGGCGTGATGATATCCCATGATATACCACACCCTGTCATGCCTTATTGTTTAATTCATACATTATGCCATCTGTTACCAACCTTTATACCTCATTATTTATACCTTATTACTTGATAACCAAGGAGCAGAGAGAGGGAGAAAGAGGAAAGAGAACAGTTGAGGTAAAGGGGGAGGGCATAAGGACATGATATAGTTAGGTGGCAGTAAGAAACGGAGGGCCACGTGTGCAAATGCTCAAAGTCTAGGCAACAAGATGGCAGACTTAGAGGCCACCATGGCAGCAGGAGACCTGGACATAGTAGCAATTATAGAGACCTGGCGCAATGAAAACCAGGATGTGGATGTAGTTATACCTACATATGCTCTATTCAGGAGGGACAAGGTAGGAAAAAAGGGAGGAGGGATGGCTCTTTATGTGAGTAAAAACATAAAGGCCATGGAAGTATAGGGGGTTCAGGGAAAACTGGAGGTACTTTGAGTCACCCTAGAGACAGGGAGGAGGGCCACTGTATGAATAGGGGTGATCGACAGACCTCCATCACAGGGGGAATAGGAAGATAAGGCTATGATAATAGCAATCCAAGGGATGGAAAACAAGGGCATGGTTCTGTTAATGGAGGACTTCAATCTACCAGATTTGGATTGGAGACTCCCTACTGCAGCAACAGTTAGAAGTAGGGAAATCCAATACTCCCTGTAGAGGACATTCCTAAGGCAACTAGTTAAAGAACCCACTCATGAGGGGGCAATACTGGACCTTGTATGGTCAAATAGGGACAGTGTCACTACGTTGCAGTGGAAAGTCACCTGGGGACCAGTGATCATTGTACAGTGTGGTTCAGCATAAGGACAGGGCCAAAATATAACCACACTGAGATGAGAGTCCTGGACTTCAGCAGGGCTGATTTCAAAAAAATGGGAGAGTGTCTCAGGGAAACCCTATCTGAAACAGGGAAAATGGGTGGAGTAGAGCAAACATGGGTGGAAATAAAAAAGGCAATTGAGAAGACAACTAATCTTTGTGTCAGGCAGGTCAAAAAAAGCAAGAGAAAAAAAGAGGTCTTTTCTGTACTCCAGTGAAGTAGCAGAGAAAAATAAGGAAAATAAGCAGGCATTCAAAAGGTACAAGTCAACAAAGAAGGAAGTGGATAGGGGGAGTTATCACGTGAAACAAAGGGAGGCGGTAAGGCAGTTGGGAGGGCATAAGCACAAATGGAGGAAAACATTGTCAAGCCAGCAAAAAAGGTGGATAAAACATTCTTCAGGTACATAAGCGAAAGGAAGAAAAGCAAAGCAGGAGTAATAAGATGAACTGGGGAAGGTGGGAAGTGTGGAAGAGGACAAGAAGAGAGCAGACATATTGAACAAGTAATTTTGTTCAGTATTCACAAGGGGTAGGTGATGGGTCTCAGATGGGGAGAAGACTATTAAGGTAAGGGAGGTGCACACTAGCCCTTTTATGGAGAAGAGAGTCCTGAGGGAACTAGCAAAGCTAAGAGTAGGCAAAGCAATAGGGCCAGATGGAGTTCACCCCAGGATACTGAAGGAACTAAATGAGGAACTCACTGAACCTGTAATAGCCCTGTTCAATCTATCACTGGATACTGGGGAAATTTCAGGGGACTGGAGGAGGGCAAATGTGGTCCCACTACACAACAAGCATTTGTCAATGCCAAATGTTGTCTTGCTGGCATTGGCATTGATAGTGCAGGAGTTAAAGAGATGCATAATAGGAATGGCAGTGAAGTATGAAACTGAAGCCAACCCCACTCCACCCTGCAGAGACTGTCGGGCATTGAGGTGTGCCTTTGGGTCGTCAGCCATAATGCTCACGCCATTTCATCTCACCCTACCCTGCAGACTCCGACAAGTGTTGCATTGTGCCTTGGGGTCATCGGGACTTACGCTCACCCCATTCCATAAGGAAATATGCTGAGATGGGTGCAGTATAGGAGAATGGGGTGAACTTTGGGGCTGAAGAGTCCAAGGCACACCTTGATGCCTGTCACTGGCTGCAGGGTGGGGGTGGGGGTGGAATGGTGTGAGCATTACAGCTGACAATTCAAAGTTATACACCTGACGCCTGTCAGTCTCTACAGGGTGGGACGTTATGGTTAGAAACCCTAACGCCCTGGGCGTTTCTGGGTATTTGCACTCCAAATTTTCAATATGGGCTTTTTGTATTCCTGAAGCATTTGGGACCTCTGCTCATGAGCAGCGGCACTGTGACTTTGTTAATCTGGCCCGAATGTTGATTTCCCACAGCGACTGTGTCATTCTGCACCAGATGTGCGAAAACACATTTTGGGCAGGATGTGAAAAATGACAGCTTACCGTTCATAAGGAGGTGTGAAGAAATGGTAGTGTTGAAATCTGGAGTGAAAATATTAAAAATTCTCAAAGTTACGAGTGTGTGTGGAAACTGCTCAATGCACACTCATAAGACAGTCATTTTGTAGAATTTTTCACCAAATTTTCAATGTAGGCTTCGTGGGACCTCCGTTCATGAACAGTGGCACTGTGATTTTGTTACTATGTCCCGAACATTGATTTCCCACAGCGACCGGGCCATTCTGTGCCAGACGTGCAAAAACACATTCCGGGCAGGATGTGAAAAATGACAGCTGTATTGTTCATGAGGAGGTGTGAAGAAATGGCAATGCTGAAATTCTGGAATTAAAATATTAAATATTCTTGAACTTACAAGCGTGCATGGAAACTGCGCAATGCACACTTGTAACACAGTCATTTTGTGAAATGCTTTCACCAAATTTTCAAAATAGGCATTTTGGGACCTCTGCTTATGAACAGTGTCACTGTGATTTTCTTAATCTGTTCCGAACATTGATTTCCCACAGTGACCACGCCGTTGTGCACCAGATATGCGAAAACACATTTTGGGCAGGATGTAAAAAATGAAAGCTGTACTGTTCATAAGGAGGTGTGAAAAAATGGCAATGTTGAAAATCTGGAGTGAAAATATTAAATATTCTTGAACTTACAAGCGTGCATGGAAACTGCATGATGCATGCTCGTAACACAGCAATTTGTTTGGAATTGTTTCACCAAATTTGCCACATAGGCTTTTTGGGAGCCCACCTCATGAACGGTGACACTGTTGTTTCGTTAATCAGTCCCAAAAGATGTTTCTGTGCAGTGACCTCGAAATCACCTTTCAGGACCGAATAACGAAATAACAGTGACTGAGTTCATGAGGTGGAGTCCCAAGAATCCCATGTTGAAAATCTGGAGCCAAAAGTTGCAAAAATGTCCATGATATCCACCTAAGTTGAAACCCCCCATTGATGCCATTATACAGCTTACCGTGATTTTCTTCAGTTCGCGGTCGGCTTTGAAGAGTGCAGATGTGTTCCCTCTCCACCGAAGATTGTCATGCCGGGCTCCGAAGGTAAGTATGTGGTGAGGGGGTGTGTGGGGAGGTGGGGTGCGCAGAAGGTGGGTGTGGGTTGGGGAAGGGGCCATCATGACCATGAGGGACCGTTGTCTGTTTTACAGGGTAAAAAAACAAAATGAACCTCGCGGGAAGTTTTTTTTCTTGCAGGATGTGAGAAGGACATTTTGGCACACTCGGGTGGGTTCTCAGTGTGCCACCTGTGTTTTTTGGGGACAGAGGACTGAAGCCTATGGGGATTGGGCCCCCCCATTCATCAAAGAAAGCATGTTTGTGTTTGGGGGGGCATGATGCCGAGGGGAACTGGGCAACCCCCTCATCAAACAAAACAAGGGAAAACATTATGCTGACAGGGATTGTGCTCCCCATCAGCAAATGAACTGGGGAGGGGGCATGCTGACAGAGGATTGGGCACCCTCGACGTCAGCTTTTGTGGGACTGTGAGAGGCAGACAGCAGCAGCCACCACCATGTTTATTGAAATGTTTCAGCAGGCAAGGCACACCCTGCAATGACGTGGCACTCCCTCATCGTAGCGGCAAAATTCTTTCAAAGTTGGTGGCACACTTCTGAACTGATGTTAAAGACAGCATGCACATTCATTGCTGCCACAGAGACCAGCCCAAAAAAGCAGTGGCACCATTGGCCACAAAACGGCTGCACCTCCAGAACCTGCTACTCCACCAAGCTGTCACTACATGTTGCTTGCACTGCGGGAGCAAGACAACATAAAAATGGGAATAGTGAGGAGGCAGGAAACTACTGACCTATAAGCCTAACTTCAGTAGTGGGCAAGGTCATGGAAACATTACTAAAAGAAAGGCTTGGGGAATATCTAAAAACAGTGGATTGCAGGATCTGAGGCAGCTTGGGTTCACTGGGGGAGATCTTGCCAAATGAAACTTATAGAGTTCTTTGACTGGGTCACCAGTGAGGTAGATCAGGGAGAGGTGGTGAATGTGACCTACCTAGATTTCAGTAAGGCCTTTGGCACTGTTCCACACAGAAGACTAATAAACAAACTAGGCAGCCTGAGAGTGGGACCAAAGATAGTAAAATTTTATGAAACTGGCTAAGTAAAAGAACTCAGAGGGTGGTGGTAAATAGAGTTCACTCGGAAGAAGGTAAGGTAACCAGCAGGGTGCCACAGGGCTCAGTGCTGGGACCAATTCTCTTCAATGTCTTTATTAGTGACATCACAGAGGGGCTGGAAGAAAAGGGCTCTACAATGCTGGTTCAACAACTATTTCATCGACTGGCATCACAGCAACGGATTTATGTCGACTGCAAGTTGCAGTCGACATAAATCCATAAGGAAACCCAGTTTGTTTTTCCTATTGGGGGCTTCACCCACTGAACCCTCCCTGTACTAAATATAATCAAATCCAAGTTGTAGTTTATTCAGGGAGGGGGTGTAGGACCTGGAGACAGAGCGCCAGGGTCTCAGGCGCATTGTTACAGCGAACTGTTGATGTTGTCGGCATCAACGTTGTTCGCTGCAATGGTGTCACTGTCCGGTGGGCATACCAAAGAAAAGGTATGCCTGTTTGAGGACGACACAAAAATCTGCAACAGAGTGGACAAACTGGTGCTGGGGGGGTGGAAAAAATGAAGGAAGATCGGAGAAAGCTAGAAGACTGGTCAAGAGTTTGGCATCTGTACTTTAATGACAGGAAGTGCAATATTATGTATGCACATGGGGCACAAAAACCCAAGGGCAACGTATCAGTTAGGGGAGGAGGTGTTATCAACCATAAAACAGGAAAGGGATTTGGGGTTCATCATTTATGATGACCTGAAGGTAGCAAAACAGTGTGATAAGGCAGTGGGAAAGGCTAATAGAATGCTGGGGCGCATAGGGATGGGTATCACCAGCAGAAAGAGGGAAGTAGTGTTACCACTATACAGATCAATGGTGAGGCTCCACATGGAGTACTGTGTCCAGTTCTGGAGGTCCCATCTCATAAAAGACATAGATCTGGTGGAGGTAGTACAGAGAAGGGTAACCAAAATGGTGCAAGGCCTGCATCAGAAGCCCTACGAGGAAAGACTCAGGAAATTAAATATGTATTCTCTAGAGGAGAGGAGAGGAGAGGAAGGGGGGCATGATAGAAAATTCAGATACCTCAAAGATATCAATAAGGTACAGGAAGGTAGCATTCTGCACAGAAAGAGAAGCTTAAGGACAAGGGGGGAATGATATGAAGCTGGAAGGGGGGAGACTTAGATGAGGTGTGAGGAAATGCTTCTTTACGGAAAGGGTGATGGATGCCTGGAACAGTCTACCAGCAGAGGTGGTGGGGACCAAAACTGTAACAGGTTTCAAACATGCATGGTATAGGCACAAGGGGACCATAGTAATGGGGGGGGGGTAAGGCTGGATATAAGTTAGGGTCTATGGTGGCACAGTAAGCAAGGAATTGGGGCAGACTATGTGGGCCATAAAGTCCTTTTCTTTTTTTTTTTTTTATGTAGTCTTTTTGTGCCCATATTCCACTTTGCTGGGTCATCTGCTCGGTCATAGACCCTTGGCTGTGGCATCCTCACATGAGCCGCACTCCCGGTACCCCCTGGATTGCCCCCCCCCCGGGCGGGGACGTGGCACCTGGTCCCAAAGATACCATGAACAACAGGATAAGGAGGGAGTCGGCCTGGGGAGCCAATGTGCAACCTAGGAGTGGGCTTCATCCAGGCAGTGGAGGCAGGCTGATTTTTTCCCCTGAGTAATGGGGTGGGAATGTGCAATGACACCTGCATCTGTTATGCCCCCTTTTATCCTTGTTAGCACTGATAGCTGTGGACTCCTGGCCTCTGCCAGGGGTCCCACAAGCTCTGGAGATGTCCCGCACCCTATCCCCGGAGAAGGAGAGCAGTCATGGGGCATTCAATCCTTCTTCCCCCAACTGGCCCTCCAATGACCCGAGTCCATTCCTGAACCTGGGTCACTGGCGCTGCTAGCGGAAATCCAACCACTGCACTGGCGGACTGGCCATGAACTCCTTTTCTGCCAACAGCATCTATGTTTCTGTTATGTTTCTATGTTAAATGAAATTCCTCATCATATTTGGGGTGGTAGTTCAAGTCCTTTTCAATCAGTTTCCAGGGTGTCTCATCCTCTACCATTCTACAAGGAGTTGGTGTACTACTTGCAGGAATTACATTACCTGCAAAATTGCAGACCTACAGTGAGGCACCACAGATATATTCTGCCACCCACATCCTAGTACAACCATGCATGTATTACCTTCCTGGTAAAACTTTTAAATAAATAACTAAATTTAAAGTCATACATTTTAATGTGGGCATTAATAGAAGCTTGGCTGTTTTCTATACATTGTGCCCCATTGGGACAGTATCAAGGAAGCCACAATGGCACTGAAGCAGATTTAAAAAAATGTCATACCTTTACCTGTCACTAAATTGAAGTTGAAAACAATTAAAAAAAAAGACTGTACTTAGCAACTTGTAGAGGGTCTATGTCTTTTTTGGCGACACCAAAATAATGATGATGATGTGTATCAAACATCTTTTGACTAGAAAGATCCATGAGTCTGGTCCTTGATCCAGACTAGACTCCTTCAGTTTTGCCACGAGCCTAATGTAAGGGTTTTATTATGGGTGAGAAAAATGTTTTAGGAGAAACAATTCCTTGCTTTCTTTTTCACAGAAATGCAGGTTAATCAATGGTTTTGAAGGAAAACAAGTGAGGCTAGTTGTTTTAAAAACAAACAGAAAATACTTTGTAAGACCCCCTCAGCGATCTGAGCTCCTACGCAGCAGCCACTGCTGTATGTTCTAGCCTCAATTGTTAAATCACTATCACTGCAGTTTTTTGAATTTGCTAGCTAGTCCACCCCTGCTGTGTCCATGCTCTTTGCCCAGTATGTTCTCCCACTTTGTGGTAAATCACCCCCCACTGCTGTGCTCAGATCCAGCCAGTCCCATCTGGAGACACTCTGTGCAGAGCAAGCAAAGCTAGACCTGGCAGCAGAGTTTCTTTCAAGACTGTTTTAATTCCTAGCTTCTGAATAAGATGTCTCTGGGGCTGAATCCAACTGACACACACTGAGATAATAAGATGGTGACAAATTTGTAGACAAGCTGTCATACTGAAGATTATTCATAAAAACAAACTGTTTTTCAAATTCCACATAACAAGAAGCATGCGGCTGCCAGCGGCTGGTACATTTTTTGACAGTATAGACCATTAAGTGAAGAACTGATTTTATCAATTTAGTGCACTGTAGTTAGACAAGTGTGTTTAGCAATTCTTAAATGCTGCTACATAACAGGCAAGTTATCCCTGAAACTTGTTTTTTTTTTGTCCAGGAAACAAAACACATACCAATAAATCCCATACTAAATCTTCCCCTGTGACCCCCAGGTGAGTATGACATTATTGTAACTGGAGCATTTATGCTGTAGTAGAGTACCAGCATGTTTCAAAGCCTCTGCTTTACACGTTGTGGGGGGGGTGCCCCTACGTTCATGGCAGTTTATGTCACACACACCCAGCCTTGACAGAACTAGTGACAAATGATCCAGGTGGGGGAGGCTGATGTGCAGTGCCATGAATGTTACCCACCCAGCCTGGACAGAACTGGTGAGAAATGCTCCGTGTTGGGAGTGTGATATACACTGTCATGAACACCACCACCCCAACCTGGGCAGAACTAGTGAGAAATGGTCCAATATGCATTCAGCAATTAGAGAAATACAGTCATTAGAGCTGTGCAAATCTTATCTGTGTCAATGTACTTTAGGTTCTGCTATTGTTGCTTTAGGATTGAGAAGATAATTACAAGATACTGTAAAAGTCCAAGAAGTACCATAGCATAGCTGATTATCTATTTCATTATATTTGACCAAAATAAATAATCAATAGTTGTCCTTTGCTCCCTTGTGTGTCATGATGTAAGGTTTTCGTTTTAATAAAGGACATGCATTTATGTTGTCTGTCTATGAGCGCTAACCCTTCAGCTGTAAACCTCTGATGGCAATCAACTGAACAGTCTGATAATATGCATAATATTGAACAGCTGCTCAGGGTAATAGATTTTATGTTTGCTGCACATTTTTGAAAGGAAAGTTACGTTTTCTATCCTTGCTTCATCAGCAGTTGACATGTTCAGTAGATTTTGTAAATGTCTGTACACTCCACTAGAGCTTGGAAGGTTTGATTTAATTTCCTTTCAGTCATATATTCAGTAGTAAATGTGACCCCATAGCAGCAGCCCCTTACTCACTGACATATTGTGTAGGATAAATCTGGCTGCAAACGCTCCCCCTGTGTATAGCAGCAGACCTCTATTCATTGACATATTCCATATATGTTAAAATTGGACATCAGAAATGGCTTCAGACACTCAGAAAATGTGAGCCTGCAGGAGCCCTGGGCGAGTGGCAGGGGGGTCTCGGAGCAGTTCAAATGTAGCCAGGCAGGGATACAATGTATTATTTATCCTGAACCCATAAAAGGAATTTTTAGCTGTCAGTCAGAAAATAGGGAGGCAGGCAGAACAATGCCATGAAGATTAAGCTAGTTAAAATAATGAGATTAGCAGTCACCTGGCTGGCATGTTTGAATTCTTCAGGAAATCTGTGCATAGTTAAGGAAAAGCCTTTGTGTTATTTTCTTAACAGGTTTCTCAGTAATCACTTTGAAAAATCTCCAGTCAGGTAAGAGGTCACGCTGCAGCACATTTTCAACCAAATTAAAGAGATCCACATTTTAGGTATAGACAGTGAATCCAAATTCTTAAGCCTACTAAAGAAGATTTACATGTGTCTAAGTCACAACCATTTCCAATTAAGAGTTACAAATATGTTGCCCAGAGACATGAGAATAATGTTAATGGTACAGTAAATGCTTTTAACTCTCCTGAGGTTCAATGTCACATACCTGGGTGCACGTCCTTTAAAATGGTTGTAAATGTGTTATGGTGGCTGACACATGAAAAACTGACCCTAAGAAACCAGTAGTACAGGAAGTTGTACTTCCCATGCACAGTATAGCAAAATTACAAAAATAATTCTATCTACTGTATGTATAAATGCAAGATACTGGCATTTGCCTATTAGTCTAGTTAACGGAGTCATCTTAAATAGCACCTTTTCAGTGTCCTGCTCACCAAGCCACTGGAGAATGCTTACCTGAAGTGGAGTTAACTGGTACACAAAAAATATTTGTAGCAATGAAAGAGGAGAAGGGATTAGAATTTTCCTACAAAGAGTCAGCTGCATGATCGTGTCCTCTTCTAGGTGTGAGTGCACCACTCACATACTCCAATGTTTTGTGATGGAGTCATTTGGAGAGTGCAGAGGCGCACTCCATGGCCCAATAGGGATGCTGTTTTACTTGCTTTTTTCCCAATATCTCAGAGGTCTATTTAGGTCAAATCAAAGCCACTGGTCACCTAACAATCTTTTTCTTGATGTGAGTATTCCAGCTTACTTTCATTTATGCCATACTTTACTTCCTCACAACGCAAAGGCTGTTTTAATTCTATGAGCACCTAGTTAGGGATACTGTAGATGAGGCTGCTATAACATGGTTCAGAATCCACCTTGGCTTTTCCCCAAAACACTCTGATTTGATCTAAGTTTTAGAGATGCTTTTGCCTGTGTGCCTATGGGAAGAGTGCCTGGCATTTTTTTTTTTTTTTTTTGATTTTCTCTTTCATTCTTCCTGGCATCTAAAAGATGAGTGAATGCCTCAAGGATGATCTGGTGGGGGATATGACCTGGATGGGGTGGAAGAACAGTGGAAAAAGCTAAAAAGGGCAATTAGGAAAGCAACAAACCTCTGCATCAAGCTAGTGAACAAAAGCAAAAGGAAAAGGACACCACTATGGATCTTGAAAGAGGTGACGAAAAAGGTATAGGCTAAAATGGTAGCATCCAGAAGGTATAAAGAGATGGAGAGGGTGGAGGATAGGGAGGGTTATCAGAAGAAACATAGGCAAGCAGGGAGAGCAGAAAGGAGCATGACGGTGCAAATGGAAGAGAGAGTAGCTCAGGTGATGAAGAAGGGGGATGAGAAACTTTTTAGGTATGTAACTAAAAGGAGGAAGACCAGGGGTGGGATTGTATGATTAAAAAGGGAAGGGGGGACTGTGAAAAGGGGGACCAGGAAAAGGTAGACATCTTGAACAAACACTTTTTTTCAATATTCGCATAGGAAGGAGGAGGAGAGGGGTCATACAAAAGTAACAGGAGCATTGCATGGAGGGAGGTGGACACTAGTCCATTTTCAGAGGAGAGTGTTCTGAAGAGATTCACTAATCCAAAAGTGGACAAAGCAATGGGGCCAGAAGGGATGCATGCAAGGGGATTAAGAGAGCTCAAGAAGGTACTGGCTGCACCTTTGGCAGCCCTATTTAACAGCTCATTGGAAACAGGAGTAGTTCTGGAAGACTGGAAGAGGGCAGATGTAGACCCACCTCACAAAAGTGGTAGCAGGAAAGATACTGTCAATTATAGATCAGTCATGTACTGCTGAAGGAAAGGATTGTAGAATATTTTGAATCCAGTGGGCAACAAGACCTGAGGTAGCATGGAATCACAGGATTGGGGGGGGGGTCATGCCAAACAAATCTGATAGATTTCTTTGACTGGATGACCAAGGAACTAGATTTGAGTGGAAAAGTGGACATCTCCTACCTAGATTTCAGTAAGGCTTTAAACGTCATTTAACTTAAGAGGCTAGTAGCAAGCTGGGTAGCTGCAGAGTGGGTCCAAAGGAGGTAAACTGGTCAGAAATTGGTTAGGGGATAGGCAACAGAGGGTGGTGGTAAATGGAGTTCACTTAGAGGAAGGGAGGGTGACCAGCAGAGTGCCTCAGGGATCAGTGCTGAGACTGGTCCTCTTCAATATTTTTATAAGTCACATTGCAGAGGAACTGGCAAGGAAGTTCTGCCTCTTTGTGGATGATACCAAAATCTGCAATCAGGTTGACACTCGGGGAGGTGGAAAGGATGAGCCAAGACCTAAGAAAACTTGAGGAGTGGTGAAGGATATGTCAGCTGGTTTCAACATAAAAAAGTGCAAAGTAATGCACTTTGGGCACAGAAACATAGGGGCAGGACAAAATAGGAGTGGTACTGACAACCACCAAGTAGGAAAGAGACTTGGGGGTGATTGTATCAGATGACCTAAAGGTGGCCAGGCAGTGTGACAAGGCAGTTGTGAGGGCTAGTATTATACTGGGGTACATAGGGAGGGGTATTACCAGTAGAAAGAGGGCAGTGATATTGTCTCCTTATAGATTGCTTTTGTAAGACCCCATCTAGAGTACTGTGTCCAGTTCTGGAGACCACATCTCTAGGAGAACACAGACAGAGTGGAGACAGTCCAGAACAGGTCAACTACAATGGTGCAGGGTCTGCATTAGAAACCCTATGAGAAGAGCCTTATGGAACTAAATATGTACACCCTGAAAGAAAAAAGACAGAGAGAGAGAGAGACAGAGAGAGAGTGGATATGGTAGATACCTTTAAATACCTCACAAGGGTAAATAAGGTACAGGAGGGAAGTATTTTTCAGAAAAAAGGATGCTCAAGGACAGTGGAGCATGATTAGAAGCTGGAGGGGGTAGACTCAGCAGAGATGTGGGAAAGTACTTCATGGAAAGAGTGGTGGATTCCTGGAACAGTCTTCCAGCAGAGGTGGTTGAGGGAACAGTGGTGGGGTTCAAGAATGCATGGGATAGGCATCAGAAAATCTTATCAAAAGGGAAGTGGGTGGGTAAATGGTCTGGAGATCAAGTAGAATGTGCAGTGATACTATAAGCAGGGAAAATGGGCAGACTAGGTGGGCCAAGCGGTCCTTATCTGTTGGCAAATTCTGTATTTTTTTTTTTGGGGGGGGGTTGCATTTGTCCTCTTAGCAACACATACAATGTTATGACAGAGTATGGAAAAGATTTGGGATGGGACATGGGACATGGGATATCGTTCCTATCCTTTTGAGATGTTTTGGGATATCGTTCCTATCCTTTTGAGATGTTTTGTGCTTCTTTTGCTTGTTTACTTGGCATTTTGCCAAGCGCACATAGCTTCGGGACTTGTCCTTTCCATCCATTGCCAGATATGCTGCATTGTGCAGCATGGCCAATAAACACCTGAAATAAAATTTTGTTTTAACATTTTAAGCTTTATTCTATTTTTCATATTGTATTTAAGAAACAGAATGATTTTCTAAGGTAACATCAGCTGCAAAAACAAATTCCTCTTTTCATTTCTGTAATTATGTTTGTAATTGCATTATCTGTTTTTGAATGCTGTACTGCCACCAACAGTAGTACTTTTACTTTTTTCTCTCTCTTTCCTTCTCTCTCTGACTCCATTTTAGGGTACACATTACCAAAATACATACAAGGCAGCTACAGGTGCACTTCACATAAAAATGATTGTCCTTGAAAGAAAATGTGTCTCTCATCAATGCAAGCATCACTAGAGAGAGGAAGACACTCACCACTTAAGGTACTTGAAGCACAGAACTCACCCAGCACATTGGGGGAAAAACTGAACAGAAAATGCGGCCTGGTGGCCCAGCGGGACTGCAGCACAATTCCGTGCCAGTGACCTGAGTTTGGGAGCAACTCTGGGGAGCTGGAGTAGAGTGGTCCTGGCCTGGGGTGTGCTGCAAAGTGCAATGCAAGCAAGCCTTGGGAGGAAGGTACCTGACATTCGGTGCTGCAATAGCTCCTTATTGTGGGTCAGGGAGCTTGTTCCTCCATGTTGGATGGCACATACCCAGAGCATGTTGCAACATGCAATGCCAACATGAGGCCATGTTGGTGCCATAATAATAGCATTGCTTAAGTTACTTGAAGCATAGAACTCACCCAGCACATTGGGAAAAACTGAACAGAAAATGTTGTCTGGGAACCCAGCTGAAGTGCTAGGTGGGAGGGTCCTTGGGAATGAGGGGATATAAAAATAATTATCAGGAGTAGATGGGACTGTTAGGTCAGTGGGGCTATGCCTGGACATAAGGAGCGGGTGGTGGACCGGGCATAAAGCATCTATAACCAAAAATAAATAAACAAACAGAAAACAAACATAGTAAGAAATAACTGGTAACACAAGTAGCTCAGCAAATAAGCAGAAATGCATTAAACAAATAAAGGATCAGTACTTAAAAATAAAATGCTCTGTTAACAAAATTAAACAGAAATAGAGTTGGGAGCACTGACCTGTGAGGCAGAGTGTGTCAGTCATGGTGGGATAGGAGATTTGGAGCCCACTCAGAATCACCACCAACTGGATTGGAAAACAGTCACAGGTGGGCGAGACAGCTCCCGCTCCAGTCTCTTATGGGTCAATTGCAAGGATGAGGACTAAAGCTGAGATGGACGGCAGCTCCAGTGGGACTGCTTAGTTTTGTTTGCTGTCTACAGTAGGTGTCAGTGTTCACTGATTGGTATGTGCATGGTACAGTGCATTCCTTTGACTTGGATTGAGACTTGCCAATGGTTTATATACATAAACTTAACTGAGCATTTGGACTGGATGAGTGAGGACATGCAGGCAAAAACAACAAAAAAAAGAAGATTCTTGGGATATTTCACAGATAGTATTTGCTATTTGCTTTACTGGGGCTGTTTATAACAAGCATTTGTCAATGCCGAATGTTGTGTTGCTGGCATTGGCATTGGTAGTGCAGGAGTTAGAGAGATGCATAATAAGAATGGCAGTGAAGTATTTAACTGAATCCAACCTCACTCCCACCCTGCAGAGACTGACAGGCATTGGGGTGTGCCTTTGGGCTGTCTCGGCCATAACGCTCATGCCATTTCATCTCACTCTACCCTGCAGACACCGACAAGTGTCGCGTTGTGCTTTGGGTCTTCGAGCCTTACGCTCACCCCATTCCACAAGGAAATATGCTGAGATGGGTTCAGTACAGGAGAATAGGGTGAACTTTAGGGCTGAAGAGTCCAAAGCACACCTCAATGCCTGCCACTGGCTGCAGGGTGGGGTGGAATGGCATGAGCATTACAGCCAACAATCCCAAGTCAAACTCCAGATGCCTGTCAGGAGGGTTCAAAAATGTCATTGTTGAAAGTCTGGAGTGAAAATATGAAAAATTGAAGTCACAAGCATGCATATAAACTGTGCAACGCATGCCTGTAACGCAATTATTTTGGGGATTTTTGTAACCAAATTTTCAACATAGGCATTTTAGGACCTCTGCTCATGAACAGTGGCACTGTGATTTTGTTAATCTGTCCCGAAAGTTAATTTCCCACACTGACCACTCAATTGTGCATCAGATGTGTGAAAATACACTGAGCAAGATGTGAAAAATGACAGCTATACTGTTCATAAAGAGGTGTGAAAAAATGGCAATGTTGAAAATCTGAAGTGAAAATATAAAAAATTGTCGAAGTTACTAGAGTACATGGAAACTGCACAATGTCACTCATAAGACAGTCATTTTTTGGAATTTCTTTACCAAATTTGCAACATGGGCTTTTTGGAGCCCCACCTTATGAACAGTTGCACTGTCATTTCATTAATAATTCCTGAAAAGTGATTCCATGCAGTGACCGTGCAATCACCTTTCAGGACCGAATAACTAAATGACAGTGCATGTGTTCATGAGGTGGGGTCCCAAGAACCCCATGTTGAAAATTTGGAGGCAAAATTCAAAAAAATGGCTGAGATGTCCACTTAAGTTGACCCCCTCATTGATGCCATTATGCAGCTTACTGTGATTTTCTTCAGTTCACGGTCGGCTTTTGAAGAGATCAGACATGTCCTGCTCCACGGAAGATTGCCTCACAGACCTCCAGAGATACATATGGGGTGAGGTGGGGTTGTGGGGAGGTGGGGTGCGCAGATGGTGGGTGCGGGTTGGGGGAGGAGGGGTGTCCTGATGACGAGGGACTGTTTTCTTTTTTACAGGGACAAAAAAAATAAGACAGACATCGGGGGAATATTTTCTTTGTTTACAGGTTTTACAAAAAAATACATTTGGGAACACTGGGGTGGGGTCCCAGTGTGCCACATGAGTTTGGGGGGGACTGAAGCTGACTGGAATTTGGCACCCCCATTGGCAAAAAAAGTGTGGAGTGGGAGGGGGACATGATGCCAACAGGGACTGGGCACCCCCATCGGCAAACAAAGTATTTGTGTGGGGAGGCATGATGCTGATGGGGTTTGGGCACCCCCATCAGCAAACAAATTAAACTGGGGGGATTATGCTGACAGGGATTTGGCACCTCTGTCAGCAAACCAATTAGGCATGGGGGGGCATACATTATGCTGATGAGGATTGGGCACCCCGTTGGCAAACAAATTGAACTGGGTGGGGGCATGCTGCCATAGGGACTGGGCACCCCCGAAGTTGGCTTTCTGGGGATTGTGTGGCGGATGGCAGGAGCCACCATATTTATTGAAATGCTTCAACAGGAAAGACACATACGAGAGGTGTGTCATCTCTGCCACTGCATGACGAACTTGTCTCTGATTTCAGGGGCACATTTCTTTCAAGTTGTGGCCACTTTACATAAGTTTTGCATCAGCGCTAGCATGCTGGGTAATTGGGGAATGAGGGACGCACCTACTATAGCATGCCTGCATTCGCCAACACTGACACACCTCTCACTGTGCTACTACTATCACAAGATGTTGCTTGCACATGCACAAAACAGCATAAAAAGGAGCCCCACCCTATGATCAGGGAAGATGCTGATAAAGGGTACTTGCTGTACCAGGACATGCAACACTAAGATGAGGCAGTATAGTGCAGTGGTTTAAGGCTCTGAGCTGCAAATCTGGAAACTTGAGTTTGAATCCCACAGCCCCCACTTGCATACTGTGTGACTCTGAGCAAGTCACTTAACTTCCCTGTATTCCCAGGTTGCACCTGTAAACAAGCTTTCAGCTTAGTGTACCACTCCTGGTTAAACAGCTGGAAAAAAAAAAGCTCATCCATAAGGGATGTGATGCGTTAGTCACTAGAAGATTTTTTCTTGTGCACCTGAGAAGTAGAAAATAAAGCTATGAATGTTTGTTCTGTAATCAAAACCTGCATATCTTCTCAATTAAGCAATCTGTGACATTTTAAAATATGGAAAGGTGTTTACTGATCAGAAAATGAGAAATCAAAACTGTTTTGTAATTCAGATGTGTGCAACACTGGAAGCTCATGCATAATCAGGCTGTATCTCTGCTTAATTAGTATACTGTTTAGCTGGCCAATTGTGGAACTGTTTAGCTGGCCAATTGCCAGAATGACCAATAAAAAAAATACATAAAATGCTGTTACTGTGTTTATTTCTGTCTCCCGGTTCCATGATTTCCCATTATGCTTCTCCAAAACTATACAGTTACTAAGCAGGTGTCAATTCTTGCAAATGTGGACACATATTATAGTGTTCTTTGTACCTTTGAAATAGTATTTCATCTTTTATTTCAAAAACAATAGAAATCTAGATTCAAATGCAAATTCAGCTTTAACACTGTTCTTATATTTTAGAAAACATTTAGTCTGATTCATGAAATGTAGGTGAGGTTGATTGCAATAGTTCTCAGATAAGTTTTCCATTTTTGTGAAAAAAGAAAAGAAAATACTGTCGCTATTTTTTAACAAGCACCATGCAATAACAACTGTAGTACATACTTTTACTCACTATTTCCATCACTTTGTTGACCGCCATGATTATTCCCATTATGGGGTGAACATGGCCCTGGGTACTTCCTTGTCCAGGGATAAAGTGATGGCACAGCTCATCGGAAGCCCCTAGCAAACAATCATTGTTAACTAGTTCATCTTTCGCCTTTCTCCAGTAGCTGCAGGAGCAGGCGCACCTTTGGCTGATGGTATAAATATAACTACTCTGATAGATAGGCTTCCAGTAACTTGACTCTCCTTTACTGAGGCAGACAGTACTGATGTCACATAGTTAGTTGTGGTACTTGTAAATCGTTGAGTGTTGCCTTGGTTCTAGCACCACAGCTGCGGCCTGACCAATAGTAAAGTCTGAGACTCTCCCAGTCCCTGTTTTGTTGGGATTCTCAGTGTCATTGAAAAATACCTGATCCTACCTTACTTACCTTTGTCCTGGGAATCCCTCCCCAAACACCTTTGAATCTTTCTGTACCTTGGGATTTCCAAGTCAGGGAACCCCACAAAAGCAGCTCTTTTTATCAGACACAAAGAAAATAAGCTATGATTGGTCTTGGACAAGTGCTCCCTTGGGAGATTGCTCTCACGCAGTGTGTGCATTCCACCAAAAGCATATCTCTCAAGTCAGGTCTTTTCAGTTGAGGGAGGAAGTTTTGTAAAAATGTTGCTGTACAGGTGCCCTCAATTCTCTCTGGTAAACCAGGATATGCAGATTGCTCCTGTGACCTCTGTTTATTGGGACCTCAGCTGTACCCCATAGTACCTCTATTTGCTACTCATGATCTTCCAACCACCTCAATATGTGGCTGATGGCATCCTTCATGTCAGTGATATGAAGCTCTGACATATCAGGATGGCAATAAGACATCTGGGCCCAATATTCAGAAGTTTGCATGGGCACTAACCAGTATTTGTCCACTCAAACTGAGTTTTATACTAGAGCCCAGTATTGAAAGGGCTGTGTTACACCAGCAAATAGGGATAGCACCCATACAAACCAAACAAGGGGTGTATGCAAATAGTGGGGCCAGGACAGGAAAATCGGCTTAAGCTGATATTCAACAGATTTGCACAGCGCAAGAGGGTTTGCTTGGTCCTTTTGCATCATGCAATGCCACCAATGAAAACCTCCTTTTATTCAATGTAATCCCAGTGGCTGCTGGATGTAATGCAGCCAACCAGTTGGTTGGCTGCTGGGGGAGAATGCCTGGCTCTGTGGTCCATTGCACCCCCACCCACTGCCAGCCCTGACATTAACATATAATTCCCTGGTGCCAGTGGTCACCCCTCCCTCCAATCCCCAGTCCCATATTAATGATTAATATCCCTGGTACTAGTGTTTCCCCCTTCCCTCCAGTCCTAAGCTCTGACATTCACATATCATGCCCCGGTGCTAGTTGTTCCCCACATCCAATTCCCAAACCCATATTAAAAATTAATGTCCCTTCATGCCAGTGGTCCCCACCTTCAATTCCCAGCCCTGTAGTAAAAGTACAAGTCCCTGGTGCTACTGGTCCCCCCCCCAGCCTCCGATCACCAGCCGCAATGTGACATATACAGTCCCTGGTGCTTGTGGTCCCCCCACCTTCTGATCATCAGCCCCAATGTGACATATACAGTCCCTGGTCCTTGTGGTCCCCCCTCACCTTCTGATCACCAGCCCGGAAGTGACATTCAATCCCTAGTGCTAGTGATTCCACCTGCCCCCCACCTGGCACCAGGGATCATATGTGTCACTTTTGTGCTGGTGATTGGGAGGGATCACTAGCACAAGGGATTGTATGTGTATATATATATATATATATGTCACATTGGGGCTGGCAATCGGAGGTTGTGAGGGACCAGCATTACATTGTTTGTGTTATTTTGGGGCTAGTAATCAGAGGGTTCTGGGGGCGGCCACTAGCACCAAGGACTTGCATATTTATCACGGGGCTGGGGATTGGAGGGAGGGTGGTACCACTGGGAACAGGCATGTTACTTTTTAATATGGAGCTGGGGATCGGGGGGGCTGACACAAAGGATTTGAATTTTTAATATGAGGCTAGGTAGCAGGGGGACCACTGGCACTCAGTTACCGTGGATGGTAATGTAATATGTGGCTATTTTGAAAACAATCGGAACTATTGCCCTAAAGTTCTTTGAACTTTTTATTTATTGTTTTACATTTGGAGGACCTTTGAGCACAAGTGCCTGTTTTCAAAAGTGCACAAGTCGGGCAGGTTACAAGAAACAACGGTCAATTCCTGATAACAACAAGCAAAGCAAGTGTCACAAGTTACATAGTCAAAGTGAGGGACTATTAAACATGCCACAAAACAGCAACATCTGCAGAGAACAACTGCATGAGTAAGATTATAGAGGCAAGAAAGTAGCATGATTCCTGTTACAAGGACAATTGTGAAATTGTAGTGAAGCAATAGACAACTCTCTATGCACACTTATAGTGGCGTTTCAGGAGAAAACTGGGCAGAGGCTGGTCCTTGAAGGTGGAGAAAGTGTGTGTGTGTGTGTGTGTGTGTATGTTGGGGGGGGGGATAGTCACTGTAGAAGGCAGCAAGTTCCAGGCTTTGACAGCTCTGTACTCAAATGAGCACTGGCCGAGGGATGTTTTCCTGAGGGGCAAGAGCAACTTGTTTTCCCCCATAGATGGAGTACCATATTGTTATTAATCAGTGAGAAGTGACTGCATACACCCGGGGGCAATTGGCCTAGCATGGTTCTTTTGCACAGGAGGGCTGTGTTGAAGGTAGATAGGAGGTGAAAGGGGAGCTGGTTGGTGAAGATACAGAGGTTGCAGTGGTGGGTGTCTGGTTTTAAGTTGAAAGCTAATCTTCAGACACTATTGAAGGCAATGCAAATTCTTTCAAGGATGGAGTTGGAATTGATGGAGGCAGAATCGAGTACCACTCTGCAATTGATAAGAGAGAAGATGAGGCTGGAGACTAGTAGATTGTTTTACTTCCGTGGTTAGGTTATGCCTGTTCCTGTAGAGCTGTTCAAGTTATTGATGGATGTTCTTGATTAAGGAGTTGACATGTGGGGAGAAGGATAGGATAGGGTCAAGGAGAATACCCAGGTATTTAAAGATCCCGCGCCAGATTCACAAAAGGCTATGCCGTGGCGCCTGGGACTTGTGGCATTCATCTAGCTAGCGATCAGGATTCTCAGTCCTGTGCCACCAGTTGCAACACGTTAAACTAGCTTTTTCTGGTCTAGCTTGCCGCAATCTCAGGTACCTTTTCTAGGGGCTTGCACCAAATATTTGGTGCAAGCTGCCATAAAACAGGAATAGTTTCATAAACACCCAATCTTAGAGAATCAGGCGCAGTGTGCAGCAGAGTTGTTTATACTGGGTGTTTAAACTGAGTACTGGACAGGAGAAGGCCAATGCCCATTGAGTCTGTCCACCTGCGTAGTGGCTCCAATTGATGCCCTTATCTAAGTAGAAATTCATCCAGTTTGTTTTTAAAGGTATCAAAATTCTTACTCTGTATTAGATATTTCAGCACATTGTTCCACTCCCTACCAGTACACTGTGTATAACTATTAACTCTTTTTTATTTGCATATTGTTCCAATCTTAGTTGATGTTATGAGATCTCAGCCCTGCAGGTTTTGTTTGTGTTATTATTCCTATCTTATTCATCGATTGTTGCTACAGCTGCCAGCAAATGGGTTTTATGCAGGGCTTGACACAAGTCCTGAGCTGCCTTTTATGAATCTTACCCCAGGATTTGCTCAATATGGTCTCCAGACTGTGTGGTGATATGTAACTCAGGGTTTCCCTTCAGAGAGTGGGTACTCCTGAAAAGAAGAGATTTTTTGTTTCTTTGTTCGTTTGTGTTTTGGAGTTGACGACCAGCTTGTTTCTGGAAAAACCATTCACAGACTCTGTTGAGGTCAGACTGTAGGTTATTTTCGAGTGTTTCCTGATCACTGTGGGAGGTGAGAAATTACAGTGTCATCTGCATATAAAAATGTTTCAGAGTAGGCACAGGCCTCTGGTATTTTGTTGACAAAGAGGCTGAACAGTAAAGGCTTAAGGATTGAGCCTTGGGGCACACCAGTGGCCAGAGGTTGAAGCCCATAGAACACGTCACCAAACTTGGCCTTTTGGATTCTGTTGGATAGGTAAATTAAGAACCAAGCAGATGCCTCAGTCGATGAGTTTTATGATTAATGGTTCATGATTTACCAAGTCAAAGGCCTTGGAGTGGTTAAGGATAGCAGCACCAATATTATTACCTTTGTCTAAAGCCATGTGGAGTTCCTCTATAAGCTCAGTTACGTCGTGCTGTGCAGTTTCCAAAAGCCTTATTGCTCAGTGGCTAGGAGGTCTTGCGCTATAACGTATTACACAGATCAGATGCTATTTTCTCTCGAGTCTTAGAGAGAGAGTATTGAGATGGGTCTGTAGTTTGAGATATCTGTGCTGTCCCCAGATTTTTTTCCAGCTAGCTTTTTAACCCTCAGGTTGCTGCCACTCCATCCCCATCTCTCCCAGACAGTCTGCCACCTCCCCCAGACTTACCTCTGTATAGTTCCCCCATGGATTGTCCCCTATGGTAGGGATGGAGAGGGGAGGGTCATCCTCCCCTCCAGAGTACACATCCAGTAGGCATCGAGAAGACTGGGTGGTCGTGGTGCAGGTCCGGACAGGTACACAGTGCACCAGTTAGCCCTGAGGTCCCATTCTCCATTTTCTTCCTGTGTGAACCAAGGCAACATATGGAGATGCACATGTGCCATGAAACCTGCGGCTTTCCCCCCACCCTGTGACAAACTCGTTCACAGCTCATGCATCATCACTGCCACCAGGCCTCCACCTGGTGGCAGCCAAGAGCCGAGTCTGTCAGCCACACCCATCTAGGAGAGGAGCGACCTCCTCCTCTTCAATCCACCAGCAACCTGAGCTCATACGCAAACTCAGATCACCAGAGTAGCATGAGGTAACATGCTCATCAGTACCTCAGACCTCAGTGCCACAAGGCCAGTCGGTTGTCCCCAGATTTGAACACTGCAACCAAATTTGTTTTCTTCCAGAGAGCAAGGAAGGGTCCATATTGAAGACAGAAGATGAAGAGGGTTTGGACTGGATGGCCTAGCTCATCAATAACCATTTTTATCAGCCTTATGTCCACCACATCAAGGCCAACATTATTTTTGTAGGTGGTTATTTGCTGTAATTTTTAACTACGTGCACATTTCAGGGCTGGGAGAAGTCGGTGAAGTTCTGACCCTTATTAAATAGGAACTGGAACATGGAGGAGTTCTGATTTGTTCTGATTAGTTTTGATTATTTATAAATATTAGAAAAAAATTGCAATAAAATGCATGAAAGTGGCCAAAGTTGGTCATATTCAACACAGAGGCCAAAATGAAATTATTTAATTCATGATTTGCATAATAATTACAGTAAACTTGCTAAATAAAAGTGATAACTGCTAGCTGCTTCATGACTAGGTTGTACTGGTGGCATATCCTGCTCGGGCCTGTGATGTGAGTGTGCTGGGAGAGAGACAGACAGACAGACAGATGTGGGCACTATTTTGCCTGCCTGCCCTGTATGGTGTACACATACGGTTGTGATTTCTGTGACTGTAACATTTCTCTTTGGCCCCAGTAGATATTCTCTCTCTCTCTCCCCCTCTTTTCTCCTCTGGATGGTGGCACAAGCCAAAGATTTATTTTGCTAGCCTGCCCTTATCCTGTACACACACAACCAGCAACAATGTGACCAAGAATAAACTTTATTTGTGATTTCTGTAACTATAACATTTCTCTTTGGTCCCCAATAGTGTCTCTCTTTCACTTTCTCCTCTGGCACGTCAACAATTTATTTTGCCAGGCTGCCCTTGCCCTGGGCCTGTACACAACTCCCCTCTCCCTTCTTTCTGGTATTGAATGTATGTTCCAAACCCACATAGGATAGGCTACAGGAGCCAGGCTGTTTGTGAGGTACTACATACCTAAGTCAAGCTCCACTCTGAGAACAAGACCAACAGCCGACCCGAGAGTCACCAACCGACTGACTAACCAACTGACTGACCAACCAACCACAGCAATTGCAGCCCGCGCTCAGATCTCTACCACATGTGACTGTGATGTGTGATCCTCCTGCTCCTGGGCTCGGCCCCACTCCTCTCCTTAGTCTTTTTTGTTCTGCCTGGCACCATTCATTCCTCCTTACCCCACTCTGTGGGGCACCAGGCAAGCAGAAAAAAAGCCCTGCTTTCCACAGACCCAGAACCGGACTTCTGTGGTGAAGTTCATATTTATATGGGTCCATGGATTCAGGGATTTGGGATGGAACAGTCCATCCAGCCCTAGCACATTTACCATTTTAGAGTAGTATTTGGGTTTCTCAGAACTGGGAGATCAGTGGACACAGAAGGTCCGGTGGCAGCAGACAGGGTTCCAGTGGTCAGGTCTTTACAACATTGGTGAAGGAGTTGAAGGGCTCTGTGATGACTAATGTGTCTGTGGTGAGCAAGCCATTGGCTTTTAGGATGTTCGGGGTAACACGACTGTTCCTGTCTTGGACTCAATTTATGTCTTCCCATAATCTCCTGAGAACATTATAGGATTCTGTTGGACTTGCTTTGCAATAATTGGTTGTGGCTTTCCTGATAGCTGATTTGCAGAGATTCCTCTTTTCCTTGTACTTCTGCCAATGCTGGTGTGAGCTGGTGTCTCTATATAATGCAAGCAGCAAAATTTGCCAGCATCAGTTTTTGGTGTATCTTAACATTGCTTCACTTTCATTTAAGTGCTAAAACATTGCTGACATGTGCAAAAAAACCCACAACATTTTATTTATTTATTTAAAAGTTTAACCGGGGGGGCGTGGTTTAGCTGCTGAACAGTATGGCCGCTTTATCTTAACACTCTGTTTCAACCCTGAGTTACAACATATGTTTTTGCATGATATTTGCTTGTTGTAAATTTCAAACAAGATTGCCACACATCAAGGAACCTGCCAGCAATCGAGATAGGTAAGCATAAAGGAGCCCTGGCACTGGTTCTGCAGAAATATCAAGGGAACTCTATGGTAAGCAGCCACGAGACACTCCTGAATAAGGCCTGGGTAATGGAGATCTGGTAAGACATGGCAGGCACTGCATGAGCACGGGGCATAGAGAACTATTCCCGCTGGCATTTTACATCAAGTTTTAGTGCACAGTACCGTAGCCTATACCTGCTGACTCTGTCCAATCGCTGATGAAGGGCAATAAAGAGAATTATATCTTGCATTTACTGGACTTTAACTTCTTGCTGTTCTAGCACCCTAAGCTATGCCCAGAGCAAACAGCATATTGGGGCCTGCTTGAGGGTCACAAACTAAAATGGAATCTGGCTCACTGGAATACATTACAAAAATGCTAGAAATATTAGTAACAGACATAGCAGAACTGAAAATCTCAGTGGGCATACTAATGAAGAGATACATGATTTAAAAGATCGGATGCAAGTCACAGAACAAAGAGCTGATGATTTTGAAGCCTGTCAGCACCAGATCAATCAGTGGCTTGAAGCTCATGAGAATTGGCTTGAGAGACTTTGGGAATGGGCAGAAGACCAGGAAATTCGGGGATGCCAGAATATTATCATAATTCTTGGTGTCCCCAAGAAGGCTGAAGGGACAAACATGGAACAATTCTTGAGGGAATTCCTGCCACAACTAATGTGCTGCAGATGGCAAGGAGAGGTGGAGGTAGAACGGGCTCATCGGACGAGAGGGCCACCTGCCCTAGCCAGGGCTAATCCCCGACCAATCATCACCTACCTGCTCCGCTAATCTGTGAAAGAGAGACTGTTGTGGGAAGCCTTGGAAAAAGGAGATTTATATTGGAGGGGTGTGAGATTTTCCTAAGATGGCAGCCACCACCAAGGATTCCGCAGCACCATGGCATCACCCTCAGGAAGATGTCGAACTGGACAAGTTTAAAGACAGGAGTGACCAAAGGCACCCGGCACAAAAGAGGCAGAGACACCACTCCAGAAGCTGCACACAAAGAGGACAGATGCACTTAATGGCCCTTCATCTCTGCCAGTGAAATATGCCCCATGATGAACCAGCTGCCAGTAATGAATAGGGGCAGCACAGGGAACAGGATCAGCACTTATTTGGACCACTGGCATCCCTGATCTGCAGTTGGGCTGAGGGGACCACCAATCCTATTGATATGGATGGGGCAGAAAGATCAGAACCACCTATCTGACCGGGACATCAATCCTTTGCAGAGGTGACGGCCGCTGGACAGACCTGAATTTCACACGGGAAGTTACTGCATAACCCCCGAGCTTGCCTTGATACTGGGGTAGGTAACTGACATCCTTTTTGCTACACTGTCTTTTTGATTGTGACCAAGGTTACAGTGGGAGGGGAGGGTACTGGGGGTGAAGGAGGGTTATTGCATATATACTAGGAGCTGGGGCTGCTCGGGGAGACGAGAATGCAATGCAGGCATATGAGAACCTTAGTAATTGTCAGGCTGTTAAGTGCTAAAAGTAAATATTCACAAATATAACAAGTGCTCCTACAAACAAGCACTCAGCACATCACTACAGGCAGACTCTAGAGCAATAGGTCAAATGTGTAAACTTGGCAATGTGCCTGCCCTGCATTTTCTATAAAGCATCAGGGTATGGGTTCAGTTAAGTGGACACAGATGAACATGCATACTAAAAGACCATAAAGGAGTGAACTAAGAAGAAATGACACACACATGTTTTGTCTTCCCCTATGTCCTTGTAACGTGCCCCCACCCACCCCCCTTCCTTACTTATCCCTGACTCAGGTATTATATCCTGCTATGGTAGAAAAGAGGGACAGGACCCCCTCTCCCCTTCTTCTCTACCCAGAGCGTAGGTAGAGGGTGAGGCATAAAAATAGCTTTGACTTGATACTTCTATGCTCTATGAAGGAATGATATCAGTATTCTCATGAATAATAAGAATATAGCATGATAACCCTACCCCGATATTGGCGGCATACCATCCCCCCACAAAAGAGGTATTGCCCCCCCATCGCAGGTGAGGGGCTGGTAGTAAGGCTATTGGAATTCAGATCCAGGGTAGTGCCATTAACCCACTCTAGATAGCTGACCTCAGGATGTGACCAACCTCCTATCCCTGGCACAGAAAATAATCAGCAAATCTTATATTCAAGATCCATCAATCTGGATGGTGAAAGGATGGATTCAATGTCTCCTCATGCAGGGCCTCATCCCCTAGCATCACAATATAAGGATCCTGGGAGACTGTTATATATAGTTAACCCCTCCCTTATCCATCCTAGAAAGCCATTAATCGGACAGGATCAATACTGTTTTTCTTTGCAGACAGGTCCCTGCATAAAGGACAGGCAATATCACCAGCTCACACTTCAGGAAGAAGGGTTGAAATGGAGAACTCCTTTGTTTCTCTGCTAAACCCTCTCATCGAGTACCTGTGTGGCAAGGCTTGAAAGGTCTTTTACAGTTCCTGCTTGCATACACACCAGGTGCTTTAGTTTATTCACAATACAATTGTTTTCTTAGCCTTTACTAGGCACAAGCAGAAGACAAGGCACTAGTTAATGTTCTGTTCTTATTTAGAATTGATTGTCGTTGTTATAATTAGTACTGTTCTTCTGGTTGTTTACACACTATTTTCAGCTGTTGCATATTTATGGAATAAATAGCCTAACTTTTACAGTTATCTGGAATAAAGCTGAAGTCACAAGGTGTTCCCCTTGAGGTGAAGGTAACCAAGGGTATCTCAGGTATTACTCTTCACTCCCCCCCATTTTTCTTTTCCAGTCTAATAGAAGGTTTAACTCACTGCTCATTGCCATTCTTCCCCCCTCCTCCCCTGAATCCCTGAATACAGGGTTGGTGGACTTCTAACCCTCTCTTGCTACCCACCAAATGTTAGACAGAAAGATCCCCCTCCCCGCTCTGGGCCATATCAGCAAGAGTGCATCTTTTGAAAGGGGCAGAATAACACATACCAAGAGGGATGAGTTTTGGTGTGTTTCCTGGAATGTAAAGAGGCTCGGCCACCTGGTAAAATGAACAAAGGTTTTACAACACATCAAATCCCTTAGGACAGATATTGCAATAATCCAGGAAACACACCTATAAACTGGACTATACATTGGATCCAGAAGAACTGGGTGGACAAGGTATGGCACAGCTCCTCAACCATGAAATCAAGAGGGGTAGCCATACTCCTGGACAAATCACTTCCCTTGGTGATGGAAAAAGTTAAGGAGGACAAACAGGGCAGGTGGGTGTAGTTCTCCTCTCTTACCTTGGAGCGAAGGTGGTAATCATTAACTTATGTGCCCTGAACACTGACGATGTGGATTTTTCCCCAGGTCAGCCAGGCAATAGTGGAGAATGGGGCCTGGGGAAGACACCTCTTTCCCTCTACTCTTCAAAGGGGACTTAAACCTGATCCCATACATTTTCCTGGATTGGTCACAGGTGACCCCAAATACACATCAAAAAGCATGAGCCGCCATAGAGGCCATAAGAGAAGAATCGGGATTGGAAGATATGTGGTGATGGAAGAACCTTAAAGGGAGAGACTGCACCTTTTATTAGGCCGTCCATGGGGCATATAGCCATATCAATTACTGACTAGTTGATGGGGTAGCAGCCCAAAGAGCTTGTAACCCTATAATAGAATTGATACTCGCGTCAGACCATGCCCTTATAAGCATCTCGTTCCTACCACTGGGGGACCAAACTAAATCTTCCTGCTGGAGGTGTAACCCCCTACTCCTCCAGGATGCTGAGTTTTACACCCGGATACAAAAGGAAGCTAAATCATATTTCCAGATAAATGACACAGGAGAGATTTCAGCAGGCATGGTGTGGGAGGATTTTAAAGCCTTCACTAGAGGTTATATCATATCCTATATCGCAACATAAAAGAAGAAGAATAGGGACAGAGGGGTTTGCAAATTAAATCAGGAACTGCAGGCTCTGGAAAACCAATACAAAACTACCCATCCATCTACACCGGTACTTCTTTCCTCCATAATTGGCTTGGAATACAAAATTAATACCATACTGCACTGCAAAGCAGAATGGCAGTTGATGTGGACCAAGCACAAATTCTGGGAATTGGGAGACAAAGGGGACAAACTGTTAGCTTATACCCTCAGAAAACAAAACACCAACTCACAAATCATGGCTCTTAGGAATCGTATGAGGGACACCGTTTCAAGCCCCAAAAACATAAATGAGGTTATGAAGGAATATTATCAGGCTCTATACTAATTCAAAGCAACTGCCTCACTTAATGAAGAAGCAATTCACTCCTTCTTAAAGGACGAGCCCCTTCCCAAACTGGAGCCCGGGCTTCATCGGGAAATGGAGAAACCACTATCTGTCGAAGAGCTTTGGACAGCACTGAAGCAGCTGGCCCAAGGGAAAGCACCAGGGGCAGATGGGATCACAGTGGAACTATACCAGCACTTGTCATACATCATAATCCCCCCCCTTCTAGCAGCTGTGTAGGAAGCTAGATCAAAAGGCACTCTCCTGCACACAATGAAAGAGGCAGTTATCACACTTTCACCCAAAACATCTTTGGACCCCCTAGATTGTGCACACTTTAGGCCTATTTCACTAATATCCACCGCCAAGGCATTAGTAGAGTAGAAAGGAACCTTCCCTCCTTAATTCACCCATCACAGGCAGGGTTTTGTAAATGCAGAACAGGAGCAGATGATATCTGTATGGTGTTAAACCTCAAATGGCATGCTGCACAAACTTCCATTTCCGTGGTGGCAATAGCAGTCTCTTTCTGAAAGGCATTTGACTATGTAGAGTGGAAATATCTACAGACTATTCTAGAGGTGTATGGCTTCAGACCATACTTCTGCAGCTGGATAGTCACCCTGTATAACAACCCCACAGCCTCTATACTCATGAACCGCACCATCTCAGCGCCATTTATGCTTTGTAGAGGGAAGCAGCAAGGTTGCCTACTATTCCCATTACTTTTTCTTGTGGTCCTAGACCCCCTTACCTGGAAATTGCTAGCATCAAGTGACATAGAGGGTATACATGTCCAAGGGGAACCCCCCCACACCTGGTCAACACTTATGCAGACAATCTACTTCTCACAGTCTCAAACACGACACAGTCTCTGCCACACTTAATGTCCATATTAGACCAAGTTGCAGCAATTTCAGGACTCATGGTGAATTGGAATAAAACCACTTTGTCACCCTTGAACTTGTCTTGCAATAAATACTGTATTAATGGCACAGAGATGGGCTGGGTGTTGGGGGGGGTTCATACTTGGGCGTGCAGCTGACAACCAATAGGAAGGACTTGGTAGAAGCCAATTTCTCGCCTCAAAATTCTCCTCACATCGCTTGAGCCAGAAATCTGGAGATGCCAGAAACTTTGTCTATCTTTCAAGGGAAAGTTGGGCCAACCTTATGTTTATACTGCTGAGATTCTCCTACCTATTTCATAACCTTCCTTTAGGGGTTTTGGACAAAATACACAATAAAATAGATAAGCTCATAGCCACCTTTTTGTGTCAAGGGAAAACTCCCAGAATCAGTAGGGGAAAACTTAGGAATCACTGGACTGGAGGGGTACTGGGGCTACCATGGTTCCAGGTGCACTTGTGGGCCTATAGAATGGCACAAGCCACAAATGTTTCTTCCCACATACCAGAGACTCACCAGCCTGAGTGGTCCTAGAGGCAGACTTGGCGGGAGTCCCTTGGTTAGGCCTACTATTTGGCAGCATGAGTACATTAAGAACAACAGACAACCCCATTATTCTAGAGACCCTAAAAACTTGGAATAAGTGTAAGAAGGTCTCCTGCATCCCTAGAACAGCTTGGGGGCCACCAAGTAGGTATACACCACCGTGGAACAATCCATCTATCCAGATTGGACACACCATAGTGGAGTGGAAAACGTGGGAGCAGGCAGGCATACATAACATTTCTGACCTAATGGCCCCAGACTCAGAGGACTTATTATCCTTCCAGCAAATCCAGGAAAAATGTGACATACCCAGAACTGATTTCTGGAAATTCCTGCAAATCAGGAGCACTATTTAATCCTTCAGATGGGCAGTACCCATAACCAAACGGTGGGACTGGTTACAACGTCTACACAGAGCTAACAAAACTAAAGGACTGGAAGGATGGTTATATCAGACCCTTAGAGATGTGCAACCCAATCCCACTGAGATATGAAGACTTACGTGGGAGCAGGAACTACAAACGCTCACTCCCCAGACACCTGGACCCAGTGTATTAAGAACGCCCACACAGCCTACCGTGATGTGAAAGGCCAATTAATACTGTGGAAAGTCCTGCTGAGGTGGTACCACACTCCAGATGTCTTATGTAAAAGAGCCTTGCTACCCCACTCTAAGTGCTAGTGATGTCTTGCCCCTAACACCACCACTCTTCATGTGTTGTGGCAATGCCCAAAATTGATGCCCTTCTGGTCAAGTGTTCTAAAAGATTGCTCAAAGATCCTGGGCCTTCAAATTCCACATCACCCAGCAATGGTTCTGTTGGGGAAACCTCTGTGATATCTCATAGCCCACGTCAGGAACTGGCTACAGGTTGCGCTCAAGGAAGCTAAAAGAGCTATCCTGATGAAATGGAGGCAGCCCTTTCCCACTGTCTCTACTTACATGGCATGCCTCTTTGGCAAAGCTGACAGTTTTCGAGAGACTCATGTACTCCACCCGCGATCGACTCCAGCTGTACCACGAGAAATGGAGCAAATATTTGCACTCCCACCTTTGCTCAGTGTGAACACCTCCCTGGAAATGCCCCTATGTAATTCAGGGACCCACCCCCACTCTCCCCCTCCTTCCCAGGTGGAGATCCTACGCTGTGGTTTCCCATAGATGTAAGCCTTATTGCTGTTTTTTTCATGTCTTTGTACTTTTTTTTTTTTTTTCTTTTCCTGCCTGTAAGAATATAAGAACAATGTGAGATCCTTGTCTATCAGATATAATGATCATCAGACTTAATGTTATTGAAATTAATAGCCTGAGTAGTGTTAAATTCTGTTTGGATTATGGTTAGGCATATAACATGTTACCTTACAGCTGAGTTGCATTCTGTGACTGTTGTATTTATACCTGTTTTGTATCTGAAAAAAACAATTAAAATATCAACCAATTCTTACTAGTAAAGCCACATGGCATCAGAACCATGCATTGCTTAACTTGACACACAATTGCCACACAAGATAGAATGAGTTAAAAATGTTTAACCAGGAAGCTGAGGTAAGAAGGGAGATTATAAAACATATGTATGAGGGGTGAAGGTATCTAAGTGAAGTGGGAGGAGTTATGGGCAGGTACAGACTAGGGAGGTGTAAACTTGGAGTAGGGATTAGAGGGATGCAGGGGTGGGAGTGTCTCTGATAGTAGAGGGAAGGGCATTCCACAGTTTAGGGAACTGGTATGAGAAGGCGGATTGACCAGCAGTGGAGGACCTTTGGAGGAGAGCTAGGGTTTTATGCCCAGAGTTGTGGAGGGAGTAGGTGAGGAGGGCTGGCATAGAAAGAGTAGATGTCAGGTAGGAGGATAGTGACCCAAACCAGAATTTGGCCATAAGGCAAGCAGAATGGATGAGCTGTCTGGACTCAAGGGAAGGGAGAGAGAGAGAGAGAGAGAGAGAGGGCGTTATGGAGATCACAGTGATGGGTTCATGGGGGACACGATACAGCAAAATGACAGAAGGAATTAAAAAGGGAGTCCAGGCTGACAAGGGTGGACTTGGGAGTGGCACCGTTGACTATATCGTCATAGACAAAAGTGAAGAGGATCATTTTCTGCACAATTGCGCAGTGTGCTGGTAGTGGAATACAATCACAGTTTCTGTATAAAGCACCAAGCTTGGGGTGCAGTTTCTTTTGGATGGCATTCGCATGTACAGAAATGTCCTGGTGCTGGTCTAGCTAGACCCCATGTTACCTAAAAGAGGTGCTGTTTTCTAAAACCATCCTATCCAGGGTGTGGAATATAGTGGGAAAGTGGGGTCTAAAGAGTCTCTGCCTAGTGCTGAATGTCATAGAGACAGTCTTTTGGGCATTTAGGAGATGCTGGTTGGAGTGGAACCAATGCTGTACCTTGTCAAAATCCTGCTGGAGTCTTGCTGGCACGTCAGTTTGGGAAGCACCAGAGGTGAAGAGGATGGTGTCGTCTGCATACATGTGGATGGCTGTTGTAGAGCAGACAGTTGGTAGATTGTTAAGAAAAACTGAAAAAAGATTGGGCCTAGTACCGACCCCTGTGGGATTCTAGTGTTGATGGGGAGGGGAGGGAAAGGGAGTCACCAATCTTGACGGATTGCGACCTGCCTTCTAGGTAAGAGCAGAACCAAGTGGTGGCAGAACTGGATATTCCAGTGGCATTCATTTTGTGTAGGAGGAGGGAGTGTGATACTGTGTCGAAGGCCTTAGCCAGGTTGACAAATATTGCTGAAATGATCTTCTCTTGATTCATACTAGTTATTATGGAGTCAGTAAGCCACAGGATGGAGGTAGTGGTAGAGTGGGATTTGTGGAAATCAGACTGGAAAGGGGTGAAAAAGGAGGACGAGTCAAGGAAGGGAGAGAGTTGAAAGAGCACGATGTACTCCTGCAGTTTAGCTAGGATGGGGAGAAGGGAGATTGGACAATAGTTAACAGGGTTGGTAGGGTCACCACCTTTAGGTAGCAGGATGACTGTTGAGAGTTTCTAGGCAGATGGGAAAGAGGCAAGCTAGAATGATAGGGTTTGGAAAGCTGTTAGAGGGGTGGAGATAGTGGGGGCAGAGAGATAAAGGAGTTTGGAGTTGAACCCATCTGAACTTTTTCCCTTGCAAGGGTTCAGGACTAAGACGGCCTTGAGATTGTCTGTTGGGGAGATGGATAAAAAGGAGAAATGGGGGTTATTATGTGGTTGGAGTGGAGACAAGGGTGGTGGTAGAGGAAGAGGAGGTGGGGAGAGTGGAAAGGAGTGATGAAGTGCATGAGGTGAAAAAGGTGTTGAAAGTTTCAGCCACATTGGTAGGTCAGTTAGGGTGGAATTACCTACATTGAGGAGGGTTAAGGGGGGTTGCATAGGAGGCAAGAAGAGGAATTGAACAATTTTCCAGAATTGTGAAGGGCAGTTTATGTTGGAGTTAAAGTAGGTGGAGAAGTGTTTGACTTTGGCATATCTCATGGCTTTAGTAAATACTTTCCTAAGGTAGCGATATTTGAGTAGATCTGTGTGGGAGCTGGAAGAGTTATGGGCTTTCCAGGCTTGGTCAAGAGCTTGCATGCAATCTAGCAATTCAGCATTGGCCCAAGGGAGGTGTGATCCTCATGCCCTTGTGTATTTGAGGGGGGGCATGATGGTTCCAGATGCCTAAGAATTTGGAAGAGAAGTAGCCAAGGGCAACATTTGTTAAGCTTGAGGTGGTTATAGGTGACCAACCTATATGAGCAAGTTCGGCTAGTAGGGGGGTTAGGTTTAGGGAGTGGAAAGAGCATAGCAAAATCAGTGTGGGTGGGTTTTACTGCAGTGGACCTTATGGACACAGTAAATCATGTGATGATAACTCAGGGTGTCTGGGAGAATGCTGGCTTCAGTTACACAATGAGGGTGTAAGAGCCCAGTCTAGGAGGGTATGGTTGTGGGTTTTGAGGTTTAGTCATGTGGGGTCAGTGATTAATTGGTTTAGACTGAGGGAATAAATTTCAGAGCAAGTTAAAATCACCAGGGATGTGCAGCTCGCCCAAGGAGGCATGTGTAGTTAGGGAGGTGAAGAGTTCTGTGATTAAAGAGGAGGGAGGCCAGGGCAGCAGTAAGCTCCAGCAATGAAAATAGGAAGGGTGTGTGGTAAGGAGAGTTTTATAAGGATGAGCTCATAGGTAGAGGGGGATGAGATTGACAGCAGAGAGGAAAACTGGAGCTTGGAAGAGAGGTACATGGCTACACCCCCGCCTTCACGAGGCCTGTCTTGGCAAATAAGGGAATAACCAGGCATAAGAATGCTGTTATCTGGTATTTTTGAGGAGAGCCAGATTTCAGAGAGAATCAGAATGTCAGGCTGGAGGTATAACATTAGAGGCTGGAGTAGGGTTAACCTGGAGAATAAACTTCTTATGTTAAGAGGGGCAATTTTTAAGCCTTTGGGAAGGTGGGGGGGGTGGTCCTGGGTTATGTTCATTGTCACCAGCAGTGAGAAGAAGTAAGGTAATGAGATGCTTAATAAGGTTGTATGCCTTCTTGCTTGGTTTTGAATAGTGAAAGGGGTGGGGGAGGTGGGGATGTATGGGGGGTTTGGTCAGTGGTATGGTAGCTAGGAGACTAATGGGTGGGAGTACTGATGTGCCAGATGGACATGGGTAGTGAGGTAGAGCACTTAGATTGAGGGGGGAAGTGAGTGTGGGGAAAGGAGCTGGGTTTCGGATGGGGAGAGTGGTAAGGATGGGTCCATGGAAGGGGGAAGGGAGCACACAGTGATTAGGAGAGGTATATGACAATGCTGAGCATTGCAAGGTTGGGTAAAACCAGTTGTGAAATTTGGATGATCTTGAGAGAGGGAACCTAAGATGACAGGATTTAATGAATGGTGGAATGGCAGGTAGTAAAATGTTAGGGGTAAATGTACTTAGGGGGAAGGGGGAGACTGGATCAGGAATCACTGCTATGGCTCTGGCTCCTGCATTTCTACCGGCCAGCCACAGTCACCATCTCTACCCACCTGCCCCAACGTCTTTCCAGTACTGCCCTGAATGGGCTTCGCTGCTACAGCTGTGGCTCTGGCATTACTACTGGCTGGCCACAGTCACCATCTCTGCCCACCTGCCCCAAAGTCTTTCCAGGACTGCCCTGAGTGGGCATCACTGCTACGGCTGTGGTTGCGGCATTCCTACTGGCCGGCCGCAGCCACCATCTATGCCCACCTGCCCCTAAAACTTTCCAAGACTGCCCTGAGAGGGCATCCCTGCTACGGCTGGGGCTCTGGTGTTCCTACCGGCCAGTCACAGCTACCATCTCTGCCCACCTGTCCTGAAGTCTTTCCAGGACTCCCCTGAGCAGGCATTGATGCTACGGCTGTGGTTCTGACAATCCTCCTGGCCGGCAACAGTCACCATCTCTGCCCACCTGCCCAAAGTCTTTCCAGGTAACTACTTCAGCTGGGTGCTCGGATCCTAAGCTGCACAATTGATTGGTGTGCTCTGGCAAGAGACAGATCTTCATTGGACACTAAAACCTTGTCTCTGCTAACTGATTGGGCTGATTTCTCTCCTTCTATCTAGCTTTGCTTTCAGCTGTAATTACTGCCTCTATTTTTTTTTAACCTGCATTCTCAGGCCAGTAGTTCAGTTAGCAATCTGTTGTAGTACAAAATATTTAATATCTTGAATTCTTAGCTTAATCAATAATTTTAGCAAATGTTATAGATCAAATCTTCAATTTGTTTTAGAGTGTTTACGACCTGTTTAAAGCTATGGTCTGCCAAGTAATTTAGAACTAAATTATTACCCCCCCCCGCCTTGCTCCTCCCATCTTTTTTGCAACATGAAACTCCTTCTCTCCTCTCTCCCCCTTTCTCTACTCCTAGTACTTTCACTAGCCCCTCTGATTGGTCTCTACTGGCAAATGCCAAATAACTCTTCTTCTACACCCTCCTATCTCCAATGCCCTACTTACATCCTCGCTATCACTCCCTCCCCACCCTTTGAGCTATGGTCATATTCTCCCTCTATCCCTCATGCTTCATTACTAACTGTCCCCTCCTTCTTTGGTGCTCTTCATCTCCTGATCCCCTACTCTCACATGCGCTACCCTGCCAGTTTCACTGGCTCCTTGACATCGAACTCTAAATGCCCCAAGCTTCACTTCCTAATCTTAGCTCTACTCTTGCTTTCTTGCAGAGATATCCACCCCAACCCTGGTCTGTCTATTTTTCATGCCCTGAATGCTTCACTATCTACTGCGGCCCCTTCTATTTCTCCCGTTGTCCTCCCGAAGGGTTTCAAGATCCTTCATCTAAATATATGTAGTTTGTTGCAAAAAATCAACCTTCTACAAACCATGATGGCCACTCTAAAACCTGACATACTGATCATCATGGAAACTTGGCTAAAGAGCATGATCCCAAATCTTTCAGTCTTCATTCCTGGCTACTCCCTCCTGAGGCAAGACTGAGCAGGTAGAAGTGGTGGCATCGCCATGTATGTTCTTACCTCCTTCCAATATTCTATTATTTATTCATCCACTAGCTCAGCTTCTAACGATGCACTGGCTATTCATTTAAGTCTGCCCTTCACCCTCCCCATCTTTGTAGCCAACATTTACTGTCGCCCAAATGTCCAACCCTCTATTGCTCTCGATATCCTAACCTCCATCACATCCCTTCCTAGCTCTGATGAACTATACTTCTTAGGCAACCTTAACTTAAACTGGCTGTCTCCCAAGACATCCAAAATATGTAATGATCTTGGAGCCTTGAACCTCTCAGAATTGATCTTGGAACCCACACACCCTAACCATAAGGCACAAAATCACTCCCTGATCGACTGGGCTCTTACCACCCATTCCCACAGAGTAATAATCTCTGGCATCCTCCCAGATGCTCTCAGCAACCACAACCCAATATTCATTGTCAGGAAAAACCACAGACCAAACTCTCCGCATAAAACCTTGTAACTTCACTCCTTCAAATCCCTAGACCTTGAACCTCCCCTGCACAACCTATCTCTCTCTGACTTGTCTACCTTAGTTTCCTCTCTCTAATTTGATAAGGCTGTAGCCTACTTCAAAGAAATATTCCTTGAAAATTGGAATGCCTTTGCCCCTCTCAAACAAGCCAGGGTTAGAGGTATCCACCTACCGTGGATTACTCCAGAACTCTTAGCCTGTCTTAGGGCCACAGATCATGCCTGGGAGTCCCACAAATCCACCCAGCTTTCTAGACACCTCATGGACTATCATAAACTCTGAAATACCTGTACTAGGGCAACAAGGCTAGCCAAGACCGAATACTTCAAAAATGCTTTCCTCACTAACATAAATTCCCCTTCCAAGTTCAGGATGGTGGTTCATGCCCTCTTTACCCCTTAGTCCCACCCCCTTCCCCAGTGCTAAAGGTAAACGGCAATCTTGTAGTCGACTCCCATGCCATAGCTGCAGAATTTAACTCGTATTATACCTCCTGTGCAACCGAACTGCTGAAGTCCCTCCCTAATTACCTCACCCACTTCAAATGTCATGGCTGCCCCTCTAGCCTCTTCTTCCCAAAATAAAAGTTCCACTTCCTATTTCCCCACACCCCTCCTTCTCATTCTCTTCAGTCTCCCCCACCGATACCCTAAATGCACTCCTCATCAACAACCCATTGAAAGGATCTTCCCCAGATTACCTTGACTCTAAACTCCTTCCTCTCGCAGCCCAAGCCATTACCTACCCCTCTCCTTAATCTCAAATCTGTCCTTCTCAACCTCTGATGTACCTACCACATGGATGCACACAGTGGTCCTCCCCCCTACCTAAAGGTGGAGACCCCTCATCCCCTGGCAACTATCCCCTCATCGTACTACTCCCTACCCTAGCCAAACTGCAAGAACATCTAGTCCTCTCTCAACTCAACTCCTTTCTATCTATTATCTCCTTCTTCACCCCGTTCCAATCTAGTTTTAGGAAAAAACACTCTACCACCACCACCTCCCTACTTTGGATCACTGACTCCATCCTCTCCAGGATGGACAATGGCCAAATCTCCTCAGCCATATTTGTCGACCTTGCCAAGACTTTTGACACTGTTTCCTACTCCCTTCTCCTTGGTTCTCTCTCATCTGCTGGTCTAATTCCTTCTGCCACTAACTGGTTTAGACCTACCTTACTGGTAGAACCCAATTAATTTAAGATCACAGATGCCATCTCGCCACCCCTCCCGATCTTCACTGGCATCCCTCAGGGCTCCATGCTTGGTCCCCTTCTATTCTCCATCTTCCTTCATGACCTGCCATCTATCTGCTCCCCCTCCTCCAGCATACATATGTACGCTGACGATACTGTCCTGTAGGCATCTGGCTCATGCCCAGCTGAGGTTATATCCAGCTTGCAGCACAACTTCAACAAGGTCCAGTTCTGCTTTGCAATCCATCAATTATTCCTCAATGCCAAGAAGCCAAGTCTCCATGACCTTTGGCACAAGACAGAGACTCTCTAGGCTTCCCTCCCTGACCACTTTCCACACTCTTAACAGGACTTTACTTGAGGACATCTCATCCTTCAGATACCTTGGTGTTTGTTTAGACCAACACCTCAACTTCTCTGGACACATTGACCCCATCTAGAAAAATTGCACCCCAGGCTCAGTGCCTTGTTCAGGAACTGCAGTTGCATCCTCCTGTGGCTAGGCATGAACTTGTCCAGAAGATGAACCTCCCAATTTTTGACTACTGCGATGTAGTGTATGGTGCTGGTCATAGGTCCTCCCTGACCAGATTGGACACTCTATTCAACTCCTTCTGCCGCTTTGCCCTTGATGCTCCCTCTCGCACCCATGACGACTGTGACCTCTATCGAGCCCTTTACCTACCCTCCCTTATAAATGGATGCCTCTCACACTGCACTAAATCCACCCCAAAACACTGGCTGGTTACACTCCCTTCCTACCTCTCACCCTCATTTATAAGACCCCCTCCTCCTTCCCACTCCCTCAGATCTACCAACACTTGCACAGTAACTGTCCCCCGCCGCTCCACCCTCTCCGGCCAGTCTGGGTACTCTCACCGTTTCTCTAAAATATGGAGCTCTCTACCTCCCAAAATCCAACACTCCTTCTCCCTCTATTCCATCAACACTGCCCTCTCCAACTATCTTGCACCTTACTGTTCCTGTTATGACCCGCCTTCATTTCCTTCATCTTGCTCCTTACAGTTCAGCCTCCTTCATAATTTACCCAGTGTCTCTATCAACTCTTCTGCCTCTACTGACCTTAGCCCCTCCTAGGAACTAGTTCTCATTCCTTTCTTCCTACTCCTACTCTCTCCCCTCTTTTTTCCCCTAGCCTTCACACTCCCCTTGCAGGGTCCTAGCTTCCTGAAGGAGTCCTATAGTGCCTAGGCTTGCAAACTTTTCTTCCCCATCTATCTGTCCTTGGCCTTCCAGGTCCCCTTGCAGGGTCTCCAGCAGCTTGGTGGGTTCCTTGGATCAGGCCACATCCCCTCCCAGGGGTTATTTCTCATTCTCTCCCTCTCTCTATCCCTCTATGATTACAACACCTTACCGGAGGAGGGTTTACAATCACCTACACTTCCCTGCCCCCTTGCAGGATTCATCACATCCTGAAGGGTTCTCTTTTTGGGTCAGGCCTTATTTCCCCTCCTAGGTGTTAATCACACTTACTCTCTCTCTCTCGCTCTCTCTCTCTCTCTCTCTCTCCCTCTCTCTAATCCATACTCCAGTCCCCTGTCCCCTTGCAAGGTTCCCCGCATCCTGAAAGGATCTCTCTGGGACACGACTCCACTATCTGTCATCTCATCCTCTCTCTCTCTCTCTTTCACCCCTTATTTCACGATAGCACTTGTTCATTTATTACCATTGCACTTATTAATTGTTCTAACAAATTACATATGTATGCAACACTATTTGTAACAACTGCCTTAATTAATTGTATGCTATATTGATCTTTGTAACTTGAATGTAAAATGTCTCAATCCCTATTGTACCCCTTCCTCCCAGGTCACACTGGAGATGTGCAACTATTGCTCAGTGTGCCTTCCTAGTGAAACATTTCAATAAGTAAATCAATAAAATGTTATTTCTTATTAATTTTCAATTTAATGGTAACACACCATAATTTAGTTGTGCTAAGTTTATCTGTTAGTGCTCTCCCATCTACTTGCACTTGATTAGCTAGTCAGTAATCTGTGGGTTTCATCTGTGTTGCAGCTCTCACCTGTTTCTTACTTTCCCACTCAGTAGATAAAGCCAGGCCTGTTACCAGATGTAAGCAATTGTTGCCATTCACTTGTCTAGTAGACATAATTGCTACTCTGCCTTGCTGTTACTTGTCTGCTATTGTGTACTGTTTAATTACTGTGGTTACTGCTGGCCATTTTGCTCTTGTCTCTCTCCTCCTGCCTGCAGTATTTCTTGCACTCTTCTGCCTGCTTGATTTCCCCCTCTTCCTCCTACCTTCCTCCACCTTCCTCCCCATCCAACTCTCCTTCCCTCTTCCCTGCCACCTGTCCCTCTCTCCCCTTACTCTTCTCCTCTTCTCCCTCCTTATCACTCCTTATCCACCCCAGTTTCATATCATCCCCTTCACTCAGCCTGGAGTTTCCCCACTGTGCCCTCTTATCCCCTTACTGCCCCACTTTTCCCCTGCTCTCCAACCCATTCCAAAGGTAGGAAGCCCAACTCCACCCTTTTCCTCATTCTCCTGCTCCTCCTCCTCTTTGGTGATGTGGAGCCCAAGCCTGGTCCCTCCCCTTCCTCTCTCCCTGAATCCACTACTGCCAGAGGTGCTGGTGTCTTCCATCTGAATGTTAGGAGCCTTCTACCTAAATTTGACCTTCTCTCCATCTGGGTTCAGTTATTCTCTTCTGAAGTCCTCTGTATCTCTGAGTATTGGTTCTCCTCTAGTACTCCTGACCAGAGATGTTGTGAAGTTTACTTCACCAGTGAAGTTTAGGTAAAGCTGTAAAATTCACCTTCATGAATAACTTAGTGAATTGCCCACTTTGTCACTTTGCCAATTAGTATTGAGTTTTCCTTGGGACATGGAACATTTTAAGGCAAAGTCATTTGAAGTTATGGTGCAACTGCAACTTCACATTAACTTTTCCTTAACGTCACCTGAAAAAGTGCCTCTTCACTTGTCAAAAACGTTGTGAAATCAGTACTTTGCAGTTTGTGAATTTAGCAGATGTTGCAAAATATTTTGCAGAGTTAAGTTTACCAGCTTTGTGCATCTCTGCTCCTGAATCTAGCCTTTTCCTTCCTGACTACCATCTTTTTATGCAGGACAGGGAAACCATGGAGAAGGGGTTGCCATCTATAACTTCCAGGGCCTCTCACATAATAGGGCCATCAGGGAGGTCATACTCTCCCCTCTTGAAGTTCTCCTGGTCAGGCTCTCATTTCCCATCTCTGTACCTATATTCACTGGGTTTGTCTATGCCTCTCCAAGATTTCAATTTCATCCCTGGCTGACTCTCTCTCTTTTCCATCACTTCTCATTCCTCCACAGGTGAACTCATCTTCCTTGGGGATTTCAATGTAAATTGACTTTTCCCATCTTCCGACTCTAACGTTCACAGGATTGAGTCCCTCAGGTTGTCCCAGGTTATTTCAGAACCCACCCATCTGAATCTCCAATCTACCAACTATGCCTTTTTAGACTAAGTTCTAACCTTCCACCCCCACCGCATTGTTGCAACAGGTATTTTTCCAGATTCATTTAGCAACCACTGCACAACGTCCAGTGTCAGAAAAAATCTGGTGCTCCCCCCTCTTCACCAGAATACATTTGGTCCAGGTCTCTCCAGTCACAAAACATCAAGGCTTTACTGAGCAACCTTGCTGCAATAGACTGGTCAACCATACTCTCCGCCTGTGATATATGGCCCTTTAATACGAGAAACTCTGCACCATTGTGAGCAGTGCAAAGTTGTTAGAACATTACCTTTTGCTAAATGTAAATGGAAGCCTCACTGCTGTGGCAGTGTGCAGTGCACCTCAGAGCATTCCCTGCTTTCCTGGGTATGCTGTGCATTGTGGCTAATAGTGGCACTAACTACCATCCAGTTGAGCCTTTCACGAGAAACTCCTCTCTCACTCTTGGTTTAGGTAAGGCACTATATTCATAAATCCCAAGTTATATTTGCAGCTGCTAATAAATAAGAGGGAAGAAGCTATGCTGGCCACATTTATTATGGACAATCTGAATAAAAGTGTGTTTATTGCCTTTTATTCATAATAGTAATAATAATAATAATAATTATAAGAACATTCTTCAGGATAGTTAGCAATCATTTCAGTCCACAAACTACAACCTAAGGTTGCATTACTAGAAAACTGAAGACCAATGCTGTCCTATAGGTTTGTTTTTCCATAGTTTGTTAAGCAAATTTGCCTGTGACACAATGCTATGCTGGAAGGATACTGAAATGCTTGTCTTAATCATTGGGTTCTTAATTTAATTTAAATTCTGGATTTATGTGTGCTGAGAAGCAGCTGACAACCTGGCAGAATGCCATCATGCTTAGTGCTCCATGTAACAACCCCCCCCCCCCAAATCCACAGGCACATCTAATGTTCTAGGCTGGCCAGAAAGACCTTGAAAACTCAGACTGATGCAGAGCTGCAGCATCTAAGCAGAGCGGCAAGCAGTGCCATTGGAGCAAATGGAGCTGATTCGAATGGTAATGCTACCAGGTAGGTGCCTTATAAAGACACTTACAGATATGGCCATTGCACGATTCCACCACAAATTTTCATCTGTCTGGGACAAGCATGCCCTCCTCAGGAAATCCAGGTTAAAAACTCCCCACCATCCCTGCATTACCACCTAAATCATTGAGTTGTGTGTGTTAGCAGACCTCTCATGGGCCTGCTACAAGTTATCTCAGTCTTTTCTTGATCTCATCTCTTAAAGGGCTGTGAGAAAAAAATGTACGAAAGTTTCCTGGGCTGCAAAATCACACTATTTGAAGGCTAGCTTCCAGAAAAACTTTAACTCCCCAGCTAAGTTCTGGAAGGTCATCCACTCCCTTTTTCGATCCCCCATCTCAATCTACTACCTCAATCCTCATGGGTAATGGTTCACCTGTGTCTGACCCCGCCTCGGTTGCTACTCACTTCAACGACTTCTTCACAACCTGCACCTTCCCTTCTTCTCCCCTTCCCTTCCCTTCTCATTTCCTTCCCCTTCTGCTTCCCCATCCCAACCCTCACTAGATTTCCATATCCCCCCAGTCACCTTACAGGAAATCCTGCTTACCTTATCCTCCCTCACCCCATCTAAGTCCAGCCCTGACTGTCTGGACCCCAAGGTCATCCAACTCTCAGCTCCTGCTGTTGCAGCTCCTCTTACTCACCTATTCAACCTTTCCTTCTCCCTTAGTGCTGCTCCTCAGTTCTGGATGTTGGCCAGAGTTATTCCATTTAATAAAGGGGGTGACCCCTCCTCATTTGGCAACTTCCATCTCATTTCTCTGCTCACCTCCTTCTCTAAGCTACAAGTGAAACTGGTCCATTATAGACTCCTCAACTTTCATTTATTTATTTTTTATTTATTTCATTTTTGTTGAATGGTTAGGTGCACTAGACAGCAAAGCTGCCTACTTTTGAGCATGACCTGGGAAGTTACATACAATGGGATGGGAAATAACAGTGAATACAAAGAATAAATAGGGTGACAACAAGCAGCACAAATTAGCCAAACACATTAGTCAGGTAACTACAAAATGAAGCAATAAGTCAGGTATGGAATTAATACAAATGTAACACATTACAGTGACATAGACAAAGAAAAGACAGAAACTGTGCCCATAAGCATGACATTATCAATATTGTACAAGTAGTGGGTAAGTACAAAGGAATAATTGGATCTGATAAAGCTCTGGGACAGCAGGACATGCAGAACAGGAACAAGTGCCAGGGCAAGAGCTAAGAGGGTCAGGCAGGTGAGTGGTTACACCCACCACAGGAGCAGTTCCTTTCAGCCTCCAACTTCCTCTCACTATTCCAGTCTGGCTTTCATAAACACCATTCCATTGTCTCTTCCCTGCTGTGTGTCACTGTTTCTATCTACTCCGGGATGGATTAGGGGAAAATTACAGCTGCTATATTCACTGATCTGGCCAACGCCTTCAATTTGGTGTCCCATCCACTCCTCTTAGACAAACTGAGCTTTGCTGACCTCTCAGCTCATGCTGTTGCTTAGTTCTCTGCCTACCAACCAGGCCTACAAACAATCAGTCCAGGTTGGAGGTGCCCTGTCACCTCCCCTTCCTATAGATGTTGCAGTCTCATAGGGCTTCTTCCTGGGTATCATCCTTTTCTCCATCTTCCTGAATGACCTCCTTTCTGTCTGTGTCAACTTGTATATACACTCATATACAGATGGCACAGTCATTTTCACCTGCAGTTCCTCCACTGCAACAGTGAAAGATCCTCTCCAATGGGACTTCAACAACATCCTGCAATGGTTCCAATCCAACCAACTCAGTCAAAACTAAAAACAAACCTGTGTCCATGACCTTTGGTACCAGTCAGAAACTGACCAGACTCCCATCCCCAACCCGTTTTCATCACTCTGGTTGGCACACCTCTTAAAGCAGTTCAGTGCTTCAAGTACCTTGGAGTGTGGTTAGACCATAAGCTTGACTTCCCAGCCCAAATCAATGCCATACATCCAAAACTCCATCCCAAATTAGGTGCCTTGAACTGCAGAAAAGACTACTTATCTCCACATGACCACAAGGATCTTGTTACCAAAATGGTGCTCCCAGTCTTTGACTACATGGATGTGGTCTATGGCACTGCCCCTTCCATTTGCCTGACCAGACTGGACATCCTCTGCAACTCCTTCTGCCACTTTGCTACAAACTCCCTCTGCTATTCACCATTGTTCACTGTATTTATCCCTACCCATCCTCCCTCTTCCCTCATGTTACCAGGCTCACTGTACTTCCTTCGTATGCGAATACAGGTTTGGTTCCCTTCCCTCTTACCTTTCCTCTCTCCTCTCTCAACTCCCCACTATTTTCTCTTCCCTCCATTTCATGGCCCATTGCACTTTTGCCACTCCTCACCCTTGCTTCTCTGCTGGGCAATCTGCCTTCTATCGACTTCCCTCACTCTAGAACCAACTCCCCTCCTTCCTCTGACTCTTCCTTATCCTCTGGCTCCATCACACACCAGTTGAAACTCCTACCTCTCCCCACCTGTTCCGGTTACCCTTCCTCCTCCTCCCTGCTTGAGCCTTAACCATTCTGGCAAGCAACCAGTTGGGTCCACACTCTTGTCCTGGTGTTTCTTTTCCATACCACTACAACTTTCTCCTTCTATTATGAGGTCAAGCAGTAACTCGTCTACAAGTTTACTTGTCTGTTGTCAATATTGTTCTTGTTCACTGTGTATTGCTGCCATTTCTGAACATGCATTTTTTAGGTGGTCTTATGAGCTGTACCATACTTTATTCTCTGTATATGCAGCTTTTCTATTTATTCTGACTTTGCACAAACTCTTTAGTAAATGTTTTTGGTTGTTTTGATATTATGTATTGTGCTGCTGTTTCTTTCATTGTTCCCTTCCCCTGGTCACACTTGGAAACGAGCCTTGCCTCAGTGTGACTGTCCCAGTTACCAATCTTCAAATACAGTAAATAAATAAATATACATTCTTCATTATTTTATATGGAATTACTGTATGTTTTCTTATTGAAGCAGTAAGATTAGCTGTCAGTATTTGCTGGCAGTATGGGCAGGGGTTTGGTAGGTTATAGATGAAAGGAGCAGCCAAGGGCCTGTTAAACCAAGCCTATTGCTGCTGTAACCCAAAGAAGACACATTCTATACAGAAATAAGAGTTTATAAAATAAAGAAAGAAAACTTTTGACTCATCAAGTTCTTTCTCCACCAGCTAAAAGGGAAAACTCTGTCACCTCTTCTTCCTCAAGGTTATTATCTAATTTGAACTTCAAAGTAGAAACATGGCAGCTGACACCTCATATTCTGGAAGTCTGCTCTAAAGTGAGTGTCCATAACTTGTTTCGCAAGCCAGTACTTCCTGATATTACTCTTCAATATTCCTCCTTTCAAAGACAAATTGGGGGGTAGATTAAAAGTCAAAAAATGGATACAACTGTCCTGGTATGTCTAGACAACATTCTAGCTTACTGGAGCTATTGCCAAAAGCAGGGCTTACTGCAGCTTCCACATTTTAAGCTTTGTTATGGTACTTTTCATTCAATTTTGTGATTAAAAAATATAGACCTAGGACAAATAACAGACTAGTTTACTTTTGGTCCAATAATTATGTCCAGGTACATTTATTTCTGAACTTTGCTAACTGGACGTGACCATGTCAGAGTTTTGAAAAACTGGACATAGCTATATTCTAACTTTGAAAGTTGGACATAGAGGCATTTTGCGCCTATGTCTAAATTTGTACACAGTAGAAAATTGCATCTTGACATGCAGTAGGCTTTGTAAATCCCCTGAGTGTCCCCATATCTTAATTTTCTTTGTACATCCTGAAGAGCTGCATTTGTTCTGACTGGGGGAATCCAAGTCAATATCAAGATGTTATTTTCTATTGTGTTGAAGGCTGCAGTTTCCAAATGACTGTAAGTTATACAGCCACCATCAACTCAAGTTGCTCAAATGACCACATGCCCACCACAGTCCCTGCACTAATTCCCTCTCTGTAATACTATTAAACTTATGACAAATATTAGAGTTCTATGAATAGTAATGTTTTGTTTGCTTTCCTCCACTTACAATACAATGATAAACAAAAGTGGGGTTTTTCTCACATTCCTCTTCAAGCTGCTTCTGACATGCAAACACTCTAAAGAGGGAAGTGTAATGAGTCGAGTATCACAAGGCTCAGTACTGGGACCAGTCCTCTTCATTATCTTTGAGGAAGGGGGGCATTGTGAAAGAACTAGAAGGGATGGTATGTTTTTTCGCAGATTATACCAAAATATGCAAAAGGGTGGAAACTCAAGAAGGGGTGGAAAAATTGGAAGGGGATCTTTATTTTTTCTTTCCATAGAGCTTTTTGGCTGATCAATTGCTGCGTTACTCCTTCCATCAGTTCTCCAACTGACCCCCAGCCCCAACTGCCACTCCCCTCACCATCTTGTCCAGTAGGGGATCTATGGGAAATAGGGTCCAAGACCAAGGATCCCATCATTAATGCCAGTTGAGGCATATACTGTACTTTTGTGTTTTTTCTCCTTCATCCCCTGGTCTCTCCCACCACCCCTAGATGGCTGGTGTAGCCTCTGTGGCTTTTATGACAGCAGTGTGCACTATACTGACACCACCCCTTGCAAAGGATCTTGCTCTCTGGCTCACCAGGTGGGCTGTTGCTGTGCCAGAACCCACATGTCTCCCTCCCTGGCTGGCTCATGCACTCCTCAGGAGCATTCCCTAGCCTTTCCAACTGATTCTGGTAACCACAGGCTCACTACCAAACCTAGGTTAACAGCTTGGATGTGCAACACACATCTACTGAGCCATCAGACAGCCCTTATGTGAAGAGATCTCAAGAAACTCAAGGAATGGTCAAAAGCATGATATTTAATGCTTAATGCCAAAATGTGCAAGATAATGCACCTGTGACAAATAAACCCCAGCACTGATTATAAGATGAGGGGACTACTAAAAACTATTAAGCAAGAAAAGGATCTTGGTGTTATTAAATCTGACGACCTCAAGGTGGAAAGGCAGTGTGATTCAGCAGTGGGCAAGGCTGATGGAAGGCTGGGTTGCATATGGAGGAGTATCTCCAGCAGAGGGAGGTGGTTTTGCCATTATATCACTCACTGGTGTGACTGCACCTGGCGTACTGTGTTAAATTTTGGAGACCATAACTCAGAAAGGACATGGACAGAGCAGAGGTGGTCCAGAGGAGGGCAATTAAAATGGTGCATCATTTGCATGAGAAGCCCTGTATTGAGAGAGTGCAGCATCACAACATGTACACTCTAGAAGAAAGGCATGTGACAGGGGATATGACAGAGACCTACAAGTACCGTAATGACATAAATAAAGTATAGGCGATGAGTCTCTTTCAAATGAGAACAACCATTAGGACCAGGGAGTATGCAATGAAGCTGGGAGGGAATTCAAGAGCGACGTGAGAAAATGTTTCTTCACTGAAAGGGTAGTTGATGTCTGGAATAGATTGCTGGTGGAAGTTGTAGAAGCCAAAATAGTTGGGAGGAGGGGTCAAGCATGCATGGGATAGAAATAGAGGAATATCAGATAGGCTGGAGGGAGTTGGGAGGGTCAGCAGAGACTACATAGGGTCTGTGGAGACAGAATAAGTAGAGGCAGACTAACTGGACTAGGCAGTTCTTTTCTGCTGTTAAAGTCTATGTTTATATGTTAAACATGCCAAGTCCCATTTACAGACTATCACAACCTGACACAGACTGCCAGAATCAATAGGACACTCAGTAAAACTCTTGCACATTTTGACAGAAAGGTAAGGGTGGCAACCAAACAACATTATAAAACAACAAGCAACAGTTAGACAGTTGGAGGTTGAGGCAGAACTATAGAAACTATAATACAATTTTGGGTCATGTCCAGGTTTGGGTGGAAGATGAAGAGAACTACTTTTCAATGGAAACAAAATCAGTTGTCTTTTTTAATAAATAAATCAACATTATCTTACAAAAGCCAATAATTTAATTGCAAACCCTTTTTGTGTTCACTTGTGTTTGTGCAAGGAACATATTGGGACAATATCACATTTGAGAGGTGTGTCACTGCCAGAGCTAATTACAGCTGAAACTGCAATGGACTTGGCAGTGTACACTAATGGCCATGTACTCTGGTCATGACACAGGCTTAGCTTTGCTGATGTGGTGCGTTCTCTACTTAAAAGAAATGAACCTCTCTGTAGATGTAACTCCAGTCAGCCACAGTTCACACTAATATGCATGGCCAGAGTTACGGCCGAAGTATTCTCTCTCTCCCCAACATCACTCCTCTATCCCCCCCAAAGGCATGAACATTACCCGTGGTGTGGCTCCCCTTCCAAAGCATTAACATTAGCCATGTCGCGGCTTTCTTTCTCGCTCCTCTGCCCCCCAAGGCAGTAATGTTAGCCGTGGTATGGCTTTCTCTCCTGGCCCTCGCTCTCACTCCTCAGCCCGGCCCCAAAAGTATCAACAGTAGCCATGGCGTGGCTTTCTCTCCTGCTCCTCTGGCTCCTAAGACATTAACATTAGCCATGGTGTGACTTTCTCTCCTGTCCCTTGCTCTCACTCCTCTGCCTCCCCAAAGGCATCAACATTGGCCACGCTGCAGCTTTCTCTTCAAGCAGACATCGAGGTGCCTAATCCACTTGTTGGCAACAGAAACACCCCTCACAGCCACTTTCCGACCCTTGCCATCTGGGACACTGGGTAGCCCACTCCCAGTGTCCTCCTACCTGTACCCTCCCAATGTTCTGGGACACTGGGGAGTCCACTCCCAGTGTCCCAAAAATAATTTAGAAATGGGCAGACTGGGTGGGCCAAGTGGTCATTATCTGCCATCATGTTTCCCTGAAATGAAGAAAACAGTCCCGTTTTTTTTTTGTTTTTAATGCCCTGAAAAAGAAAATGGTCCATCATCATCTTCCATGCCCCCACCCCATCCCACCCTCCTCTGAGCACCCACCTCTCTGCACCTCTTACCCCATACTTACCTCACGTGGTCAGTGACTGCAATCTTCTGTGTACAGGACACGTTTGCACTCCTTAAAGGTGAACCGCAAAGTGAAGAATTAAGGTAAGTGCTGTATAATGGCTGTCAATGGGGTTTTGAACTTATGTTGATATCGCAGTCATTTTTTGGACTTTATTGCACCAGATTTTCAACATGGGCTTTTTTACACTGCACCTCATGAACACGGTCCCTGTCATCTCGTTAATCAGACACAAAAGGTGATTTCACGGCCGCTGCTTGGAATCACCTTCCGGGACTGATTAACAAAATGACAGTGCCAGTGTTCATGAGGGGAGGTCCCAAAAAGCCCATGTTGAAAATTTGCAGCAAAAAATCCAAAAAAGATTGCATTACGAGTGTGCATTGCTTAATTTCTATGCATGCTCATAGCTTCACCAATTTTTAATATTTTCAGTCAAGATTTTCAACATTGCCATTTTTTCACATCTCCTCATGAACAGTACAGCTGTCATTTTTCACATCCTGCCTGAAACATGTTTTCACACCTCTAGCACCAAACTGCACAGTCACTGTGCAAAATCACTTTTCAGGACCGATTAAGGAAATGGCAGTGCCAGTGTTCATGAGGTGGGGCACCAAAATGCCCATGTTGAAAATTTGGTGGAAAAATTCATAAAAATCACCTTGTTATATGGTTTTGTTGACATTTTCCTACACACGCACGTAAGTTTGTTAATTTTCAATACTTTTACTCCAAATTTTCAGCATAGCCATTTTTCCATACCACCTCATGAACACTACTGCTGTCATTTTTCACATCCTGCCCAATATGTGTTTTGCACTTGTGGCATAGAATGGCGCAGTTGCTGAGAGAAATCACTTTTTGTGACTGAGTAAGGAAATTATAATGCCACTATTCATGAGGTGGGGTCCCAAAAAAACTTATGCTGAAAATTTGGAGCAAAAATACCTACAAATGTCCAGGGCATTAGGGTTTCCAAACCCTCCACCCTGCAGAGACTGACAGGCATTGGGGGTGTACCTTGGGGTCATCAGCCATAATGCTCATTCTATTCCACCCTCACCTCCACCCTGCAGACGGTGACAGTTGTTGGGGTGTGCCCTGGGGTGTTCAGCCCTAACATTCACCCCATTCACCTATACTGCACCCATCTCAGCTTATTTCCTTATGGAATAGGGTGAGCATTAGGGCTGAAGACCCAAAGGCACACCGCGATGCCTATCAGTGTCTGCAGGGTGGGGTGAGGTGGAATGGCATAAGTGTTATGGTCAATGACCCAAAGACCCCCACAATGCCTGTCAGTCTCTGCAGTGTGGGGGTGGGGTTTGGGTGTTAGGGTTGGAAACCATAATGTCTCAGTAAGGAAGTAAATCAGAGAGGGTCAGTGGATGTCACCCACCTTGATTTCAGGCAAGCCTTCGACACCGCCCAACACAGAAGGCTGCTTAATAAGATGGGTAGTCTGACCACGGGGCTCAAGCTGATAAACTGGGTTAGAAACTGGCTGATGGACAGGAGGCAGAGGGTGGTTGTAATGGGATCCAATCCGGGGAGAATGTGGCGACCAGCAGGGTACCTCAGGAATCAGTCCTGGGATCAGTCCTGTTCAATGTCTTCATTAAAGACATTTTGGAAGGGCTAGAAGGAAAGGTCTGTCTGCTTATTTACAGATGACACCAACATCTGTAACATAGTGAAACTCCAGAAGGGGTGGAGAAAATAAGCAGTGACATGGAGGGGCTTGAAAAATGTTCTAACTAGTGGCAACTGGGGTTTGATGCAAAGAAGTGCAAAATAATGGACCTGGGAAGAAGGAACCATGGGGAGAGCTACAGGATTGGGGACAGGTGCTGACAATCACCAAGGAAGAAAGGGACCTAGGAGTTATCAGTTCTGATGACCTAAAGGTGTCAAAACAGAGCACAAATGTTGCAAGGAGGGCCAGTGGCATGCTGGGGTGCATAGGCAGAGCTATCAGTAGCAGAAGGCATGAGATGATGATGCCATTGTATACTGCACAAGTGAGGCCTCACCTACAGTACTGTGTGCATTTCTGGAGGCTGCAACTATGCAAGAACATTGACAGGGTGCAGGAGGTCCACAGAAGGGCAACCAAGATGGTACATGGCTTCCAACACAGAACATATCAGGAGAGATTAAAGGACCTCAGTATGTACTCACTGGAGGAAAAGAGGGAGTGAGGGAACATGTTAGACACATTCAAGTACCTGAAGGGCAGAGCAGGGGTGAACATCTTCCAATGTAGAAGAAGTACAAGAATGAGGCAGCATGATATGAAATTGGATGGGGGTAGATTAAGAGGAAATGTGAGAAAAGTTTTCTTCACAGGGAGGGTGGTAGTCACATCAAATACTGTGCCATAAGAGGTGGCAGGAGCAAGCAAGGCACACAGTGGTGGTAAGTGGGATCCAATCCGGGGAGAGGGGAGTGACAATCGAGGCACCTCAATAATCAGTCCTGGGACCACTCTTGTTCAGTGTCTTCATTAGTGACATTGCAGAAGGCCTACCAGAAAGGTCTTCCTGCAGATGACACCAAGATCTGTAACAGAGTGGATACTGCAGAAGGGGTGAAGAAAATGAGGAGGGACGAGGAGGGACGTGAAAAATGGTCTGAGGAGTGGCAACTGAGGTTCAATGCGAAGAAGTGCAAAATAATGCACCTGAGAAGAGGGAACCAAGGGAGAGCCACAGGATGGGGGGTATGACATGACGGGGTGCAAAGACAGAGGTATCCCTAGCAGAAGCTGGGAGGTAGGAACATAGAAACCCTGGGGAGAGCTGCAGGATGGTGGTGGGGTTGCTGGCAGTTACCAAGGAACAAAGAGACCTTCTGGTTCTAAATTCAGATGACCTGAAAATGTCAAAGCACACTACAAAGGCAGAGGGGAGGGCCACTGGTATGCCGGGGTGCATAGGCAGGGGTATCACCAGCAGAAGGAGGGAGATACTGTTGCCATTACATAAAACCCTGATCAGGCATCAGATGCAGTACTGTATGCAGTTCTGGAGGCCGCACCTTCAAAAGGACATAAACAGGCTGGAGATGGTCCAGAGAAGGGCTACTAACATGGTACAAAGCTTGCACCAGAAAACATACAAGCAGAGATTAAGGAACCTCAATATGTACTGTCTAGAGGACAAGAGGTACAGAGGAGACATAATAGAGACATTCAAGTACCTCAAGGGTACAAACAGTGTGCAGGGGGAGACGTCTTCCATTACAGGAGGAGTATGGCAACGAGGGGGTATGACATGAAATTAGAAAGTGGCAGGCTAAGTGGAAGTGAGAGGATGTTTTTCTTCACAGAGAGGGTGGTGAATGCATGGAATGGTCTATCACCAGCAGAAGGAGGGAGATAGTGATGCCATTATATAAGACCCTGGTAGGGCCTCAGATGCAACACTGTGTGCAGTTCTGGAGGCGGCACCTTCAAAAGGACATAAACAAGTTGGAAATGGTCCAGAGAATGGTGACTAACATGGTACAAGGCTTGCACCACAAAACTTACAAGCAGATATTAAGGGACCTCAATATGTTCTGCCTAAAGGACAGGAGGTAGAGAGAAGACATGATATCAAGTACCTCAAGGGCATAAACACTGTGCAGGGGGAGACATCTTCCAATATAGGAAGAGTATGACAATGAGGGGGTATCACATGAAATTGGAAAGTGGCAGGCTAAGAGGGAATGTGAGGACGTTTTTCTTCACATAGAGTCTGGTGAATGTGTGGAATGGTCTGCCACAGGAGGTTGTGGAAGCAAGCACTGTGGTTTGATTTAAACATGCATGGGACAGGCATGGGAAAACCATAGAGGTAAAGCTGAGGGAGGGTCAGAAGTTATAGTCAAGTACATGGCTTATGGACAGACTGGATGACCCTAGTGGTCCTTAGCTGCCGACAATTTCTATGTTTGAACCTCTGGCAGCCATGTTCACAGAGTCACTCAACACAGGATTGGTGCCAGAGGATTAATAGCCACAGTCCAGTTTTACTTAATAGCAGCTGCTGTCACCCACTCCACTCTATCTCCCCAGTCCTCGCTCCTATGACACCCCCCCCCCAGGCTTCTACATTAGCTGTTGTGTGGCTTTACTTATTAGCAACTCCTGCTGTCTGCTGCACTCTCTCTCCAGTCTTCGGTCCTCTAATCCCCTCCTCCCCGCTTCTACATTAGCCTCAGAGCGGATCTACTTATTGGTGGCTCCTGCCACCTGGTGCACTCTCTCTCCCCCGGTCCACTAAGGCTAGCGGGAGCGCCTTCTCTGACTAGCAGCTCCTTCCTGCATTGATGGTGCAACTTCCACCATGCAACACCTGCCACTCTCACTGCTGCCTCCTCGATCCTCTGAAGCCAGTACCAGTACCAAACATCACTGCAAATACCTGCAAGTGAATGTTCAGCATTGACAAATGCTTGTTTTAAGTGCTATAATACACTCCAGGACTCATTGCTCATTGGAAGGGTTAATGCCCTCTGCTGCACTTTGGGCCTTAACCTCTCTTACCAGGCATTATTTTCCAAGAAAGGCCCTCAAAATCAGACTTTATAGGGGACCAAATGCCAACCTTTGTAGATGGGGCCTCAGTATCCAACCACTGGTTTCAGTATCTGTATTCACCACTGTTACAGTATTGTATACACTCCTGGACTTGAAATGTCCAATGTGATTAAATATAACTGGTGGAATTAATCAATAAAGCAATTTTACATTGCAGTTAAATATCATAATCTTATTTGTTGTTTCTAGCCTCCTTATTTATTATAGTAACTTAGTACATTATCTGGACTAATGATTTTTTTTCCACAAAATCTCAGTGTAGCCAGGTATTGGTTGCCTTGATTAGAACCTCGGGGCAATAGCTAATGACATAATGAAATGGATTAGACTAATTCCAGTCAATCACTGCCTGTCACAGAATGAATGATCTACCGTTTTGAAAGCTGCTCTCAGCAAAGCCTTGCACACTATTAGTTAGTTAAGAAATCTTTCAGGAGTATGCTCATGTTCCCTGGTAAGTGACAGAATCCTGGATTTTTATTTGTTTTGTTTTTTTTTATATTCAGATGGATTTGATAAAAATTCTTTAGGCTATCCTAGACTCGGTTGATTTTATAACTTTCGGTGTTTTGGAGTGACATTGATGAAAAACTTAATGATTTATTCTTGAGCACTTGACATTCTCTGGGAGAGTGATGGATGAAAAGAGTGCAAGTTTCTTTTTGTATGTCCCATCAATAATGCCAGTCACAAGAACTAGCAACAGAAAAAGCCACAGTTGTTTTACAAGTGAAGTATTCTAATTAGCTTGTGTCTTTCCTGGATTGTGGCACAAGGTGGGCTGGGGTGAATATTAAAAGTAGAAGGACAGAAGCTATCTCAGAAGGGGATCGCTGATGTTACATACTTTTGTTGGTAGCTAAGGCAGTGTGGATCTGACACCCTAGATTGACATGAACTTTTTTCACCTAGTGAGAGCATCATTGTGCTTTAAGCCTCGCAAATACTCACAAAGCCCATCAAAACTGACCTTCAGTAGATTAAAATGTAATGAGAATGCTGGTGGCTCAGGGGAAGATTACCATGGATTTACTGCAGATCTAAAACTGAACAATTAAAATGACAACACCCTCGGCTGTATTTCCATTGAGTTTAAAAGGCTGCACTATTATGTAACCTTTTTTTTTAAATCTAGCCTAGAAGGGTTTAAATTAAGATTAGATCAGAACTATATTAACTCTTGCTTGGAATTATATGGGTGCAAGTGACAGCTCCATAAAAGGTTTGGTAACTCTTGAAAGTAATTGAACTATTCATTCAGAAGGAATTTGCATTGGTTTTTATAACTCTTTGTCAGCTTTTTATTCTGGAATGACTGGGCACTCCTTTGCTTGTTACTGGCCCTTGTCCTGTCTCTGAAGGGTCACAAGAGACCCCCCCCCATTGAAATATACCCCTTTTCGCCATGACAGGGCTGAACTGGTCTCTACCGAAGAATTGTTTTCTCTGTCTCAGTAACTAATTGGATCAGTTCTTAGTCATAGAAATCATTTCTCCCTGCTGAGTGATATTAGTTTAGTATTGTGTCATGCAACATGTGAGCTGACCTGGGGTTTGTTTTTGAGGTCCCTCCCATTTGTCATCTTTATAAATAATATCCCAACTGCTTGTGTAGGTTCTAATATTATTGTGTATGTAGACAACACTGCCATTCTGTCCTTTAGAAAGGATATTAAAGGAAAGCAGTAATTATACTAATCCTCCCACCCCCAGAAGCTCTACTCCCCAATTAAGCTTTTTGCGTGGTAGAAAATTTTTTTCCATTGTTGACTTACTTAATTTTACCTTTTTAGAGTCTGCGATCCCCAAACATGGTGGATGCTGCTGGGTTCCATTTAATCTGACTGTGCAGTGCTGCATCGTTCGTTTTAATACAAAATGTATTGGAGTGAGCAGTGCGGCACCACACCTTCAGATTAAATGGAACCCAGCAGTGTCTGTCATGTTTGGGGATTGCAGACTTTAAAAAAGTAAAATTAAGTAAGTAAACATTGGAAAAAACATTTCTACCACACGAAAAGCTTAATCGGGTGGTAGAGCTTTCGGGGGTGGGAGGATTAGTATAATGACCAATCTCCTTTAAGGAACTTCAGCCAGTGGCACAGTCCAGTTTCAATAGAGTACTGAGCTCCTTGAATGAAATGATCTTACCCAGAATACCTTGAAAATGATATTCTTTATACAATCAGTTTTTCTCCAGGAAACCCTGGTAATGAAAATCCACACTGCACCATTTATCAGGATCCTGAGTTTAGGTATTCAGTTTGAATGTTGATCCATATTAAATTACTGCATCATGGTTATTGATTATCTTTGAAAGAACATGTTAATGCCTAATCTGCCTTAATATCCTACAAACTTGGTGCCGTATTTCCAGACTTGACTACTGCAAAGATCTCTACTTCAGGGTTAGTGGAGGGGTTATTCAATGCCTGCAGCTAGTGCAAAATGCAGCGGCCAGGTTGCTGATGGGTAGAGATGCAGTGAATTTAAGTTCCGCTGGTGAAGTGAATGTGAAGTGGGCACTTTGCATTGCCACTCCACTATGCAGAGTGTGCAATGCAAAGTGCTCACTCCACCTTGTCATTACCACTTCACGTTAAGGCAGAATGACAATACGAAGTAAGGTGAAGTCATTGTTTTTAATGGACTTCACATTCCTCATTATGATTCTAAGTGATCCACTTGGTGTTTCAGATTTAGCAGCCCCCCCCACACATCACATGGCTTACAGTACTGTAAGTCACATGCTTTTTAGCTAGGCAGGAAGGAAGTGAGTCATAAAAGCAGACACTTTTACTTTCTCCTGTGCAGACAGAGAGAGGAGTGTGTTTTGTGACTGCTGATACTTTGAGATCAGAGCGAGGAGGAGATTTAAACTTTGATTTAGACCCAACAGCTTTTTTAAAAGCTACACTTTTTTGTCTTTGCTGTACTCTTTTTTACTTAATTTGTTCTTTCTGTAAATTTTATTTTTCTTACCTTTATAAGTATAGTTGTTTGTCTGTGTTTGTGTGACTGTGTGTGTATTGTGTGACAGTGTGAGTAGTGATTGCTCGGACAGAAGGAGATCAGTAGGAGAGATGGACCAGGGTGAGGGAATGTCTGGGACGGGGCTGCTTTGGGAGAGCGTGGTAGTGGTAAGCATTGTACCATGTGCATGTGTGGAGGGCATGGGCACCCATTCCTGTTGGACCGCTCTAAACGTTTGAGTGCCCCCCCAGAAGCAGGACCAGCACTGCCTCCTGTCCTGACTCTGAGGCAGTTGAATCACCACCACCAAGTCCAGCACCAGGTCCTCTGGAGCAGGATGTGCCTGTTCCCCCAGGCCCAGGTGTGGATCCCATCCCTGTTCAGCACCATGACCAGCTGGCTGCCAGTTCATCTGGCCTTCCCCTGCCTATGCCTGGTCCTCCCTGCACCTCCGTTGTTTGACAGTTTTTGACTGTATCGGAGGGGACAGCAGTGTGGTCAAGTGCTGCCTATGTAAGGTGGAGGTATGCCGTGGTCCTCGGGGGATTCACCTGGGGACTGGAGGTCAGCACACCCATAAGCTCAATCACCACCAGTTTGAGTAGCAGGCTGCCACAGAATGGACCATACCTGCACTTGCTGGCTGTTCTGTGGCAGAGGGTGCAGCTGTGCATGGTGGCATCCCTAAGAAGAGGACAGCCACAGCAGCACCTGCTGCTCACCAGCACCCCCACCACCACCACCACCACCACCAGCAGGTCAGCCTGTAGAACATGTGGACCCCAGAGAACTGTGTGTAACACAGGCTGACTTGGTAGTTCTCTGGAGTGCTGTTGAGGAGAACAATGAGAGGGTGAGTGCTGTGGAGCAGCAGCTGGTTTGCACAGAGGGACATCAGTTGCAAATTATGTCCATGCTGGAATTGGTACTGGATCACCATGGGATCCCACAATAATTTTTTTTTTCCTCACACCATGTGCCCTCCTCACACCTTCCTTGCTGTGTTATAAAATGTATTCCTCCACCATCCCCAACCCTTGTATGTAATTATGCCCTTTTTTGTTGTCTTCTGTATGCTTGACATTTTGTATTCTGAGCAGTGCAAGTATACTGTGCTAAACTGCATGTGTGCAGTCAGTCTTCTTTCCAGTCTATGTATGTACTGCAGGCACTGTCCAACTCCCTGACTTAAAAACACTTATTAATGAGTACAATGGTGGGATGGTGAAGCATGGAGACATACTACAAAACAGGCTTACAATACATCCAAGTAACTAGTAAAAAAATGAATGTTACGATTCGTGACGTAATTGTAAATCGTGATTTGTGACTGCATTTGTGACCGTGCTGATGAAGAAATGCCAATGTCTATGGCTGTACTTCCCTGGGCCCCGAAGAGGTGTGGCACAAACTCCCTGACTTAAAAACACTCATTAATGAGTACAATGGTGGGGTGGTGAAGCACGGAGAGATACTACAAAACAGGCTTACAATACATCCAAGTAACTAATAAAAACAAATTAATGTTGTGATTTGTGGCGTGATTGTAAATAGTGATTTGTGACTGGATTTGTGACCATGATGATGAAGAAACATGAATGCCTATGGCTGTACTTCCCTGGGCCCTGATGAGGTGTGGCACAAAACTCCCCAACTTAAAAACAGTCATTAATGAGTACAACGGTGGGGTGGTGAAGCATGGAGAGATACTACAAAATAGGCTTACAATACATTCAAGTAACTAGTAAAAAAAATTTATGTTGTGATTCATGACGTGATCGGAAATCATGATTTGTTACTGCATTTGTGACCATGATGATGAAGAATGTGATTTGTAACACAAGTGACTCGTGATGATGATCCTGACTTAAAAATGCATATTAATGAGTACAATGTTCATGCAGAATTAAGCACCACACTTGTCCAGTACTCTGAAGAGAAGCCAAAGAAACAACTGTGATTTAAGTTAGAGATGGAGATTAGGCCCTAAAGAGATGCAAATGCACAGACAGATTAAAATTGCATTGTGCACTGAGGAGATGCAGATGAAGAGGCACAACACCTAACCAGTGCTCACCATCAGAAATTCAAATCTGGAAAGAATACTTTTTGCCAGTTGGGAGGCGGCAGACCCACGAGCGGCAGTGTACTGCACTGCTGCAGTAACAGTCACTAGTACTAGTACCAGTAAAGATACCACAAAGAAGTACAAAAATTACACAGCTGCAGTGGACAGCAGGTTCACATTGCTGAAATTATGTAGCACAATAAAAGATGTCTGATTTGATGACACGTGTCACTCACATACATATACACACACTAAGTAATGCATAGCAAATTGAAAACTTCAGTACTATAACCACATATTTTAAACAAACTAAAATTATGCACTGCTGCACCACAACAATCAGCAAACAAATGGCAAGAATTATTTAAAATATTACTGTGTGTACATTAACACAGTTATACAAGAAAAATATCACCAAAACAGAAAGCACTGTCTTTTTCTCCAAGTTAATCTACCTACACCACAGATACACCCCTCCCCCAAAGCACACTTCCACTGTCTCTCAGTACACAGACTGAATGTTCTACATTAACATTCAAAATCCACACACAAACAATAAATGCTCGATGATATAAGCACAGGAGGGTTTCCTATAATCAATGAACTAAAGTTTCAGCAAAAAAAAATTACTCAAAAAGGCTTTTTTAACAGCTTTTAGAAGGTTTGAATCACAGAGAGCTCTCAGAGCAGATTGTCTCCTTCAGCTTCCTACACACTACCCCAAACTAAGGCTGTGCAGAACAATCTAGAACCCATGTGACCTGAAATCCCATGAATCACTGCAAAATTCACCTTTAGAACTTAAAAATAAGGTGAAGCCAGGCAAAGTACATTGTTTTCAATGTACTTCGCCTTAAGAATTGGTGGAGTAGTGGTTTGGGAAGGCGGAGTAACGCAAAGTCATTGTTTCCAATGGACATCATGTTACCCATTATAACACGAAGTACTCCGCTTTGCATTGCGGAGCACTCTGCAAATTCGCCTTCACTCTATGAATCACTTTGTGGAGCGAATTGGGCCACTTCACCCATCTCTACTGATGGGCCTTCCAAGGTACTGTCATATGAACCTGGTCCTGTGTGATCTGCACTGCTCCCAGTGAGGTGGAGAATCACCTTCAAGATGGGTCTTCTCACCTACAAAGCCCTATACAGTCTTGGTCCTGGCTACCTGAGCTACCTCCTAATTCCCCACCATGCTCAGCACTCTCTCCGCTCCTCCTGTGAGGGCCTCTTAGCAATTCCCACAGGTACAGTATATCAAAGCTTAAAACATTAGGTGATCATGCATTTGAGGTACAAGTAGCTGGGCCAGTCCTGTGGGATTCACTTTCAAGGTCTTTTATTTATTTAGTTTTTAACCGGGTAGGTGCACTAGCCATAAAATGACTATTTTCAGGCACGACCCGGGACAGTACAACAAAAAGAGAACAGTTGAACAACAGCAACATGGGTACAATAATACAAATAGAGGAACAGTACAGCAGTGCTACAAAAATACAATGGGTAGAAACAACGAAAAATAATGGCAAGCATTATACAGATAGTGGCAGTAAGATATACCATAAGTGCAGAAACCATGGACCCAACCTGTGGAGTGAAAGGGTTAATAAGATAGCAAGGTTATATAGAGGGAAATGTGAGGCATGTTCAAACATAACAAGAAAGACTGACAGAAGGAAGGTCAGGGGTGGTAACTGGCAAAACAACAGTGGATGGTCAGCAACAAGGTTCGAGAAGGAAGAGAGCTAGTAGTCAAGAAGTTATTTACAAAGAGAAGGAAAAATATGTGGAGGGGAAGAGGAGACAGTCTTGGAGCTGGATCAGAGCAGGGTGACATTACTGGTAAGTCTCAGGGGCTTCAGGTTGGGTCAAAGCATGTACAAGCATCAGCTAAGGATAGATGACGATATTCACTTTTAAATCCAAAATGAGATTGAAACAGCCGGAGGTTGAGTGGAAGAGCATTCCATAGCCTGGGAGCAGAGAACTGGAAGGCCCCAGTGCCTTTAGTCATCTGACATCTCGGAACATACAGTAAGGATTTGTCAGCTGATCGCAGGCCATGGGAGGATGGTTGAGGGACCAGCAACGCTGCCAGCTGGGATGTTTTTTTTCCCCGGATAATCGAGTCCATTAGTAATCCAAGGTAGTATTGTATACTGGCAGAGGGTGAGAGCCAATTCAGATCCTTATAAAGAAGGCAGTGATGTTTGAGTCGAGGCGACGAAGAGGCAAATCGGCATATATTGTTATAAGTTATGTCCCATTTTAGTAGGGAGGTTTTATGGGCAGAGGTAAGAATAGAGGCATCATAAGTAAGGGTTGGGAGAAGAATACCTCGGGCACTTGCTAATTTGGCTGAGGGTGTAAGCATGTAGCTCGTTTTGTAAGCTACTCCCAGTTTCGAGTTTACAGCTTTGCACGAGGACTGAATGTGAAGATTAAAATCCAGGGACTGGTCCAGCAGGATCCCAAGGTACTTGAAGAAAGTAACATTTTCAAGTGGAAATCCTCCTGGGTGAAGAATCTCCAGCAAACTAGAACAGGCCTTAATGTTCGGTGCGGAACCTAGGAGCATGGCTTTCATTTTCTTTTCATTTAGTACAAGCTTACGGTTTAGTAGCCAGTCTAAGACGTTATTAAAGTCTGAAGTAAGTGATGTGTTTATGCAGGCAATACTAGAAGAACTAGTATAGATGATCAGGTCATCAGCATAGAGAATAGCTGAGCAAGATTCCAGGACCTCAGCTGCATTGTTGATAAAAATTGAGAACAGAAGGGGCCCAAGGATAGAGCCTTGGGGGACCCCAAGGTTGATAGTAGATATACTGGATAGGGAGGACTTAAATTTGACAGCTTGCGATTTGTTTGACATGTAGCTACAGAACCAGTCCACAACAGGGGTAGAGAAATGGAATTTATGGAGAGTGGAGAGAAGCAGGGGATGGTCTACAAGGTCGAAAGCCTTAGTGAGGTCAATGAAGATGGCACCTGTGAGTTTTCCAGAATCCATGTTGGACAGAATATCAGTAGTTTGTTGAAGAAGAGCCGTGGTGGTGCTATGACCTTTTCTGAAACCATGCTGGGTGTCTGAGAGGAGATTGTAGTGTGTAAGGTAGTCAATGGTCTGTGATGCAACTATTTTCTCTAGGATCTTGCTAAGGACAGAGAGAATTGCTATAGGTCTGTAATTGACCATGTCCTTTGGGTCACCTTTTTTAAAGACAGGCATTACTCTTGCAGATTTCCATATGTCTGGCACAGTGCTATGGATAAGGGATAAAGTGTAGATTCTGGCAAACGGAAAGGCAATGAGTGGAGCAGCCAGCTTAAGAAGATGAAGTTCCAGTGAGTCAGAACCAGAGCTGGTATTGGCAGGTATGGATCTCAGTAATTTCAGAACTTCCGCTCTTGATATAGCCTTGAAATAGAATGGTGGCGCTGGAGGAGCATCATACGATAGGGCAGTATGGTTGTCTGATGGTAGTGTGGTAGGTAGATTGGAATGTGATCCACTAGGTTGTAAAGCCAAGGTGTAGTGTGACAGATCAGAGAAAAGATTGTTAAAACTGTTTGAGAGGGTCATTACAATGTGCCCCATTTATGATCATTTCATCAGGAGTGACCGACTGCGAGATACCCAGAAATGTTTTGACATGGGCCCAGAATTTCCTTGGGTCATAGGTTGAGCTTTGTAGAAGGTCCTGGCAGTACTTGCTTTTAGCAGCTCTGACTTGTCTCTTACATCTGTTCCTTAGTTCATGATAGACAGTACGATCTGACTGTAGGCCAGTTTGTTTGTAGCGAATCCAGAGCTTGTCTCTCTGGCGCAGATTAGCAAGGAGGTCTTTATGCAGCCACCTCATCTGTTTTCCTCTGATCCTCCTAGTAGTCTTGGGGGCATGTTTATATTGAATGGTAAGAAATTCATTTATGAATATCTGTACAGCAACCTCCAGATCCTTTGTTTGATAGATACCTGCCCAGTCAATATTGGAGACACCATAGAGAAATGCATCCTGGTCAATATGAGCTCGATTTGTAAATGTGATTAGTCTTGTTGGAGGAGATGGAGGCGCAACCATAGATAGGATACAAAAAGTGGGTGAGTGGTCTGTTAGTGCATCTGCAAGGATTCCTGCTTTCAACACATGTTCCATATGGTTAACCATCACCCAGTCTAGGAGTGTACCTGTTTGATGGGATGACATGGCTCTAGTTGCTTCAGAGATCAACTGGTGAAAATTATAACTAAGCGTGAGTGACTGCAAGGATATTTGAGCTGACCCTAACCAATTGAGGTTAAGATCACCTAGGATGACAGCCTCATTATGATTTACAGTCTGAGAGGTGATGTCAAGGAGTTTTGAAGACGTACTATATGAGGGAGGCTCGCTCATTGAAGGCTTTTAAGCAGGATCTGAAGGCACATGTATTTAAGGAAGCCTACGGGATTTAGTATCTGTCTTAGTTTTGTTTACCCAGCTGCTGTCTTATGCTATTTTAAAATTGCTACTTATGTTTTATTGATTATATATTTATTGTGATTTACTGACTTTGCCACTGTCTATACCCTGTACAGTGCCCTGAGCCTCAGGGATATGGTGTTTCATAAATAAAATTGTACTTACTTACTATTTATAAGCAGATGATATCTGCCATAGTGTATGTAGATAAGATAAAAGTAACTAATGACGTGTTCCTACCCCTGCTTGACTAGTGCTTTTGACCCCCTCAAAAAGAAACTTGAGATCCTTCATAACAGAGTACTGCATTTTGCCTTAGGCATACAGCAGAATGTCGTCCTGACAACTGAAGGCATTTAGAAGTAACTCATTGCTATGCTACATCATGTTCCAGTACAGAGTTTACATGTAGCCAATATAGTATGTATCACAACATTGTTATCAAGTATTTTAGAAAAGATTTAAAAAGTGACTTAATTTCTCACTTGTGTGTTCACATTGATACAGGTTTACTAGCAGAATTATCTTCATAGAAACAGACGTACATGTTAGAAGAAGGCCAGTTGGGCTACCCAATCTGCTCTTATCCCTGCCTAACCTATTATAATGAACATTTAAGCTGTCACTTGTTTTGAAAGTGTTCATTATTTTTCTTTGGAAAAATAGTGACCACAGTTATCACTTAATATCAACAACATGTAAATCAGTTACAAATGGCAGTTTGAATGTATAGTAGCTGACGTTAACTGACAACTGCAATTACTGTCTTATTGTAAAACTATGAAACCACTAAAACATTTAATATAATTCAACTTTAAAACCTACTGTAGGTGAATATGAACATACAAAAGTGAAAAATGAAGCTACCTTTTAATAGTTTTCTATAATCTCCGTTCTTCCAGTGTGAGATATCAGCTACAGGTACAGAAAACTGTAATGTGTAGCACAGTGTACCTAGAGTAGTGTCCTCTACATTTAATCACCCTCAATGTGAGATCCCTGCAAAGCAGCATGGGCTACCACTTCAGGCTTTAGGGAGTGTTATGTCCTGTGTGTAATACAAACAGCCTGTATACTGCAGTAATAAGACCACTAGTCATCTCTAGATGCTTTCAGAGAAGAGTAAGGGGTTACTAGTGTGGACAGAAAAATGTTTGCACTGCTATTAACAGCATAAGATGAATACTAATAATTATGTTGTAAACTACACAGTTTCTAATTAACTTCTGTGTGGTATTAGCAAAATTCAGAAAAAGTACAAAAAATGCTATAAATGCTTTTCAAATTGTCATGTAATTTTATGTATGGATGCAAAAAAATAATGTGCTCGATTCTCAGAAGGGGGCTTTGATTGGTGAACGCTGTAACATATAGCAACTTGCACTGAAGCCCGGTGCGCCAGGGACCCTGCATCAGATTTTGGTAAAGGAAGGGTTCCAGCACCCAAGTCCGATCAGTTGCAGTGACTTCTCCCATGTGACAATCATAGGGCTCTCTGGAGGGGTTTGCCACAAGCTCCTATGGCAAAAGCAAGTTGTTCCTCCATCCCTGATCCCTGGGTCAAAGAATAAAAATTCCTTCCCGATGGCCCCATTATAACATATTTTCATTCGGCCCCCATCCCTGGTAGTCTAGTGGCCCCCTTCCTGATCCTTGATGTTCCCATTATAATAAATGTTTCATTCAACCCCCATCCCTGGTAGTCTAGTGGCCCCCCACCCCAGCAGGTAGGGCCCACCACTCTTCTCCTCCCATCCTGAAACAGAGCCTGTGACCAGTATAGCCCTCCTCTCACCTCCACATCTGGCTGCCAACTGAACTGTCACTGAACCAACTGTATAGTACAGTAGGCTCAGGGTCAGGTCAGCCAGTGGCCAGCTGTGGAGGTGAGAGGGGGCTGTGCCAGTTGCCAGCTCTGTTTCAGGATGGGGGATCAGAGTGGTGGGCACTATCTGCTGAGGTGGGGAGTGAGGGCCATCAGACTACCAGGGATGGAGGTAGAATGAAACATTTATTACAACGGGGACATCAGGGATAAGGAAGGGGGGCCACTGGCCTACCAGGAATGGGGGTTGAAGGAAACATTTACTATAACTGGGACATTGAGGATCATGGAAGGGGGGTCCACTGGACTACCAGGGATGGGGGTTGAGTGAAATATTTATTAAAATGGGGACATTGGGGGTTGGGGAGGGGGGATACTAGACTACCAGGGATGGGGGTTGGATCATACAATATTATAATGGGGAAAATGGGGATCAGGGAAGGGAGGCCACTAGACTACCGGGGGGATCATTAAGTCCTTTTAGTAAATGGACACATCGAGATGGGGGTACACTAGACAACCAGGGAGGGGATACTGTTATTATGTTTATATGTGGAACATCATTGATTGGGATGGGGGGACTGCGGCACATTGCCACAAACAGGCAAATCTCCCAGAGGAGTATTTTCTAAGTACCCTTAAACCAGCCCTGGCTTGGCTAAGGGTACTTAGAAATTCTCTCTATGGAAGAGTTCTGTGAATCCCATATTCAGGGATGTGGCAGATTCCATCTGCCACATGCCCCCTAGCACCATGTTGCGGCGCAGGGGTGGCGCAAGTGCCGTTTGGGGCAGGCAGGCTGTGGTTGATGCAGACTGCTATTGTGAATAGCTCAGGGGACAATTTTTGATGCAAGGTTCCACTTGCACTATTTATGTTGGTGCAGGCACTTTCCATCAATCTCAGGGCTTTGAGAATCGAGCCCAGTATCTCTACAATGTGCTTGCTATTTTTAACTTGTATTGCAGCTGAAAAATATGTGTCAATAAAATACTAAAAAATGGGGTTAAAATAGTATTAGTAGTATAAGTTCATATATCTCGTCAAATGTTAAATTTCAGCCAATCAGTGCGTGCCACGTCATTTGACAGGTGGGCGTGGCATAAAATGGACCAATCAGAATCGCCCCTTGTTAAACCGGAAGTCCCTCCCTAAAATGCGCTAGCCCACCCACTTCTGGCGGAAGTGATGCAACCTCAAACCCGTGTCCTATTTCCCCGCAGAATGACACGATTCAACCCATGTCCAGCCCCTTTTGGCAGAAAATGACATGCTCGAACCCAGTGCCCCGCCCTTTGCACAGGAAATGACCTAACAGCACCATTTTGTGTTGCCCACGCCCCTCCTTCTCAGTACACCTCAAGCCCCTTGCCAGACCATCATCCTGTCTCGAACCTGAGTCCCACCATGCTAGGCTGAACTCCTGCATCCCCACCTGTCTCCTGCACACCCACCATCCTGGCTCGAACCCCTGTCACCCACCCCTCATTCTCGTACACTCCTCGAGCCCCTGCCAGACCATCCGGTCTCGAACCCGAGTCCCACCATGCTAGGTTGAACTCCTGCATCCCCACCTGTCTCCTGCACTCCCACCATCCTGGCTCGAACCCCTGTCACCCACCCCTCATTCTCGTACACTCCTCGAGCCCCTGCCAGACCATCCTGTCTCGAACCCGAGTCCCACCATGCTAGGTTGAACTCCTGCATCCCCACCTGTCTCCTGCACTCCCACCATCCTGGCTCGAACCCCTGTCACCCACCCCTCATTCTCGCATCTCGAGCCCCTGCCAGACCATCCTGTCTCGAACCCGAGTCCCATCATGCTAGGTTGAACTGCTGCATCCCCTCCTGTCTCCTGCACTCCCACCATCCTGGCTTGAACCCCTGCCCCCACCCCTCATTCTCGTACACTCCTCGAGCCCCTGCCAGACCATCCTGTCTCGAACCCGAGTCCCGCCATACTAGGTTGAACTCCTGCGTCCCCTCCTTTCTCCTGCACCCCACCATCCTGGCTCGAACCCTGTCCCTCTTCATCACGTGCTCCTTCCACCCCAAAAATCAGTTAGTGTTTATGTAGTGGTGTGTGACCCCTGTAGGCCTATATTGTATAACTGCAGGGGCATGTGTGTTTTTTTGATTAGGATATTTTCAGAAAGAAGTATCTAGGAGGAACCTGATCGTGCAGAGATGTCACAGATCTGTGTGGAGACCTCCACCCCGAGGGAATTCATCTGCCTGTGAGTACCCCTTTTTTCTGTTTTTGTAACAGTATACAAAATTATTTAACATGCATCTGTAGGACTGTGTCAAACTTGCATCAAAAGGATAGCTTTATGTATACGCATGTAACATTTATAAGCTAAAACGGGGGACCTCTGTGTAAATAAGATGGTTCAGCAGTTTTCTCTGGATAGCATTGCAACAATCGCTAAAAACTAATTATACTTTTGTCATGAATTAGAAAGAATAAAACTATATAAGAAAAAAGGAATACACATACCTATAGTTCACCCCCCTCAGCTCTGTGTAGTATCAAGGAGAAGGCTGAAATGAAATGTGTGTGATATTTATAATGTTTTGAAAAAGGGGTGGGGGTGGGGCTACAACAGATGTACCTCTGACACGTTACCATGTATAGTATGATGGGGTGTGGTGATGGTTTTACCAAGGGCAGTCCATCTTGCTAAGCATTATATAAACCCTGCATTTGAAGCCAGAAGGCACAGCTTTTGAGAGATTTCTCAGATTCTGTTTTAGAGACTTGGAGCAGATTATCAAAACATCAAGCAAGAAGATGGCAAGCGCTTTCATTTCAACATCCCTGTAACAGGTCAGATTGTCATACCACCTAATGAGAAATTCAACCTCCCTGTAACAAGCCAGATTGTCACACCACCTAATGAAAAGTCTGGAGATGAAAAGCCAAGCAAGAAGATAGCTATCGGGGCCCCACAACCCAAGCCAACGTATGTGTACTACGTGAGGTGTGAAAACGAATGCCCCACACAAGTCTTGTTGAGTGGAAGAGTGTCTGACATAAAAAAGAAACTCGCTGAACAGTTTGGTGAATCAGAAAATCCTAAACCTGACTGTCCTTCTGAAGAGACACCACTGCAAGACCTTGAAGAGTTGCTGGGGTGTGAATCTGATGCAGAAAAAGAAGTTACTATGAAACCAAAAACAGAGAGTGACAAGAAGGGGGAGCCAGAGATGATGGTCAGTGAGACACTGCCAAAAAAAGCATCAGAGAAAGTTGTGAAAAAGAAATGCAAGACAGAGCCAAGAGGGCGCTCTGACCAAGAGGGTGATGATGATGACAATGCAGCCACAAGCAGTCAGGCCCAGGCTAAGAAAGAGAAAGATGAGAAAATGAAGAAAAGAGTTGCCTTGATGAGGTAAATGCATTTTAACATATAAAAAATGTGAGTGGTTACATGGCATAACTGAGGGAGATGAGTTAGCAGTAGAACTAAATCTACCTATAATGAGTCAGAGGACCAATGCTGTTTTTGTTTTACTTTAATAGACTGAAGGATTTGCGATGGAGCAGCAGTCATATTCGGACAGCATGGATTCTCGACTTTCCACAAATCTACTGCTCGACTGTCTTTGCTGTGTGAAAGATACAAATGTGGTTGTTAATGAGATGTGTGAGAACCAGTATGTTAGAAATACAGAGAGCGATAGAATGTTTCAAATGTCACAGAACAGGCTGTGATCACCACACAACCCTCTTCTTCTACTGAGATTAGACAGGGGCCTCATGTGAAAAATCAGGCCTTAGTAAACCCCCAAAACTGACAACGATATGTATTGTAAGTACATTATGTATCATACCATCCTGGTGCAATTGCTTAGTGATACAGAGGGTAATACATTGTGAATTGGTTGATTCCTGTCCTGGTGTGAGATAGATGATCCGAGTCAGAAAAACCATTCATGTGTCCTTGATGACTTAAGGTCTAAAGAAGCATACAGAAATGTTTCTGAAGCCATATATAGACAGCTCATGCCCGTGATCTTGGCAATCGCTATGAAGCATCAGGGGTTAAATATGACCAATTGTACCCTGGAAACTATAAGTCATGTTTTAAATGATGTGAGAAAATCTGATGACCCCATGTGGCTAGTTATGCAAATGTTACAGCAGACAGACGGTGAAATTAAAAAAGATGCCTGCCGTCTGGTCAGCAAAGGCTCCTTTAAAAAATTTCTAAAAAGAAATTCAGGAACACTGTTTATATTGTAAAAAAATTACCCCAACACCTGCCCCTACCCCTCCCCCAAATTACTACATGGAAACATTTCAGTACCAAAATGTGTCATATTTTATTTTTTACAGATAATCATGCGGAATGCAAGTACAGAGAGAATCCAAAGGTTTATGTATCTGATCCTAAGCCATTACTGTCATCCATCACTGTTTGTCACCTCAATATGACATTTGCCTTTGTGAGATACATGCAGCCTATGAACTGATGATGTTTGCCCTTCCAGAAGTATGGGAGGATACAGATAAATATATAAATGAATCTGTGTTACCACTTGTAGAAAATGTTAAAGTGATTGCTGATATATTCATGGAAGGCGATGAATGTCTTTGTGGACTTTATATCATGGTCGTCATAGCCATGTGTGTGTGTACTACAAAGCAGAAAAAACCTTGGATATTGTGCGTGTTGTTAACCTGGCTTCTCTGCTTGCTGAAATAATCCACTGGTCAAAAAAGGACCCTTTAAAAATGATATAAGGAAATTCAGGAACACTGTTTTCATTGTTAAACCCCCCACCCCCACCCAAAAACTGCTACTTGTTACCATTTTAATATTGTTCATATTGTTACCCTGGCTTTTACCACTTGCTAAATGTATGTTTTTTTCCAGAGTATACAACGATGGGAAACACCCTGTCAGTGCATCCAGAGGCTTATTTACCAACTAGTCAGACACAAAGCTAAACAACCTGGTTTAAATCTACCTACAGGACAAGCACCGTCTGTACTTTTAGAGACATGCAAGGTCTTTTGATGGTCTCCCAGAGGGACCCCAAAAGAAACTGTGGATTATTTTAAGGATGAGGGGCTACTCTTGAGGAAGCAATGTTTAAAATTGCTATAGAGTTTATGCATAACCCTTATGATGTAATACACTTTTGTGGTTTTATCTGTACTGCTGTTGACTTTTTAGTGTTTAGTTTGCAGAACGGGGGTCTGAGTCTGACATCATAAATTTTGCTTCTTTTATCGCTTTTGTTGTGTTTCATAAACCAGATTTACTTTATGCTTTTCTAAATAGTGTATTATAATGTACTTTCAGATGGAACGTACTGGCATGCTTCCAATATTCCAGACAGTCTTGATGTCTACAATGTACCGTGTGATAAAGGACATTTTAAAGGAACCTATATACTTTGGAAAGCAGCCTGCATTAAATGTCTGCTCTGAAGATGCTGCTGCTTCACTGGCAGAAAACACACTGACTCTGATTAAAGAGTTGCCACCCCTTGTATGGAGATTCTATGTTGACCTAATGGAAAACAGTAACCGTAGAGCAGTATGCAAGGTGAATGTCATTTTTGATGTAACAGAATGTCTTCAAAATCAGCCTTATTATTTTTGAGTGGTGTATGGTATATGTGTGTATGTATTGTGCATACCTCATCACTAAGGGTGAAGTGGACGATGCCAATGCATGTGTAAAACATACAGCTCAAAAGTTGCTGTTTCAGGGTATTGTGAAGCGTAAAATTGAAGAGTAGAAAACAAATTATTATATAATCTGTTGCATGCTTACCATGTGTTATGCCTTTGTATGTAGAACCTATATGCATTAGTTGATGTATTATAAAGTAAATATTCAAATACTGTTATGACGTGTGTATTTATAAATAAAATATAATCATGCATTGTCCTTTGTGGTTGTCATAGTGTTATGCCTTTTATGTAGAACCTATATGCATTAGTTGATGTATTATAAAGTAAATATTCAAATACTGTTATGACGTGTGTATTTATAAATAAAATATAATCATGCATTGCCCTTGTGGTTGTCATAGGTTATGCCTTGTATGTAGAACCTATATGCATTAGTTGATGTATTATAAAGTAAATATTCAAATACTGTTATGACGTGTATTTATAAATAAAATATAATCATGCATTGCACTTTTTGTGTGTCATAGTGTTTTTAAAAGAACAAAAAGAGCACATACTTTATTTTACTGGTGACAAGAGTTTTGCTAGCTAGCAGATGTGTCAGGGTGTTGACGAAAGGAGATGAATGATCACCTGTTCCAGAATATATATTTTAATGCAAAAAGTGGGTAGTTTCACAGGGTGACTCAGCTGTATAAGGCTGCAAAAAACTTGATAAAGAGGTCACCAGGAAAGGTGTTGCAGAATCGGCTTTATGGGCAGGAGCCCTATTCATTACACAAAGCAGCCAGAGTCCGATTTAAGAAATCCTGTTATTGTTTCTGACATAGACAGAGAGTGGCAAGCTTGATTTAGTGGATATGAGTCAATATGCAAAGTACAATAATGGGTTTAAGTACATATGCGATCGCATCGATGTGCTGTCCAAGTATGCCTGGTAGTGACTTTAAGAGACAAGTCAGGCAAGGCCGTGATGCAAGCCTTTAAAACTATTTTTAAAACTGGACGCACACCTCAGAAGCTGCAGACTGATCAGGGTAAAGAGTTTCTAAATGCTTCCTTAAAGAACCTATTAAAACAAAATAAAATACACCATTTTGTGACGAATAATGAAGTTAAGGCCAGCATTGTAGAAAGATTTAATAGGACACTGAAGTCACGCATGTGGCGTTACTTTACAGCCCAGAATACTTGGAGATATACAGATGTGTTGTCAGACCTGTGCACAGCTATAACCATACTTATCACAGAAGCATTAAACACAGACCTGTGGATGTTAACCCTTCCAATGCCCTGGTGTATGGAAGATCCTATACGTAATTCTTGTTCTTGGCAAAACAAAAGGTACCCTTCAGAAAGATGATCACGTGAGACTATCTAAGCTTGGGAGGTTTGAAAAGGGATATGAACAGACGTACACATTGATGAGATATTTATTGTGATGGAGGTCTTAAAGACACAGAGGCCCACCTATAAGCTAAAAGACTATCAGGGGAAGACATTAAAGGTACTTTTTAGCTGAGAGGAGCTGCAAAAATTGAACCTGATGAGGACTGTGTACAGGGTGCAGAAAATACTGAAGGAGAAAAAGCGTGGCAGAAAAACTTGGTATCTGGTAAAGTGGAGGGTGGCCTGATAAATTTAATAGCTGGGTTGAGGCAACACAAGTTCAGGACATTAGAAGCAGATAAGGCTTAATATGCTCAAAATGGATTTTATATTACATTGCCCAGCAATGCATGCCACAACATTTTCCCAACAATACTATATCCACTTTTACTGTAAAGTTACCACAAACGCTTGAACTACCTGGTGAATGGGAGTGGGCTTAGCAGAAATTCAGTACCCTCATACCTGGGACAATGTGCCTGCACAGAAAAACAGGTTCAGTATGCTCTATCAACCTCTAAACGTAGCCCACAGTAAAACACCACCAACTGGACCCTTTACTGAGTCAGCAGTCATTTAAAATCCCATCGAGCTATTATCCTAACATGGCTGGTGTTATTGCTCAAATTAATAAAAGCATATTTGAAGTAAATGAACTGCCAGTGGTTTTGGAACAACAAACCGCGGAGAGAATAGCGCTGACAGTGACATCAAATGTATTTTGTTTATGCACTGGACAGTTACAGTACCTTTTGGTTTTAGCAGACTCGAGGTAGGTGTAGGAAAGAATCTAGCAAAGAACCCTCCAGATATTAATGGGGGATTTTACACATTATATATATACACTGACATTATCACACATGAAATAGTGGGTGACAGTCTAGTGCCTTTGCTGAGATCTGCACTACCGTCAGAACTAAGACAATGAGATAGTGACCGTGACCTACGATAAACCCCATTATCAAACAGTCAGTAAACATCAGATCGATGCAGTCACTATTGAATAAAGAATGATCAAAATGAACCTGTACCATTTCGATTTGGAAAGGTGATCGTGAAGTTGCATTTTCGCCCAGAGAGTGCCTTCTAAAATTTAAGCCAAGGATGGTGATTGTTACTATTATGGGGACCCTGCCTTGTACAGAAGTATTACAAGGCACAGGCAGGATACGTCAGGCTTTCATGGTCTTCCTACTATATGGTCTGGTATAGGAGGGATATTTCGTAGTCTGTTCAGAAAATGTGTTCCATTTTTAAGAAGGGGTTTGAAATTGCAAACCACATCTACAGACAGCTGCTAAAAATGTTGCAAAGTGATGTTGTGGGGCATGTGACTAGTGCGGTGCTCAAAAGATGTCAGGGGCTTAGGTTTACTCATGGTAGGCCCAGGCTGATTGTTTTCAAGAGAGGTAAAAGAGAAAGCGCAGAGTCCATCCCTTCGCTCTCATCGCCCCCCTGCTACTTTAAAAGAGGTGCCTAAACGTAAAACTTACATAAAAAGAAAACGTCAAAGGCAAAAAGGATCTTCGAGGGTCGAAAAAGCAGAGACCTGTTCTAAAAACATGGCTTTTCGTGCACTGTGGTTCTGAAGAATGCACAAAATCAGAACTTGACTTGTTTGCCATTTCTCCCACACAGACAAGCATTGAAAAGCATTTATGTAGAGATACCCTCTGGCTGCCCCTTCAGAAAACTCACCAATTGAATTTTATATAGCAGGACTGGTGACTACTTGATCTAAACAACACTTCTTTACCTGGTTTGCAAAATCACTGAAGGGATGGTAGTGATATACCTGCAGCGTCAAAGTGTGCCTTATAAACTACCCAGTGGCGCATTTTCAGTCAGCTGATGACTGTCGGTGATCGCTCATCAGTCAGAGTAATAACTGGTTACTCCTACAGGGCTGTCATAGAATCTGTGCTGAACTTCAGTGAAGAGACCCTTTCACACAATTTACCGCAGGGTTATTTTACAAAGACACCCTCAGGAAAACATGAAATCACGCAGACAGAGAAGATGATGTAGGTTTTAATAAAAGAAGCTCTTCACACATCTCAGTAGAGGGGTAGAACTGCTGGGACACTTGCACACAGACTTGTTTTTTCAAGAGAAACTGATGAATGTCGGATATTAAAATTAAACTGACACGTATAGGGACAGCTTCTGCCTGATGGGGAGATGCTGAGCCTTGTAAGCTAAAAAGTCATGGTCGCCTCTGTTTGTCAAGTGGTTAAAGTGACCCCGGAGTCCGTCTGGGACACCCAGAAGCCCCTGCTCACCTCCAACGCTAAATACCCTATGGTATAGAGTGGGTATGAAAGTGTTCATTCTCCTGCAGGCAGCAGGAATCTGCAAACTAAGATAATTTGTTTTTGGACAGTGGCCAAAATGATGTCAGTGGATTTGTTGATAATGGTGCTTTTAGTGGTTCCTACACTAAAACCCCTTTAACTTTTAAGCATTATAACATTAATTTTGTGGCTCTGTATCTGGACGGTGAACAATCCCCACGAACCTCTGTCAGATTTTAGAAATGGGAATGCTGTGAGAGATGATTTTAATCTAGTACTAGCGGCGGGAAATCATGAAAGATCGACCGCTTTTAGTTAACCGTCAGAATTTACCGCATGGTATACCCTGTTTGCCTTTGATCTCACTCCGGACCAAGAATGTGCTGACTCATTATTCTTTAATTAAAAACTGGGAACCTCAGAGCTGAGATCAGATTTTGCAGCAGCCTTCCACAAACAGTTAATCTTATTTTCTTGCAGTGTTTGATAATGTCATCGAGATAAAATCAGAGAAGAAATGTCATTTTTTGATTATATGTGATAAACCATAAAATGAACACAAAGCAGCTTGGAAAATTGTAACTAGTGACACCTCACATCCGTGGACTTGCTTTCATGTGGTTTCCCTGTGATCTGCTACCCAATGGAGAGACTGAGAAACTCCCTCAGCACTAGTCATCAATACTGACCCCCATGACCTCCCTGGACAGTACTGGTTAGCTATATACATTTCAGAAAATGGGACTGGGGAGTTCTTTCGGCAGCTCACGGTTTTCATCCTGACAATCATGCAAAAACTATTGGTTTTTTTTAAACAGAAAATGCAAACAACATTTTGTACCTAAACACACAGTTACAAGATACCTTTTCTACCACCTGCGGATTTCACTGCATATTTTTCTTACACCACAGATGCAAAAGGACTTTCTTATGATCTAGATTTTAAAAATGTACTTTAATGATTTGTTGAAAATGATGCCATGGTAACTAGTTTGTGCATCACTTTTCCAGACATCTGGAATATGTTAGTAATGTATCAGTGAGGTGGCAACATGTTCAGACTTGTTTTTGTCTTGTAATGAATTAAAACATGCAGCAGCTTGTAATTTTATTCAAAACCAGTCACTTATAAAATCATATATAAACACTCAGTAATTGTGTGTCTCTGTTTGCTGTGTTTAAACTTGGGGGCTGTGTTTATATTTTCAGATATGCAATGTCTCAATAATGACAAAAATATATAAAATATAAAGGTGTTTATTGTAAAAATGCCAACAAAATACAACAAAATCAGTGGTAACATCATGGATAAGATATGCAATGTCTTCAATAATGACAAATATATAAAATACAAAGGCATTTATTGTAAAACTGGCAATAAAATACAACAAGCATCAGTGGTGACATCATAGATATGATAATACAAAAGCATCTCCTGTTAAAAATGCACACTATATAAGCCATAGCCCTGAGGTAGAATTATAAGCACATCTTTCTAAAACATGTTAACATATTTAACTATGAAGTAGACTAACATGCATCAATATAAACACTTTGTAAAACAGATTGCTATATTCAGTATGAGGTAAATACAATATAGGTTGTACACAGCAGTCACTGAGGTAGGATTACATATTTAATATGAGATAAATGTTCAATATATGCTGTACACAACAGGCAATTGAGGTATCTAACATCTATACATAGAGATTGTATTTTAAGTTTATATAGTGATCCACATCAGTTTCTAAAAGACTTTTGGCTTTTGGCCACTGACCATTGGCTAACTGGAGAGGGCTGTGGCTGTTTTGCACCAGCCACCGATTTCAGCTCTTTCCACATAGCTCCTGTTTGCTGAGTGAGCAAACACTGAGGTGGGATGTTAGACTCAGCCATTGCTTTGACAAAAACATCCCAGCCCTTTGGCTTTCGGGTCAGGGATTGTGAGTGGCTGTAGCTTACTAAATTGACCATGTGAGACCCAGAAACAACAGTGCCTTTATACATTAATTCACCCTTATCACTCCAAAACACAATATCCTTGTTCTTGGACATATGCTTTAACAAAAGTTCAGCATTGGTTTTAGACCGATGAGAAACACTACTTAAAATGTCTTTTTCCATAGTACTAGGTACAGAAGCTGTCTCAAGCATGACCGTAGGGGGGCTGACATTGATTCATTTTCAGGCATGAGTAATGTCAAACTGGTTTTATTGTTCTCCTTGTCTTACCAAAGTCAGATAGCGTTGTAACACAGCAGAGTACATCTTGCTTAATCATAGTCTGATAAACAGTCCGGACAGTATAGCTCTCATGTCAGTGTCCAACTGTTAGTTGCAACTGTTTCATATCCTGATCAGGGTAATTAGTTTTTAATGTGATCCATCTGTTGTTGAGGTACCAAATACATTTCTGTGTAAAATCCATTATCTGTTAGCCAGCAGACCTGTGATCAAGGATGGCAATTCCTAGCAGCGCTCCTATAAAGCCACCAGTCTGATTAACTTTCTTTTTCCTTTAAGGTTATTTGTTTATCGCTAAAGTTTTAATGACTTCGCTTTTTTTTTCAGTACACCTAACTGCTTTGGTTGACAGTGGAATATTTCCTCTGAGAGTGTTTAAGGCTATCTCAGCTATAGCTGATATCAGGTCATCAGAGGCTGAACATAAAATAGCTTTTCTTAGCTTGAGGCCCTTTTTAGTAACTTTAAAACAGACAGATTTCTCTGCAGTCTTTTGACATAATGACAATACAGTATCAAATATTTTTAGAAGCAAATGTGTTTTTTTCATGACATATGCCATAGGCCAGTCAGGGGGAAACACCCCACTACGCAGTCTATATTCGCCTGGTGTATTGGATCTAAATCAACCAGTAACAGCCTATGAGGCTTTCTTGTGGCATCTTCAAAAGCTTCTAAGAAAAATTTTGTCTGACCAGGATACATTTGTTCTAGCTAGTGTTGTGATCTGAAGCTTGTCTCTGGGGTTTTAAACAGAATCATGTATTTGGCATTTAGTGTGATGGTCCTGCTTTTTACCTTGACAGAACACATTCTGGACAATTAAAAATATTGTCAATTGTTTATGATGACTGTACTTGGTAAACCCATATTCCACTTCACTATTTTGACAGGTAGAGTCCATCAAATCATCTATAATGACAAAATTTACTTTTCCAGGGGTAAGAGATCATTGTCAGCTAGTGACATCGGTAGCTCTCCACAAATTTAATCTGAGGGAACTTTAACAGCAATTCATTATACAAAGGTTGCCAACAGCTGTAGAACCAGACAAATATTTTCAGGCTTGTGTGATAAAGTGGCATCAGCATGTTCCAACAACTGTTTTATAAAGAAGCTCTTCCCACTATTAGAGGGGCCAGCCAACAGACAAGTAAAGGGATGCTGCAACCTGATATCCATTTTTCACAGTCAGTATCCGTAAGGAAGTGTTTTAAAATTGTCTTGTAAACTCGCTTTGTCATAAACTACTTCTCGTGTCTTGGACAGTGTTTTTGTTTCAAGGGACCACTGCTTTTATTCTAACAATGCTGGGTTGACTCACGGTAATTTCTTTAGAGATCTGTGACCTCAGATAGTCAAAGACCAGGTCCTTCAGACTTTCAAAATTAATGTGTTTACTGTTGGCTACATTAAGGTAAACCCTTTCACTTTAAGAACAACCTCACCACTGGACAGCCTGTAATCAGACGCTTTTGGGCCTGCAGAAACGAACTCTGTAATGTGTCTATCAGCAGGAACTTCACTGGTCAGCTCCCAATAATCACTCAGAGGGGTGCCCCAGTCACCGGTCTGGACACAAAATGACAGAGTCTGTGTCGGTAAAGGCACCTGTCCTGTAACCTATCTAGCAGGTTGTAGAGTTCGACTCTGGCATATGCCGCTTGTAAAACTAGCTATAAATATGTTGATATTATTGGAATTTGTGTAATGATCACTGGTATATTTCCAGCTAAACAGCTGTTTCATCATCGATAAAAGCACGATGAGATATCGTGATAGGGACGGAAGACATATTGAAATAATTTCTGTGGGTCTGTTACTATGTCGTTGTCGGTAATTAGCTCCGCCCAAATTTACCCAAAGAGAATTTAAAACAGTTTAGATATCTGTCTTCTTGCAGGGTTAACAGTTATGGCTGCAGGGTTCAAATGGACATTTTCCTTTCAAAATACTGTTGTATGTAACCTGACTTTATCCTCTTCAGTTTTGACCCATGAAGGGAAACCAGATGCCTCTTGCTTGCCTTTTAGATGCAGCTTGATGTAATCTGCAAAAGCTCTGTGCATGACTCTTTAAAATGCCAAACTCATAAATGCTAATGATTTGTAGCCTTTTTCCAGTGCTAGGTTTAGTTCTACGGTACAGTAGGTACCAGTAAGTGATCATGTTTCTTCATCATGTGCATGATGTTGTTTGAAGTCAATTTTCAGCGCATGCACGCATATAATGTAAACACGAGCTTTTACCAATCCTGGATGGCAACACTGGAAAGAAAAGACCTCTAGGGGTAAGACTTTTACTTTTGCTAAACCAAAGTACTGGAGGAGGTCATCAAAATGGTCTGCAATGATGTCAGGATGACCGACCGGATACTGTTTGGTTTTGTTAACAAAAGGGTAGAGGCTGGTAAAATCATAATAGTGTATTTTCTCATCAGGCTGTGTCTTATAGTACAGACAAATGGCATTTGTTCTCCCCCCAAACAGTGACTGCCTAGGTTCGAGTGGCTGTGGTAGCTGCCTGTCCCTCAAAAAATTATTCAAGCCCTGATCCGTGGTCTGCATTGCTTTCCATTCATGTTCCCACAATACTCTAACTGCAAAACCCTGTCTTTTTAGAAAATGAAATTTGTGCATGGTCCCATTGAATAACTGTCCAAACTAGTCCCTGTCATGTGGTTTCTATCTTCTCACAGTAACAGATGTTGCAGCCATGAAAAAACAACCATTAAATTCAAATGCTGTGGTATTCCATTTATGACTGAATAGCCATCCAAAAAGTACGGACCCACCTTAAATTCACCACCCCTTAGCGCATGCTGAATAGAAATGTTTTCTTTCTCAGATATGTACATAAGCCACTGAATAGCAGGTGTGGAGTACCTCTTCAATTGTCTGTGGTAGTTGTCTGGGGGGAGAACAGCAACAGTGCATTCTTTCAAAAACAGAAACCTGTACATCGCCATAGAAACTGAGGCTATGGTGACGTACTGGAAGGGGTCTAAGGATACTGTTTCATACTCCACGGTATCATCGTCTGACTGTTTTAAAATACTTTTCCTAGTCATCTCCAGTACTTCATTTCTAAATCTGACACAGGCTTTGAAGAATTTCAACATCTAACTGACAATAGTAGCGAAGCTTCTTTTCAGATTAAATTTTCTATGTCTGTTAGCTAGGTACCATTGCAAAAACTCTTGCTTTTCTGCAGGCAACATATATTCAGGACCATAAAACTGAGACCTCGGGCAGGGGTCCTACATATTTCTATTAGCCTTGGTGTTAAAAATGGGGAAAGCCTTTAGCAATCTCATTCTCAAATCCAAGGGCTGCAGGGATTTTGCTAGTTTAAAAGGAAGAAAACAATGGCTGTCAATAAATCTGATGTGTAGGGATGTCACTGTGACACAGAGTACTTTTCCTCCTTGTGTGAGCAATTTAATATCAATTTTTCCTTGACTAGCTGGCTAATGATAAGTAACTGTCATAGCCTTTGGCATTGTGTGCTATAAATGTGTAGTGTCTAAATGGGGCATCAATAAATGTCCTACAAAATCTTTTATGCAATCTTCACCTTCGAATTCCCAGGACCTCTTCCCATCTAACTGCTTAGCATACACAAAATTTGGTATGTGCACCCTCGCTTCTTGTGTGGCTTCAAAATCAAAACACTATATATTTCAGTGCTTTTACAACTGTGAGTGGTGACATGTAACACAGATGCTTGTCGGCTGTCATGAAAGAACCACATCTGCTACACTGAATCAATTTACATGTATGAGATCCCTTGTAAAACAAAACATTGTTCACACAGTTTCATGGATTTACAAGACCCTGTATCACCATCAGCTCTAGCTAAATGTCTTTCTAGGCACGCTGAAGACCTACAGATCTTCTTACATTTGTGACAAGATACTGTGCCAATTTCTTTTTCGAGACAACATGGGTCGAAACAAACTTTGCACTGTTGTGCACAGATATGATTCCCCTTATGGCTGTAGGCTACATCACAATATTCACAGAGGTACCGTGCGCCTATGAATTTTTTTACATCAGTGATGCCATAATAATGTTTTTCATGTAATAATACAAACAGTGTTTTAGGAAATCTTTCTGGACCTGTTGAAAATGTTTGCCAGTTTCCTTCATTATGATATAAAATCTTAATTTTGACTCCTAAAAAGCGTTCAAACTGTGACACATCACTAAAAGTGACAGGGCTTTGGTCTGACAAACCTAGCTCAGCATACAATATTTTAGCCTTGTTCAACAACTGACTGTCACTCATATGTGGATTTAAGAGTGCGAGAATGGAGCCCCAAACACAAACTATTGTCTCTGTTATTTAAATCAATCAGGTATCGCTCTTTTTTGTAAAATCCTGCTATACACGATGGATTTCAGTGTCCGCCCCCACCCCGACCTCTGGTGGTTTCTGATGGTCGTTATCACAAGATGTATAGAGGAATCAGTAATTACTTCAGTATTGCTCTGTAGCATATCAGCTATCTGATCAAGAAGGTTGCAGCATTTAGTTCATTTGGACTTGTCTTTCTTGAGAACAAGGGTGATTCAAAGAAGCAGCATTTAATCTTACCTGTATAAAATCCCATATTGTGTTTTTTCTTCCACTGTCTAACAAACTTTCTATAGCCTGGTGCATTGCTGCAATAGCCTCTTAAAAGATTTTATTTTATCTAGATTTATAAACTTATATCTTTGATGAAATTCTGTAGCATTAAATTTTTTTAAACTGCGTTCATATTCCTGTACAGCTTCTAAATATACTGTAGGGGAGCTCTGTTAGCCTGATCATCATGGTTTTCTAATTCAGACTGCAGACCATTTGTAACATTTGTAACAACCTATGCTGCACTATTTTCCTAGCATGTTTTACTTTTCTGATCAACTTTTCTCGTATTGTTTTATTTTTACCCAGATTTTCTTTTGACACCATTTGTTATTTTTTTTCATTTTGCTAGTGATGCAACCCTTGTACTCAGTTTATGAGAGCTTTGTGCTTTCACTTTGTATTTTGTTCTTTGTTTTTGGCAGCTTTTCCTCCAAGCCCTGTACTTTTCATACATGACGGCTGCACTAAAGCGAGTCTTCAGTTCTCTGATTGAACATTTGGAAATATTGATTAAACCAAGCACACTGTTCAGTACAGTAGCTGAACTTTAAAAGCTCAGATTTAAGCAGCTGATGATCGTAATCCTCACTAGATAATCTGCCCTCAATTACCAAGGCATTAAACAAACAATCAATTGTTTTAAAATATAGGCTTTCCCAATATTGATCAAGTCAATGTCACTTTCTTGAAACCTTTGGTCAGAAAATCTTGAGCCGCTGCTCCTAAATGGGTGTACAATGTTTATTGGCACATTTGGTTCATTTACAGCTGCAGAGACTCTTAAAACATTGCTCGTAGGTGGTTGTATATCTTGTTCAGTTATGCTATATGTATTCTGGTCACTGACCCCAGTTGAAATTCTGCCATGCCTTTGAAAAACATCACGTTCATGTAATGATCTCTTTTCCCTCTCACACCTGTAGGGTTTGTCTGTGAGGCTGTTTAAAAACAGAAAATAAACCCTGTCACTACTTCAGTATTTTAAAACTTTTATAAGACAACATTTAAACTCTAAAACTGCAGCATCTACTATTTCTAGATAAAAATAAATACCTTCTTGTAGTAATCTGGGGGTTAGCCAGCCTCACCCTCCAGGATTTCTCTGGGTTCTATTTAAAACAGAAAATAAGCCCCTGTCACTACTTCGGTATTTTTAAAACTTTATAAGACAACATTTAAACTCTAAAACCTGCAGCATCTACTATTTCTAGATAAAAATAAATACCTTCTGTAGCAGTAATCTGGGGGTTAGCCAGCCTCACCCCTCCAGGATTTCTCTGTGTTCTATTTAAAACAGAAAATAAGCCCCCTGTCACTACTTCGTATTTTTAAAACTTTTATAAGACAACATTTAAACTCTAAAACATGCAGCATCTACTATTTTCTAGTTAAAAATACATACCTTCTGTAGCATTAATCTGGGGATTAGCCAAGCGATTAAATGTTTGGATAAGCTCTTCATCAGGAGTCCACGTTCCATGGCTAATTGTTGAATATTTTTAATTTTTCAGCTCAAGACAAAGGACAGAGGATACTAACACAACTGCTACTTGAGCTTCAGTATCTTCAAATGCTTATATAAAAATGACTCAGACCCCCTCCCCTCCCTCACCACCCACACAGAAGTATGTGTCAAGTAGTGAAAAAACATCTGGCACTGTCCATCAGACCAACACCCCCTCTCCCATTCTCCAAGGGGGCTATATAAGACCCTATGCTAGTCAATGTAGGCTTTTGTTTCTCACTTCCTGCGACAGCTGGAAGGCATTAGAAATGCCTTTCTGCTAATAGGCTGGTCACAGTCTAATTAAAACAGATGATTTTATCAATCTTAAAACACAGAGAGGCTGTGGAGTGCAAGCCTAAGTTATGCTTTGAAAAGTAAAACAGAAATTTTGTCTTTTAAACAGCTGCATCCTTAAATTAGTAATTCGTAAAACTGCTTGCCTACCACTAATCAGAATATAAATCTTTGTAACATATCATTTATTTTTCTATTTAGTACTACATGGCTTTTTAATTTTTGATAATGTAACTATAGACATATCATTTATTTTTCTATTTAGTACTACATGACTTTTTAATTTTTGATAATGTAACTATAGGCATTTTGCAACAAAAGCATAAAGCTACTTTTTACAGACCCTGTAATCCCAAAAATTTTGAGACACACGTTTCAAAGAGAATCAATAGGCCTTTGTAGCCATGGCTGTGTAAATGAACAACAGATGTTTTGTCACGTCTTAACAGACAAAGACCCCTACCACACAGCCAACAGGCCCGTGAGCTCCAAAAAGTCCATCTATATTTTAAACATCCACAAAAAGCATTGCTTTTTCCTACGTGCCTAATGAGGGACGGACACACACACACACACACACACACACACACACACACACACACACAAAGTGTGTATTTTTTTGCAACGACTCTAAGCAAAGCTGTATATACGTTTTTAAGACTGTGTGCTTTAAAATTATTTTTGAAAGAGAAACATTATCATTTTACATTCTGTCTTTTCTTTGTAAGATATCATTTTTTCAAAACATTATAAATATCACACACATTTCATTTCAGCCTTCTCCTTGATACTACACAGAGCTGAGGGGGGTGAACTATAGGTATGTGTATTCCTTTTTTCTTATATAGTTTTATTCTTTCTAATTCATGACAAAAGTATAATTAGTTTTTAGCGATTGTTGCAATGCTATCCAGAGAAAACTGCTGAACCATCTTATTTACACAGAGGTCCCCAGTTTTAGCTTATAAATGTTACATGCGTATACATAAAGCTATCCTTTTGATGCAAGTTTGACACAGTCCTACAGATGCATGTTAAATAATTTTGTATACTGTTACAAAAACAGAAAAAAGGGGTACTCACACAGGCAGATGAATTCCCCTCGGGGGGGGTCTCCACACAGATCTGTGACATCTCTGCACGATCAGGTTCCCTCCTAGATACTTCTTTCTGAAAATATCCTAATCAAAAAACACACACATGCCCCCTGCAGTTATACAATAGGCCTACAGGGGTCACACCACTACATAAACACTAACTGATTTTTGGGGTGGAAGGAGCACGGTGATGAAGAGGGACAGGGGTTCGAGCCAGGATGGTGGGGGTGCAGGAGAAAGGAGGGGACGAGGAGTTCAACCTAGTATGGCGGGACTCGGGTTGAGACAGGATGGTCTGGCAGGGGCTCGAGGAGTGTCGAGAATGAGGGGTGGGGGCAGGGGTTCAAGCCAGGATGGTGGGAGTGCAGGAGACAGGAGGGGATGCAGGAGTTCAACCTAGCATGGTGGGACTCGGGTTCGAGACAGGATGGTCTGGCAGGGGCTCGAGGAGTGTATGAGAATGAGGGGTGGGTGACAGGGGTTCGAGCCAGGATGGTGGGAGTGCAGGAGACAGGTGGGGATGCAGGAGTTCAACCTAGCATGGTGGGACTCGGGTTCGAGACAGGATGGTCTGGCAGGGGCTCGAGGAGTGTACGAGAATGAGGGGTGGGTGACAGGGGTTCGAGCCAGGATGGTGGGTGTGCAGGAGACAGGTGGGGATGCAGGAGTTCAGCCTAGCATGGTGGGACTCGGGTTGAGACAGGATAGTCTGGCAGGGGCTTGAGGAGTGTCTACGAGAAGGAGGGCGTGGGCAGCTTACAAATGGTGTTGTTGGGTCATTTCCTGCGCAGGGGTGGGGCACTGGGGTTGAGCAGCATGTCATTTCCGCCAAAAGGGCTGGACATGGGTTCGAATACGGTCATTTCCTGCGCAAGGGCAGAACACCAGGGTTTGAGGTTGCATCACTTCCTGAAGTGGGTGGGGCTAAGCGCATTTTAGGGAGGGACTTCCGGTTTAACAAGGGGCGATTCTGATTGGTCCATTTTAGGCCACGCCCACCTGTCAAATGACGTGGCACGCACTGATTGGCTGAAATTTAACATTTGACGAGATATATGAACTTATACTACTAGTATTGATACATATAGAACAGCATCAACACATAAAAACTGTGGTCTAGATGTTAAAAGCCCCATAAAAGTCTGCAGCTATGGGAAAAAACTGGCACAAGTGTGTCTTCACTAGTGGAGCTGCAGTTTTTCCCGCAGCTGCAGCATTCTCAAAAGTGGAGCTGGTTTGCGACCAAGTCCATGATTTATGGCCACTTGTGGATGATTTTTCAGCCCAGCTCTGGTTAAAAGCTACCCTGGTAGGACCAGGTGTAATATCTTCCACAGCTGCCCCAGCTGAAAATATGAACTCCGCAGGTGTGGAGGTTTTGTCCTGCGGCCGGGGCTGTGGGCCAAGACTTAGTCCCTGACCTGTCTGAAAATCCAGCTCAGTATTAATAGGGCTGATTCTTAATTATCTGACTCCAAGCTTTCATTAAAATAAATTGTGTTACCAACTATAATGATTCCAAAGTTAAACTTTTCCTAAGATAATTTCTTTAAAATGGTCTAACTATGAAACTCTTAGGGCTACAAACATATTTTTTTAAATGAAAGCAATGAGTCAGCTAAGCTGAGATATATATATATATATATATATAATAGATATACCACTCTGAGGTGTGCGGTTGCACACTGATATGCCTACATGTAGTGTGCATTGTGCATGAGGATGCAGCCGAGGTAAGTCAACCGCATAAGGTGTGTGTATATCAGCGCTAACTGCACACCTCAGAGTGGTTTATCTTTCTTATAAAATGTCAAAATTGTTTTGGAGGGGTAAAAGTGCAGGTGTGCAGTCGCGCTCTGATATCGCATGGTCATGTGATGTGTTTTATCCAATCAGGTATGCTATTACTGATTGATTTTTCCTACCCATTTATAAATATATATATATATATATATATATATATATATATATATATATGCAATAGATAACCCACTGCAATGTGTGCGGTCTCACTCTGATATAAACATGCCTTGGTGTGCATTGTTACACATAAAGCCACAGGCCAAGTGCAACAACCACCCAAGGCCTGCATATATTAGAGCATGACCTCCCACCCTACAGTGGGTTATCTATCTTATAAAATGACAAAATTGTTTTGGAGGGGGGTGAAAGTGCAAGTGTGCGGTCACACTGTGATATACGTATGGTCATGTGATGTGTTTCAACCAACAAGCAGAGATAATTTTTCCTACCCATTTTATACATTTTATACTGGCACGGTAGTGTCAGTATGGTTAGGGTTATACACCCACTTCTATGTTAAACCCCAAATTTTGCACTTTAATATTCTTTGCCACTGGATGATGGATCTGCCTGAAATTTTGCATGTGTGGTCTGGTACCATAGATCCCTGGATCTGGCAAGTTGCGTTACAGCTGGATAAGCGGTTGCAGAACTGTGGCGTGGTCAAAAACTCAAGAAAATGGGGGATTTGTATGTTTCTTTGCTCATGGCTATAGCCTGCACAATTTGTCTGTTTAGTCTGAAATCTCAGGAAAGATGCAGTCTGCGTCACTGATGTGCATTTCAAAGATTTGGTGAAAAAATATGAAACTGTTCAAAAGTTATTCCAAAAACAAGTTTCCCATTATAGTGAATAGGAAAAAAATATGTGTCTCTCAAAAGCTGCCGCCACTTTATTTTACTGTCGCAAATGGCCCTTTTACTTTCATGTGGTGGCCAGCTTATTTTCAGTTAATGAGAGACAAAAATGTCTGGTGTTTAAATTTGGAACCCCCAAGGTAAACACTGACTGTTGTGTTTACCTAGTCGGGTCCTGATGATCACAGCCCTATCCTTTTGGGGGGGAACCCCCCCCCAGAAATGTCTTTTTTAAATTCTGAGCCCAGTAGTGTTGCAAATTGTGACAGAAATGGCCACAACACTTTCGTAATTCCGAAAGCATTGTGCCTATTTTTGCGAAATTGTCGCAATTTGTGACAGTACGTTGCCCCAAAACACCAAACCTTTGCCATCCCACTGCAGCAAAATGGTTAGAGCTTTTGGGCTGAAATTTGCAGGGGTGCAAGCCCTAGTCCCACAGATGTGCCTAATCATGGCTTGGTGCCAAAACATTTAATGAGCAAATAGTTACAGTGCTCTGAATTTGAGAAATTTCCCATAGGCTGACATTATAGCACCCATGGTGACCTTCAGGGCCCATATGTTGGAAACAGTGTGAGATACGGATTTTTCGCTACCTGCAGCTTAGTCCACCTTGAGGTGGACTAAGCTAATGAGGAAGTTTCAAAGTCATAGATTACACCTGCAGTGGAATTTTTTTCCTACTGTCTATGGTTACAGAGCTATTGCCAAAAACGTGTTACAAGGGTTCCTTTGGAGTACTATGGCACTGCTGTATGGCTCCATACTTACAGTATGTGTAAGTGGGAGTGCAGGGCCCAGTGGGCCCATGCTCCTGCATACACATACCATTACACAAAAATGGACAATGTGAAGGGAGTTCAGTTACAAGTTACATTACACTTTCACAAAAAGAAGGGAAATTCATTGCAAAAAACTCTGTTAATGCATCAGTTAGGGTTGTTACTAAAGTGAGAAAAGCAGGGAGATGGTGTGTTAGGGTTTCCAAGCCTAACACCCAACCCTAATCCTGCAAAGACAGACAGGCGTTGGGGGGTACCTTGGAGTTATCATCCCTAATGCCCCCACCCCCACACTGCAGAGACTGACAGGCATTCGGGGGTGCCTCTGAGTCATCAGCCCTAAACCTCACCCCATTTGCCTATACTGTCCAGTCTCAACTTATTTACTTATAAAATGGGGTGAGCATTAGGGCTGATGACTCCAAGGCACCCCCTGATGCCTGTCAGTCTTTGCAGGGTGGGGGCATTAGAACTGATGACTCCAAGGTACCCCCAATGCCTGTCCATCTTCGCAGGGTGGGGGTGTGGTGTCATCCCATTTCCCTGTTTTTCTCACCTTAGTAACAACCCTAACTGATGCATTAATTACGTTTTTTGCAATTAATATACAGTGTGTATATATATATTGTAGAGGCACGTTCATGCCTCTATAGTTAGGATTGAGTAGCATGTTCAATGTTAAAACTCAAATTGTGCACTTTAATAACTTTGCAACTGATCAATTGATTTGCTCAAAAATTGGTATGCTCTGTTCCATGGGGTAGATTCCTTGATGTGGCAAGTTTCATTCTGTTTGGATGTGTGGATTCTGAGATCCAGATAATGAAAAACACCCTTTTTTTGCAGTTTTTTCCTCATCGTCTTGCGGCCAGATTGTGTGCAATTTATGCATGATTTTTATAGGGTAGAAAAAATGTTGGTAGCAGAGCAGACAGTGAACATTTGGTGCAATTAATATTAATCTATTGCAAAGTTATTAAGTTTTTAAGTTACCATTATTTCCTAATGGGATGTTTATGAATGTTCCATTTCCAGGATAGATGTTTTTCAACTATGGATTTGATCTCGTGAACAAGAATTGATTCTCACAAGAGCGTTCCTGTTTCATGAGATTAATAATTCTTTCTCGTGAGGAAAACATCCTTGTTTGCAAGCCGCCATCTTGTTTTCAGTTAGTGAGGTGGGAAAAATGGGCTCTACAATGCCAGTTAGACAACTAAGTTGTTGACTGTCATCACAGCGATGGATTTATATCCACCTCAACTTGTGGTCAACATAAATCTGACTGGAGACCCCGGCTGTTTTTCATAGAAGAGGCTTCACCCCCTGAATCCCCCATGCAAGGGGCTTTGCCTTCCACATCCCCGATCTATAGAATTCTAACTCCAAGTTGGAGTTGGATTGGGGAGGGGGTGCAGGACCGGAAGACAGAGTGCCATGTGTCTCAAGTGGACTATTACAGCAAAAAGGTTGATGTTGTCAGCATCAACGTGTTCACTGTAATAGTGTAGCCGTACAGGGGACATACCGAACAAAATGCTGTTATTCAAAAAATAGTGCAATGTGGTAGACACCAACAGTTGTGCTTACCTAATCAAGGCCCAAGGATCAAGATTCTGCCATTATTTTTAAAAATGAGTGACAAATATGTTTTTGTACATTGGCTGTTAGTAGTGTTGCAAATTTGTCGCACTACTTTTGTGTCATTACTGTAAATTGTGGCACTGTTTTGTGAATACTGCCACAATTTTCAATACTACTTTAATCAAATTAAAAAAAAAACATTGTCCCCTGTGAAATGGCAAAACCTTTTCTGGATATTATTTTGAAGAAATAAGGGTAGAATCTGATTCCTTGGCCCCTGTTTAGGTAAAAACCTGTTGGTGTTTACCTAAAGAAAGGATGTTTTATATTTTAAGTGCCTCACAGGAGGCCGAGGCATGGTTATATTTAAAAAATGTTTTTTGCCAACATTGGGGTGCCCAATCCCCATGTTGGCAGTAGAAGCCCCCCCCCGCTAGTGTGGGACACTGGGTACTCCCCTAACAGTGTCCCAAAATATTTATTTTTAAAAACATTTTTTGCTGACATCGGGGTGCCCAATCCCCTTGTCAGTGCTAGACTCCCCCTCCAGTGTAGGACACTGGGGAGTCCACTCCCTGTGACCCTGGTTATGTATTCTCCCCAGTAATGTGGGACACTGGGGAGCTCACCCCCAGTGTCCTGAAATGTTGTTTTATGTGTACCTGTGAAAAAAGAAAGTCCCCCAATGTCTTTCTTTCTCCCCAAAAAAGAAGATGGTTCCTCATCATCTCCCCTACCCCTCCCCCATCCAGACCCTCCCACTGAGCAACCCACTCCCCAACCCCCTTTGCCCTATACTTACCACTGGAGATCATCAGCTGCCTTCTTCTGAGGACCGGAACACATCTGCACTCTTCCAAGCTAAACTACAAACTGAAGAATCAAGGTAACTGCTGTATAATGGCTGTCAATGGCATTTTGAACTTATGTTGATATCTTGCCCATTTTTGGTATTTTTACACCAGATTTTCAGCATGGGCATTTTGGGACCCCACCTCGTGAACAATGTCACAGTCATTTCATTAATCGGACCTGTAAGGTAATTTCATGGTCACTACGCCGAATCATCTTTTGGAACTGAGTAACAAAATGACAGTGCCAGTGTTCATGAGGTGGGATTCCCAAAAGCCCATGTTGAAAATTTGTTACAAAAATACCAAAAAAAAACCAGTCATGTGCAGTCGTTGAAATGTTTCTATGCACATGTATAATTTTGGCAATTTTTAATATTTTCACCCCAAATTTTCAGCATAGCCATTTTTTCACACCACCTCATGAACAGTACAGCTGTCATTTTTCACACCCTACCCAAAATGTGTTTTCACACCTGTGACACAGAATGGCAAGGTCGCTGCACAAAATCACCTTTTGTGACTGAGTAACAAAATGACAGTGCCAGTATTCATGACATGGGGTCCCAAAAAGGCCATGTTGAAAATCTGGTGCAAAAATACCTATAAATGCCCAAGTTATGTGTGGTCATTTGAATTTTTCTATGCACACACATAACTTTAGCAATTTGTAATATTTTTACTCCAAATTACAACATTGCCATATTTTCACACCACCTCCTGAACAGTACAGCTGTCATTTTTCACAACCTGTCTGAAACATGTTTTCACACCTGTGTCATAGAATGGCATTTTGGCATGGATTTTAACATTTCCACCTATGGGGTTTATGAGGTGGGGTCATAAGAAGACTCTGTTGAACATTTGTGGTCAAAATATCAAAAAAATGCCAAAGTTATGACCATTACTTGCAATTTTGCTATGCCCGCTGGTACCTTCAGAAATGTTAAATATTTTTACCACTGATTTTCAGCATAGCCTTCTTATTACCTCATCTCATATATGCCACAGCTGCCATTTTTCAAATCCTGGCCAAAATGTGTTTTTTCACCTGTGGCATGGAATGGCATTGCAGTTGCTCAGAATTACGTTTTTACAGTGATTTAAAAATTTTCTGTAGCTACATACAGTACTTTTATGCATCTAAGCAGCGATGGGAGTGCAAGGCCCAAAAGGCCCTGTGCTCCCACTGGAAACTAAGGATACTATTATACTATCTCAAAAAGTAAAGAAATAAGTTGCAAAAAACTTTGTTAATGCTCCAGTTAGGGTCAAAGTGAAAAAAAGCTGGTAAATGAGGCATTAGGGTTTCCTTAACATCCCACCCTCCCAAACCATGCAAGAGAGCAGGTGTGGGGTGTGCCTTGGGCTTCTCAAACCTAATGCTCACCCCATTCTCACAAAGTCTACACATTTGACCTTATTTACAGATGGAATGGGGTATGTGTTAGGCTTCAGAAACCCAGACACACCCACACCTGCTCTCCTGCATGGTTTGGGAGGATGGGGTGTGGGAAACTCTAATGCCTCTTTTCATATATATATATATATATATATATATATATATATAGATATATATATATATATATATATATATATATATATATATATATATATATATATATATATATATATATGTCTGTGTGTGTGTGTGTATAGTATAGTAGCATGGTAGCGCCACTATATTTAGGGTTGGGTAGGCACTTTAATGTTAAACCTCATATTTTGAACTTTAATATCTTCACAACCTTTCAACAAATGTACACATAATTTTAGATATGTGGCCTTGTGGGGGTAGATCTCTTGATGTTCCAACTTTAATAGTTGTCAGATGTGCAGATTCCAAGATGTGGATAGTGAAAAGGATAGAGAAAATCACAATTGTCTGCTGTATTTTGCCGTTGCGTAGTACCCAAACAGTTTGGAATGTTCATCTGAAATTTTCAGGGTAGAAAGGGCTTGGCCCACAGAAGTGTTGTTTGTAGGTTGGTGAAAAAATATTAATCTGTTCAAAAGTTATGATATTTAAAAAATTGGGGTTCTGAGCATGCTCAATAAGCACTTCAAAATAGCTGTATGACGTTTTCGTATGGGCAATCCCATTTTATAAGGTTTTCCATATGCCACCATCTTGTTTTATTTTATTTATTTTAAATAAATAAAATTGAAAAGCCATGAAAATGGCATAGTAGAAGTAGGCCAACACATGTATGTTGATCATCAGGATGCAGTTAGCTGGACTCATCACTTAAATGTTGGAGAAATGCTCTTTAAATATTTTTTTTTAAGATTAGAAATCTGTTTTTATGTATCACAAGTCACAAAAAAGACTTCTAATCTTTAAAAAAATTAAATTTCAAGGGCATTTCTCCAACACTTAAGTGCTGAATCCAGTCAACAAGGTCCCGATGACAAACATACATGTGTTGGTCCACCTCTACTATACCATCTTTGTGGATTACATCCTTTTTAATGAGGGCAAATCCTTTTTCATTTGCTACCATCTTTTTCCTGATTTCTTGTGGCACCCCCACCCCTCCGATTGCCATCCCCATATATGGGAATCTATCCCTGTGTATAGTGGCACCCCCACCCTCTGATTGCTGTCCCCCTTGACTTTTCTTTTCCCTGGTGTCTAGTGGTACCCCCCCCACCCTCTGATGGCCATTCTCTCTGAATAAAAGGAATCAGTTCCTTGATGTCTTTTTTTTTTTAAGGCTTTAAAAAATGAAAATGGTCCCTCACCAATCCGAACCCCAACCCTGACCTTCCACTCAGCACCCACCACACTGCACCCCCAACAGTCCCGACTCATACTCACTCACCTGAACAGGTCCCAGGGTGAAGATCCACTCTCTGATCATAGACACATGTTGCTACTGGAACCGTTGACTGCTACGTAAGAAACTAAGGTAAGTGCACTTCAATGTATTTCAATGGGGTTTTCAACTTTGATGCATAACTTTGCTATTTCTGCATATTTTTACACCAAATTTTCAACATGGCATTTTTGAAACCCCCACCTCATAAACAATGTCAGTGAAATTACACAAATTTGGCCAGAAAGGTGATTTTGTGGTTGGTTGGCGAAATCACCTTTTGGCCAGGGTTTGAAAATTTTTACCACCCTTGTCCATGAGGTGGGGTCATAAGACAACTATGTTGAAAATTTGGGGAAAAATATGTACAAATGGCAAAGTTGTGCACATACCTTGAAATTTTTTTATGCTCGCTTGTAACTTTGGCAATTTTAAATATTTTGACCCCAAAGTTTCAGTCTAACCATGTCTTTACTCCATCTCATGAACATGACAGCTGTCACTTATCAAGCCCTAGCCAAGCTGTGTTTTCACACCTTTGGCACAATGGCATTGTGGTGGCATGGAATCATGTTTTGGCAGAGATTTCAAAATTTTCATTATCAGGCTGATGAGGTGGGGTAATAAGAAGGCTATGCTGAAAAGTTCATTCTGGTTTTAATAGAAATACAACTATAGGGGGTGGAATGCACTACGCTTCCACGTCAACATATATGTATGCATCTAAGGAAGGATGGGCGTACCAACATACAAATGAGGATACAATTATACTAGCTCAAAAAGTAAGGAAATTCTTTACAAAAAATTGTTTTAATGCAACATTCCATACACTCCAGAAACATACTCACCTAATGGGGTGAGCTTTTGGGTTGACAACCCCAAGGAAGACTGCACCCCTGATTTTCTTCAAAGCTGGGGTGGGGTTTTATGATTGGAAACCTGAAGGCCACATTTCCCTACTTTTGCCACTGAACCCCAAATGTTGAAGTAACATAACTTGTTTGTAATGAATATATATTTTATATATATATATATATATATATATATGTATGTATCTCAATACACAGTGCTGCTATATAATCCATATATAGATACATAAAAACAAGAATTGGTTCAGACAATTTTAAAACCCTTTTATTTTTAACAACCAACATCAAAATGTTCATGTATCAACACATAAAAACCGTATTGTTATGATCTATTCATGTTGATTGGGCAGCAAGCTTTCTTTTAAAACTCTTAAGTTTCTGAACCTAACAGTTTAAAGGTTTCAGCTTTCAAAATATGATTTCAAGCATTGTTAAATATCACGAGAAATTATTTTTGGAAATGGTAAAAAGATTTTTGTGGTGGTTCTGTTTAACAATAAACATATTTGGCTCGATTTTCAGAGCACCATTAGATCGCCACAATTTGCAGCAATCTAATGATGTGACAAACTCCAGGTGTTTCAGGGACCCTGTACCCTATTTTATAAACAAGTTGGTCCCTGTACCACAGTCCTGAGAGTTGCCACAGATTCAGAGTTGCACCAAAAAATGTGCCACATCTGTGAGGTTTGAGAGAGGGATCTGTCACTCTCCCCAGTGCGACGATAGCCAACCTGCTGAAGTTGGGTGGTTGCTATGCCCAGAAGGTGGGGAACGGGGGATAGTCAAACCCTGATGGTGCCATGGAGGTGATGGGAGCATTGCAGCAGTGCAAGGGACATGTGGAAGCACCTGTGGGGGATGCCATGCAAGTTGCCACCCAGCCAGTTGGACAGATGGGGAGCCAGGCCAGACCAACATGTTCTGTACCCCAGCTGACAGCAGACCCACAGGATGCAGGGTCCCCTAAATTAACTGAGTGACAGTGAGTGTAGGTTGCAGTGTGCATGTGGTGGCCAGGGACATGCCCCAGGCACCATAACATGACCCATGTACACAGCCCCCCATGTGGTGGCTGGCAGATATCCAATTACAATTGTGGGGACTATGGGTCCTGTGGGGCAGGTGCTAGGGCTGCTGGCCACTGGGTACTGAACATGCTGGTCCAGCCATGCCCCCCATCTGGCCCAATCAGCTGTGTGGCAACTTGCATGGCATTTCCCCCGGGTGCCTCCACATTTCCCTCCCACTGCCACTGTGCCCCCCTTGCCCCCCATGGTACCACCAGGGCTCCATTGGCCTCCAGTCCTCACCTTTCAGGTACCCCCATCACTGCCCTGCCTGGCAGCAATGCAGGGCTCTTAGACCATCTTCTGGCAGGTCTAAAGTCATCCCCCTGTTGCAATCACAGTAGGGCTTCTGGAATAACAAAAAAGGTATTGTGCAGCTCCACCATGGCACAACCACCCTTGTGACCTGGCACATGGGCTTTTCTGGCACAGGGGTGGTGCAGGGTAGCTATGATGCATGGCTTCCCAATTTTGCTGCAGCTGACATTTAAAAATTGAGATAGCAACAAACTATGATGCAAGTTGCCACTTATAGCACACCCATTTGGCACAGACATATTGCGTCATAGTTTCAGTTTTGAAAATTAAGCCTATGGTTTTCTAGTCTATACTCTTATAACAGTTGGGGTATTTTTGTATCTATATAGTGATGGCCTGTAGTTAGAGCCCCCCTGGAGTAGAGAGATGACTTTTATCTTTAACTTTGGTTTGATTTTCTTAGTTTCAGTACTTCTGACCCTCCCTATATTATAAACAGCTATAATCAACTCACTAATAGCAATTTGTGCTTTAAAAAAACATGTATCCTCATGGTCAAAGGAGGCTCTGTTATGGACACTGGTAAATCCATTTTTTCATTATAATTTTTTGAAAAATATTATACATTTACATATATATACTGTATATAGGTCTCTGAGCTTAAAATGAAATTGTACTCTGTTGAAATTTTATTTTATTATCATGGATCCTACTGAGGGTGAGGGAACATAAAAATTAACATCTTCCATTCAGCTTTAATTTGCACCCCCCCCCCCGTTTCAATTAAGCAGTAAGGCATGACAGGGTGTGTATTTTTGTGGGAAAATGGCACACCTTGGGAAGTGAAGCCCAAACCCGAGAAGTGCCATTATCCATCAAATTTGCAAACCCTGAAATGCCTTATTGTGATTATAAAATGGCTTCCTTGATTTTTTTTTTATTTTAGAATCAAGTAATGAGGTTTACAGAGTTAAGCATTTCTGACCTGTGCTGTTGTGCTGGGATAACAGCACAGTCATGTGACTAGATTCCACTAATCAGAGTACAGCATTTCTCTTACCCATTTTATAACTTGGTTTTGACTTTTATCTAAAGACAGTGCAGTTCCTTAGTAGGGGAATCTATCAGGCTACAAATGAGGGAAAGAGACATTCCATCACTATCCCTTGTTCACTCCTGTCAATCCCAACCTCTTCTATACTTCCTGTTCCTCCAGTCAGTTTTATAAAAACAAACTCAGTCACCACCTGAAAGAGTATAAGGAGACAGACATATGAAAAAATGTCTGCAATGTGGTGAAAAGTGATAAGGGTTGGTAAAGGGGAAGCCATAGAACTAACCCTGGCCACCTGCGAAGGGCTAGAATATTATTTTGTTTAATTATTTGCCTTAAGGTCAAAGTGATTTAAAGGGTTCCAACAGCTCAATTAGGCCAAATTAAGGGAAAAAGTGTTGAATTTTAGAACATTCATGAAATACAAATTTGACATTCATTTCTCATTAGGTAGTACTCTGTGATGACGTGCAACCAAATCCTGGGCCTTCTCAAGTAAATTTCTATGCTGATGTCCTAAATTTTAGAGGTATGTCCTTTGTCATGTTCACTTGCGCTTGCTTGAGAAACATGTTAGTGCAATCAACAGCATTTCAGAGGTGTGTCAGTGTTGTGTCCAATAGAAGTCAAGCTGCATTGGGCTCATCCCTGACAGACCAATGATCACACAAGCTGTGTGACAGAGGGCACATTTTCTTGGGGGGAAACTTTATGTAGTTGAAAGGACTGAAGCACTCCTATGAGAGTCCTTGGTCCTTTCATTTGTATAAAGCCGGCCAGCAAGTATCTGAGTGGCTTTATGACTTCCTGGTGTAGCGGTCTGCTGAGCTTTCAAAGAGAAAATAAACAAAACAAATAAAATGTGACCACAACCCTCATGTGCCGGGCAGCAAACTCTGAAACCATTACAGCAATGTCATTTGCTCAGCTCACAAATTCTACTTTGCGGTTTCGAATCTGCAGGACTCCTGCAGGTTTTTCTCTCCCACTCTCTTTTTGCCTTGTCATCTAAATTTCCATACTTTGGTTAACATGCAGGAACTTGACACTGTTGGTCTGTAGTCCTAGATTATCAAACATTGAGTGGTAGAGACTGACGGGCCCATCAAAGCAATTTCGGTGTTGACTTTCTTGTGCTCATTGACATCCGTTCTGGTGTCGCAAACATGATTTACTTCTACCGTGTCCACTTTGAATCCCATATAGTTGGTAGTCAATACTTAATAAAAAGGCAAATGAGGATGGACGAAACAACAGCGTGACATTACCATTGACATCCAACTTTGTGCATTATGTCACCTCGGCAGTTCCGCAGCCACAGTACTCGTCTCTAGCCCATAACTCGTGACTCCCATCCAATGAGGTAAGCCAGGCTGAGTCATGACAAGGTTGGCTTCATAGCACAGTTGGGGATATGGTTGCTAGGAGCATTGATCAGACCCAGGTAGCTGGAGTCAGGTACACAAGTAACCCACTGATCGCTTCTATTTTGCTGCTTGTGGGGACTGCAGCCAGGCCATGGGATTGGGGTATATCAGTGTTGTTGGAAACAACAATTTGCTGTGATTGTTTTTTCTTCCTTTCTGTGGGGGGTAACAATACAGGCATGCAAATATTGCAGCAATGATTTTATTTCAGCCAGAAACCCCTGTACCATTATAGCCTATCTGTATGGGGATGAGCTGTACAAAGAGTGGCTGCTCTGACCTTTTGGGTTTGCTGCTGTCCCTTTGCTGAGTTGAGCCACATTGAGATTGGATTATTGGTCTGAGCAACATCTGATTTGTGACATCTTTGCAGCATACACATTTCTCTTGCCACCTCCTACCCATTGGATAGCTCACCTGTGGGTTCCCTAAGAGCTGTGCTTTGTGCTGCTGTTGTTATTGCTGATCCACTCCACCAGTGCAAAGCAGGCCTGCTACTAACTAAGTTTCAGGTCTAGGGGGCTGAAAGTCCACTATGTATCTCCAGTGCTAAATTGTTGTCTGCTACTGCTGTTTTGAGCTGTGGACCCCCAGCTCAGTTGATTATTATGTGCCCTTCATTTGGGTTTTCTGCTGCTGGCTACCACTTTCTGCTGCTGTGAGATGGTGCTCTAGCTTGGGCACTTTTGTTGCCAAAATGACAGAACTGCTGCTGGTGTATCTATATTGAGATGGGCAGTATGCTGAGCTGAGGGACTGATGGTTGATCTACTGCTACTGTGGCTGCTTCTGCGGTCAACCCATCACCCCAAATAGATATTAACCAGTAAAGCCATAAGCCTTGAGTCAACAGACCTAGCCTAAATTAACACCCAAAGCCTGAGTCAGCACCGTAAAAGCAGAAGAAGTAGCAGTAGCATTAGGGAAAAATTGTTGGTGTAGGGGCACAAATAAATAAAGAAACAAAACACAGCTAGACCTGTCCTCTCTCCCATGGCCTCTAAAATGTGTGCAAAATCAGAACACTGGTGACAGTTCATTTACAATTACCGATTTGCCTCCCACCCGACTTGTACCACCCAAATTTCTCAGGCATGAAACAGAGAACAGACTTGTAAAAAGTATTTGTATTTTAATATTTATCTCTCTTCACTTGACTTATATGGAGATTATATTTTCTGGACTATGTGAAACGAGGTGACTATTGTTAAAATTCCCACTAATTTCAACAGAAATGGTGCGGAGAGGAAGGGTATGGCTTCACTGGGGACTGGGATCTCACCTGGAGGGATGAAGGACTGTATTCACAGATGGCCTACTTCTGTCCAGTGGGGCAAAGGTATCTTCCCTAAAAAGTTCAAATGCTTCCTCTACAAGCATTTAAGCTAGCCAAGGGGGAGGCAAAAGCAGTCAGGGGGATAAAGGTAGCCCCCCCAATATAACATATCTGCAATAAGGGAGAATCCAATTAGTACATCCTGCCGTGGAACCTTTGTAAAAGAGCCCCTGGCTCAAAGGTGTATCTGATACCCTTAAATAAATAAAACAACGGCACTATCAAACACAGTAAATAAATAAGATACAATTGTGGGGAGGACAGAAGATGGAACCCAAAAACGTCACAGGGTTGAAAAGAAGGAAAAGGAGGGTGGGTGCACAAACTGGAATGTAATGTGGACAAATGCCTACAGTCAGGGGAACAAAATCCCAGATCTGATGGCATTAATGGAAGATGTAAACCTGGACATAGCAGCCATTACAGAAACATGGTACACAGGGAACCATGACTGGGATATAGCCATCCCAGGATACATACTTTTTAGAAAGGACAAGGAAGGGAGAAGGGAAGGGGGTAGCTATGTATATGAAGGAAGGAGTTAAAGCAACAGAGGCTCAAGGGTTACAAGAACCAGCAGAGGCACTGTGGGTCACCCTGAAGATGGTAAAAGGGATAGCCATTCACACTAAAGTGATTTGCATGCCTCCGGCACAGGGGGAGGAATCAGATGAAGCTGTTGTGGAAATCATCCACAAAATGGCAGTCAGAAGGAAACTACTACTAATAGGTGACTTCAACCTGCCTAAGGTAGATTGGAGCACTCAGACTGTGAGTTCAGCAAGAGGCAGGGACTTTGTGATTGTCCTGAATGGGACAAACTTAAGACAGCTTGTAGCAGAACCAACCCACGAGGAGTCTATACTGGATTTGGTCCTGACCAACAGAGACAGGATCACAAATGTGAAGGTGGGCAATCCCTTTGGTACCAGTGACCACAGGAAAGTATGGTTTAAGGTATCCAAAGTGAAGGAGACAAGCCATAGAAAGATAAAGGTCCCAGATTTCAGGAAGACTAACTTTAAGAAGATGGGTAGAAATCTCAAAAGAGCCCTAGCAGCGGAAAGTAAAGGGGGAGATGTGAAAAAAAACTGTGGTCTAGACTCAAGAGAGTCATAACAGAAGAAACAGGTCACTGTGTCAAAATGCATAGCAAGAGTAACTGAAAGAAAAGGCCATTATGGTTCTTGAAAGTAGAGGCTGAGAAAGTAAGGGAAAGGAAAAGAAACTTTAGAACATACAAATAAACACAAAAAGATGAGGACAGAGAACAAAATCAGGAGAAGCAGAGGGAATCTGGGAAAATAATTAGAAGGGCTAAAGCACAAATAGAGGAAGATATAGCCCAGACTATTAAGAAATGCAAAAAGACCTTCTTCAGATACATTAGCGAGAGGAGAAAGACCAGAACCGGGATCGTTAGGCTGAAGAAGGAAGGCGGAGAAAGGGTGCAGGATTACCTAGAAAAGGCTGAGATACTGAACAAGTACTTTTGCTCAGCATTCATTAGGGAAGTAGAGAGTGAGGGACCAAGACACATTGAGAGGGGTATTCAGGGGAGGGAGGTAGACACCAGCCCACTCACAGTAGTAAGAGTCCTAGAAGAACTCAGGAAAATAAAAGCAGGTGAGGCAATGAGGCCAGATGGGATCCACCACAGAGTATTAAAGGAACTCAGGGAAGTGCTGGCAGAACCACTGGCTGCCCTTTTGAACACATCACTAGAGACTGGGAGGTACTGGAGGACTGGAGGAGGACAGATGTGGTCCCTCTCCACAAGAGTGGAAGCAGAGAGGAGGTAGACAATTACAGGCCTGTAAGCCTGACCTCAGCAGTGGGGAAACTAATGGAGTCCTTACTTAAGCAGAGGATTGTGATGTTTCTGGAGGACAATGGGGCACAGGATCCAAGGCAGCATGGATTCTCAGTGGGAAGGTCCTCTCAGATGAATCTTATAGATTTCTTTGACTGGGTAACAAGAGTAGTAGATTAGGGAGGGGAGATGTATGTAGCCTACCTGGATTTCAGCAAGGCCTTCAACACTGTCCCTAACAGGAGATTGTTAAATAATTTGGGGAGCCTGTACTGGGTCCTATGGTGGTAAAGTGGGTTGGGAACTGGCTAAGGGACAGGACTCAGTGGGTGGTGGTAAATGGCATGAAATCTGAGGAGAGGGAAGTGACCAGTGGGGTGCCACAGGAGTCAGTGCTGGGGCCAGTCCTATTCAATGTCTTCAATAGCGACATTGCAGAGCATCTCGAAGGAAAGGTGGGCCTCTTCAAAGATGACACCAAGATCTGCAACAGAGTGGACACACCAGAGGGGGTGGAAAAAATTAGGAAGGACCTATGCCTATTAGAGGAGTGGTCGAGTATCTGGCAGTTGAGCTTCAATGCTAAAAATTGCAAGATCATGCCCCTGGTCACAGGAATCCAAGAGAGGAGTACAGGATGGATGGGGAAACTCTGGCCACCACAAGTCAGGAAAAATACCTGGGAGTTATCATATCTAATGACCTGAAGGTGACCAAACAATTTGAAAAGACCCTGGGGAGAGCAAACAGAATGTTGGGGTACATGGGGAGGGACATAACAAGCAGGAGGAAAGAAGTGGTGAGGCCACTGTACAGATCACTGGTGTGGCCTCAGCTGGAGCACTGTGTCAAGTTCTGGAGACAGACCAAATCTCCTGAAGGATATTGACAAAATAGAGGCAGTCCAGAGAAAGGCAATGAAGATAGTACATGGACTGCACCAGAAGCCCTATGAGGAAAGACTTAAGGACCTTAGTATCTATTCACTGGAGAAAAGAAGGGAGAGGGGTGATATGATAGAGACTTTCAAGTACCTTAAGGGAATAAACAGGGTAAAAGTGGAAAGCATATTTCAGAGAACACTCTGCAGAAGAACAAGGGGGCATGATATGAGGCTGAAGGGTGGAAGGTTCAGGGATAATGTTAGGAAGAGGAACAGCCTTCCAGCAGAAGTGGTAGGGGCACAAACAATACGGCGGTTCAAGAGTGCATGGGCTAGATATAGGGGTACCCTGGAAATGTGCAGAGCAGGAAAGCCACAGATCAAATAGGATCTGGGGCTGCTGCAGTAAGTAAAGAAATAAGCAGACTAGGTGGGTCATATGGTCCTTAAATGCCGACAGATTCTGTGTTTCTATATAATTTTACCCATCACAAATAAAAACAAAGACAACATATGGAAGGAGGCTGCAGAATCATATGGTCAAACATTTGGTTCACTGGACGTCTGGACTGAGGCTACGCTAAAATTGTCTATCAACCCACCACCTGTTCCTTCATCACAGCATCCAGTCTGCTGCATATATCATACCTGTTTTAAACATGGATCTGTCATGTTATTGGTTAAAAAGAATAAAAGGAATTGATATTTGGTATGAAAAGAATGAGTCACAATGATGTCAGTTTATTTAAATGGGAAAAATACAGATTAACTAAACAAGTACTGTATAATGGTAATATTAGTTTGTGAAGGGAATATTATTGTGTTTCTGTATAGTTAGCAGATGCTGGACCCGGCTGAAAAGATGTTACATTACAGTCAGATTAAACAGAACACCACTGCCTCTCTTCACCTTAGTACTCACTCTAATAAAGCACAAATTTGTTGCTTCATGCTTTCTGCTGCCTTTGCGATTTATTTTGCCTGGCTTTTCTCTGCTGTTATGTTTGGTGCCATTTGGAAGCTGCAGCAGTTTACACTTTGTACTGCATCAGAGGTGTTGTTCTTTTCCCAGTACAGCTATCCTGGGCAAACGAAATATACTGTTAAAATACATAAATTCTTTCAAAACTCCATCCCCTCAAACAATAACTGAAATGCCTTTCTCTTCTCCACCATCTATTAAGAACAATCACCCTGTCCTCTTCCAAAGCCCCAAACTCCAGTGCCACTGTCAAACATTAAAATCCAGCTGTAAAAAACATAAACTGTCCCATGTTGTGGAGAGATGTCCTCTCTGATCAGTATCGGCTGAATGCCTATAGTAAAACCTAACTGGCTAAGGCTTGAATCAATCAGGTTGAACACTGGCACTGAGGTTTGGTGGCTTCCAGTGGAGCTGGGGAGATGGGTACCAATATGGTATGGAAAAGGAAGGGGTTTCACTTATATAATGATGGGACAGGCTGTTTGGAAGTAGAGGGATACTATTAGGGGAGGAGGAATTAATATCCATAAACAGCTGAGCACAGAAAAACAGTCACTCCAGTGTGAGAATTTATATGTTTACTTGCTAGATTCATACTCTAGATGGAGCAGGAAGATGTTATCATGTAGTGTATTTCTAATTGTAAATACAACAGCATTGTACCAATATATTTCATTGTACAATGGCAAATAAATTTCATATCATCTGATTGGTCAGCGGGTGCCTGGAACAGTGATGTTATTACAAAATAGCATCACTGTATGAAGTCCAGGCACCCAGATGAATGCATGGCAGAATTTAAAATCCTGCCTCCCCTCCCCAAGTTATCACCACTCTGAGCCACATAGTAACGGATTTCGGGGCCACCCCCCCAAACGACCGCCAAACACTGATTCCAACAGTCACTTTGACCTTCACCAATCAATCAACAAATCAATCAATCTTTATTTTACCAGTCGAAGCACCATTGAGCAGACTCATTTGCAAGGTGGACCTGGAAGTTACTCAAGAATAGTATAGCAGTATGATAGGTACACAATAATGAAGAGTTGCAAATAATAATTAAACAATACAGCAAGACAGGAGTTACACAAGTAAAACATACTGTACACAGCAAATGGAACTGTAGGTACAGAGAAAATATTTGCAATACTATATGCAGTAAATATAAGAGAGATTCAAGACGAGAGATCAACATTAAGTGCATGTGCAATCTAACAATGAATCAAACCAAACAGTTAGTCTATATTTTCCAGGTGGAACATCAATGGGATGAGCTTGCTTTCACCAAAAATAGCACACTTCATCTTAAAAGTACACTTAAATTTCATAGCATGTTGTTGCCCCCAAACCGAATGGCTTCAGTGAACCGCGTCGACTGTAACTACTAGTCATGCAATTCACTGAAGCCACTCGTTTTGGGGAGAAAATGCCAGCAAAAGCATTACATTTAGTTTCCACCCTAAATGTCAGTGTGCCACACAGTGGGAATGCTTGTCCTGCTCCTCCTGTACTCACTGACGAAAACTGAGCAAACCTGTGACACCTTGGCTCCAAGAGCTCAGTTCTAAAATCAGGACATCGAGCATGTGCCACACAGCCACTGACCAGCTCTGTAACCAGGAAAAGAAATAGTAATAATTTAAAACACAAGAAAAAAAGAGAAACAAACTTCAAATACATCCCGTTTGCCCAAGCAGACAAATGGCCGGGGGAGGGGGGGGGACGTCAATGACAACAGAACGACACACAGTTCAGTAGGGAAAAACCATGCCAGACTTGACAGAGCACAATGAATCAGCTAACAGCTCCACCTACTGGCAGAAACATACACTGGACTTTTTTTTTTTTAAATACACTCCTCCATCCACAAAACATGAAATATAAAATATTCTTTTTTTCTTTTCAGTTAACAAATGGGCCATTGTATAATAGCAAAAAAGCACTACAGGGTGTGTTTAATTGTGTAATAATGTCACTCCTGGGGTGGTGGAAGCACTCAGCTTCATTCCACCCCAGAAGTGATGTTATTACACAATAACATACACCCTGTTGTGCCTTATTTCTTAATTTTCACATACCATCCATGGCACAAGACTACAAGTGAACATTCGGCATTAACAAATGCTTGTTTATGTAAGCAATAATACCTAACAGGGTGGGCAGTATTGGGCAATACCAGACTGCCTAGGGGTGTAATGAGGCCAGACACTGCAGGCAGAGGGCGTTATAGCCCCTGGAAGGTCCAGTATTGCCCAGACTGCCCACCCTGGAGGGTATTATTACACTTAGAAAATGGGTCACTATATTATGTATGTTTTAAAAAAAATGTAGACGTTAAAATGTAAAACTCTTAAGAGTTTTATTTATTTTGTAATACAATAGGACTGCCACCTGCATTACAATTATATGTGTTTTTTTCAGCTAGGGAGGTTTGCTGGTTGCCATGGTAACCCCCTCCACTCCATCACACGCACACAGATGCACACATCAGTAAAATTGTTAAAAAGTCAGTTATGACATGTACTTTTTGTAAGCTTTCTGGTGCTTTTGCCATTCCATTCCATTTACAGCAGTACCATTTAAACTATCCATTGATCTATTCTAGACAGTTGGGTCAAAGAGCAGTGATGACCAGGAGGGCAACCATATAAGCCATATAATGGAGCCGCCGAGGACGGACAGAAGTTTGTGAACTTACTTCGATGGAACATGTGAGAGGCAGCTAAATGCCATTGTCCACCTCAGGACAAATGGTCTAGCTGGGAATGGGATCAGAGTAGTGCAGGAGGAGTTTGTGGAGCTGTGGAGGGGCCTTAAACAAGTAGCATGCATGGCAACATTCTCGGAGGTGCTGCCTGTTCATGGCATGAATGAAGTTAGGGTGCTCTGCACCATGGGATTCAATGAATGGTTGAAAAACTGGTGTGAAGCACAGGGTTTTGGCTTCATTGGGGACTGGGGGCCCCACCTGGAGGGATACAGGCCTATACTGGCACGGTGGTCTGCATCTGTCCCGGAGGGAAATCAGGGTCTTTGGTGATAGGTTTAAATGTTTCATAGGAAAGCTTGTAAACTAGCCAAGGAGGAGGCACTGAAAAGGAGCAGAAAATTCCCAGCCTCCCCCCACAAAACAGGGTAGTTAGCGAAGTAAACAGAAAGGCATAGAAATCAATAGGAAGCAGGACAGGGGTCAATGCAGAAAAAGGCAAAGGCAGTAAGGGCAGGGATGGGGCTAAAATGGATAATGCCATCAAAAAATGGAGGGCAATGAGTACCAATGCCCATAGTCTGGGTAACAAGATTCCTGAACTAGTGGTCTTGATGGAAGAGGGATGCCTGAATATTGTGGCAGTCACAGAAACATGATACACTGAGAATCATGAATGGAATGTCAACATACCAGGGTACACCATCTACAAGAGGGACAGGAAGGGTAAAAGAGGAGGAGGAGGAGTAGCTCTCTACATAAGGGAAGGGATCAAAGCTATGGAACTGAAGCGTAAACAGGGAGGAGAGGAGGCACTGTGAGTCACCCTGGAGACAGGAAGTGGCACCACAATCCGCATGGGGTTGTTTACAGACCCCCCCATCGCAGGGGAGAGGAAAGAGACAAGGAAATGATAGAAGGCATCCTTAGAATGGCAGAGAAAGGGGAGCTATTATTGATGGGGGACCTGAATATGCCAGATGTTAACTACAGCACATTTGCTGCAGCCACATCCAAGAGCAGGGTCCTTCTCGATGCCCTACAGGGATATGCCTCAGACAGCTAGTGTTGGAATCTACCTGGGAGGGAACAATCTTAGACCTGGTACTCTCAAACAGGGATGAAGAGAGTATCTCAGATTTAGAAGTGGGTAGTCATCTGGGAACCAGCGACCACCAAACAGTGTGGTTCACAATAAACACAGCCATAGAATCAAGCCATAAAAAAGCGAGGGTACTGGACTTTAGGAGGGCTGACTTTGGCAAAATGGGAGAGTACAGAAGGAATTCACTAGCAAATGGGCAGGAAGGAGGGGTAGAAGAACGATAGGGAAAAAATCAAAACTGCCATCACAGAGGCAACAGGCCTTCATGTGAAACAAATAAACAAAACACAATGAAGGAAAAAAACACTATGATTCTCAAAAGAAGTGGCGGGAAAGGTTAAGGAGAAAAATAAAGCATTCAGGAAGTATAAGGAATCACAGAAGGAGCAGGACAGGTATCTGTATCAGTTAAAGCAGAAGGTAGTAGGGAAGGCAGTCAAAATAGCAAAGGCCAAAACAGGGGAAAAGATAGCCAACTCAGTTATGAAGGTGGATACATCTTTTATTGGTACATTAGAGAGAAAAGAAAGACCAAGGAAGGGATAGTGAGGCTTAATAAAGGGAAGGGGAGGTGGGCAGAGGGTGACAGCGAAAAGGCAGAGGTACTGAATGAATACTTTTGCTCAGTATTCACAAATGAAGAGGAAGGGGAGGTACCTAAACCAAACAATAGAAGCACTCTGGATAGGGGGTCGATACCAGTCCATTCACAGAAGAAAGGGTCCTGAAAGAATTCCTAAAACTCAAGGTGGACAAAGCCATGGGGCCTGACTTGGTTAACCCCAGAATTCTAAAAGAACTAAGGGAAGAACTAGTGACAACACTGACTACCATTTTTAGCAAATCATGGGAGGATATTGTGGTACCTGAGGACTGGAGGAAGGCAAATGTTATTACACTCCACAAAAGTGAAGCAAGGCATAGGTAGGAAACTGCAGGAAACTACAGGCCTGTTAGTTTGACCTCAGTGGTAGGGCAAATTATGGAATCACTTCTGAAAGAAAAAGTTACTGAGTACCTAGAGGTCAGTGGGGCACAGGACCCAAGGCAGCATGGATTCGCAGTGGGAAGGTCATGTCAGATGAATCTGATAGATTTCTTTGATTGGGTGACCAAAGTAGTAGACCAGGGAGGGGCTGTGGATGTGGTCTACCTAGACTTTTGCAAGGCATTTGACACAGTCCCACACAAAAGATTAATAAACAAGTTAGCCAGCCTGGGAGTGGGTCTCATGGTGGTAGCCTGCGTAAAATATTGGCTGGACAAGAGGACGCAGAGAGTAATAGTAAATGAAGTCCACAATGAGGAAAGGGGGGTTGCTAGTGGGGTACCACAGGGTTCAGTACTGGGACCGTTCCTCTTTATTTTTATAGGTGACACTGTGGAGGGCTGGAAGGAAAAGTATGCCTCTTTGCAGATGACTCAACAATCTGCAACAGAGTTGATACACAAGGGGAGGGTGTGTTGAAAGGATGAGAAGGGGCTTGGCAAGGTTGAAGCAATGATCAAAAGTATGGTAGCTTAGATGCAATGCAAAGAAGTGCAAATTAATGCACCTGGGAAACAAAAACCCATGGGAAGAGTACACAATGGGTGGGGGTACTAACAACAAAAATGCAACGGGACCTGGGGATAGTCATATCAGATGACTTAAAGGTCGGCAAGCAATGTGAGAAGGCATTAAGGAGGAATGGTGGATACTGGGATGCATAGGGAGAGGCATCACCAGTAGAAAACAGGAAGTTATTATCCCACTTTACAGACAGTTGGTGAGATCCCATCTGGAGTACTGTGTGAAGTTCTGGAGACCCCATCTCCACAAGGACATAGACAGGATGGAGGCAGTCCAGAGGAGGGCAACTAAAATAATGCAGGGTCTGTACCAGAAGCCATATGAAGAGAGACTAAAGGAGCTTAATATGTATACCCTAGAGAAAAGGAGGGAGAGGAGGGGCATGATAGAAAATTTCAAGTACCTCAAGGGAATCAACAAAGTCCAAGAGGGTAGCATCTTTCATAAAAAGAGATGTGCAGGAACAAGTGGGCACAATTTGAAGATAGAGGGAAGACAGCTCAGGGGCAACGTGAGGAAGTATTTTTTCACAGAGAGGGTGGTGAACACATGGAAAGCCTTCCTGATGAGGTAGTGGGGTCAAAGACATTGGGGGAATTCAAGAATGCATGGGACAGACATAAGGCTGTTCTAGTGGGGGGGGGGTAGGAGGAAGTAGGCTGTTAGTTAACTACAGTCAGCGGCTTGTCCAAAAGGTAGGGAAATGGGCAGACTGGGTGGGCTCAAGCGGTTCTTATCTGCCGTCAAAGTGTATGTTTCAATGTTTCTATGAAAATGATGCCCGCATAAAGCAGGTACAAGTACTAGTGTCTGCCCTCACAATTCTTGCTCCTTCCTACTCTGTACTCTGTTTCCTGACCCTGATGAGCAGATTTTTTTTCTTTTTTTTCGATGAGGCCATAACCCATAACCCCTTCCAACACAGTCATGCTCTCTAGAGGTGGTGGAGCTCTCTCTATCTCGCTAATGGAGGTGTGTGACTGGTCGGTCCACGAGAGTGGAGATGTGGTACTGCATGTAGCATTATTTGAAAACTTTAAATGGACCTGACTGCTCTTTGGCTGGGGTGACATGTCTACATCGTGGTTGGAACGGGGAGCTCACTATTGCTGTTACTTAGAGAGAGACTCAACAGGATGTGCCCAGCAATACCAAGAGGTTTCATGACTGGGCCCCAGAGCTGTGAGTGAATCAGCTGACTGAAAATAACTTGCTGTAGTGAGGTAGTGTGCTGTTTTATTTTTTATTTCATTTGCTCACTAGATAAGGTGCCATAGATGGAGTCATGCTACTGGCTAGCGGACTTTATAAAAGCAAGAGGGCATTGGAGGTCAGGAGCACTGGTACTGCCAAAGTCAAGTCCGGTTTTGTTAAAAAAAAAAAAAGTAGTATTTGTGATCACTGCAGTGGAGGGAAGTGGAAAAGCTGAGGGTGTGTTCATGTCCACAATTAACTTCACAGACTGGGTAGCTCGCTAACAGATAGTCGGGGGGGAGGGGTGCAGTCAGCTGAGCAGCTTGCTCGCTAAGCAAGAAAAAACATGTTGGTTATGCATTCTGGATTAGGAACTAGCCCAGTAATATATAGAACTATTAGAACAATATGAGGCAACGGAGACTGGGACTAGTTATTTCCCAGTCTCTGTTGTCTCATACTGGACTGGCAGATTGGCTGTTGCAGTCAGTCAACAACTAGAACACACTTTGCCATTTTCTAATTGAGCATATGATGTTTGATAACCAAAATGGGTCCCTGCATGGAACTGTTTGCAGCTTAACAGACTGATTTTGTTGTGGCATTTGAGTCTCGGTTGTCAGGTAAAATCCAGAATAGAAACATAGAAACATAGAAACATAGAAGTTGACGGCAGATAAGGACCGCAAGGCCCATCCAGTCTGCCCATTCCTTTTTCTATCTTATAAATGTGCCATCGGCCTTTGCTATGTCAGTGACCTATCTATTCATAGTCATTTGTATTGCTCCCTTATGCCTATCCCATGCCTGTTTGAAGCCCTGCACTGTATTCATAGCCACTACTTCTTGTGGTAAGCCATTCCATGCATCTACCACCCTTTCTGTGAAAAAGAATTTCCTCACATTCCCCTTAATCGGCCTCCCTCTAATCTCATGCTGTGTCCTCTTGTCCTGCTATTTTTCTTATATTTAAACATGTTAGACTCTTTCACCTTGTTTATGCCCTTAAGGTGTTTAAATGTCTCGATCATATCACCTCTCCCTCCTTTGCTCAAGGGTATACATATTGAGCTCCATTAATCTGTCCTCATATGTCTTCTGATGCAGTCCCTGCACCATTTAGTTGCCCTCCTCTGGACTGCCTCAATTTGGTTAATGTCCTTGTGAAGGTGTGGCCTCCAATACTGCACGTAGTACTCCAGATGGGGCCTAACCAATGTCTTGTACAGAGGATTATTACCTCCCTCTTACAACTTGTGATACCCTACTAATACACCCTAACACCCCCTAGCCTTACCTACTGCTTTAGAGGTCTGCTTGGATGATTTCAGGTCATCAGTGATGATGATGCCCAAGTCTCTTTCTTCCTTTGTGACTGCTAGCCTCCCTCCCAGCCTATAAGTGGCTTCAGGGTTTCTCTTCCCTATGTGCATGATTTTGCACTTCTTTGCATTAAATCCCAGTTGCCACTCTTCTGACCATTCTGCTAGTTTATCCAGATCTCTTCTCATTCTGCCCACCCCATCTGGATCATCTACTCTGTTGCAGATCTTGGTGTCATCTGCAAACAGACAAGCCTTACCCTCTAGTCCATCTGCTAGGTCACTAATGAAGATGTTGAATAGGACTGGCCCCAGGACTGATCCCTAGAGGTACCCCACTTGTGACTTGCATCTCTTCTGACTGTATACCATTTACCACCACTCTCTGTTTTCTGCCAGTCAACCAGTTTGCCACCCAGTTGACCAACTTCTGACCCACCCGAGCCTACCTAGCTTATTTATCAATCTTCTATGTGGAACAGTGTCAAAAGCTTTGCTGAAGTCAAGGTAGGCGACATCAACTGCTCCCCTGGTCCACCACTCTGGTTACCCAGTCAAAGAAATCTATGAGATTAGTTTGACAGGACCTTCCTTTGTAAACCCATGCTGTCTTGGATCCTGTGCCCCTATGGATTCCAGGTGTTGCACTATCCTTTCCTTAAGGAGTGCTTCCATAATCTTGCCCACTACTGAGGTAAGACTGACCGGTCTGTAGTTCCCCGCCTCCTCCCTGCTACCACTCTTGTGGAGTGGGATCACATGAGCCCTTCTCCAGTCTTCTGGGACCTCTCCTGTGCTCAGAGACTCACTAAACAATTCTGCTAATGGCTCTGCTAGTTCCTCCTTTAGCTCCTTAAGTACCCTGGGATGTATGCCATCAGGTCCCATTGCCTTATCCACAGAATCAAATAGTTGCCATAAACTGCTATCAAAGTTAGCAGTGGGACAGAAACATAAGAGGTGAAGGGATTTTGGTACAGTATAAAGCTCATCTACAATAATGTGAAAGAGATAACCCTGGCCACACAGTCTGACGAGGCTGTTTTTTATTAGTTTTAATTTCCACAACTGGAACCAAGATTATACTGTATGTTTGGTGGAGAACTTTCAACCCCAAAACATTTTCTTGGTAATTTGGAAGCTTTACAGACCTATACTAGAGTCTGATTTTGAATTGGGCAAATGAGCCTAGGGGAAACCATTGCCATTGCTGTGCATGCCTGGGGTAACGCTAGTATATGGCTTTGTGTAATAACTACCTGGAAGAAGTCAGAGCAGGGATATCCCAGTTTTTGAACATCATTTTCATACCAGCTTATTACATAAACTCAGTGAGTTCTGGCGAACATTAAAGAATTTAACTGGGCACTCCACTGCTTATCTGTCCACCACTTTTATTGATACCAGGTCAATAGCACACTACAAAAATAGCGTGGCAATAACTGCACTGTGTAAAGCACAGAAGCATTTAGAGTGACAAGGGTATAACAGCGGTAGGGAATTACCACTACCCCGTCACTGACTGCGAAGTGAAGGAAGGGCTGAAGAAGCCAATGCTGCTGTGCTTGGTTGAGCTGCTCCCATGGTGTAGTGGTTAATGCACCAGCGCACAGCAGCATTGGAGAACTGGGACCATGGTTTGGTTCTCCCAAGTCTCACGATGTTGCAATTTTTTTTTTTGAGAAAAAAAAAAAAAAGAATTTCCCCCCTCCCAAGTTTCTCCACATCCCTGAAGTCCACACCCCCTTGGAGTTAGTTATTTATAGTCCCAGGGGTGTGGGTGGTGAAGCCCCACCATGATGGGGAATGTGGGGGGGGGCAAAGCCCCCCCTGAAAAAAAAAGTGCAATTGATTTTAATGGCTGTGCACTTTTTTGTATAGTCACTAAAAGGCCCGACGTTATGTCAGATCATGACATTTGGCTTGAGGCATTTCTTGCCGTGCGGTTTATGTCAGTGACATTATGACCCCATGCCCTTTTGTTGTGAGTGGGACTACAATAAACAGCATTCAAAATGTAACAAATGTATTTAATAGATTTTTCATAAGATCTAGTAATTCATTTCAAAACCCTGGTGACAAGCTGCAGTCCTATTTGTCAAACTAGACTGAAACGGTGGTCTCAGTGCAGACACCCCTCTCCATTAGCATTCAGTGATACTGATAGCACAGATGTACTGTACTGTATACTGGGAACTACTATTCCTAAATTCCAAGAAAGCTACAGGATGATGGAATTTATTGTAAGCTTTTAAGATGCACTACCCCTGTGATTTATAAACCCTTAACTGATCCTTTCTACCTACTGTATATTTATCCGCGGGTGTTGGAATGAGGCCTGAGTTATCCTTGTATTTAAAATTGGCCATAAAATCTGTTCAGTAATTACTACCCAGTGTCATTGCTGCCAGTTTTGTTGAAGATCTTGGAGTTGTTAATAACCAAACAAATGCATGGTCTCCTGCACAGGCACAAGATCCAGAAAGTAAATCAGTTCTGCTTCAAAATACTTCACAGCACTATTATTAAGGTGACAAATGTACAATGGATAGAGGGTTGTTGACTAGAGCTATGTACAGTATATTGATCTCTTCAATGATGTCAGCACTATCAGCCACAATATACTTATACAGAAACTGGGCTGCATAGGTTTTGATTATATTGCACTGAAATGGCTTCAGAGTTACTTAGAAAACCTTAGACAATTACTTTTCAAGGGGGTAAACTGGAATTTAAAATTTATTCTGAAGGGGATCCCACATGGCTCTGTCCTGGAATCATCCTAATCACACTTTATACTGTACCAATTACATGAGACATTAGCTGCAGGGGGTTCTGAGCCACCTGTATGCAGATAGTCCCATTTTTTATATTGTTCTTGGAAAAGTATTAATGAAATTCAAGTATCACTGCAGAATGGTTTTGACCAACTAAACTGGTCCTAAATGCAAAAAATTAAAAAACAGGCAATACTGTTTGGTGGGAATGTTAAGACGTTCACAGTTCCCTGTTTTTGACACATTAACCCTCAAAATATTGAATAGTACCACACTATGCATGTTTCCATCCTACATATACCAGGGGTATGGCTTGAACTCTTGGTTAAATGGGGCATTCATATTTTAAACTTGATAAATAAACATAGGCCCAGACTAGGATGCCTCTTCTGACATTGCAATTCCCTGTTGCAAGATATGAAGTTAAGAGCCATAAACACTATGCTTGTCTTTCTGATTGACTGTGGTCCCCTTATAAATACATAGTATGTAATAGCAAATATGTTCCGGGTCGACAGCAGTCATTACAATCTGTTATCATAAAATTCATAAAAACACAGTTTACAAAAAGCAAAAAATCATGGCACCCTAGTAATTAGTTCCGTTGTAAAATCTGAAAAATTGGTTTAAATACATCTGCTTTATAGTTACTTATCCATAGTACATTTCATAACATCCCATAAGCCATTTAAATGGTCTCATACCATTGAAAATTATGTTATCTTACTTTTCCTTATTTTATCAATTTTAACCATGAATTTCAATAAGCAAAGGACATCCTCATCTTTAGAATTAAGTAGCTTATTTAAAATACTTTCCATACATATACACACTGCCCACCCTGCCTAACTATTCTGCCTTGTCCTTTTGAAACTCCTCCCCTTTTTTATTGTCCCCCTTTTTCTAACTAAATCCACCTACCTCTCCCATCTCTGCTTAAAGCTGTCAACTGATATGGCCTTCACCACTTTGTCTCACAGCTCATTCCATTTATCCACTACCCTTTCTGTGAAGAAACACTTCTGGACATCCTTTTTGCATTGCCCCCTTCCCCCAGCTTTAACAAACTCCTTCTTGTCCTTGTGTTTGAACTCAAGGGGCTCAATTTTCAAAGCCTGGGGAATGATACAAGGTACTTGCATCAAACTTAAATGATGCAAGTGGCACCTTTCATCAAAAGGTGTTGCAATCTCAATTTTTGAACGAGGTCTGCTTCTAAAATGGGAGCCATTGCAACAAAGTGGCACTGTGCCAGCCTTGTACCACAAAATGGGTTGCACCAGGTAGCAAGGGGGCTTGTGCCACAGTAGGGCTGCAGCACCCCCTTTTTTGTGATTTTGCAAGTCCTGCCATGGATGCAGCAAGGGGCTCCACGTAGACCAGTCATGATGCTGTGATGAAGGGAGATGGGGTATGCAACTGGGCTACTATGGGCAGAAGGGGTACAGGAGGTGGCTTAGGGGGAGTCAGGGAGAAATCTGGGCATGGGAGGGAGGGAATTTGCAGCTGGCAGGGTGCATTTTTTTTATTGATTCTTTATTGACTATCATTTCATATTAGTGAACTACAAAGTTCTGTACTATTGCAGTATACTCAAAATACTGTACACAATCAGATCATGGCCAACAAATGCAAGTAGGGGCAAGTGATATGTCCGAATATCAGCATCATCTTAAGAACATGTAACTCAGCAGACTAAAATACTTTCATGTTATACAGACTGTAACAACCATCTACTACTGTATAAACCTATTGTTGGGGGTGCTGTTTGCATATCCTCACTGTCGATGGGATGGGACCACCGGGGGGGGGAGGTTCCAGGGACAGAAAGTGACATGGTACTGGGTGGGCACCTTGTGTAGACAAGGTACAACAGGGAACTTACAGACCTATCAGCCTTACTTCTGTAGTGGGTAAACTGACGGAGTCAGTGGTCAAAGAGAACCTTGTGGACTACCAAGATAGTCTACAGGATATTAAACAGTCTGGGTCTGTGGCAGGGAGGTCTTGTCAGACCAACCTGATAGTTCCTTTGACTAAGTAACAAAGGTGGTAGATACGGGTCACGCTGGGGATTTACTCTACTTTGATTTCCAGAAAGGCTTTGAACTCTGTGCCACACAGAAGCTTGCTAAGGAAGCGGGAGGACCCTGGTGCAGCTACAGACATAGTTAGATGGGTTTGAAACTGGCTGAAGGAGGTACAGTGGAGGGTTGTGGTAAACAGGGTCAATTCGAAAGAGAGGGATATCATGAGTGTGTGGGGGGGGCTGCAGGGTTCTGTCCTTGGTCCTTTCCTCTTTCATATGTTCATCAGTGACATTAGAGAGGGCATCTTGGGCAAACAGTGTCTCTTCACAGCTGACACGAAGCTCTCTGGTAGGGTAGATAGCAACAAAGAGATCAGGGAGATGCAGAGGAATCAACAAATGCTAGAGAGGTGGTCTAAAGTTTGAAAGTTGAAATTCAATGGCAACAAGTGAAAAGGTTATGCACCTAGGGGACAAAAACCTCAGGACAGAGTACTGGATGACGGGGTAAAACTGAGCACTACAGCAGAAGAAAGGGATCTGGGAGTCATTAGTGACTCCCTTAAACATTCAAGTCAGTGTAACAAGACCTATAGTAAGTCTAATAGGCTGCTGTAATGTATTGGAAGAGGCACTGACAACAGGAAAAATGTGATATTACCACCTCTATATAGGTCACTGGTGAGGCCACACCTGGAATACTGTGCTCAGTTCTGGAGCTTTCACCTAAGGAAGGACAGGGACAGGGACAGGCTGGAGACAGTGCAATGTAGGGTGACCAAGATGATTAAGGACCAAGAGGGCAGATCTTACAAGGATCATCTCAAGACACTGAATGTGTACTTGATGGAGACCAGGTGAGAGGGGGGTACTGTTTTGGGGTAAGTCAGCTTTCTTTAAAAAAGCCACCTCACTTTCTGTATTTCTTCCTTGAGTTTCTTCTCAGACCTTTTAGATTCCCTTAACTCCTGGATGTGAGTTAATTTTGAGGCATGCCCGCCAAAAAGTGACCTCTCCTTGAGTGTGAACTTCCTTTACTGAAATGTGGGTTACCGTATCTTGAGCAGTATTCCAGGTGTGGCTGCACCAGTGACCTGTACAGATGAAGGCTCACCTCCAGCTTTCTACTGCTTATTCCCCTCCCTATGCAGCTCAGCATTCTGTTTGCTTTGCTCACTGTCCTGTTGCAGTGTGCAACAGTTTTTGGGGTCTCCATTATCATCGCCCCTGAATCCTTTTCTTCTGAAGTGATATCCAGAACCACACTTCCCATTGTGCATTGCACTCTTTTTTTGTAAACATATTTTGTTGAGGTGCCACACAGAATATCCATATAAAATCATAAACACAACATTATTAATAGGAGGACATCAAAATATGATTGAACATATTTAGATTCATACAACAGAATGTAACAAGTCACTCTAACAACATATTATCACATTAGTGTTAGGTTCTTAAATTGGGAGGATGTTAGAAGAGCTTTATTTGTACTTTGCCACCACTGGAAATGCATTTTATAACTCAGTTATAGCCCAGACCCCATTACATTACCACTGCAGAAATTAACTAACCCCTCCCTCAACAACTCCAATCAGTTCCACTTCCAGCAGTTCTCCTATAAGCAAGTAGAGAAGCTCATTCAGAATCTGGACCCAACAAAAAAGTGCTGGGGCTGATAACATAGAACCTCTCTTTTTAAAAATGGGGTATCCAATCCTAAGCGCACCTATAACCCATTTCTTTAACCTTTTAATCACAAGTTGTGACATTCCATACCTATGGAACACACCTTATCCAGTCCTACTATTTGAATTTGGTGACAAAACCTCCATCAGCAACTACCGGCCATTCCCATTTTACTAGCCCTAGCCAAACTGTTTGAGAAATTGTTGCATGAGCAGATTAGAGAACACCTGGATAAATTTAATATTATAACCCCTAACTAATCAGGCTTTTGAGCAAAATATAATATTATTTCAGCACTAGTCAAAGTTACAAATGACTGGTTCATAGCTCTTGATCAAAAACTAACCAATGTGACAATATTCCTAGATCTCAACAAAGCATTTAATACTGTTGACCACAGTAGCCTACTGAATAAACTCAGGATTGCTGGCGTAAGCCTTGACGTGGTTACTTGGTTTAGTTGTTTCCTCTCCGGTAGACGCCAACAGTTGAAGGTGGAAGGCTTGACCTCCACTTGTATCCAAACATGCAAAGGAGATGTCACATGGTTCTATACTGGGACCTTTGTTTTTTATATTGTATACTAATAACCTGGGTGATAAAATTTCAAATGCAAAACTGCATTTTTATGCAGATCACACTGTTCTTTAAACAGTGAGCCCCACACCTGAGATGATCGTGAATTCAGTACAAGAGGTGTTTGATCAACTGCAAGTTAGTTTATGTACCTCTAAACTACTCCTAAATGCTGTCAAAACTAAGCATATGATTTTCTCTTCCAAGTCTGTCTCAAATCCCCCCAAATTAGGAATCACAACCATAACAAGTGAAACACTTGAAAGGGTAGATTCCAATAAGTACCTTGTTATATGGTTGGATAATAAGTTATCCTTCTCTATGCATATCAAAAACCTCTGCACAAAACTACACCAGAGACTCAGATTTAACTACAGAAACAAATTCTGATTCAATCCTGAAGTTAAGAAAAGACTAGTCCAGGCTATGTTTCTTCCCCTGCTAGACTATGGTGATATTATATATAGAAGGTCTACAGCCTCTAATTTGGCTAGATTAGATGTGTTATACCACAAAGTGCTTCGGTTCATCTCCAGTCTTCAGACCAGAACCATATCTGCTACCTGTACAAGGAAGTGGTATGGGCTTCCTTAGAAACCAGAAGGCTCAGACATCTAAATGATTGGTCCTTTAGAGCTCTGCGGAATTCCCTACCATCATACATCTCCAATCTCTTTCACAGATCCTCAAGGTTATATGATCAAAGAAAACACAATGTTATCATGCTTGATGTTCCTAGGCACTTATCAAAATTTGGTAAGGTGGCTCTTATCTGGGCTGCTCCCATGGCCTGGAAAGCCCTTCAGGAATCATTTACAGTAAATTGAGTTCACTTGTTAGCTCCCATCACTTCCAAATCCTGCTTGGCCAATATTGTGTGGACAAATGTGTTTGCTATTAGAATTTAATTAATCTTTGTATTAAGTTTTGAAACACTAAAATGTTTTTCTCTCTCTATGCTGTAACTCCTATATAAAAATGCTTTCATTGTATTAGTTCTTGTACTAGAGAAGAACTGACAATCTGCACCTTTAACTAATCTCTAACTCTATATTATATGAACTGTGCTGTATACTGTCATTTCATTTGGTGTACAGCAATCTGTCCTACCCAGGACCTCCTTTCAAATGAGCCTTGCTCAATGGAGCTTTTCTCCTGGTGAAATAACTAACTAAATAAATAAATAGCATATCAAAAACCTTATTACATCTGCCTGTTTCAGTAGGGTATGTGAACCAAACTTCAGGAACTGACACAAGAGCTCCGTGTGTCACTTGGCCACGCTACATTGTGATTTTATTGTTACTAATGATGCAAAGCAAGGGCTCCCAGGTTTGATGAAATAGCATATTTCGTCCAGTGGTTTTAAGGTGAAAACTTTCAATTTTCATGTATAAAAGCAGATTATTAAGTCAGTGAGCTATAGTTGGGGGTGAGGAGCTAGGGCAATGCTGATCTATAGTTTTCTGAGCATTAACCAGAGCAATGACCCAAAACCTGGGTCAGGCCCCAACCCTAAGTCCTAGATGCAGGTCTGAACCTATCCCCAACATGAATTCCAAAAAAAACACAGGGGAGATCACACTGTAGGATGTTTTCCATATACTGATGTACCTTGTACCAGAAAGGGGCAACATTAGCACATGTAAGCACCATATGTAGGAGGTCTCCTTCTTCTGTACAACATTTAGGGCACATCAGCAGTGGTGTCATCATGCTGATTTTGGGGAGGCTACATCCCCCAATGATAGTTGAAGCACCTCCAATCATTTCCATCATTAAGAGAATTGAATCATGGCTTCACTGTTGCTTAAAGAAGCTGTTATTTTCCTTAAGGATGCGGCACTTTACAGTGCCACCTCATGGAGCGCACTTTCGTTTTTCTGTTGGACTTTGTGATGCTCATGGAGAAAAATGAAAGTCTGACTGAGTGAGTGCACGGGCATGGTTCAGTTGGTTCAGGTTCATGGCTGGCTGCAGAAGAAGAAGATTGTGAGAGAGTGGGATAGACGAAGGAGGACAGAAGGTGAGGATTCACAGAAAAGGAGGAGGAACAAACTACTAACTGGCAGGCTTGGTACTTGGCAGCAGGTTAGAATGAGCCAGCTGTCAGACCACTGTGGAGTGATTGATGGGGCGGAGGGTTTCGTGCAACTGAGCGACCACCTCCAGTGCCCTGCCTGTGCAACAGCATTGCTCTTGTTGCACAGCCAAGCCAGTCAGTGTACAGACAAGTGGTGGTTTTCAGACACACATGTGGTACACTGAGTTGTCCAAAACTCTATGCAGCAAGACAGTGACATAGTTGTTGGTGGTCGCTGAAGGAAGAGCAGTCTCTGTCTTCAGTTCTTTTAAAGTTGCAGCAGTTGTTAAAAGATCATAATGGCTCTAAAAAACCCAAAGCTACAGCTGAGGAATATAAACAAGTAGTAATATAAATAACAAAAAGCAGATTAGCAGAAGTTAATCCTTTTTAGTTTACCTTCTCTTCCTGACAGAGACAGTCGGGGGGGGGGTCTGTTTTTTTGTGTTGTTGTGAGACTAGGTTTAAACTTCAAACTCAAACTACAAACACAACTTATAATTATTTTTGTTTACTTTTACTGCAGTGTGCCCTGTTGATAAATCAAAAGCTCTCCTGTCTCATCAACAAGAAATAGCTAGAGCTGAGAGAGCTCATAAAGAAATAAGTGCCTTCTCAGGCCAGGGTGGGGGTTATGTTGTGGATTTGTTCTCAACTTCTCATCAACAAATACCTAGAGCTCAGAGAAAAATAAATTCAATGTTTTGGTGAACAGAGTATGAAGATAGCAGTGCTTATGTAACTGTAGTTTACTTTTTTGTTTTTCTCTAGTCCCACCCTCGGTAAGTAAGCCAGGTAGTGAGTAGGGAATTTAAAGCCCAGCACCAAGTGTGAGTAGAGTGTCAGAGAAGGAGGAGGCAGGGGTGGATGGTGGGTGTTTCACAATGCACTATGCGGGGGACTGCTGTGGGAGGCTGGCCTTTGTAGGGAATGTGGGAGGAACCATTCCCCCACATTGAACCTCAGGCTTTAGCCCTCCCAGTCAATGTTTTGATGAACAGAGAATGGGGTTAGTAGTGCTTATGTAACTGTAGTTTACTTTTTGGCTTTTCTCTATTCCCACCCTTAGTAGGTAAATCGGGTAGTGAGTAGGGCATAGAAAGCCCAAGAAAGATTACCTCCCCCAACTCATGAAGAGTATGACCAGTAGCATGCAGGAGAGGAAAAAGAACCCAGGTGGAGGAAATCTCTGAGGACCCATGGCTACTGAACCGCCTGTCCTCCAGGCAAACTAAGAGGAGAGGAACCAAGGTTCTAGGAACCATATTCTAATTTTAGAGTAAGGTGGATGGCTTGGATAGATGACGTTCCATCTTGAGAGCCCATTGGATGATGCATTCTGGAAGGATGATTCTGAGGCTGAAGAGGCAGGTCCATTATGAAGGAGCACCCAGATCCTGAAAATGGATTAGGTCCAGCTGGAAAAGAGGTGAACGTGGTCTAGAATTCCGATGTGATATTGGTTGATATTCAATAGGGTTACAGAGTTAATGCTAGCATGAGTTGAGGAATGGGTTGCCAGACTCTGAACTGTGGGAAGTATGATGGGTTAAGATATTCATAGAGTAATCTATCAGACTTTGTAGAGGGCTTGACATTCAGATTAGAGTCTGAAGCTTGGAGTTCAGCAGTGCACTATATGTTGTTATGTAGGCATCCAAGGTGATGATCAAGGATTCGGACAGAAGCTTCAGGTACTTGGTAGGAGGGGTTACCATGGAAGAATGTAGACCATTGAATGATGGGTGGTATATGTTGTAGAGATGGTAACTGGGTATCAATGGGACTAATTGGACAGTTCAGCACAATGAGCTTGAAGGTTGAATAGAGTTATTGTTGCTATAATGAGATTTGTATGGGCTCATATTCAGGAAAGACTGCTAATTAGAAATGGTGGATATGGGTATTGCTGTGGCTTCATTGCCCATGTCCACTTCAGCTCTTGCTAAGGGCAATGAAGCCACAACAATACCCACATCCACCATTTCTCATTAGCAGTCCTTCCTGAATATGACCCCATACAAATCTCACTATAGCAACAATAACTCTATTCAACTGTAGACCTATTCGACAACCCATTTTCGGGCTCCCCTCTGCATTCAGACATTGGATGCTCCAGCACTGCAATGGGTTGTCGAATAAGTCTATGGACTGAAGTGACAAAAGGGAAGTTGAGAGCAGTGCAGAGTACAATGGATGCCTAGCCTACTTGGTCAGATATAAGACTGTTGCAGGTGCCAGGGTATGACTGGGATAGTAAGACAGCCAGGTTAGTTGTGGATGTGCCAAATGAGGAATCAGTGGAAGCTTGCTCTCTGTGCTGGTATTCACTGGAGGGAGTATGGCAAGTAAATCCTGATGCATGGGTTAGAAGGACAGTTGGATGGCTAATTGGCATGATTTAGGGTAACATAATGGAAAGATGTATATAATTTTATGAATTATGGTGACGTCCAGGGCCCAGGAACAGTGGCTCAGATAGAGTAACTTCAGCAAGGCAGCTAGGCACCAAATATCCAACAATACATGTTCTGGGATAGAAGCTGGAGAAGGTCTTAGGAACATCCAATGGCTATTAAGGGGGTACAAGTTGAATAACATGATCAAACTAAGGCAGCGCTTTTAGGAGGAGACTACGAAGAGAAGATATAACAGATGTGCCAGTACTGTTATGAGGTACCTTGCAGTTCCTGTTACCCTTAACAGGGATGGTTATTATGGAGTTGGTATATCTCGGAAGAAATTAAAGCCACGTTTTCAGGGAAGAAAATAGGAGTGAAGGAGACTCCACTAAATCTTGGATCCAGTGGAGACATGAGAGATAGTGAAGCCCATACTGCTTGAAATAATAGAATATATGAGGACGCATCCTGCAGAGATGGTTGAGAGATGGATGGAATCTTCTATGGTCCAGTCAAATGAGATGCCAGAAGTGTATCCTGGGGAGGTTATTGGGAGGTTCTGATGATTTTATGGTGACATAAGAGTCTATAGGGCATGATATTCAAGGGATATTGCTGGAATAAGGTATCCTTAGTTAGAAGAACATGTACTCCATAGCGTGTTGGAAGTGAGCTGTTATGATGTCAGAGGTAGGAATATGAGATGGGTGAAAGGGTAGGAATAGTTGATCAGGCAGGGATGCTGACATTGATAGTTGTAGGAATGCACAAAATGAGACACAGCAATTGCAAACAAGCAGGAGCACCGAACTGCCAGGGCAGTGAGGAGGAAAGCAGCACTCCCGGGACTGAGAGAATAGTCCAAGCATAAGTCCACTGATCACAGAATGGAGCAGGATAAGAAGATGACTGAGGCTGAGCAGTACAGACAGCGGCAGGTGCGAGGAAGGCACAAGACTGAGGTAGGCAACACAGCAGACAGAAAAGAATGCAGAAAAGCTGAGTTGGGCCTTGGTGGGAGATCCATGCCAAACCAAGAGGTGAATCCAGGTATGAGATACTGCAAAATTGAGGAGCGAGGGTCCCACGTCTGAAGGAGATGGTGAACTAGAACATTCGGTAACAAGGTCCTGCAGGGATGGGGAATGGGTTCCTACTTATGAAGGAGATGACAAACTGAAATTAGTGACAAGAAAAGAGCTGCAGATAAGGAAAGCAGTGGAATCATAGCTGGAAGACCACTGGCCGGGATAGAGAGAGCAGCAGGGGAGAACTTGAAGAAAGCATCAGGCGCACATCCTTGAAGAGCAACAAATGGCATGGATCCAGCAGGGAGCAAGGGAAATTCAGCAGAAATGTCCAATAGGAATCCAAAAAGGTAACAGAGACATCCAGCATAGCAACGAGGGAGCAGATGGCAGCATGGAGCTGAAGGATTGAAGACTGGATGAGGTTGAGCAGGAAGGCAAGCCAAAACAATGATGTCCAGGAGTACAGGTGGAAAACAAGCAGCAACAAAGTCCAGGAGTCTGTCGGATAGAGTGGATGTGGAGACTGAACAAGCTGGCAGGGAAAAAATCCGGAATCGGAGGAGGCCAAGGCGGGGACGAGTATATCGAGTCCATGGAAGTGCAGGATGGAGTCAGATTAGGTAGGATATTGAAGGCAAAGAAGTATATTAGTCCCGTTTCTGAAGGGAATGTGGTAAAAAGGTAGCAGGTGTAGAATGCAGTTGGTTGAAGCAGTAGATTGAAAGCAATGGGGTATGGTAGTCCCATTCCCAAAGGGAATGTGGCAACCAGTTATCAGGAATAGAATGCAGTCAGCCGAACAGTAGATTGAAGACACAGGCTCCCCATCACTGGTAGTCGGGGCGAGCTAACCTTCACTCGATTCCACATCGGCAAAGTCAGGGATGGAGGATATCAGGATGCTGGTATGACCGGTAGTTGTTGGTGAAGTGACCAGCAGGTAAAGATGGCAAATAGATTGAAATGGACTCCTGTCCCTGGCAGACAGGGCAAGTTTACCCACACTCGATGCCTCAAAGGCAGAGTTAGGGACAGAGATCGGAAAACTGCTGGTATGGGCTGAGCAAGGAAAGGGCAGCTGAACTGTGTAGTCATAGGTAGGTAAACAGAAGAGGCAGGATGACGAGGAAGACAGCAAGGCAGAGTTGGGAGAATGGGAGGAAGAAGTTACCATGAATGCCATTAAGGTGGAGATAGGGTAATCCAGGGAGGAGCATGCCGAGCAGAAATGGAATGCAGTGAAGAACTGAAGGCTGAGTAGGCTGCAAGGGTAATGAATCATGTGAGGGTAGTGGAAGCCATGGAGGTAGGAGGGCAGGGCAGATCATATAGCTTACATAAAGCAGGCTCCTGCTAACTGGAGCTATGATGCCCTGCTGTGACACCCCAGTCCCCTGCCATGAGAAAAACAGGGGAGCCAGAAGCTGAGCATCATTGAGACCAAACAGCAACTGGAATGATGGTAGAGTAGGAAACTGAAAGAGGCTCCAAGACTGGCAGGGCCTAGGGAAGGATGAGCCATAGGCAAATTGGGGAATAGAAGGCAAACAACATGATAGTCACACAGAATGGATAATACCAAACAATGCAAATGTCGTAAAGAGAGCCAATGATGTTGGACTTAGAGAGTGCACAAGGGGTGCGGAAGAGAGAGCAGGTGTGAATGTTGCAGGTAACTGGCATGCTGGAAGGTAAGGAAGTACCAAGGGTAGAACAAGGAAATATAAATCTTGAGGCTGAGCAAGGAATAGATGCAGGGAGTGAAATGGTAAGGGGTGCAGGCGTCAGAGTAGGGTAAGAGGTGGCACAGGACTGGACAGTAAAAGGGGCATACATGGAGATGGAGTGCTGGGACAAGGGCAGGAATGGGGAACGGGGGGTGGTGATTGAAAGGTAGAGCAGCAGGGAAGAGGGAGGATCCGCAGGAAGGAGGCATCGGGGCAGACAAGGAGGGTCATGGGATAGAGACAGGGAGGGCAGGACAGGGAAGATTTTTTTTTGTTTTTTTGTTGGTTGCTTAGGAAAGTGATGTGGAGCATGAGGAGAGGAGTGACTAATGTGAGAGGAGAAACCATGAACAAGGAAGCAAGGGACCCAGGGAGGATGGGGGGAGAAACAGGGAAAAATAAAACAATCAAAAGGGAAGAGAATAGGACACAGGCAGATAGCCAGTCATTCAACAAAACCATACACTGGTGCAAGGCAGAAACACGTGGGGATGCAAGAGAAATGCAATCTGACATCTAGTAAAGCAGAACAGAGACCTAAACAAAAGCCAAGCAACAAAGGGAAGGGACAGGACAAGGGCAAGGGGGAGACTCAGTAAGCACAGTGCAGGGTCCAGCAGAAAGCATAGCAACCGAAGAGGGTCCCGCAGCAGTCAACATAGGCAGCACACACACACAGGATGCACAGCCAAATAAGCGACTGACCCAGGGAGGTACTGGGCCCGAAACATGGAGTCCCAAAGCAGCCAGTCTGGAGGACAGCGCCCAGTCCGATGAGCCAACATGCTGCTGCTAATGGCAATGCAGTGCAGGAGACCCCACTAGACTTGACCCCCAAGCCCCCGAAGACCAGCTGGCAACACTCCCCAAATAGGCTGGAACAGGGGCAGCACAGTAGGTAAGGCACACCGAACAGAGGAACCACCAGCACAAGCACCATGGGGAGCTTAAGGAATGGGTCGAAGTGAAGGAACAACCAGGCAAGTGACAGGACACAGAACGAGGGGAGCAGGGCAAGGAGCAAGAGGGTGGAGAGAAAAGGAAGCAGGGCAGGGGAAGGGACACAGGAGCACAAGGAACAGGGCAGGGGAGAGAGGGAAGACAAATGGGGAATAAGCATGTGGGGTAGCAGCGTGAAACAGGGGAGGAAGCAAAAGGAATGAGCAGCAGAGGGGTAAGGGGAGGAAAGGCAGGGGAGGCAGGAAGGGAAGGAGGCTCAGCCCACGAGCCACACAGGAGCCCAGAGCTTGCGAAGGGATAGTGTTTCACAAAGTGCTAAGTGGGGAACTGCTGTGGGAGACAGGCCTTTGAAGGAGATGTGGGAGGAGCTATTCCCCCACATTGAACTTTGGGCTTTAGCCCTCCCATAGCAGCCTTTTTCTAAATTGCCTAATAGGGGTTTGTTTTGTGTGTTTGTGCTTGTGCAAGCAAGGATAACAAGGTCACACAAGACAGCCTGTGATACAGAGTATTACTTAAGCTATAACCCTGTTTTGTTTTTTTTAATATACGGGCTAAATTTGGGCAGACAAGCAGGCTGTGAGCTAAGGTAATCAGTCATTAATTTTTTGATTTAACAGCCATTTTCTCTGTACTTCACATAGTTTTCCACCCTGCTGTGTGTTAGGCTATTGTTGTTCGATTTGTCTCTTATTTGCTCTGGGGTACTGTAACCTTCCCAGCAGATCTGCTGGGATTATGGTGTCTGACTTGTCTCTTATTTGATCTGAGCTCCTGTAACCTTTCCAGTAGATCTGCTGGGATTTTGGTGTCTGGCTTGTCTCATTTTCCCTCTGGGGTCTTGTAACCTTCCCAGTAGACCTGCGGGGATAATTTTGTCTGTTTTCCTCTGTGATCCTGTAACCTTCCCAGCAGATCTGCTGGGATAATGGTGTCTGACTTGTCTCTTATTTGCTCTGTTGTCCTATAACCCACCCAGCAGATTTGCTGGGATAATAGTGTCACTCCTTCCATTGTCCTTGGTGGTCCAGTAACCAAATGTTTCCACATGTACCAATAAATAGAGGTCATGATAACCAGGATTTTCAAACATATCTTTTACCATTAAAATGCAGCAAAAAGCACAATTTGAAGGTAAAAATGTAAGAAAATGTTCTTGGGGGGGGGGGCATGCCACTCTCATATTCAAGGGGTTATTGACCAGAACTCAGTGGGGCCCCTTCCCCACAGGTAAAAATCTCACTTATTGTTCAATTAATTTTATAGCTGATATTATACTATAGAAACATAGAAACAGAATTTGACGGCAGATAAGGACCTCTTGGCCCACCTAGTCTGCCCATTTCCCTACCTGATGGATAAGCTGCAGATTCTAGTTGATCAACAGATTAGTTCCACCTACCCCCCACTAGAATTGCCTTGTGCCTGTCCCATGCAGTCTTGAATTCTCCCACTGTTCCTGACACCACAACCTCCTCAGGAAGGCTGTTCCATGCATCCACAACCCTCTCTGTGAAAAAATACTTTCTAACATTACCTCTGAGCTGTCCCCCCTCAATCTTCAAATTGTGCCCCCTTGTTCTTGTAAATCTCTTCTTCTGAAAGATACTACCCTCTTGTACTTTGTTAATTCCCTTGAGATACTTGAAAGTTTCTACCATGTCCCCCCTCTTTCTTCAAGGGTATACATATTAAGCTGCTTTAGTCTCTCCTCGTATGTCTTCTGGTGCAGATCCTGCACCATTTTAGTTGCCCTCCTCTTAATAGCCTCCACTCTTTCTATATCTTTGAGGAGATGGGGTCTCCTGAATTGCACGTAGTACTCCTGATGGGGTCTCACTAACTGTCTGTACAGAGGGATAGCAACTCCCTGTTTTCTACTGTTGATGCTTCTCCCTATGCATCCCAGTATCTCTCCAGCCCTCCTTACTGCCTTCTCACAATGCTTGCCTACCCTTAGGTCATCTGATATAATTACTCCCAGGTCTCTTTCGATTTTTGTTGTTGTTATTAACTCTCTCCTCATTGTGTACTCTTCCCCGGGGTTTTTGTTTCCCAGATGCATTACCTTGCACTCTTTGCATCGAATCTGAGCTGCCACATATCTGACCATTCCTCCAATCTTGCCAAGTCCCTTTTCATTCTTTCCACTCCACCTTGTGTATCAACCTGTTGCAGATCTTTGTGTCATCTGCAAAGAGACATACCTTTCCTTCCAGGTGCTCTCCAATGTCACTTATAAAGACATTAAAGAGGACCGGTCCCAGTACCGAACCCTGCGGTACCCCCCCCAGTTACCTTCCTTTCTTCACTGTGGACTTTTACTATTACCCTTTGCGTCCTGTTGTCCAGTCAGTTTTTTATCCAGGCTACCACCCTGGGACCCACTCTGAGGCTGGCTAACTTGTATATTAATCTTTTTTGTGAGACTGTGTCAAATGCCATGTTAAAATCTAGGTAGGCCATATCCACAGCCCCTCCCTGGTCTACTACTTTGGTCACCCAGTCAAAGAAATCTATTAGGTTCGTCTGACATGACCTTCCTCCTGTGAAACCATGCTGTCTTTGGTCCTGTGCCCCACTGGCCTCTAGGCACTCAACAATTCTTTCCTTCAGAAGTGATTCCATCATTTTCCCTACCATTGAAGTCAAACTAACTGGTCTGTAGTTTCCTGCTTCTGCCCTGCTCCCACTTTTGTGAAGTGGAATCACATTTGCCCTCCTCCAGTCATCAGGTACCACCCCATCCTCCCATGATTTGTTAAAGAGAGTAGTCAGTGGTGTTACTAGTTCTACCCTTAGTTCTTTTAGAATTCTTGAGTGAATCCCATCAGGCCCCATTGCTTTGTCCACCCTCAGTTTCAAGAGTTCTTTCAAAAACCCTTTCTTCTGTGAATGGACTGGTATCGACCCCCCTATTCAGTGTTTCTCACTTGTTTGGTTTAGGTACCTCCTCCTCCTCTTCCGCTGTGAATACTGAGCAGAAATATTCATTCAGTATCCCTGCTTTTTCACTGTCACCCTCTGCCCAGATTCCCTCCCCTTTATTAAGTCTCTGTATCCCTCCCTTGGTCTTTCTTCACTCCCTAATGTACCTATGGAAGGTTTTATCCCCCTTCTTAACAGAGTTGGCTATCTTTTCCTCAGTTTGTGCCTTTGCTATTCTGACTGCCTTCCCTACCTCCTTCTACTTTAACTGATAAAGTTCTCTGTCCTACTCCTTCTGTGTTTCCTTATATTTCCTGAAAGCTATCCTTTTCTCCTTAACCATCCCTGCCACCTCTTTGGAGAACCATAGTGTTTTTTCCCTTCATTTTGTTTTGTTGATTTGCTTCACACAAAGGCTTGCTGCCTCTGCGATGGCTGTTTTGATTATTCCCCATTGTTCCTCCACCCCTCCTTCTTGCCCGTTTGCTAGTGCTTTTCTGAGGCACTCTCTCATTTTCCCAAAGTCAGCCTTCCTAAAGTCCAATACTCTTGTTTTTGTATGGCTTGACTCTATGGCTGTGTTTATTGTGAACCACACTGTTTGGTGGTCACTTGTTCCCAGATGGCTACCCACTTCTAAATCTGAGATCCTTTCTCCTTCCCCATTTGAGAGTACCAAGTCTAAGATTGCTCCCTCCCGAGTGGGTTCCAACACTAGCTTTCTGAGGCAAGCCCCCTGTAGGGCATCAAGAATAACCCTACTCTTGGATGTGCCTGCAGCAAAGGTACTCCAGTTAACATCTGGCATATTCAGGTCCCCTATCAACAATATCTCCCCTTTTTCTGCCATTTTAAGTAAGAGGGTCATGATTTGATGAACCCTTGAAATACTTTTAGTAGGTTTCTCCAAGAAGAGCAATAACATCAGCAAATAATGAGATCTTGTAATGGCGGCCATTAGTTTGAAATCCAAGAATTCAAGTATAACTGCTGATAAGGGTTCTAAAGAGAGCACGTAAAAGTGGGGTAAAATGTTCTCTACTCTGCCAGTTAACATCTGGGCTATAATTTTATAGTCAGCTGTGAGCAGGGAGATTGGCTGTATGACCCCACATAGTGCTAAAACCTTACTGGCTTTGGGAAGGACTGTGATGGTACCAGACTGTGTGGAGTGGGGGGGGAGCGCACCAGTTTGCAGGCTTTCCCTAATCATGTCACCTAGTGGCTCCAACATTTCTTTGGCTAGGGCTTTGTAGAAATCAATTGGGAACCCATTGGACCCAGGGGTCTTTCCCCCTTTTAAATGATTTATAGCTTGTCTGATCTCATCTCAGTTAAAATCCCTGTCCAGGTTGTCCCTTGCTTCCGAATCTTAAACTGGTAGTGCTGCCCGTGACAGGAAAGTTTGAATTCCTGTCTCTGACACCTATGATTCTGAGGTGTATAGATCTTGATAGTAACCCCTAAAACATTCTCCGATAGCCTCATCAGTGTGTTTAAGTTCTCCGTTTGTATCCTGGATACTGACAACATTTTTAATACTGTCCCTGTGCCTATGCTGCCATGCCAGCCACTTACCACCTGATTCCCCCTCAAAATAAGTGGTGCCTTGATTTACTTTTTTTTTATTTTTATTTTGAACAATATCAGAATTACAATCTTTTGAATCAGAGACTCCTTTACAAAGGCTCCACATGAAAATAATACAAAGATTTTAAATGTTAACTAGGGGACATAGTTTCCTAACAGTCTTAATTCATAAAATAGTGAAACAAGATACCAGGTAGATTTAGTAATATATTACACTCAGTTTTAGAATTGGGCAATTAGTTGAATTCCCATTTTAAGTTTTGCAGCTTACGGTACATGGTGGATGTAGGGTCAGCCATGTGTTGTTTTTCAGCTTGAGTAATTTGTTGTTCTAGGTCTGTAAGCCATTGACTTTCAGTTTTCCATTCATGACTAGCATACAATATTATAACCCCCCTCAAGACAGCCTTAAGAGCTTCCCATCTGGTGGAGGCAGCTGTGTCCCCCCTGTGGTTATTATGAAGGAAATGATCTATCTGCCCTCGAATAAATGTAATAACGTCAGATATTTGCAATAAGAGAGGGTCTAGTTTCTGAGCCCTGCTGGTGACAGGCATTCTCCAATTACTTAAATCAAGTAAGAACAGAACATTATCAGTCAAGACTATGGTGCCATAGTGAACTATTTGTATGGCGGGAGCTATAGATTGGGAAATTAAAATAGCATCCAATCTGGTGTTACCCACCAAATGTATTCCCTGCCTGTTGGAAATACAAACCGCAAGGAGTCAACCAGGCTGTAGTCTGTTATAATATCCATAAGCACACCCTAGAGGACCCATCTAGTAGAGTGTCCTGAACACAGTTATATTCCCCACATAAAAATCTTAGTCCTTCAAAAGCTACCATTTGTACCATCAGTCTGTGAAACAAATTCTGGGCATTCTACATTAGGGCCATAGACAGAAGCCTATTGCCTCTTTGTGCCCAGAATTTAGCAAAACTTGAACCAGAACAAATCTCCCACCTGGGTCTGAGTAGACCTTGGTGACCAACCTGGGTAATGTTAGCCAAAACCAAATAGCAGCCCCCTAAGTCTTCAAGGAGAAGTACCCCCCATACCACTCACCTCCCCAGTTCTTACTCTATACCCTCCTTTTCAGTCATATGAGTTTCCAGAAAACATATAACATATTGACCAATACCCTCTATTACTTTATATGAGACATTAATTCATTTATATTCCAAGACCTAGTTTTAAAAGTAGTATCAGCCATTGTTAAAGGAGTGAAGATCAGAACCCTACACTACTGTTAAAATACATTGTACATCCGGCAGATTAATCCTAGTAGCACCATTTAAAAAAAATAACAATACATACAGCAAAACATTTAAACATATAAAATAAACATATCTCATTGAGTCCCGTAGATGCCATTTGGTGTCGGAACCATCCATTACAGAACCTGACCCAAAATGGCCACTGGGACTCAATGAGATATGGAAGAACACTTAAACATGTAGAATATAACAACCTCTTTGCTAATAACACCCTTCCCTCCCAATGACAACAACAAAACATCCACCCCCACCCCCACCCCTGTTTCCCAGAACTTCTCAGCTTGTCTGTTATGTTCTGTGATACCCACAGAGGAAAGCTGGGCTAAACCACAATCAAAGTTAGAAAATGATTTCCCCTCTCACCCAGAGCATACCCCAAATCCTCAAATAACAACCCCAAAGAGACTCTGGCCAACAGATCAACAGATTCCACCCCCTCCCCCGTGCAGGATCTGTACTTAAAGAGTGCAGCCTCTCACTAGTACCTTGGCAGACAAGGAAGAAACTAAGGTCCATCTAGCACCTTTATTAAATATGCAGAAAACCAAAAAGAAAAGACTGTTTGACAGTTTAAGAGACCTGCAGAATGGGCCAGCCCAGGCATCCAAGGCTATGTTACATGTGCTGTCAGGAGCTTTTCTCAGTGAAAAAAGAAGCAGTAATGGACCAGACCACCACCCAGAGCCCAAGGTGGCAAACAGGCCCCTCCATATGTCTCAAAAAGCAAGGTGTTTGTATCGGTGTGCCACCTCCCAGTCCTACACAAATCAGGGTGGATAAGGACGTGGCTCTATAAGAGAAAGGCAGAGGCCAAGGCATATCTATAAGTGCTACGTGTGGTGGCCTGGTTATAGGCATCTATCATAACATATATCTACTCTCTTCATTGTAAAGGACGGAGATTCCTTACAAAGGGGTCAGGGGAAACCAGGGCTAACAATCAATACTGCTAGCATTAATTCCTTTGCCACTGCTTCCCCACATGTTCAAGCCCCCATGTGCAACCCACAGAGATGCAGCTACATCATATCCACCAATATTCATAGACTGTGAAAGGCCAAAAGCGAAAAAACAAAATCTATTAAATTATAAATGACAAGTCCCAAGGTCTTTCAGCTTGCAAGAAGAGTGAGCACAGTTCACATGATGGCCTCCCCTCCACTGTTACCTGTGACACTAGCCACAGTCAGAACGGAGGTGGTGGGAGTCAAACATGCACAGCCAGCAATTATTTACATACCGGGCCCCATTCTGAAAATGTACGTGCATGTGTTCATCTTGAATTGGCAAAGCTACACCTCCAAGAAGGGAAATTCTGTGTTATCTGAAACTAGTGTCCTGCTTTTAGACACTTACAATCCGTGACTAACTTCATTCATCTGAGAGGATCATTGACGCGCTGACAGGGATCTGCACTGGAAAATACAGTAAATGTGTTCCAAAGGCAAGGTAAGTCACACAGTCATGAAGGAGACTGCATGTAAGACAACACGGGGTCTACCCTATCAATCAGCATGGGCATTCAAGGATGACAGGGATCCATCAGAGCAGGAAATCCAGGTAAATATCAAAGGCGTCAAACTGTCATTTGTGCAGCAAAGAAATAAGCCGTTTCAACAAGACTCAGAAAAAAAAGCAGTTCTCCCAGATTATCTCTGAAGCGGAGCACATAAGATCACCACTCCTGCTGCACCCCTGTATCCCCTCTCCTCTTGGGGAATAGTTTGATTGCAGGTAGCCATCACAGCATGCACACCCTTGACAGTTATTTACCTCAATCCACCCCAAAATTGCAGTGCTATGCATATAAAATTAAAAGAGCACTTACCTATGCCAGAGGTCATTACCAAGTCCTGCCTCATAATGCATTTCACTGGCTGTCTTCAGGCAGGCTGGTTATGCCTGACTTGAGATCTGCCCTATCATGCTGCTTCTATTACCCTGACATATTCTTCAACATCTAGAGGCTTGATGAAGAATTTCAGATGGCAACCAGGGACAGTAACACTGAGCTTTACAGGGTACAGAAAGATGAACTCTCACCCCAACCTGTGGAGCTTTATCTTCACCCTAACAAATTTTTTGCACAGTATCTGCAGTTCTTGACTAAAATCCTGGAAAATAAAGACTTTTGCCCCGTTAATGTCCAGGGTTCCCTGTTTTCAAGCTGCACACAGCATACACTCTTTCTCTGGACAATGGAGATATTTGATTAGGTAATTGCAAGGTCTTTTGCCACCCTTGGGTTTTGGGCCAGTCCGGTGGACTCTCTGGATCTCGAAGTCTGCTGCTGCAGATTCCATTCCCAGCTTCTCAGCCAGTATGTGCTGAACCTCTCTGCCACCCTCATTGCCTTCAATATTTGAGAACCCAATTAATCTGATATTGGATTGCACCCATGGTTCTCCTGGTTGTCAGCCCATTCTGACAGTTATACTTTTTCCAGTAACATAGTACAATCTCTGGATATGTCTGCTACAATGTCCTCAAGTTTGCTAATTCTTTTTTCCACCTCATCAAGTCTTCATGTGTTGCTGGCCAAGGTTTCCACCAGATCTGTCCCAACAGACTGGAGATGTGAAATTTGGGCAGAGACATTTGTGAATCCTGCTTTTACCTCCTGCAGCAGACTATAGAGTAGATTTTCCATAGAGGAGTTTTGTCCATCTTTGTCCTTCCACTTTCCCTGCTCTTCTGCCATGCTTTGAGTCCCGGTATACACTTCACTGGTAGAGTTAACAGCTTTGATTGTAGGCTCGAATGGAACAGAAGTCTGTTTCTTGCCACTCCGAACCATTGCCACATATATCTTCTGCAGATCTCTTTATTATAATCAGCTCCCAATGTGTTTAAATCTGTTTTACTGCCAGTATTCGTTGGTGCCAAACATTTGAAACTGAGAGTTCTCATCAGTCACTCTCCCCCATGCCAAAACAAGGGGAGTGACTATATCCTATTCTAGCCCTTTTCCTTCACTTCCAAACCAAGGAAGCTATCCTGCACTGCTCCTGCAAACTGGATACCTCAGAATGGCAGGGTCATCCAGTTCATGTTTGACAAGATTTCTCCTGGAACTTAATGGCTAAGTGGCAGGCATACACAGATGCCAGGCAGCTTTTTCATTGAGTTGTGGTCCCTTTCTCCCTCCAACACCCTGCAATAATGAAGCTGACACACAACAGCATTCCTCTCATTTTCAGGATGCCAGACACTGTCATGGATTTTATTGTCAAATACTGGCCTGATGAACTTTAAAGGTCACAGCAGGCCTATCTCCAGCAGGACCCATTCAGAATGGACACCTCCATCCTGCCAGACCTCAAAACAACACAGGATTCCAGCAATATGTTTCACCTTTGGTCCCATACTCCAGGCAGTTGCCAATGAAAGCAGGATGCAGGCATGGCCCCCAGCACTGCCCAAAGAAACAACAGGCACCACCACCAATCAGATCCTGCCTCCTCAGCAGAGAAGGTGAATCAGGCGACTCCTCCAATGGACTGGCAAGAATGCTGGAAAACAACAGGTGCACTTCTCTGAGACAACCCTTTTCTCCTTCACCCCAGCACCCAGACCTGACACCCCCAACCACCACAACTGTTTCAGGCAGCTCCAAATGTCCAGCACTAGACATTACCAGTTGCATAAGGATCCTGGGAAGCAATAGTTGTGGTCATAGTTTCTTTCCCACAATCAGGGTAGTCCAGCATTGAAGACTGCACCAAGACTCTAGAGCCTCCTTCATCTGCCATGCAGCTCCCTGAACTGGTGATGGGATGATCTTTTCATCCACAGCCACTGCCCTGTGAGTATTCAGATTAACTGCCTTTTCTACACTGTGTAGGAAATTGTTTTGTTCTGAAACAGTGATAAGGGATTTTGGGGGGAACATGAGGTCAGGGCATACTGACACTTGAACTGCAGGCCAAATTTTGGGCCTTCAGAGGCCTCATGTAGGAATTCATACCACCCATGTGTAATCTATGTCTGTACCCTCACCTTTGGTGACTCCTAACTGTCTGACAACAGAACCATTAAGTTTGTCAGAGCCATCTAGGTCATTTATTTCTCTGATTCCCCACTGTGAGTCACTGGGAGAATTGGTATAGGATACACCAGCTAGACTGTCTAAATCTGGTGCTCTTCTTATTCTTCACCAAAGCCTGCCGAGCACCTTGCGTCTGAACTCTATTCGCAGCAACTTGATTTTTGGGACCTATTATAACTTCTATCAGCTGCTAAGATAAGAGTTTCTAAGATAGGAACATGTTTCTACCTTTTTGGCTATATGATGTATACTGTTACTTAGTGACCATCTCTTTTTGGCAGACAGAGAAGGCATAGTCACCACTCTCATCCTCTGGGCCTGTCCCGGTTACTAGTATTCCTTATCATGTTATTTTCTCTAGTGCAATAAAAAGTGAGCAGGTTGCATCCCATCTCACTGCTGCTGTGCTTCCCAGAATATGGGATCAACCTACAGTAAAAAAAAATGAAACAGGGCAGATAATGATTCCCATCCCCACAGGCTCAGCCCTAGATCTCCAGGATGGCACCGAGGAAAGGAGTTGGACCGAACAGTTTCAACATATTTGTTTCCTCTGTACCTCTTCCTCAACTTACATATCAGTTGAACTGGAAAACTGGTTCTATGGGCACTACCTCTGGAAGCCCTCTTACTGAGGATAATCCAGGTTGTGTTCTCAGTCCTAAATGAGAACCTTACATATAGCCATGATCAAAGTAGCCATTTTGCTATGTACATGGTTCAGACTTTATAGGACCTCCTACTCATCACAGCACTGGAATAGGCTCATTCTCTGGTTGTAGCAGTCTGAGGGTGGCCTCCCATCACATGCCCTGTGACACTCACACAACTGTTCTATTTACTCCTCCTAATACTGCTTGAAGATCCTCACATTTACAGACACCAGGCATCTCCAGGAGGGGCCTTCAACCCTTGCCCAATTGCTTTATACTTGTAACATGTAAGACTTTTGTGTTTCTGTCCATAGCTGGGGTTTTGAGAGGTGGATGGGGGTTTCTCTCTTTGACTGACTTCAAACTAATGGTAATCAGACTTTTACTTGCACAGATAAGCTATTTTCTTATGCCGTTAAATTGGTTCTGGAGGGCATAAGGCGGCTCTGCAGGTCCAGACCATCCCTCACAATGGTTTACATTTCTCAGTTACTCTTCTTCTTATTACTGTTCCTGTGTTCTGGTGTTTCATGTTGTACTCAGATATATCACTCCTCCTCTAAGTGGGCCATTGCTCTGCTTCTCTCACAGGTACCCCATGGTCCCTCCTCTCCTCCATGCAAAGTTTTCTATAGGCTTGAATACAGGTACATGTGATGGTGTATCTGGTGAGTCTCCTTGCACGTTTGTTTGTTACACCATGTCATTCATCTGAACTGCTTGTCTGTCCTTTCCCACCATGATGGCTGATGTGATATGTGTGATGGATTAACTCTCCTAACAAAAGAAACTAATCATCTTTCACCGGAGGCATTTACAATCCCACATTACATTTCTGCAAGAGACCAAGTTCTTCCCCAGAAGCAGTTAAACTCCAAAGAGAGAGACGGTTGGTTTGGAAATTCGCTCCTCAGACTAAGTTAAGAAAAGGGGATATCTATCCTTTTTCGCAAGTCTCTCAACTGGAAAGTACAAAAATTAGAGAAGGACTGAAATGGCCACTGGTTGTCGGCACTAATGAATACCCCAACTGGCTTTGACCTGTTAAGCAACATTTATACTCTCAATGAGGACCATGCAGATTTCTTCCATGGATTTTTGCCTGACCATCCCCCCCTTCACAGCAGAAATTTTGGATGTCACCATCATGCCAGTGTCAGTGGCTTAGCAGGTAGCACACTTGCCTCTGAGGTTGGGAGATCAGAAGGCTGTGGGTTCTATCCCCACATCAGGTACTTGGGGTAAATCCCAATACTGACACTGTAGTGCAACATGAGGGGGGTGCTGCACTACTGAGCAGCTGTTTTTCAGATGAGACGCTAAACCGAGGTCCCTTCTGCCTGTTCAGGTGGATGTTAAAGATCCCGTGGTACTTCTCGAAAAGAGTAGGGGAATTTTTTATTAATACAAATTATCATATCAGTATACGTTATACATACTTTTCTTTTTCTACCAAAATGTTTTTAGAACATTACACAATCAACTTTTATAAACCAAAGAAAGGAACTCAAGATCAAAATTTATACATTTCTAAAAAATACTTTCTATAGTTTTACCTATTCCCTCAATTTGATCTGTCTCTATTTGTATCATTTCAGAATTTCTATTTCCTACATTTCTTTCTTTTGTTCCTGTTTGTCTTTCTCCTCTATTTCCCTTCTATATTTTGTTTTTCAAAGCAATTTGTTATTACTGATCTGGTTTCCTTCTATGAAAATTATAACTCAGGTTACCCCCTCAAAAATTAAAATCGGGAATACATTCCACCATTGCTTGATTACTGCTTGTGGCATTGAACCCTTTTCTTGCTTGAACAGCAGGACAACTTCTTGGGTAACTTTTTCTATCAAGATGTTTAATTGCACTTTTTCTTTTTTTGCTGCAAAATAAAATGACATCTGTTCTGCCAGATACACCATTTGAAAATTGTACATTTAACTCTGAGTGTACCTGGATGAAAACAGCTCCACGATGTGCTATCTTTACCATATACCAACTTTGTATAAGACATTTTGGCCATTATGGGAGTTCCCCATTTTTTTGCAATAAGATTCCAAAACTGGAAAATATATGGACATCCAAAAAATAAGTACTCCATTGTTTCTTCTTGGACTATACAGTTTTCTGTTACACAAAATCTTTCTTCTATAGTTTTATGTACATGGTTTCCTCTAACGTCTAACCTTATTTGTTTATTTATTTATGTCTTTGTTTACCGGGTAAGTGCACTGATCCAAAGGACCATTTTCAGTCACAACCCAGGCCACAGGGTGGCAAGCAACAGAGAGAAACACAGCAACACATACAGGAAACTTCAATCTATACTGTAAATTCACACCTTGGGCATGAGGTGGTGTGAAAAAAAAAGAAATACAAATAACATAATAGTACAAGGCAATGGCCAGACAAACATAGTGTGGCTCCTGCTCCTGGCATGAGATATCTAACCGAACCCAAGTCCTACTACTGGCAATCTCCTGACAGCGACCCCGCAGAACCCTTAGTGGTTGTCCCCAAAGGGCCTGCGGATCATGCACATGAACATGTGCAGCCTGTGACCAAAAATGCAGGAAGTACAGGCCTGGCTGGATATTTACAATCCAGATATCCTAGCTGTGTCAGAGACCTGGCTCAAACCTCATGTCCTCCCACATGAGGTCACTGCCCCTGGGTACCATTCCTACCGGAAAGCTAGGACCAACAAAAGAGGGGGAGGGGTACTCATATATGTAAAATATACTCTGAGTTAAGCAGAGGTCATCCTGCAACACAACGCTAGATCTGACAGCAAGTCAATCTTCGTACGCATCACCCTAGGCTCCTGTAAGCACCTCACCATAGGATGCGTATACAACCCCCCCAAGAATGCCCCTCAATCCCTGGAGGCATTCCTTCAGGACACAGTCAAAAACATCGCCAGTGAACACCTCATCCTGGGAGACTTCAACCTGAACTGGGCCCAGGACTCCACCCAGTCCCTCTCGGGCCTGATACAGGATGAAGACCATGTACAGGTAATCTCCGAACCCACCAGACTGAACCACAAAACAGGGAACCACTCTACCTTCGGCTGGGCTCTAGTGACTAACCTCTGCAATATCCAGTCTGCATGCATTATAACTGTCGCACTGAGCAATCATTCTTCTATCTTCTGTATCTGGAAGAATAGGGTGCCCAAAGTACCACCTCATATTCTGGCCGTGCAGGATTACACCCGCTACACACCCAAACAATTCTCCGATCTTCTAAGCAACCTAGACTGGAGCCCGATCAAGTGACTCCCAACCCTGGATGAGGCCGTGGCCTTCTTCCAGAGGACGTTTAATATGGCAGCTAACCTCCTTGCCCTGATGAAAAAACTTTGTGCCAAGGGCAGCTGCTACAAATGGATTACCCCTCCTCTGAAAGCCCTTATGAAGCACTGCAACAAGGCTTGGCTAAGGTTCAAGCACTCCTCCCTACAGGGTGACCTCGTGACATACAAAACCCTCAGGAATAAATGCAAATCAAAAAAAGAGTACGTCACGCGCCTTCAGAAAAATAACCTAGGGAACCCCAGACTTTTCTGGGCTCACATCAATGAACTGGTAAAGGGGAATAGCAAGCCTGAACCAGGCCCCATAGAGGTCAATGGACAATTAACTCAAGATGACCTCTTAATTGCCACCTCCTTAAACAACCACTTTACTAACCTAGACCTGTACAAGGCTGGCTTACCCCCCCATCACTGACCCAAATACAAAGGTTCCCCCTGATCTCGATCACCCATCCTTTCATCTACGAGTGGTCAAGCCAAAGGAGGTCCTATCACAACTTAAAACCCTAAAAACCTCTGGTTTGGGGGGACCTGACAGGATTCACCCCAAGATGCTAAAGGACGTGGCCCCAACCCTAGCCAGACCCTTATCCTGGCTCTTCAACCATTCTGTGAAAGACAGCGCTGTTCCCACACAGTGGAAACAGGCCCATGTGGTCCCAATCCACAAGGGTGGCAGCAAGAAATCTATTAGCAACTATAGACCAATCTGCCTACTCTGCATCCTGTCAAAAGTCCAGGAAAAACTGATCTATGGCCAACTACAAGACTATTTGGAGGTCCACAAAATCCTGGCACCCTCCCAACATGGCTTTAGAACCGGACATGGGACAGACACAGCACTGACCAAATTTTCAACAGACGTACTCTGAGACACGGACAAGGGCACCCCTACTGGTGTGGTCTTCATTGACCCCTCCAAGGCCTTTGACCTGGTCCACCACAATCTCTTACTCACTAAGCTGAGCAACATAGGCCTTGACTGCCATGCTCTAAAGTGGTTTGAGAGTTACTTGACCGACCGCACGCAGAGGATAAAGTGGAAGGACGCCATTTCTGGGCCACTTCCACTAAAAGAGGGGGTACCTCAAGGGTCGATACTCAGCCCCCTCCTCTTCTCCCCATTCACTAATGAACTACTGGACCACTGTGGCGGGAGCTCTGTCATCCAGTACGTGGATGATGCAGTCATCTACCAGTCCGCTGCCAATCTGGGAGGCCTTAGCCACGAACTCCAAGATGATCTCCAGGCACTGGAGCACTAGTTCACTGAGAACAGAATGGTCCTTAACACGTCCAAAACTAAGGCAATGCTATTTGGCCATAGATACCTTGGTCAGGACAGAACACAGCACCTACAACTCACCACTGCTTCTGGCAACAGCCTAGAAGTAGTGCCCTCTCTGAAATACCTCGGCCTAACCCTGGACCAGGGTTTCACCCTGAAGAACCACATGGATTCAGTCACCAAAACCTTACACAGGAAACTAGGCATACTATACCGGCTGAAAGACCAGCTCATACCTGAAGCTAGAATCTTAATCACCATCAGCATCCTTCTCCCGACAATCACATACACCACCCCAGTCATGCAAGGGTTGGGAAAGCTGGAGAAGCACCAGACTTCAGGTGCTTTACAACAAGGTGGCTCACTTCACATCCCAGGCTAACCCTAGGGATCACCACTGTGACTCCCTATCCTTCCTAAACTGGCCCTCACTGGATCCATGTCTCCAGTACCCCCTGCTCTGCCTAGCGTACAAGTTAGTCAGCCCTACCTTCCCAGCCTCTCTGACCTAGTTATTCTTAAGGCCAATCACCAACACCTCTGCACATCTGGTCGAACTCTCCTAGACATCCCCAGGATCAGAACCAAAGTAGGCGGTATGCCATTTACCCTCACCACTCCCACACTGTGGAACCAGCTCCCACCCGTGGTGCAGGTAGCCCCTACAATCAAAAACTTCCACACAAGGCTTAAGGCCCACCTTGTGGTCACCAGTTCCTACCGCTGCACCGGCTCCTGACATGAACCCAGAGATAAATGACTAACTCGGCTCCTATCCCCCACCACTGTCCTAACTATATGTCAATCTGCTAATAATTGCTCAATGTTATTACTGTTGTACAACCTACTCATCCCTTTTGTACTGCTATTCTTCTGCTCTGATATCTTAATTGTGTTGTTGTGACTCCTGTAACCCGCACTAAAGCTGTATTTTACTTCTTGTCTTATGTAATTCCCAGGTCGCCCATGAAAAAGGGACCTCCGGGGCTCAGTGGGCTAACCCGGTCACCAAAATTTAATAAATAAATAAATAAGTGGGCCATGCATAGCAATAGAAATAACATGAAATATAGGAGCCACGTTACATGTTGCAGAAGAACATATGTAGCATTATAAATATGATGTGAAACCAGTTTAGTACAGTCATCAGTAAAGTTGTGTGGTTCATATAGTCAGAATTTCACATCAGTTTCAGGGATTTGAGGTAGTGAGGGAAGGATGATTATAGAGAAATACAGTGGCAACACATTCACAGGGTGTCCCACATCTTCTGAGGAACTCTGCTATTCATTAATTGCTTTGTTAAACACTGGCTATCAGTTCCCTTTGGAACGTTAAATAGTGATCCTATTAGAAAATTGCTACTTAATACTAAGGAATACAAAGATTTCCTACTATGTGCTTGCAACATTGGAATAGTAATTTCCCACTGTTTAATTTTCCTAAAAACCTCTGTTAAATACACCAAGGTTCCTTGTGGTATTTGTTTGAACACCCCCAATTTGGGTGCTGCCCAACAGTCAAAAAAATACTGAGGAGCTTATTTCTTTACTCTTAACCTATTTCTGTTGATTCCTTGTGATGATAGGGGGTATGTCTGAATATAAGAAAATGGTGAAAAAGAAAAGGACTGGGTTGAGCATATTCAATCCTCCTTGTTTTACTGGCCAGTATGTAATGGATCTCTTTACTGGGTTCAGGCAACTGCCCCATAATAGTTGAAAACATACATTATATACCCTGGGTTCTAATTTTGTAGGTAGTGGACATATGTAACTTACCGTTAACATTATAGGAATGATAAATATTTTGAGCATGAAGATCATTTTTTTCCTAGACTTAGGATAACTTTTCCATTTTTAAACCTTTTCTTCTACCATATTTAGTTTTTCAATCCAGTTTCTCTCATCAGAATCACTGTCTCAAAACGTAATACCTAATAATTTCAAATTTCCAGATTTCTATTTTTATTCCCTCTATTTCTGTTATTGGCATAGCATTTTGTTTTGCCAAGTTTTTCCCTGTTCTTTTCTCTTCATTTAAGAAGGACCCAGAAATTGAAGAAAACTCTTGAATAGTTTTAACTGCATGAGTTATTGATAATTCATCTGCTAAATTAAGACAAACATCATCTGCATGTGCAGTAGCACATGGAACATTCATATTTCCTGGTCCTGATATGTGTTTAATCATTTGAAGACTATTTAGTTTCCTTAGTAGAGGATCTATAGAAAAAAACTTACAGCAGGGGTCTCAGGGGGCAGCCCTGTCTTACTCCTTTTTCATTTTAATGTGGGAACCCATTAAGCCATTTACAAATGCTGTCATGGATGCTTGACTATATATTACCTGAATCCATTTAATAAAAGTTTTTGGGATGCCACAAAATGGTAATACACTAAATAAGTAATCATGAGAGACTTGGTTGAATGCTTTAGACTGATTTAAGGAAATTATATATCCTTCAGACTGAGGAAAATCAAACACTTCTCTAATTAATTTTAAGTTATCAAGCATCGACCTAACAGTTATTGAGCATGTTTGTGCTGTGCCGATTACTGTCCCCGCACTTTTTGCCACTCTTAAGCATAAGATTTTACAAAGAACTTTCCAGTCTGAGTTAATCAGACTGATAGGTCTCCAGTTGTTATGTTTTCTTTATCATTCTTTTTGAGTGAAAATATCAAAAGACTGTCTGCCAATGAAGGGGGAAAGGAAGAAAGTCTTTGCAGAATATTGTTGTACACTGCTGTTAGGTGTTTATATAATATATCCTTTGCTTTTCTGTAAAACTCATTAGGAAGCCAATCAGGGCCTGGGGTTACTATATTTTTTAAATTCTCAATTACCCTATACACGTCTTCTTCTTTTACTGTGCTTGTTAGTTCCTTTTTTTTGTCCTACATGAGTTGTGGAATGTCTAAATTTTGTAAAAACTTATCAGTCCCGGGTGGGGTTTTCAGACCTTGTCCAAAAGGTTTTTTTGGAATGATCCGTGACTATCTCCAGGATCTCACAGTTACTTTCTGCTCTTGTTCCATCTGCATTACAAAGAGCTGACATATATTTTGATTCACTCCTTTGTTTACAGTTATCATAAGGGTTTATTGCCTGGGCATTACCTTTCATGCAATATTTTTGTTCTAAGAAAAGAGAGGTGGTCCTATCATATTGAAATGTTATCATTTCTTTCTTTATTTTTGCTATTTGGTCAGAATAGTTTGGATTACATTCTGACTCTAAGGAACACAATTTTTGGAGTTGTTTCCATTTTTCTAAATATTGGAGATATTTTTCTTTATTATGGGATTTTGCCCTGGATTTATAGTAATTTTTAATCTCTATCTTTATTTCTAACCACCATTGTGCAGGGTCTTCATATAATTCAAAGACAGACAGTTTGTCTTGTACTACTTCTAAAAGTTCCTCCCATCCCTTCTCCTCCTCGAATACTGTTGTGTTCATTTTTCAATGAATGTGACTCCCTGGTTTGTTTTGTGGTATACCTATGTGAATAGGTAAGAAACAGTGATCTGAGATTTCAGTTGGGGTTACCGTGCTTTTAAAACATGGTACCCAGTCTGACACAAAAAATAGTCTATTCTAGTGGATGATTTGCCTGTAAACAAAATGTGCGTGGAGGAGGTTTTGTCCCTCTTATTCCTCCATCTTTTAGATTTACTATTTTACACATAGAATTAAGGAAGTTTGAATCTGAATATAATTTCTGGGTTTCTCCTGTTTTATCTTTAAGGTTAATAATACAGTTAAAGTCTCCTCCAAGAGTCATGGATTTTGCTGTATACAGATATGGTTATATTTTCCTCATTACCTCTATTCTCTCTGTTTTAACTTGAGGGTTATATACGTTAATGATCCTCCACTCTTAATTTTGTATTATGGCATCTATCATTAATACTTTACCTTGCACCAGGTCAGTTAGTTTAGTCACAGTGGTCTGTACATTGTTACAAAGAATGGCCACCCCTGAACAGGGATCTTCACCTAGGGACCAAAAAGAGATCCCCCCTCCATTCCTTGGTTGCCTGATTAATTTCCCTTAGTGTATGTACTCTGGTATCCTGTAACAAGATAAACTGTGCTCTATTTCTCTATAAAATGGAGAAAATAGTCCACCTTCATTTAATGTTCTTTATACTATTGACATTCAAGGTGCAAAAAGTTAAGTTATTAACCATGTAGGTTGAAAAAAAGCATCTCTCTAAGTTTTCTTCCCCATTCCTGGTGATGTCATCTCACATCTTTTCTACTTTGAGCCCCTTGATTCATTTACCACATGCTCTGAATCTGTCATGGGCTCTGGCTGTGATGATGCTACAGAGGATGCATCTGAATTGTCCTCATTCTCAGCCTACTTCTTTCTTTTATATAGAGTAGCATATTTTTTCTTACTCGTGATTTTTTCTTCTGATTTTTGTTTTTGTGGTTTAGTTCTTTTGTTTGTCTTCCTGCTCCTACTTGAGACCATGGCCCTTCATCTGGTGGAGGCATTATTATTTCTTGTGATGGTTCCAGGATGCTTGTCACATCTCTTGCTAAAGTTCCTGGCTGTATAAGAGGTGTTGCTTATTCCCCTTGTTTCTCTGTGTTAGTAGAAGTCTGTGCCATTAAGGTATCTGAATCCAGATTAATCTGCTCACTAGTATCTGGCTGGGGGTTGAGCTGACCAAGTTCTTCTTCTGTTGTTACTTCTGTACTTGTACTCAAGGACTGATTTTTAGAAGTCTCTCTGCATCCCCCAGTATTGTTGGCTGCCTTGTTTTGAGCATTTGAGACAGTTTCATCTTGCTCTTCTTGTGCTCTTGCAGGGGTTATTATGGGAAGCCCATGGACAGTTTTTGAAACTGTGAGAGGTTTCATCACACATTACAATACATTGGTTTCTGACAGTTTATTATCGTGTGGCCTATCCCACCACAAAAAGAACATTTTAACCTATCACAGGCTCCACTCAGATGGGTATATGCACCACATCTGAAACAAGATTTGGGTTGACCTGAATAAAACATTAACCCGCTATCTCTTCCTAAATAGAAACAGTTAGGAAGGTGCTATATGACCCCATTTGCTAGAGGCAAACAAACTTGGATTCTTCATCCTCCAGTCCACAACTGTTCAGAATCAGTTATTGGTTCGGGCAACCCTAGAACTGTGCATTTAAATTTCAACCACCTTAAAATGTCTGATACAGCCACACCTTCATTTTTAAACAGGACTGTTATATACCTAATTTGCAAGTTTTGTTAGTGGTATTGCTAAGAAAGGTGCCCACAAGGGGGTGTACTTGACTTGATTATATCTGTGCCAAAATGCTTCTAGGCCTCCTGGGGTTTTAAAGCTTAGGTCAAAGTTAGGATCCCCAGATGTGTGTATTAATGCATATACTTCCGTAGGGAGAAACTGTAAACTTTCCTTTAATAATTTCTTTCCCACGTACACCCAGTCAGGAAATAATTCCAAGCCTCCTCTGCATCTTAGGCACAATACATTCCTGCTTTTCGCAGGTTCTGGGGGCTCATGAAATAAACTAACATAAGATCTTGAATTGGGGTAGGCCCTTGATTGTTCCTTTGATTTCCTTCTTGGCTTGGTACATTATCTTGTTGGGATCCTGCTTGTTGTGAGGAAGAGGGGGGGTGAGGATTATTTACTTTTGGTGCTTGAGTTATATAATTACTTCCATTTATAACAATATACTCTTCTTGATCCTCCAGAACTCTCTCCTCTCTCCTCTCTATCATGTGAGGCCTTTAATTGTAATACAGGGTTTTGAGTTAGTCTGAGAGGGGAAGGCATTTCTAATGGGTCTGTGCCATTTTCAAAAATATTTTTGGGTAAGGGTGGGGAGGACCAGGTCTGGGCCCCATGCTGTTTGTTCCACCCTGCATTTCTGAGTGCTTCAGCTATAGAAACCCCTGTTACTGACATGTTTCCATCAAAATTTGGTGTAGTTTCTTCTGTGTGCTCTGTCTCTGTATACACATTGGGCAGGATTCACAAACAAAGCCAAAAATCCTGCAGCTGTGAGAAAAAGGCCTGCAGCACTGCAGAAATGCAGTTGCATTATATTCATAAAGAAATTTTGAGCAGGTGCGGAATTCCGTAAAATCCCCACAGCTGCAGAAATTCAGCAGCTGCAGAAATTGAGCACATGCTGAAAATCTGCAACTGTGGATCCACAGCTACAGAAATAGCTTAGGAGGTACAGCAACAGTGAACCTAATTAGCTGGAGCAGGAGACTTTAACATTGCTGCCATAGAATGAAGCTGAAAGCACCCACAAAGAGACCAGCAACCAGTCCCTCAACTGGGACCACGACAGCACCACAGGTACCAGCAATACTGTGGCACCACGGTGGGTGACTGGCACTGCTAGTCCTCCTTCCCTGGGGTGTTCCTGTTGCCTGCAGGGGTAGCACTCACTTCAGGCTGGCCAGACTTTACTGCCTGTGGGGCTCCGTCATGGGCTGCACTGGGTCTGGTGGTTGTTGCCTGTTGCCATATCATGGCAATGTGTACTTTTGTTGCTGTAACATCAGCCACTGCTATACTATCTGGGATGCTATTACCTGTGCCTCACCTCCACCTTAATTGATTCCAATTGTTGGGGCACTACTGCAGTTTGCTGAGGGAGAGTTACACCTCATTCCACTGTGTGTAACATTTTTTCTTCAATTGCGGAAAAAAAACTGGTTGTGAATAGCCTTTCAGGGGATGTGCCTTACTTTATCTCACACCTTTTTTTTCCCTCAGGGACTTCCACAGCTGCACTTTTTTCCACAACCCATAGTGCTTTTTTCTGCAGCTGCGGAGGGTTTTGTGAATAGCACTCAGTGCAAATTCCCCTTTGTTTCCATAGCTACGGCAGTTTTGGGGACTTAGGGAAGGTTTTGCACCATCAGAAAGCTTTGTGAATCCAGCCCATTGTCCTGTGAATTCCCTCCTCTTTTCTTTCCCTCATCAATTATTTATTCATTCTGTGCTATAGTCTTCCCCATTTCTTTGCTAGTATGGTGACTTTTGCCATACATCACAGTATCTGTTTCAGATGAAATCTCTCCTAGTTGATTCAAGATATTTTCCTCGGGTCCTGATTCACTCTGCGATGGTGTTTCACCATCTGTCTGGTCCTTCCCCTCTTGAATTTTTAAAGGAGCTACTGTGCCTTCTGATGCCATTCTACTCAGTTGTTTAGCATGGGGTTTCATAGTGAGACACTCGCTTGCTTGCATCTGGGAGTGAGAGCCATTTTTCTGTTCTTCTTTCCTTGCTTGGCATTCCAAGCCATTTCCTAACCTTTGCAACTTCTGGCCCATGCTAGCCTTAGCGTATTCACTGCCAGTTGCATTGTTTTTAAAGGTTAGGCTTGCTGATTCTTCTTTTGACACCACATCTCCTAGTTTGACATGCTCTGTAGTTTCAGCAGCTGCTGCATCATAACACAGCTGGGAGCTGTCAGAGCTCTTCTGCTACTTTTTACCCATCTTTAGTGTGAGAATTGTGCTTCGTAGCACTTTCTGTTTGCACCTTAAGTCAGCTTCTTCCTCTTTTAAGTTTTGCAATGCTTCATCTCTATTTTTACTAAAATCTTGAGAAGACTTTACCTCTTCATGACTCAGAACCCTGAAATATTCCATCTTTAATTCCTCTGAAGTATCCATTCTATTGTCTTCTTCAGATTCTGTTTAGGTCACCAGCCCATCAGCCTCTTGCAGTGGCTTTACAAGGGAGGAGACCCTCTCCCCCATAGCCATAGCTCCTTCCTCCTCTCCAGGGTCCAGCTGGGTAGCCATCTTGCCAACCAGCAGCTGGACAGAGTTCCCCCTACTGTAAGAGTAGGGGAATTTTTATTGTAAAGAATAAACAGAAAATGACAATTCAAAAAAAACATACAATCATAACAAAAAGAATAAAACAAATCACTCCAGAAAATAAAGGTTACCATATGCAAAGAAAACACACCCTAAATCAGGGAAATATACAATTTCAGAAAAAAATAATCAGACATTCTACTTGTATTTAATAAATGTATGAGAACCTTTCCACCATCTAGTGGTTTGGGTAGAGGAAAAAAGCAATCTATATCATACAATTTTCCCATCTCTTGCACAATTAATCTGGAAAAAAACATGTAATCCATTTTATTTTGGTAAAGAACCCACTGACAGTGTGCCTGCCATAAATAAAAACAGAGAAAACAAAAAAAGATAAAGTTTCATGATGAAACATCAATAAACTGTGGGGATATTTACCAATTACCAAAATGTCATAAGTTAAAAAAGCCATCCATTTGAAATTCCATTTTTTGGCCAAAAAAAACATACATTTTTTGAAAAGGAATAAGATAATAGAAAATGCTCTGCAGTTTCTTCTAAATTGGCCAGCAATGTAGCCTAGAAGTTAGAGGAATGAGGTGTTAATGAGCTTGGTACATCCAGTAGATCAGATCTGAGTCTGATTCTCACAACCTCCACTTGCATACTGTGTGACTCTGAGCAAGTCACTTAACTGCCCAGTGCTCCCAGGTCGCCCCTGAAAACAGGCACTTGTGCCTAGTGGGCCTTACCAGGTTATCAAAGACTAAAAAAAAAATGCAATCCATATAGGGAAATTTATATTTTGCATTACCTCTCAGATTTAATCTTCCGTATTTTAATAACCAAAGGGTTTCCCACTTCTGAGGAGGAAGCCTGGTACTGTTAAGTTGAGATAAGATTAAATGATTATCAGCTTCATGACAATTTTTGAATCTAGGGGCTGAAGGATAGAGTGAATCCATCAGGAATTTATAAAGGGATTTCGCATGACAACCTAAAAGCATTTCCCTAGAACTACCCCATTTATACAATTTCTGCACTGCTGGTTTAAAATATAATGGTATATATAAATATTTATTACATTTTGGTGGGACATGCTTCCAAGCCACTAGATAATTATGTAAAAATAATTGTACACAAGCATTACCACCCTCTGAAACAGCTAATAAACTACTGCGAACAGTAACTGAAAAAATAAGGAAAAACAAAAAACAATGGGATCAATCATTCCAATGCCTCCCTTAGTCTTGTCCAGATAAGTAAAATGCTTTTTGATAGGATTAAGCCAATTGCCCCATAACATTTAAAAAAATAAACTGTAAACCTTAGTTTCTAATGTAGTAGGTAATGGGAACATTTTTGCAACATGAAAGGACTGCTGTGTGACTGGACTTCTCTGCTGGGACTAAGGTACTAGGTTGGCAGAAGACACCAGGAGAAAGGACTGCTGTGTGACTGGACTTCTCTGCTGGGACTAAAGAAGTAGAACTCTTGTACTTGGACCTTCAATTTAGGGTAAAAAAAACCCAAAAAAACTAACAAACAAAACAAAAAAAAAGTGTGTGTTTGTCTGAGTTAACTGAACTGAATGGTTATCTGAACAGATATCTAGCTGTAAATCTCAGGTGATTGAAAGGACTTGATAGCTGTGAGGTTTAAATTACTTGTAGAAAGATCTAGTAAGTAGGGGAAGTGGCTTAGCTAGAAGGAAGCTACATTTAAAGACTGCCTTAGAAAGATTCTGCTACTAGCTTGGCAGAAGACACCAGGAGAAAGGACTGCTGTGTGACTAGACTTCTCTACTGGGACTATATTGCCCTCCTTCCCTCCCACCCAAAGCTAGTTCTACTTTTATAGGCACCAGATTTGACTGACAACAGGAACTTCCTGTTTGGGAGCAGGAAGTGAGTGATCACAGAGCCACCAAAGACCCACCATCCTTGAAGGGCAAGAGTAGCTCTCTGGCCCCCTCTAGCTGCTGGAGGTCTGCCTCTGAGCAAGTAAGGGCTCTACTGAGAAATATAGGATATTCTTGTCTCAGAACAGGACAATCAGGAGCTTAAAGGGCACACAGGCTGAAAGTAAGGAGAAGAGAAAAAAAAAACAGAGGAAAGATTAAGGATTGCAAACAGTTAAGGGACCAGAAATAAGACATGATGGGAGTGGTGCAGTGCAGTGGCTGTGGAGCAGCAGTCTTCCGGGAGACATTCTGGAGGATGCAGTGTTGTCCCATCTGCAGGCACCACTCTGGGTTGAGGGAGGAGGTTGCTCATCTCCAGGCTGAGTTGGCCAGGATTTGTGGGACCTCCTCTTCCATCAGGGACCACCAGTGCCACTGCCGTTGCCTCAGAGGTTGCCAAGAAAGAGGAGCGGCTGGACCACAGTGGGCTCAGGGAGGGTGAGGGCAGTGGAACAGATGCACATCCCTCCAGTTGTACCTCTCCACAATTCCTATGCCATTCTGGCAAAGTGTGGTTCCTCTATGGAGGCACCTGCAGTGGAGACCAAGGAGGATGCTGGGAACCTCCACAAAGGAGACCCACAGGAGGGTGGCAGAGGACCCCGCAGGGGAAGGAAACAACTCCTGGTGGGAGACTCCATTGTTAGGAAGGTAGAACTGAGGGAGGAAGGGGAGAGGGAGGTAAGGTGCCTGCCTGGCGCCATGGCTTGGAGGGACAGGGAGCAAATCCTCAGGATTGCCAGAGCAGCTTCACAGGGGAGGGAGCTGGATGTCATTGTCCACCTAGGGACAAATGACCTGGCTAAGAAAGGGATTAGAGAAGTGCAGGAAGAGTTTGTGGAATTGGGAGGGCCTTAGACAAGTAGCATGCACGGTAACCTTCTCGGAGGTGCTGCCCATCTATGGCGTAGGAGACGCTAGGGTGTTCCACACCATGGGATTCAATCAGTGGTTGAAAAACTGGTGCGGAGCTCAGGGATTTGGCTTCATTGGGGACTGGGGGTCCACTTGGAGTGATGCAAGCCTATACTGGCATGATGGGCTGCATCTGTCCAGGAGGGGAACCAGGATCCTAGGTGATAGGTTAAAATGCTCATTGGCAAGCATTTAAACTAGCCAAGGGGGAGGCACTGGAAAGGAGCAGGGAAATCCTAGCCCCCCCAAAAAAATCACTGTAGTAAGTGCGGTAAACACCAACATAGAGGTGTGGATAGGGAGAAGGGCAGGGGTAAATGGAGAAAGTGACAAAGGCAAGAAGGACAGGGATGGGGCAAAAAGGAGTATCGAAATCAAGAAATGGAGGGTAATGAGTACCAATGCCTGTAGTCTAGGCAACAAGCTCCCTGAGCTGGTGGCCTTGATGGAAGAGGGATGCCTGGATATTGTAGCATTCACAGAAACATGGTACACAGAAAACCATGACTGGGATGTTAACATACCGGGGTACATAACCTACAGGAGAGATAGGCAGGGGAGAAGAAGGGATGGAGTAGCTCTCTATGTAAAGGAAGGGATAAAAGCAACTGAACAAAAGAGTAAACAGGGAGGAGAGGAGGCACTGTGGGTCACCTTGGAGACTGGAAAGGGCACCACAATCTGCACAGGGGTTATGTACAGACTCCCATGTCGAGGAAGGGAATGCACAAGGATATGATAGAAGGAATTCTTATAATGGCAGAGTAAGGGGAGATACTGTTGATGGGAGACCTGAATATGCCAGATGTTAACTGGAGCACATTTGCTGCAGCCACATCCAAGAGCAGGGCCATTCTTGATACCCTACAGGTGGCATCCCTCAGACAGCTAGTTTTGGAACCCACTCGTGAGGGAGCAATCTTAGACCTCATACTCTCAAACGGGGGCAGTGAGAGGTTCTCAGGTCTAGAAGTGGGTTGCCATCTGGGAACAAGTGACCATCAAACAGTGTGGTTCACGTTAAAGTCAGCTACAGAGTCAAGCCATACAAAAGTGAGGGTACTGGACTTCAGGAGGGCTGACTTTGGCAAGATGGGAGAATGCCTCAGAAAAGCACTAGCAAACAGGCTAGACGGAGGTGTGGAGCAACAATGGGAATCATCAAAACTGCCATCACAGAGGCAACAAGCCTTTGTGTGAAGCAAATAAACAAATCAAAATGAAAGAAAAGCCACTATGGTTCTCAAAAGAGGTGGCTGTGAAAGTCAGGAAGAAAAAGATAGCATTCCAGAATAAGGAAACACAGAAGGAGCAGGACAGAAGCTGTACCAGTTAAGCAGAAGGAAGCAGGGAGGAAGTCAGAATAGCAAAGGCCCAAACTGAGGAAAAGATAGCTAACTCAGTTAAGAAGGATAAAACTCTTTATAGGTACATCAGCAAGCGTAGAAAGACAAAGGGAGGGATAGTGAGGCTGAATAGAATGAACAGTGGGTGGGCAGAGGGGGACAGTGAAAAAGCAGGGATACTGAATGAATATTTCTGCTCAGTATTCACAAAAGAGGAGGGGGAAGTGCCTAATCCAATTAACAGAAGCACTCTTGATAGGGGGGTCAATCCCAGTCCTTTCACAGAAGAAAGGGTTCTGCAAGAACTCCTAAAACTGAAGGTGGACAAAGCAATGGGTCCTGATGGAATTCACCCCAGAATTCTAAAACAATTAAGGTGGGAACTAGTGAAACCACTGGCTACACTTTTTAATAAATCATGGGAGGATGGTGTGGTACCCGAGGACTGGAGGAAGGAGGATGTGATTCCCCTTCACAAAAGTGGAACCAAGACAGAGGCAGGAAACTACAGACCTGTCAGTTTGACCTGTGTGGTAGGGAAAGTGATGGAGTCACTTCTGAAGGAAAGAATAGTTGAGTACCTAGAGGCCAGTGGGGCATAGGACCCAAGGCAGCATGGGTTCACAGCAGGAAGGTCATGTCAGATGAATCTAATAGATTTCTTTGACTGGGTGACCAAAGTAGTAGACCAGGGAGGGGCTGTGGACATGGCCAACCTAGACTTCAGCAAGGCATTTGACACAGTCCCACACAAAAGATTAATAATCAAATTAACCAGCCTGGGAGAGGGTCCCAGGGTGGTAGCCTGGGTAAAACATTGGCTGGACAACCAGACACAGAAGGTAATTGTAAATGGAGTCCACTCTGAAGAAAGAGGGGTTACTAGTGGGGTACTGCAGGGTTCAGTATTGGGTCTAGTCCTTTTTAATGTCTTCATAAGTGACATTGCAGAGGGACTGGAAGGAAAAATATGCCTCTTTGCAGATGACACAAAGATCTGCAACAGGGTTGATACAAAAGGAGGTGTGGAAAGGATGAGAAGGGACTTGGGAAGGTTGGAGGAATGGTCAGAAGTATGGCAGCTAGGATTCAATGCAAAGAAGTGCAAAATAATGCACCTGGGAAACAAGAACCCAGGGGAAGAATACACAATGGTCGGGGGGAGAAAGTAACAACAACAAAAAAGGAAAGGGACCTGGGGGTAATCATATCAGATGACCTTAAGGTTAGGAAGCAATGTGAGAAGGCAGTAGGGAGGGCTGGGGGTATACTGGGATGCATAGGGAGAGGCATCAGCAGCAGAAAACAGGAAGTTGTTATCCCTCTGTACAGACAGTTGGTGAGACCCCATCTGGAGTACTGCATCCAGTTCTGGAGACCCCATCTCCGCAAGGACATAGACAGGATAGAGGCAGTCCAGAGGAGGGCAACTAAAATGGTGCAAGGTCTGCAAGATAAGCCGTATGAGGAGAGACTAATGGAGCTTAATATGTATAGCCTTGAGGAAAGAAGGGAGAGGGGGGACACTTTTAAGTACCTCAGTGAAATCAACAAAGTCCAAGAGGGTAGCATCTTTCAGAAAAAGAGATGTGCAAGAACAAGGGGACACAATTTAAAGATAGAGGGGGGCAGTTCAGGGGCAATGTGAGGAAGTATTATTTCACAGAGAGGGTAGCGTATGCATGGAACAGCCTTCCTGAGGAGGTTGTGGGGTCTAAAACTGTAGGAAAATTCAAGAATGCATGGGACAGACATAAGGCAATTCTTGTGGGGGGTAGGAAGAAATAGGCTGTTGGTTTACTAGGATCTGTGGCCTATCCTGTAGATATGGAAATGGGCAGACTAGATGGGCCAAGCGGTCCTTATCTGCCATCAAAGTCTATGTTTCTATGTTGCAAGCAAGGCAAAAGAAACTGCTTAGAAAGGTGAGTGCACTTCTGCTTTGTAAGTTTCCACAGTTTTCATCTGGAAACTTTAGGCTCAAGTTTCTTTAGAGCCATGTCCCAATTCTCCAGTGACAAGTTTTTGGAGCCAAATAAGATGCCAAGAATGACAATGGGTTCCGTAGAAAAATCGATGCCAAATTCTCTTATCAAGAAATCATGTCCATTACCAATAAACAAACCTTGTGTTTTAGTAAGGTTTAATCTTACATTAGAGACACTAGCATATTTTACAAATTCCCCCCCAAAAAGATTAAAAGAAGCATAGTTTGAAAAAACAAAAACAAAAATCATCTGCATAAGCTTGTACTACCAACTGCCGTTGTATACCCATGCCCGAAATACCATCCCATAAAGGAGCATCCAGTAACTTTTTTAAAAAGGGGTCTAAAGAGGAAATATATAACAAAGGGTGTAGGGGACATCCCTGCCTAACCCCTGTATGAACTGAAAACCCAGAAGCAATCTGACCTTGTATTACTGGGAAAATATAAGAATGTTGATAAAGGAGTTTTATGCTGTCTTATTTGAATTGGGACATGATAGAATTTTAAAACTTGATTTAAAAAAGGCCGATAAACCCTATCAAAAGCTTTTTCTATGTCAGCTGCAACTATACAATTTGCTGCTCCTAAATTTGTGGAGTTTTCAATTACATCCCTAATATTCATTAGAGCAGTTTGTATTGTTCTATTGGGAAGGCCACAGTATTGTTGTTGAGTGATTACTGTAGCTGCATAATGTTTCAAACGATTATTAAGCAAAACAGTCAGAATTTTGTAATCGGAGTTTAATAAAGTAATAGGTCTCCAATTTTTAATATCAGTTCTACTTCCTGTTTTAAATAAAAAAATCATTAGCCCTTCTGAAAAAGAAGGATACATAGTATTGGTCTGAAAAAATAATCAAAAACCAATTTTAAACAAAGTGCTATAATGTGTGAAAAGGATTTGTAAAATTTAATAGTAAGAACATCATTCCCTAGAGATGAAGTATTATTTAATGATTTGAAAGCTACCTCAATTTCAGGTACAGTGATCGGGTCTCGTAAGATCAAAATCTCACTTGAAAAAAGTGGAACTGAGATATCATGTAGAAAATTAATAATATTTTCCTGAGGAATTAAAGTTGTGGGAGCTAAGGAAAGAAAATGATTATTTAGCATATCATTAATCCCCTCAATTGTAACTATATGATTCCCTTCTTGGTCGATTAGAACATCAAGATCGATGGAAGTTTAAAAAAACTTACAGGTTTCATAAGGATCACCAATAGGAGATTTCTGAGTCCCATTACATAACAAAGCCTGAACTGTTCAGGCTCTATCATACTGATAAGACAGCATTTCTTTTTTTTAAATGTACAATTTGCTCCTTGTAATCAAAATTTGAAGTGTATGAAAAAGTATAACGTTTTTACAATTGCTGCCTAAGCGAAAGATATTTTAAAAAATTCCTATTCCCAGTTTTTTTTTCCATATTTTATAAACCACTGTTTTAAATCAGATTTATTAGTTTTCTACCATTCCCCGTATCAGGGTATAGAAAAGTTACTGATAATCTTGCTGTCAGGAGATTAAAAATAGTATGCTGAACATAAGAATGTAATAAAACAGAAGAATTAAGTTTCCATCTATTTGTTTTCCAAAAATGCTGAGTTCCTAAATCAATTGTACAAAATAAAAAAAGATGATCCAAAAATTCTGCTGGACAAGCTTTGAAATCCCCAACTGGTACATTAGGGGAAACAAATAAATAATCTATTGTGGTAAAATATTTACTTCCAACATCTGTAAACTCTGGCCCTGAAGTCTGATGTTTCCTACAGTCTATAAGATCTGCAATTCTAACCAAATGATCTAAAGCATGGGAATCACAATAGATTTTTCTTTTAACCTGCGAAGGAGAAACCTCTTTCTTCAGAGGTATGGTACAGTTAAAATCCCCTCCAAATAGGACTAATAAGGTAGTAACAAAAAAGGGTTGAATTGCTTTCAAAAGGGCGACCCTCTCAGCTTTAGTTTGGGGATTATAAATATTAATAAACCTAAAGTGTATTTCTCCCCATAGCCCATCCAAGATCAAAGCTCTCCCTGCATTTAAATCTATCAGTTTTCTGATAGTGAAACTAGAAGAATTAAAAAGAATACCAATACCATCTGCCTTGTCTGGGCCAAGTGACCAATCGGAAGGACCCCATTGCCAATCCTTTTTAAAAGCTACTAATTGTTCCGCAGAATGCATCCAAGTTTCTTGCAAGAAGCATACATCGATTTTTGAGTCATGAACATATTGAAAAACTGCCTGAGGTTTCTCATTATTAAGAATACTATGTGTATTAAAATAACCCCCCAAAAATGTAGTCATGAGTATGTAAAATTAGCGCTTAGTAGCTATTTTTTTCCTTTTTTTCTTTTTTTTACCTTTATAATCCCCATGACTCTAAGAAAGATGTTCTAGGGTCAAGGCTTGTGAATCTGAATCCCCATGATCCATTTCTGAATCACCCCAAAAAAGTGCTGAATATGAATTTTCAGTCTCTATAGGTTCTGGGGAAGGGGGGGTTAGATTTTGAAGATCTAGTAAACCACCTTCTGGAAAGAGGGGAAGCAACAGAGGGAGCAGGAAAAGACTCCTCTGAAACTGGTGGATCATTATAGCACACAGGAAATAACAACTTTGACTCAGAAACAGAAACTGGGTCTTATATCAGAAAATTATCCTGAGGAGGTTCCACTGATCCTGTTACTGGAACAGGCAGAGGAGTGGGGGGGGGAAGGGGGGTTTGAACTGGTGTGTTTTTAGGTAAAACTGAAAAAGAATGTAATGGTGGAGAAGGGCTTGATGAAGAATGTTGTGAAGTGGGGGGGAGGATTTTTTTCCAAAGGGGCCACTGTCTCTTTTGCTTGCTGTATAAGCAATTCAGGGCTGACACAGGAAGCCTTATTCTTTGCCGCCCAAGGGGACTCTCCAAAAGTATGACCATATTCTTCACACAGATCACACTTGGTGTGATTGGTACATTGCATTGTAACATGGCTTGTTTCCCCAGAATTATCATAATGCGATTTATCACAAGTACTTGATAGATGAGTATGGGCCCCATACTTGTAACACGGTCTCGGCTGTCCCCCATAAAAACAAACCCCTCTATCCCTTCCTAAAAGAAAGGAATTAGGAATATGTTCAATTTTGGAATCATTCTGTCTAAGTTTAACTTTATATTTCCATCCTCCCGTCCAAAATTTTTCAGAGTTCAGAATTGCTTCTGGAGAACTAAGCACATTACATTTTTGAGTAAGCCAAAACTTAATATCTTCCACATGGACCGCCTCATTCCGAAACATAACTGTAATGTACTTTACAAGGGGCTTGGTCAGTGGGATCACTAAAAAAGGGGTCCATATGGGAGAGAACTTAACCTGTCCATAATGTTCCCAAAATAAGTGTAGAGCATGCTACATCTGAAAATTGACGTCAAAGTTATCTTCTCCTGATATATTTATAAAAGCAAAAACATCAGTATGAGAGAAATGCAAGGAGTCTTTCAATAAAGTCTTGCCCACATAATAGCAGTCTGGTCTATCTGCTAAGCCCCCTTTATATCTAATACGAACAGCATTTCTTCTAGGTGCTGCTTCTTTCTTAGCATGGGAAAATATCTCTGACATCAAAGGTTTGTGATGAACATTTATGCTGTCCTGTTTAGAATCTTCCGTATGATCACCTTTTGACATGTTATCTGGAACAATAGTAGATTTCCTTTCCTGACTGCATTCAGGATCTAAAAAACCTGGTAAAGTGTCCACTACAGTCTTAGAAGGATCTTGTAAATTAGTTGGAGTGCTCATAGGTCGTGTTTCCAGCTTTGGTTTCCAATCTGGTGAAGTCAATGTGAAATCAAACGTCGAGTCCCATGCAAGATCTGGAAGCCAAGTTCCCCCTGACATTTTTTTCCAACCTGCTTCTAAAAGAAATTTTTGTGGAGACCAAATATCACCAGATAAGGCTGTTTCTGCAGTGAATGCAGTAGTAGTGGGAGCAACAGAGGAAAATTCCAGAAGCTGTAGTGTACGAAAAACAGCCAGAGTATCTTGAAGCACCAGGTTGCTCCCTGAAGCTGCAGCTTTCTGTTTAGCATTTGCGAGGTCAATAAATGAAAATACTGTGTTCAGAAGATTGCTGATTATGCACCATTTGATAGTGTATCGGGTTTTGAGGCTGCAGTAACTTGTCAAATGTCACTGGGGGTTTAAATACAAAACCGGCCACTTTTGAAAGCTGAGGACCCGGCTCACAATCCACATTGTTCCCTTGTAATGCAACAGATGTTTTACTGGCAGTGAAACCCGAGGGATTTCTTACTGTTGGGAAAGACAGCAGAACACACTGCAGGCTTTGGCACACCTCTACGTTAGTAGAGGTAATACTGCCAGTCTGAAATTCTTCGGCATTAATGTCAATTGAAAAAGGTGCCAAAGGCAGAAATGACTCACCCAGCCTCAGAGAAGCCTTTGATGCTGCTGCGTCAGCCACTGCACTGACAGCTGAAGAAATCAAAATGACAGCAGACCCATTTCTGCTTTTCTAAATTAAAGGCAGACTTACTGATTGACACTTTTTGCTGTTTTTCCTTATTCTCAGTAAGAGCATTCATGCTGTCAGGCGTGTATCCCTCAGAGTCAACTTTAGCTGGATTAAATTTGGAAACTGCTGCAAAAATATCCTCTGCTGAAGCATAAACCTCTGTACCATGATTGTCTTTGCCAGAAACAAGTTCTGAAATCACTTGCACATTCCCAGCCTCTGGTAAAACTGCAGTAGAAGAGGAGGCTAACTCTCCTACCTGAAGTGCGTCCTCACACCGCTCAGCCTTACTCCGAGTGGCCATCACGTAACTCAGATGGCCAAAATCTCCCCCTACTGACGGCAATGCAGTAGGGGAATTTCCCTGGTGCCCTGGCCAAATTTCCCCCATTCGCTAAAAATACCACCAACAGCTTAATCTGGTTCATGGTCAGTTAGCATTCATCTGTATCCTCCGCCTGAAAATAGGCAGAATTTGTCTAGTGGACTTACCTGGTCACCCAAAACTAAATGAAAAAATAAATAGATAAATAAAGCCTTGATCATATCAAACCATGCCTGGTCCAATTACATTACCTCTGGGGTCATAAAGAGATCTGCTCCCCCTCCTGGAGGTTAGATAATCTCCACAGTTACCCTAAGTTTCTTCCATGGGTTCAGCAGGAGATTACCTTTTTTGACCATCAGAATATCAATTGAGAAACAACATCAGGCACAATCTGGGAGTCTTTCAAAGACAATATCAAGGACAAAAAATTAGGGTATGCAGTTCACCACAGGAGTCTAAGGAAAAACAGCAAGCCACCTTGAAAACGGAACTCCAAAGTAAAAGGAAGGAGTATAAACACACTAAACGTCCTCGCCCAGATTCTCCTTTACATCTGGATATCATCTGACTTCAACTAGGGATCAACACCTGGCTCTCTAGAAATGCCAAGATCACTGTCTTGGCATAAATACTGGGGGGGGGGCAAAATTCTAACTTACTGCCACCGTAAGCAAAAGGCAAAGTGACCTATTGCGGGCCTTCAGAATTCTGCCACAGTCATTTGAACCTGATCAGATGAGGTGAACAGTATAATTCAAGCCTTCTACTCTTCTCTGATCACCTCCCCAGTCCTCCCTCAGCAGGAACATATTGATGACTTCTTGCCTTCAGTCATCCACCCAAAACTTACCTCAGAACAGACTGAATAGCTAGATGGCCCACTCTGAGTATCAGAGATACAATAGGCTTTGGAATCCCTTAATTCTGGACAAACTCTGGGCAGAGATAGATTTCTTTGCTGAATCATTCAAACCTTTCACTCACTCCTCTCATCTGCACCCTGCTATGAAGGGGTGCTCTGAAACTAAACAGCTTGGTTTCCTCCCTTCCACTCAATTAGATGTCACTATAATGGCCTTTCCTATAAAGGGCAAGGATCCCAGCCTTCCAGTCAGCTATCAGACTATCTACACCATAAATGTTGACAGCAAAATGTATGCAAAAGCCCTTGCCACTTGGCTGGACCCCTCACTCCCTCACCTGATACACCTATCCCAGGTGGGTTTTGTCAGGGACAGATTCAATTCAGACCACATTTGGTCTCCAGTGAACTTGATTCATAGTGCCAAGTCCCTTTGCTCCCCTACTGCAGTGGTCAATTTCAAGAAGGACTTTGGCTTTGTGTAGTGGAGGTATCTCAACTGTGTCTTAGAGCATATGCATCTTGGTTCCCACTTCCAGATGTGGCTTCAACCCCTGTACACCTCTCCACTTGCCAAGGTTCATATGAACTCCACTCTTCCCCCTACCTTTCCACTATGTAAGGGTATAAGGCAAGAATGCCACCATCTTCTGTATTGTTAGTGCTCACCACAGAACCTTGAGGTGCCAAGGTCTGATAGGCTCCATCTGTACAAGGCATACATAGAGGTTCAGAATATTTTGAGCCCTGATGTACTTCGATGACCTTCTGATCCTTCTTGTTGATGCTTCCTGTGCTATCCAACCACTGTTACAGCTCCTAAACCTATTCACTCAAGTTTTAGGGATTAAAGTTCATCTATAAATACAAGAACGATACCAGCTGACTGGATGATGACATATGTTGTGCCAATATATAAAAAGGGGGACAAAGCTAGTGTTAAAAATTACCGACCAATTAGCCTGACTAGTGTAGTCTGCAAAATATTAGGTTTGATAAAAGATAAACTGACTACTTTAATTAATTCAAAGGACTCAGATCAGCATGGATTTAGGAAAAGCAGGAGCTGTACAACTAAACTGCTATGTTTCTATGAAAACATAAGTAAGGAACTGGAAAAGGGGGAACCATGTGATGTGGTCTTTTCAGATTTTAATAAGATGTTTGATTTGAACCCTCACTGGATTGTAATAGAGCAATTGAGGCTACTCTAGGCTGATGACATCATTATAAACTGGGTCTCTGAATGGTTGAATAACAGGAAACAAAGAGTATTGATTAATGGTCAACTATCAGATATTGGGAAGGTAACAAGCTGAGTCCCTCAAGGATCAGTATTGGGTCCTATTTTGTTTCAGATTTTCATTTCAGACCTTACTAAGAACCTAAATTGCTGGATGACAAAATACGTTGATGATACTAAGATCAGTGGCCCTTGTGGCACAGAAGAGAAAATAAGCTATTTACAGCAAGATCTTAATACAGTGTCAGCCTGGGTAAATCAATGGAACATATCCTTTAATTTGGACAAATGTAAAATAATGCACTTAGGCAGAACCAATAAAAAAGTCAAATTTATTTTATGTGGTATGATCTTAACAATTTGTTCCAAGGAAAAAGATCTAGGGTGGGATATTCAAAGCGGTTGCGCAAGGCGCAAGTGAGAAGCGCCAGCTCAACAGCGGATATGCGCCAATGGGCGATATTCAGCAAGTGACATTGTGCAGCACAAATCGCAGTGTGCCAATGAGCAACCCTAATGAATGCATGCACAAGTGCAGGAGGTGTAGCCATGAGTAAGTTTCACAGTGCGATATTCAACAGCAGGCCGATGGTGCAAGTGCTGAACAACAGGGACATGCATGGAGCAAAGTTGACCCTATAAAAGGATGGAGCAAGCAGGGGACAGAGGCATGCACCCAGGGGAGCAGGGGTGAGAGACAGAGACAGAGACAGAGTGAGAGAGAGACAGAGACAGAGTGAGACAGGGACAGGGTCAGTGGCCAGTTAGGACAGCAGCAGGGGTGTAGAACAGGCACAGAGGCAGGAAGTGCAATGGGTAGTGGGACAGGAAGTGCAACCCTGACACTGCCTGTGAGCGTTAGCTGACCAGAGTGTGTGTGTGTTTGTGTGTGGGTCCCCAATACAGGAGTGAGCCCAGTGCTGGTGCCCAGGCAGCAGGACACAGCCTGGGTAGCCCAGGGCATCAGCTGCAGGGGGGGCAGGACAGGCCAGGCCATGGCCAGTGCAATATTCCAGATGGAGGTGGTAATGAGGGGTGTGAGGAGGCGGGAGACGGAGCGGCGCAGCCATGGAAGGGCACAGCAGTGGTATGCCCAGAACAGGTGGTACTGTGCCCACACCACCTCCGAACAGTACAGTGGCACCGAGACTCTGGGCCAGTACCACCTGAACTGGGTGATTCTGAGGCAGCTCTGTGAGCTGTGCAGTGATGAGATGCAGGCACCCACAAGACGGAGCCACGCCCTGTCAGTGGAGACAAAGGTCACGGCCAAAATGTGCCTGCTCACCACGGGCACCTTCCAGAGATCAACAGGCGACACCACAGGCGTAACCCAGTCAGCCATGTCATGCCTCCTCACACAATTCCTCAATGCACTGCTGCCACATGCTGCAGAATACATCCATTTCCCCAGCACACAGGCAGAGCGTACAGCAAACATGCAGGAATTCCACGGGGTTGCACATATGCCTGATGTGCTAGGGGCCATTGACTGCACCCATGTAGGCATCCGCACACCACTGGGGCCGGAGGGGGTGGCCTACATCAACAGGAAAGGCTACCCCACTGTCAACTGCCAGGTGGTGTGCGATGCCAAGGGGTGCATAATCAATGTCTGTGCCACACACCCTGGAGGAGCACATGATGCCTTCATCTGGCACCAGTCTGCACTGTGCCACAGGTTTGAGAGTGGGGACATCCCCACTGGCCACCTAGTAGGTGAGTATGCAGCTGGAATGGACAGCCCTGCACAGCAGGGCAGGGTCTGGTGGGGGAGATGCTATGCTGGGGGCATAGAGGATCTGTCTGTGTAGGCAGGGGGGCAGCCACACAGACCACAGTGCTAACCCATCATGTCTCCACACAGCTGACAGTGGATACCCACTCCGGCCCTGGCTGCTCACCCCATACCGATGCCCGTCGACCCCAGAGCAGGAGATATTCAACGAGTCACATGCCAGCACATGGAACATCATCAAGTGTGTGTTTGGACTGCTGAAGGCATGGTTCCGTTGTCTGCTCAGGTCTGGCAGTGCCCTACAGTACAGCCCCTCAAAGGCCTGTGGACTATTCCTGGCCTGCTGTGTGCTGCACAACATGACCATTGACTGTGGGATAGCAGTCGAGGTCAAAAAGGGGAACAGCAGTAGGGACGACACAGATGCCGGGCAACACGGTGGTCAGCCCCCCCGGATGATGGGAACCCTGGCTGCACAGGATGGCCCAGCAGCACCGGGACACCATTGCAGCGGAGCACTATGGTGCATACAGGTTGGTGAATGTGACCACATGCATGTCCCAGGGCACAGTATACAGGCATGCAAGGCTGGGCCCCACAAAAGACACGGCTGGAGGGCAGCATTGATAGAAAGGGACAGCACACCATGGAAGCACCCCGTACGGCACTGCAGAACCAAACACACGCCCCACACACCTCCACACACATAAGCACAGCCACACGGGCACCAACACACGCACACCCCAAAGCCACCAACAGGCATGTGTCAGACAGTGAACACCAGTGCACAGTAGTGGCTGGTCCTGTGATGGCATCATCTTACACATGCCACAGTGGCCAGTGGGTGAGTGGGTGTGCACAGTGCTGGCATGTTGCATGGGCCATGGACCACATGGCCCTAGTACACACATGCACACACCACACCACTGTGCATTCAGGGCTGCGGCAGGCAGCAGACAGGGAGGGAGGCAGATCATGACCGCCACACAGTTGCATGTACACCATGGACAGGTGGATGGCCCCGCCGAGGCCACCAAGCAGACTCAGGCTGTGCGATGGTCATGGGGGTGTAACAGATGGTCCCCCAGGTGTGACACTGCTGGACTGTGACTAGTCCCTCACAGGCATCTGCAGGCCTCTGAACAGGCCTGTTCCAGGTGTGCCCAGAATGTCCACAGCAGTTCCCAGTGATGACAATGCCGGGGTCGCACAATGCCAGGACCGGGGGATGGAGAATGCACTCCGCAGTTACTGCTGTGGACGGCCCTGCACCATGGTTGCCAGTGGTGCTAGGCCAGCCGTGACTGCAGTGGTGAGCTGATCCAGGCCTGCAGTTGTGTCCTCCCACATGCATGTGGCCTCAGCCAAGAACTGCTCAAAGTCCCAGTCATGCCACCCTGTGGACTGGCGCAGCTCCGTGTGGAGTGCAAGCATCCCTGCCATGACCAGCATCTGTTGCTCCATGGATGCCCAGAGCAGATGGGTGTTCTCAGTCAGAAGGTCAGTGCCCTGGGGAGCTTGGGAATTGCATTGATCCATGGGAGTTGCGCGGCCCCGCGGCACAGCCCCCTGCGCAGGTGGGGGCTGCACAGCAGGGCCCCCTTGGGCCTGTACTGTCTGTGGTGCAATGGCAGTGGCCACTGCACCCGGACCCCCCTCAGCACCATCCTGCTGCCACTGCTGCCCCTCTGACTGCTGTGCATGAGACAGCACCAGGGCGGCTGTACTACCACCACCACACAGTATGGTCTGCACCACAGGTACATCGTCCACCGCCTCACCAGGCAGTGTGGCTGGAGGGTTGACAAGTGCCACCTGGGCACCATCAGCGCTGCTGTGTCCAGTGCATGGTATGGGGGGCTTCCACCCGGTCGGCATCACCACTATCCAGGGTAGTGGACATGTTGTCATCAGACCCGGAGCCCGCCCCGATCAGTGTCTCAGCATACTGGATGCCATGGCTGGCATCCTACTGAAACACTGCCTGGGCCTCATCTGTGCCCTCACCATAGGCATCTGTTCAGACAGTCGGGAAGGCCTGGCAGTGGTCTGGACCCTGGACTCCAGTGGAGATGGATGGGCGCTCCTCCAGGTCCACGTCAGCCCCCAAGGTGGGCACCGCCACCCCTGCAGCTGCACACAGGTGCTCAGGATCTGTAAGGGAACACATACACGTAAGTGTCGCCACCACACACCCCTGCCCCCTTGCACCCCTTCCCCATCCCCATGCACCACTGTACCTACCTTGCAGCAATGGGCTTCCCCCCATCTGGAATCCACTGCCGGGAACACCCTCCATGGCACTACACCGAATGGTGGCCACCACCAGCTCCTCCTGCAGTGTCAGCTGTGGCACCACAGGCTGTCCACTGCCTGTGTCGGCATGTGTGGCATGGATTGCAGCCACCTTCTCCTTTATTCACCTCCAGTCCATGCCCACCTTTTTCTTGCACTCCTGTGCTGACCTCTGATGGCTGCCCTGCAGGTTCACAGCCCTGGCCATTCCCTCCCATGCCTCCGCCCTGGCCTCCGGGATGCCTGTGGAGCCACTCAGAAGGGGCTCCTGGTCCAGGTATGCATCAAACAGGGCATCACACTCTGCCCTTGTGAAATTGGGCCTGCGCCTCCCTGCAGGCCCCTGCTCCTCAACCTCCTCATGCACTAACATACTCACTCCTGTAGGTGGGGACATGTGGTTAGTGCTGGCTGCCACACACGATATGCCCCACCGAATCCTCTGTCCCGACATGCCCACTGCCTGGCATCTTACCTGTGAAGGATGCAATACCGGTCTGGTGCCTGTGCAGTCCCATGGCGCCTTTAAATCACATCACATGCAAATGAGGGAATGCACAACTATAATGAGATGCAAATACCTCTGATGCGCCGTGGATATGCTGATCAGCTCATCTGCATGTGCCTGCTGAATATCATGGAATTGCACATGGCGCATTGGAGATGCACATGCTCAGCCATGGTGCAACTGTATGATGTGCACAGTCCACCTGGCACAGCACATGCGTGCATTGATGCCGCATATATTGGTAGCGCATCCTACGCATAGTGCGCTACATGTGGCATGGCGCTCTGCCACTATTGGGCATGTGGTGCATGTGTGCTGTATCCCCTATGGTGCCAGTGTGCCATTGGCACATGGCCCATGGGGCACACTGGACCCTATAGTGCACCATGCCTTCTGTGCCCTGTCGCGCTGTCATGCACGGTGCACGTGCCAACCTTTGATCCCTACATGTGTCCCTTGACCCCTGAGTGCCTGTGGCACATGCCAGCATTAACCCAGCTGTATTGCACATCAGCGAGGCATGCGCGATTGGGGATGACAGCGCATCACCAGAAGTGTTGTGCATCCATCGCACGTGCATCTCGTGCACTCTCCAGTGCCATTTTGGCTTAGCAGTGCAGTTAGCAGGCATGCCTCATAGGAGCACACTGAGGGCTTCCAATTGGAGCTAGGTTGAGCTAGTCAACCTGGTGACACTGGTGGAGCCACATGTTGGTACAATATATGGGCAGGTGCCCCGGGACCAGCCATATACAAAGGCGTGGCAGGGGGTGGCCGAGGAGCTGGAGGAGGCCACAGGGTCATGGTGTAGTGGGGAGCAGTGCCACCACAGGTACAGGGACCTGTGGAGAAGGGATCTGGACCATCTGAGGACACTGCAGGCATGCATCCGGAGGGGCGCAGTGCCACGGCCAGGTGAGTGCACATATGTTCTGTGAGGTGCCAGCGGGCATCATGCCATGCTGTTGGGGGTGGGGGGCTATTGCTGGGAATGCCGCTGACCATGGCAGTGCACCATAGGTGTGCTGTGCCACAGCAACACTGCTGCACAGGGACAGGGGGTATGTTGTGCTGGAGGGGGGTGGGGCACATTGGATGCTGCCTGGTGCTGATGTCTGCCTCTCACTGTCTCCCTACTAGGCCCTGAGGATCGGCGCAGAGCTCAGATGGTGGGAGCCACTGCCGGATGATAGCAGGACAGCGGTGGTGCACGGCAGAGGGATGCTGGTCAGGCATGAGGTGCAGGTGGACAAGCGCCAGTCAGGCTGCAGCTTGCAGGTAGGCACTATGGTGGTGTACGTTGTTGTGTGGGGTAGGGGTGAGCCACAGCCTCCCGTGCACATAGCCATTACAGCCATGCATCACTGGCAAGGTCCATTGCACCATGCTGCACCTTTTGCACGTGTGTGTGGCTGCTGCAGGTGGACTGTGGGTGCATCCATGTCCCAGCCAGGCCACTGCCATCCCCATGCAATGGCCATTTGCTTGGCAGCCATGGCTGTAGCGTGCTGCACACGGCTGGTGGTGGTGTGCAGTGCTGTGCATGGCTGTGGATGGTCAGGATGGTGACTCGTTTGGGCATGCATGCTGCGGATGGCTGTGTGCCACCTACAGGGCACATGTCACCGCTGTCTGCTGCACATGGTAGATGGGCTACAATCATATAGGTGTGCACTCATCCATGTCCCCTCCTTTGTCCTAGGTGTCCATCAGGTGGATGTCCACACCAGGCTGCTGGAGAGAATACTGAGGGTTGCCACAGCCACCCTTGTGGTGGCCTGCATCATTAGGCAGGCCCTGTTCCAGCCGCAGAGGCGAAGATGGACAAGACGCCGGTAGGCGTGACCATCTCGAGGGGCCCATTGGCCTGCTTCACCCTCTCTTTCCCTGACCCCCCCTTCTATTCCTCCATTGTACCCTGCCTAGCCATGACCCCTTGCCCCCCTTCCCCAGCCTACCTTCCTGATTGTGGCCTTCCCATTCCCTGCCCCCTATCCCCGTTCCCCTGTATATAGTTTCTGTTATATTATACTTTTAATACACTTCTATTTTGGTAGCCATCCATGTCCATGTCTGCTTTGCAGCTGGTGTATGGAGCCAGGCTGCAGTGGTGTGCATGGTGGCTGTGTAGTGTGTCTGGGGTTGAATGGGGTTTGTGTCTGGTGGTCTGTGCCCAGTGGCCTGTGTGTGTGCCCTGGGGCATACGTGTGTTCCCTGCTGGGCTGTGTGGCCTGTGTGTTGTGTGCTGTCAGCATGTGTGTTGTCTGCTATGGTCCCGTTGGCATGTCCTGTGCCATCCTTTGGGTGTTGCCCATGGCTGCCTGCCAGTGGCCATTGGTGTTACACCACCTCCATGCACTGCTGCAGTTTGCGTGGTCAGGGCCTGCGGCCATGCACCTGCCTTGCCTCCTTCCAGACATCCCCTGCACCCTGGTGGCAGTGTGTCCTGCTCTAGTGGCCTGCTCCACACTGTGCCCAGTGCCCTCTGCTATGGCCCATGCACCTCTGTCCCTTGCCAGGCCCATGTTGTGCTCTTGCACTTCATGCCTTGCTCCATTGCACAGCCCAGGTTGTGCAATGATGCCTGCTGACTTGCTCCCTAGTGCAGCCCTTGTTGCGCGATGGCGCATTCCTGTGATATTCAGCCGTCTTGCGCTGTCACTTGCCATTGTGCTCAGCCTTTGAATATCATGTTGGGTGCACACTGTCACGGTGTACATGTGCTGTGCTGCTGTTGTGCCTGCCTCTGGTGCATTTCTGAATATCCCACACCTAGGGTTCCTTGTATCTGACACATTAGGCACAGATGAAAAAACACAAGCAGCCATAAAAAATGTAATAACATTATACAGTCTACAAAAAGGAACATAACCACTAGAGATTCCTCTTTAAAGCTACTTTTGTGTCGAGTGTATGTTCATCCTCAGCTTGAGTATGCATCCCAGATTTGGTTCCCTTTTAGAAAATTAGAAAGAGATAAAATTGAAAGAGTGCAAAGAAAATATACTAAATGCATTGATGGTTTGGAAGGGATGAAATATGAGGCAAGGTTAAATGCACTAAACCTGGGGCCCTATATTCAAAACTTTGCCCCAGGGCTAAATTAGCACTGCCCAGCATGCTAAAATAGCCTGGAACCAATAGCCCACTATATTCAAAAGGGATAGCCCTGGTGTTAAACCTGCTGAATACAGCATGCTAAGGAAGCTGGGCAAACTGTAGCCCAGGAATTAGACAGCTCTGAATATAGCAACCAGGAAGTGCAAACCACAACAGCAACCCAGTTCACAGTGACCAGATGGACTGTAGAGGTGAAATATGTGGCCAATGTGTGTGCCAGCAAAGCAGTGGAGTCAGCAGAGCTGCAAGCATCAGCGCATGTGAATGTACAGTGTGCAGAAATGAAAAATGATTCTGTAATGTTTGCACAGCGCACATACATTTTCGCAGGTCTTACGTGACATTTGCCTGGTGCTATCATGTTTGCCTGGGGCAAAAATCTGCTATATTCAAAAGTGACCTGCAAATGAGCCTACTTAGGCAGTCAGTGGGCAAACATCCAGATTAGCATCTCATTATGCCCTGATTTGCATGCAGTTTGCCCAGCACTATTGCAGGGTCCCACAGTTCCACCTGTAGGTCAGTCAGGAGGAGCATGGTGGTAGCTGCAGGCTGCATATGTACAGAACTGCATAGAATAATGTGCTCCAGAGGACTGCACAGCACAGGCACTCGTGGTGGTGCTGGATGCAATAATCCAACCAGAGGTCCTGCTATACAGTGCACAGCAGACAGTACAGTGACACGGGGGCCAGTGGTGTGTGGGACACAGCACTGCCTATGGTGTGGTGGGCAGCTTTGACTGCAGCACCATACACAGTGACAGCCCCATCTTGCAGGTGTGTCCCAACAGTGGACAGTACTGTACTGCTGTTGTGCGATTCACAAACGCTGCACTACTGGCATGGAATGCTCACAGTGACATATACATTGCTGGGGTGTCAGCAGGCATACACACCGTACTCAGCAGAGTACAGTACAAACATTAGGCAGGGGCAACAAACAGAGGGAAGCAGGGACATTGTGAGCCACACTGTGTCCATGTTGCTCTGAGCCCTTTTGCCTTTGTTGTTCGCTATGTGGTACTGATGCCACCAGCCAAATACACAAACATGAACAATGTACCAGGCAGGTGGAAGAACAAAGGAAGGATTATTACAGGAAGAACCCAATTACTTGAACTCAGACATGGCAAACAGAGAAGGAGGACTATTGTTAGTGTGGCGTGGCAGCACATATTTTGGCTTATGTTTACATGATGGGGGGGCAACAGTGCAGCTGTTTTGAGTACATGTTTAATATTCCTGGCTACACCCCTGTTGCTGGGTGTGTGTGCTGTGGTGTTTATACAGTTCTGCAGTATGTGGCTGGGGGCCCTTACCATCAGACAGGCACACAGGTGTTGGGGTATTCTCTACTCTGGACCATTTGCACTGCATGGCTTGTCCCAACCATGTGGCAGCACCCAATATGTGGTGCAGCCTTGTCACCTGTACACCCCCCACGTCCCTAATGCTGTATGTGTGTGCTGGCATCTGTTGGTGTCCACAGAAGAGTGGTCTGCAGGTGTGTGCTGTGTGGCCACATTGCCATGGTATCCAATAGGGGCCAGGTCACCACTTACAGCCTGGCATGGCTGGGACTAGTGTCAGACAATGGCATCATAGTGATGCCTTCAGTGGCATCCAGACCTAGCAAAATTATAGGTAGGAAGGATTGGTTGTTGGTGGTGGGGGTCTGGAGAACGCATCTGGACACCGAGAGAAGAAGGAACAAAGGTGAAGAACGGTATCTACAGTGGAACTCAATACAAGATTGAATTGGGAATATTATGGATGAAGAAATAAATTGTTATGGTTTCTGGAGATATGATTAATTTACACATATGTACATAATGTTATTATGGTGGTGTAAATAAATCAGATTGCCTTCATGCACCCAAATACAGTTTGGACATTGAATCATTTCAAAAGGGATGGCCAGAAGACAAATATCTATTATACTTGCACAGTAGCACCAGTATAATTAGGGTTGAGTAAGATGCTTAATGTTAGACCCCGATTTTTACGCCTTAATGACTTTGGCAGTGTTTCTTGAAATTCACAAAAAATTGGCATGCATTGTCTTAGTGGTAAGTTCTCAACACATGTGGGATGGCAGTTTATGTTGTTTCTGAGATATGGAATGTTAATTTTTAATGAAGTACAGTGTTTTTCCCTATACTTATTACATTTTGTTTTGCTCTCACCTAGACGTTACCTCTAGAATAGAAGCTGCATGTGACAAGGCAGTGCCTTTTAAAGGTTTTGTGAAAAAAATATTAATCAATTTCAGAGACATAATTTTTTTCAGACTAATGCACATGGTAAAATATGTAAAAAAAGATGAATATTTAAAAAAACAAAACAAAAAATAACACAAGAATCTAACTAAATAGAACATGTTTAGTTACATTCTGGAGTTGTTGCTTTTTTTTTAAATTAATGCCAGAAATACCTTTTCTGTGCACCCCCAAATCCCAGGTGCCCAGTCTGGAGGGAAGGGGGTTTAGGCTGTTTTATTTGTGAATTCTGAAATTAATTAATGTCTGCCTATTTTACTGCTTAGTGCAATTTCAAAAGCTGATAATTGATCCACACTCTTGCCTCTTCTCACCCCGTTATTCCTGCCTATACCTCACTCTCCACCTAGTTGGCCATAGTAGCCATTTCTCTGTTTTACTCTCTCTCTCTCTCAGACCCACTTTCTTGAGTCATAACTCTCTATCCTGACTGAAGCTAACCCATTCAGTAACCCAATCTTACTCCGGCCCACCCACCTGTGACCTGCTTCATTCCACTTTTTAAACACTTATTTTACTAACCTCTGTCTTCTCTTCTCCATCTCCCCTTAGGAGCTGCTTTTATCCCCAGCACCCAGCCTCTGCAACTGGGCTCTCTTGCCCAACACATTGTGGCATGTTGAGTTACCCTACACCCACGACAAAGGATGCTTTTTTCTTGAGCGTAACAGTCCTTCTGCAGCTTCCTGCTCTTCCCGTCGCCACTTCACAGTGGCTCCCCACCAGCCCACCACCTGGTACCACCCCATCCTTGGCCTGTGTTTCTTGTATAGACACTGGTTACAAGGGTGTGTAGCCCTAGGTCAATTGACACATGCATGTTGTGTTATGGCTAAAAAGTATATCTCTCTATTTTGCGATCTGCAGATTATACTAGACTACCACTAGAGAGTGGCAACATTATAAGAAATACAGTTGTGCATCATTATAACAATTATTTAGGGAGCTATAGTCAAAGTTCATTATAATAAGGATTTGTTATAAGTGGAGACCAGTAATTCTGATACTACACTTCAGTATGTCTATAATATGTGTTTTATTTCACTTGATGGATCACACTGTGGGACAGTCGGGAGAGGTACAGTATGTCATGCACTGAATATACAGTAATTGTAGCTCTCACAGATGAGTAATTTGTCTCGTGACTCATGCTGTGGGAAAGCTTATGTGAAGTGTGCCAGAGTTCCCTCTCAGTGTTTTCTTCCCCTTTCCTTGGTACCTGCAGCATGTTCTGTTACCAGTGAGAGGAAAGTGGGCTTTCCCCAGTGCAACAACAGACACCCCTGGATCTCCCCTCCGATCCTCTGTACCAAGTTCCTGAAGAATGTTTGAGGCACTTGGGTTATTGCAGGACATTTCGGTGAATTCAATCCCCTGCACTGAGATCTGTGCAGCAAAGGTAAGGCAAGGGCCACCAGTGGTCTATTAGTGACCTGCTTTATATTTTTTTTCTTATGCCAAACCCAGGTGAAATATTTGGGTTTTGTGCAGCTACCTATGAAACTGGAGGGTCTCTTCTAACAAACCAAGTTTGGGTTTTGATCCACATAAGGAACCCGGATAAAGAAACTGCAGACCACAAAATGTTAACCACAGCTTGGGATCCAAGACCCACTTTCATTACATGCAGGGTTCATTATAACGAGATTCATTATAATGGGGGGGGGTACTGTATGAAGCTAACTAATCTTCTCAATCGATGAGTTAGGTAATGCCTTCACTTTCCTGTGGCACGTTACTTATCTTCTAAACTCTGTACTCTTTTTGCTGTCCAAATATAATCCCTCTGTAGCACATCTAATACTTTTCAGGCTGATATTAACATCTCCCCTGACTTTTATCCCCATCTATACACAGTCCTTGTCAACTCTGAATAATGACTATCCACCTTACCAAGGCACTCTTAATATCCTGCACTATCATTGTATGTCTTCAATAAGACTTGCAAAAGAGAGGGCAGAAAAGTGATTCACCTCTCTTCCATGGACCTATACCACCACATCCCAATTCCTTCACACTAGACACTCCACATCTGTAGTCATCATCCCTGGGATTAGTTGCTGTGGCTCAGCACAATAAAACTACACTATGTCTGCTTCAGGCTAAGATATTCTACAAGTCATTATTTCTCCCTCCACCCTCTACTCACTCCTAGACTTACCTTCTGCTGTTATCTGGTGATATTGAGTTGAACCCTGGCCCTAGAAGGGCGGTAAATCCACCCCCCCTTCATGTCCTTACTGGACCAACATTAAGGGGCTTATAATAGCCCAAACGAACATCCAAGGTATTAGGCTCAAAATGGCTAAACTTGAAATATGGGTCAAACAATACAAACCAGGCATCCTATTCATAACAGAAACCAGGCTAAAGCCCTCTATCCTTTTCCATGAAATCACACTACCTAGCTTTACCTCCTATAGGAGTAACTGACTCTCCGAGAGAGAAGGGGGTGCTGATCTACACCAAGGCCGAACTAGTTTCCAGTAATCTACCTGGTATGGATATTAACTCATCAATAGAACACCTATTTGTCTCAATCACACTCAATTAAGCCAAACAGATAACTACAGATTGTGTCTACCTACAGTATCTCCCTACCTTGCTTCCTCCTCCTACTCTGAATTCTTCATTAACTTAGACAAAATCCCCATGGAGATATTTTACTCAGTTGAGACATTAATCTAGACTGGTTAGTCCCAAACAGAACTAACTACCTTGCTACACTCTTGGATGCTAAACTAGTGCAATTAATTAATCCATCTACCAGATTCAACCTGAAAACAGGCATGCATAGCCTGCTGGACTGGATGGTAATGAATAATAATCAAACATCAAGGCAGGAGGAGTTTTCCCTAATGCCCTAAATGACCATTCCCAAACCTTCTGTGTCTGGAGGAATAACTTCCAGCCCTCCCTTCCCCAAATCATAAAGGCATGGGACCTTACAAATTTCAATGCTGCTGCTTTTATATAGAGTCTTAACTCAGGAATCATGCAACTGTTTCAGATGCCTATGACCCCTAAGCCCCAGGTACCACTCTCAAATCCTACTCTTAAGTATCTCATCCACCCCACATTCCTAACAACAGAAACCTTGGACCTACAAGCCTAGTTCCCTTAATCTGAGATGGCCCTGCCTATTCTCTACCTTTTACCTATTCTGGCCTCCCTCTTGGCTGCCTACTCTTTCAACCCAATTTCTACCCTATTCCTTAATACCTCCTTATTTTTTATCATTTAGGTATGAGCTCTTACTTAACGAAGACTATATGGGATTGTTGCCTCTTCTCATTCCAGTAAAGCTTATCATTATGTACCTTTGTATGTTAATTATATTGACTGGTATGTATAGGCCCATATTGACTGGCATCTTCACAATGTTTTTTTTTTTTTGCATTGCTGTCCACCATTATTGTAATCTTATGAAGTGTACTGTATTTTATTAATGCCCAGGACCACCTTGAAAATGAGCTTGCTCAATGGTATTTATGCCTGGTTAAATAAAGTGATTGATTGATTGATTTATTTAATTAACACCTTCTCCAACATCCTTGACTCCTGTGCCCCTTTCAAGTAAAGGACAGCAAAAGAAACCACTCCCCCAGGCTTTCTCAGGAATTAAGAAACCTAATGCATTCTTGGGACAGAGCTTGGAAAGCTTTCAAAAAAACTGGACAAGTGTCCAACTGGCTATCCTATCGACAAGTAAGGAACACCTCCAAAACAAAATCCAGTAAATCAAAGCATGACCATCTCCAGTCCCTGCAGGTAAAAAATCTTGCTAACCCAAAACATTTCTGGTTCCAAGTTAACTCCTTACTTAAGGGAAAGGAATGAAACTTCCCACAAGTCATGATAACTAAAGGCACCACACTATCTAACCTTTCAAAGATAGCTTCCAGCATAAATCTCTTCTTCACAGACCTGTCCCAATACAAAACTGGTCTGCCCATTGTCCCCTATGACCCAATGGCCTCTAACCCTGATGACTCTCATCCCACTACCATCTAAAACTTGCCACAAGGTCAGAGGTTCTTAGAGAGCTGCTGACACCTCAAAGGAAACTTTGAAAAACATAATAATTAGGTGCATTTTAGCTTGCATTCCATATATAGCCTATAGATTTCTCATTACCATTATTTATTACTGAGGAAATTTGCATGAAAACATGATCCTTATCACAGAGTTCATCTGCCTCTATAGCTTATTCCCTACCTCATGTCATACTCCTATGCTGTGACATCACAATTGGTTGTCATAAGAGTAATTGTGATGTCATAGACAGTGCATATGACTTCAGGTAGGGAGAAAGCAGCAGGAATAGATGAACTCTTCAGGGGAAAAGATCCTGTTTCCATGCAAATTACCTCAGTGAAAAATAATGGGGAGGAGAAATATAGAACTAATGTGAAATACAAGCAAAACTGAGTCTAAATATTATGTTTTGGAAAGTTCTCCTGAAGGCGTCAGCTGCTCTTAAAACTGATAAATAGTCTAAACCCAGAAAGTTTTCAAGGATTTGATTCCCTTCAGCCAAAATTCCTCAAACTAGGAACACCTGCCATTGCTGACTTGGTAATGTTATTAATCAACAAATCCTTCCTCACATGAACTATACCAGACAAATGGAAGACTGTGATAGTTGTCTTCATGCACAAAAGTGGCCGTACAAATCTAGTTGAGAACTATAGGCCAACCTCTATATTATGTACCCCTCACAAAAATACAAGAAAGAATCCTCTACAACCAGTTTTACTCATTCCTAGAGCAGACCAGTGCTCTAACCATCCATCAGAATGGCTTCCGGAAACTACATGGCACTGAATCTACTCCCCTGTGGGTCACAACTGACATTTTTTAGGCTATGGAACAGGGTTATGCAACTGGGGTGACTTTCATGGACCTAATGAAAATCTTCAACCTTGTCAATCATCAACCTTTCCTAACAAACCTCTGCAAAACAGGGCTTGACACCGTCTCCCACTCATGGCTAGCCAATTACATGACCAACAGGTTAAAGAGCATCAAATGATCTGGTGCTACGTCATTCCTATCTCATATCACAGATGGTGTTCTCCAGGGATCCATATTGGGTCCTCTCTTATTTTCCATTTTTCTAAATGAGCTTCCTTTAAACTGCAGACGGGCATCAATACAGCTTTATGCAGATGATGCCAAAATGTACTCTACAGATCCTCAATGCATATCTCCTCCTTCATCTCTAGAGGGACTTACAGTTGTTGGAGGCGTCGTTCAAAGATAACTTACTGGTGCTCAATATAAAAGAATCTAAAACCACCCTGTTCCAGTGCACCTCCTTTGACCTGTCTAGTCATCCTCCACTGATAGTTAAACCTCAGCCGGTGAGACACTTAAAGTGGTAAACTCCTCCAAATATCTTTGCATAACCCTCAATAAGCACCTATGTTTCGAAACACATGCAGATAAAGTTATAAAATACACTCATCAGAAGCTTGTCATATTATACCGTAAAGCCCCCTACCTTGCACCATATTCCAGATGGATCATAGCCTCTGCAACTCTACTCCTATGCCTCCTTTACGGAGCTCCACTAATCAACACTGCAATGTCCTCAGTCATAAACAGACTTAGACAAATATATCACAGGATAGCCCGATTTGCTGCAACTGCCCAAGCTCAAACCCACTACTGTGAAGTGCTTAGCACCCTAGGCTGACCTTCCCTTGATGCTAAACTGGATTTCCCCTGACTATTCAGCAAGTATAGACTCATCCACCTCACCTCCCTTCCCCTCCCAGCATCTCCAATCTGCTCATATTAAAACTCTTCACCAGGTCCCTTTGATACCCCACTATTCAATATTATTCATCCTAAGACTTTCTTAAGTATCAGTAAGAGATCTTTCTCATTTGCAGCACCTCAAAAATGGAATTGCCTCCCACATTGCTTACTTTCTTAAATGTCTTTTTCTCAGTTTAAAAACACATTTCAAAGAAATATTCTTTCCCCTTCCCATCTGTAACTGTAAATAACCTCAATTATCATCTCTGATCTTCTCTCCCCACCCACCTTCCTCTCCCATCTTCTTGACCTAACAGCTACCAGTCCTCAACCATTTCTAACGCTTTACCACTTACAACTTCACTTTATATGACATTTTGTAAACATGTGTATACATTATACCTACTCTCTGTACTTCAGCAATCCTTTGTATGTTTCTTTACATGATACTGTATGTGTTTGTGAAACTACAATTACTGTACCACTGCACCAACTGACTCATGAAGAATAGTCTTTGCATGTACCATTATCCTATCAGTGAATTATTACTGCTCAATACCAAATCTTCAGAAATGAATGAATACTCCTCTGTTTTGTAACCTATGTTCTTAACTGTATTGATATTTATATATTGAAACTATATTCCTGTACACAGGAATTTTAACTGTCAATATCTCTGTAATACAATGTATTTTTAATGGAATGTTTATGTTCCTCAGGTAGCCCCTATAAAAGGGACAACTTTGCCTCAGTGGGCCTACCCAGTTATCAGAATTCAAAATAAATAAGTAAACAGTGAGAGGAGCCATTTTTTAGCAGGACTTGCAGAAATGAGACTAGGTTTTTTTGTTGTGTCAGCTTAGATAACTTGCAAAAACTTAAGCAATTTTGAAAACACTAGTTCCTTTTAACAGGATTTTCTAATGACAGAGTGAGCAGATTTAAAGGACAAGGGGTCCCTGTGTTCAGTCTGAGGGGGGTTATGTGGCTCAAATGGAAGACACTCGGTCAGGTTGCTGGGCTGCATCTGACTGAGGGAGGTTCTGTGGCTCAAATGGAAGACACTCGGTCAAGAGACTGGGCTGCATCTGAAGCTGCGGGTTCTGTGGCTTGAATGGAAGATGGAGCATGGTGAGGTCAATAGGCTGTTGCTGATGCTGAGCTGGCCGGTACTTACAGCATCCAGGTTCAGAGAGTTCAGCTTGCTGTGGAGTCAGCAGCTGTGGTTTCAGCAGTGTGTTGTAGGGAGAAACCATCCAAGGACAATCTTAAGCTGCTGCCGCTGCTGCTGCTGCTGCCTATTACATTATCTTAAAGGAACAGGTAAGAAATTGAGGAATCATTGTGGGCAAGTACAGGATAAAAGATAAGGACAAAAACAGACAAATGAGCAAATCCAGCACTGGTTTTGGTACTAGTACAGAACAGCACAAACACTGCCAGTCAAGTCTCTAATGGGGTGACCATAAGTGATGATGTCTCAGCACTGTTATAAGTACATGATTGAAGCTCGGTTCCACAGGCACTCTGTGTAAACATTTGTTTTCTGCAGAGATCACCAGTTATTAATGACAAAAACTGAAGCCTGAACAACCTTCCCTCCACAGTTTTCATTCTGAGTAACATTGCTGGAATTTTGTACCCCCAAGGTACTTTCAAGATTTTTGGTGGTTCAAATGTTTTCTTATTATTGCCCAGCTTTTAACTCTGCCTGTCCTCTGCTAAATGGTGAGAAATATTTATTTTTGCTTTAGCTCCTCCCTCTCCCACCTCAGCCAGCCCTCTCTCATCCTTCCCTGATTGAAATATAATGGTTCTATGTCATGATAGCAATTGAGAAACAGCACTCACTATTATGGTGAGTGTACATTGCCACAAATCAATTTTGGCAATGCACACTCACAGCGCTGAAAAAAAGGCACCCGAGACCTACAGGTCTCATTTTTAATGTTGGGGGCTTTGACCCCCGCACCCACCTACTTATGAATTCTCAACTTCAGGGGGGTACATGTTGGAGGAGGTGTAAAATCTAATTAAAATACATGCCACCAGGCAGCAAAAAAAAAAGCAGCACCATGCCGTACCAGAACCCAGTACCCCATGCCTCCCAGCTGACCACCATCCCCATGATGCCAGCGATCCAACTCAGCAGCTACTCTCCACAACCCCTCCCACATGCCATCCTTCCCCTGCCTCCACCCCCATGCTTGCGAGAGTATACCAGCTAGTTCCTGTCACAGTTTTTGCCAACCACAGTATCCGGTCATCCTCCTCCTTGGGTAGCCATGATCACAGTCACTGACCGACATTGAGTCACCATTTTTCTAGGTGCTCAGTCTCAATCACTATGGTCACAGACTACCAAATATAATTTACTAGAAAAGCAAAACATGGTGCCCTTTATTGCTTCACCAGCCCCCTTCCGCATCACCTGCCCCCACAATACATTGCTGATGACACTAGCGTACCCAACACCAATGGTGCCGATCAATAATTGCTGACATTGAGGTACCCAGTCCCCAGAATTGGGTGCAGTCCCTCATTTTTTCTTATTTTAAACATATAAAGAAGAACATTTTCCCTCATTGTTTTTGTCCTTATACTGAAAAGAAGAAAACAATCCCTTACTGATCTGAGCCCCCAATCCAGCCCACCATACCCCGAACCCCTACTCAGCACCTACCATCCACACCCTCCTTCACCTAAAATTATCCCATGAGGTAAATCCACTCTCCAATAGAGATGTAGTGAATTTAAATTCCTCTGGTGAAGTGAACGCAAAGTGGGCACTTCTGATTGCCACTCAGCTGTAAGGGGTGGGCAATGCAAAGTGCTCACTCCGTCTTGTCATTACCACTTCACGTTAAGGTGGAATGACAATGTGAAGTAAGGAGAAGTCATTGTTTTTAATGGACTTCGTGTTCCTCATTATGATTCTAAGTGATCCACTTGATATTTCAGATTTGGCAGCCCCCCCCCCCCACCACTGTAAGTCAAATGCTTTTTAGCTAGGCAGGAAGAAAGTGAATCATACAAGCGAACACTTTCACTTTCTCCTGTGCAGATGGAGAGAGAGGAGTGTGTTTTGTGACTGCTGATATTTTGAGATCAGAACGAGGAGGAGGAGATTTAAACTTTGATTTAGAACCAACAGCTTTTTTAAAAGCTACATTGTTTTGTCTTTTCTGTCTGTACTCTTTTTTACTTAATTTGTTCTTTCTGTAAATTTTATTTTTCTTACATAGAGGGACATCAGTTGCAAATTATGTCCATGCTGGAACTGCTGCTGGATCACCATGGGATCCTACATTAGTTTTTTTTTCCTCACACCATGTGCTCCCCCAACACCTTCCTTGCTGTGTTATAAAATGTATTCCTCCACCATCCCCGACCCTTGTATGTAATTATGCCCTTTTTTTGTTGTCTTCCATATGTATTCTAAGCAGTGGACATATACTGTGCTAAACTGCATGGGTGCAGTTTTCTTTCCAGTCAGTGTATGTACTGCAGTCACTGTCCAACTCCCTGACTTAAAAACACTTATTAATAAGTACAATGGTGGGGTGATGAAGCCTGGAGAGATACTACAAAACAGACTTACAATACATCCAAGTAACTAGTAAAAATATTAATGTTGTGATTCACGATGTAATCATAAATCATGATTTGTGACTGCATTTGTGATCATGATGATAAAGAAATGCAGATGCCTATGGCTGTACTTCCCCAGGCCCCGATGAGGTGTGGCACAAAACTCCCCGACTTAAAAACACTCATTAATGAGTACAATGGAGGGGTAGTGAAGCATGGAAAGATACTACAAAGCAGGCTTACAATACATTCAAGTAACTAGTAAACAAAATTACTGTTGTGATTCGTAACGTGATCGTAAATTGTAATTTGTGACTGCATTTGTGACCATGATGATGAAGAACGTGATTTGTATCACAGGTGACTCCTGATGATGGTCCTGACTTAAAAACGCATATTAATGAGTACAATGTTCATGCTGAATTATGCACCATACTTGTCCAGTACTCTGAAGGGAAGCCAAAGAAACAACTGTGACTTAAGTTACAGATGGAAATTGGGCCCTAAACAGTTGCAAATGTACAGACAGATTAAGATTGCACTGCGCACTGAAGAGATGCAGATGTAAAGGCGTAACACCTAATCAGTGCTCACCATCAGAAATTCAAATCTGGAAAAGAATATCTTTGCCGGTTGTGGCGGGCCGCAGGGGGGGCAGTGTACTGCACTGCTGCAGTAAGAATCACTAGTATGAGTACCAGTAAAGATACCACAAAGAAGTGCAAAAATTACATAGCTGCAGTGGATAGCAGGTTCACATATGTGGCACAATAAAAGGTGTCTGATTTGATGACATGCATCACACACATACTCACACACACACTAAGTAATGCATAGCAAATTGAAAACTTTAGTAATATAACCACATATTTTAAACAAACTAAAATTCTGCACTGCTGCACCACAACAATCAGCAAAAAAATGGCAAGAATTATTGAAAATATTACTGTGTGTACATTAACACAGTTATACAAGAAAAATATCTCCAAAACAGAAAGCACTGTCTTTTTCTCCAAGTTAATATACTTACCCTACAGATACGCCCCTCCCCAAAGCACACTTCCACTGTCTCTCAGTACACAGACTGAATGTTGTACATTAACACTTAAAATACACACAGAAAAAATAAATGCTCAGTGATAAGAGCACAGGAGGGTTCCTATAGAAACATAGAAACATAGATTTTGACAGCAGATAAGGACCGCTTGGCCCACCCAGTCTGCCCATTTCCCTACCTAATGGATAAACTGCAGATCCTAGTTAACCTGCAGCCTACTTCTTCCTACCCCACCCCCTAGAATTGCCTTATGACTGTCCCATGCATGCTTTCTCATATTTCAGTCCATGTTCCAGCGGGGGGAAATTTTTTTGATTGGAGAGTAGAGATGGGCGAAGTGGCCCCAATTCATTCCGCGAAGTGGAATGCAGAGTGAAAGTGACTTCGCAGAGTGCTCCACAACGTGAAGCGGAGTACTTCGCATTATTAATGGGTAACGCAAAGTCCATTATAATCGATGAACTAAAGTTTCAGCAAAAAAAAAATGACTCAAAAATGCTTTTTTAACAGCTTTTAGAAGGTTTGAATCACAGAGAGCTCTCAGACCAGATTGTCTCCTACAGTTTCCTACACACACTACCCCAAACCGAGGCTGTACAGAACAATCTAGAGCCAGTGTGACCTGAAATCCCATGAAACACTGCAAAATTTGACTTTGCAGCTTAAAAACAAGGCGAAGTAAGTCAAAGTACATTGTTTTCGATGTGCTTCGCCTTAAGAATTAGTGGAGTAGTGGTTTGGGAAGGCGGAGTAATGCAAAGTCATTGTTTTTAATGGACTTTGCGTTACCTCAACAAGAGTACTCCACTTCACGTTGTGGAGCACTCCACGAATTTGCTTTCACTCTGCATTCCACTTTGTGGAATGAATTGGGGCCACTTCGCCCATCTCTACTCTCCAATCAAAAAAATGTCCCCCTGCTGGAACATGGACTGAAATATGAGAAAAAAAAAAGATAATTCCAGTTAATGTATTTCAGTGTGTTTTAAACTTTTATTCATAACATAGAAACATAGACTTTGATGCTTTATAACTTTATCATCTTTAAATATTTTCACACCACATTTTCAAAATATTCTTCAGACCCCACATCTTGAACAAGTTAGGTGAGATTTTTCAAATCCATCCTGAAAGGTGATTCATGGTCACTTCGTGAAATCTCCTTTAAGGCAGAATTTGAAGATTTTCACTTGCTGGGTTGATGGGGTAGGTTCTTAAGAATACTATGTTGAAAATTTGGTGAAGAAATATGGTACAATGACCAAGGTATGTGTGAACATTGAAATGTGTAAGTGTTCACTCATAACTTTGCTAGTTTTCAATATATGGTAGTCTACCAAACTTTCAAAACTGCCTTTGTGGGACCCCATCTAATGAACAAAGTAGGTGACATTTTTCAATTCCAGGCCAAAAGGTGATTCTGCATTCACACCATGGAATCATCTTTTGGTGGGATTTAAAAATGTTCTCCTATAGGGTTCGTGACATGGGGTCATAGTTCACAATTTGGGGCCAAAATATTAGAAAACAACAAAGTCATGAATATGCATTGATTTTTTTTTCCATGCTCACTCACAACTGTGGTAACTATCAATAATTTTCCCTCCAAACATTCAACATATCTGTTTTTTCACTCCATCTCATAAATATGACTGGTGTCATTTTTCAAATTCTGGATGAAATGTATTTTTGCAGTTGTAACATGAAATTATGTTTCACCCACTATTCTGTAAATGCCACATGTCATGTTTATAAAGGGAGCCATAAAAGACTGTCATGAAAATTTGTGGTCAAAATAATAACAAAAAAAAAGTTTTAAGAAACATTGTGTGTACTGCCACCCTTTACCCCACCAGGCAGTGCTTTGTAATCTTGTGCCAGTGAGCAAAGTTCAGAGGCAAGTTCAGTGAGCCAGCTGGATAGGTTGAGAAGGAGGAAGAGCACTGTCATGTGAAACCATTCATCGGCCTGGTAAGAAAAGGTGCAGGATTGCCTGCATGGGCCCACATACTGTAGGACAAGACTAGTTAAGAGAACTCTTCTTTTGGCATAGGGCTCTGCACTGCTTCACCTGTTGGTGCTACATGATCCTGTGCTTTGGCTGAAAGAAGGACTCTGCCCTGTACATCTGTATCTTGCACCACATGGAGGTGCAGGGCCCTCTTGACCCAGAAATGCTTTACGTTTGTTGCTATACTTCTGCATGCAGATGGACTCTTCCCTTGGAGCAGAGCCCAGAAGGACCTATGCATCTGCATCTGTTCATGCAGATTCCATTGGGACTTGCATGAATGAGGATACTGTTCCATTAACTGAAAAAAGCCAATTTTTGTTTTGCAAAAATAGCTGCATTAATACACCAGTTAAGGTTCAACTTAATCCCACAAAAGTAGAGAAATGTGGAATTAGGGTTTCCAACCCTAACTCCCCACCTCCATCAGCAAAAGGACAAGACTACACAAGCAACCACAGACGGTTATCATCAGGTAAGACAAACAGCATACAACTATTTCCTAACTACACCAATGTAGTAGCACTGAAGTGGGTTTGTATCTGCCTATGCTTCTGCAGCCACAGCTGTCTGTGTATGTTGTGTAGTGTCCATGAGTACCTCTGGGAGCCTACACTGCTGCAGACAGAAGTACTATTGCAATGTGGGTATCATGGTTTCAACAGTGGATCTAGAACATTTTGAAGGAGTTAACAGTTTTGGCTAAGTAGTAGCACTTTCCCTGAAAAAGTAAAATGTTACTTTTTTATATACTTTATGTTTATTATTTCAAGTAAACATTGAAATACAGTTTACAAGCAGAGATATAACAGATGTGACTATATAAAAGCACATTGAGGTTGCCACTCCTCCTGATTACATAAAAAGACACCATCTACTGCTTAAAGATATATCATGAGGGGGTATTCCAATTTTAATTCAATGTTAGACATAACTATACGAAGAAGCTGCATGATGAGCCCATGAACAGCATGGAAAAGTTCTTCAAAGATCAATATGTTAGACCCAATATATTCTCTTTCCTCATATGAGGAAAAGGAGAAAGGCTCCATGCATTAATCAGCAATATGTGCACTAACTGTGCAATCCCCTTTAAGATAGTGCAAAATTATGAATTATTGCCACTAATTTGGTGGTATAAAACTAGACATCCTCACAGAGAAACAGTTATGGATATGTGCTAATAACCAACAGTATAATAGATAACAATGCGTAGAGATAGCCTTACATTTATAAGGGTATCCACTCAAGTCAGCAGTTTAAACTTAACACCAATAGATAACTGAAAATACAAAAAGAAAGTAATTTAGGGTCCATCGTGGATGTTCCAACCCAGTCCTATAAAATAAAATAATGTAAAGTACATACAGTTTTGCCAGCAGTAAGGGTAATTCCATCCATTCATGTCAACAGAATAACAGTTTTAATCCTCGTGTCTTCATGGCTCGCTGTTGTCCTCTGAGGATATGTCTTCCCTGGGTTCATTTCATCACCTCCTTGGAACCTCCTTTTGGGCCCAATGCATGGCATCTTTTGAGCTGGAAAAAAAAAAGATCTTGCCTTGATAGTCAACTCTAAGACAGGCTGGGAATATGATTCCGTGTGATATTCTGGCTTCCCTCAGTATAGCTCTGGTACCATCAAATTGCTTTTTCCACTGCTGTGTAGCATAGCTAATATCTGGATATAGGTGCACAATTTGGCATCACACAGTAGATTTTTCTGTTGCTTTGCTAAAGCAAAGAGGTAGTCCCTTGTGCCCACACCATCAGTAACTGCCACAACCTTGCATGGTACCTCCGGATTCACTGGCTTGCCCCGCGTGGCAATTCTGTAGGCCTTTTGGGTTCTTTGAGTGCACTCAGCTACCTCCTCACTAAATTGCTGCTGTAGCCGCTCCTGTATGAATAACATCAAGTGGTTCCCCTCGCAGCCCTCCGGAAGACCCAGTAATTGGATGTTCATTGCCCTTGTTTGGTTTTTAAGGGTTTCCAGCCTGGTACATAATTGCCCATTTTCCTTGATGACTGCAGTCACCACCCCCATAGCCGCATTGGCCCACTTTGTAGCCTCTGCAGAAGCTGTAGACACAGTATCCAGCCCAGTTTCCACTGTAGTCACCTGAATGGCTAGGTTACCAATTTTATCAGAGAGGCCCATTACCGAGGATATTAATCTATTTATTTTCAGCCCCAGTGATTGAAGCATTTCTTTTTCTGGATAATCTGCAGTGGTGGTCTGATTCTGTAGACCAGATCATGTGGCTGAAGCACTGCTCTGAGTTTTCACCTTAGCACCCTCAGTTTGCTTATCTCATCATGGGATTCTCATTTTGGCAAGTAAAGATTCCCCTGCCACTGCCTCTAACCTGAAATTGCAGGTGCCTCTAATTAGTTTCTTATTTTGCAATTCAAACTCCACCAAAATGCTGAGCACTATCTACTGGCTGCCATCTTGTTCGGGCACCACAACAGCCCCCTCAAAATGTTACCTTTTAAGGTTCAGATTAGGTTAAAGCAGCTGCTTTGTGTTGGTCTAAGAGGGTAGCTGGTGATGCCTCACTACATAGCTGTATCTGCTAATGCATGACTTTCTGTCTGTAGCTGCATCTGTGCAAGTGCTGCAGAGACCTGTGCCTGTGCAGCCAGAGGTCAGTGTCTAAGGTTTTACACCTGCAGCTACAGAAATGCAGGTCTCTTAAGGGCCTGCACTACTGTAGACAGAACTGTGTGTACATCTGACAATGTGGATAAGTACCTGTGGCTGCAGAGCTGCTGGCCCCCCAGAGGACTGTATTTCTGCAGACAAAATAACTTGTGTAATTTGGGTATCATGGATTGGTATCGGTGGCTGCAGGGGCCTATGTATCTGCACACAGAAACAGTGTTGTGATTTGAGTTCCATGGATTTCTATCCACTGTCGGAAGTGAGTGAGTATGTGTTGCAGTGTGTGTAACACAGAGACAAATCCACGAAAGTAGCATATTAGTGCTACTGCATTTGTGTCATCTGGAAACAGTTATATGTTTGTTTTACCTGATAACAGCTGTCTATGGTTTCTTGTGTGGTCTTGTCCTTTTGCTGCTGGGGGGGTTAGGGTTGGAAACCCTACATTACATTTCCCTACTTTTGTGGCACTAAGTTGAACCCTAACTGGTATATTATAGTGATGCGGCAGCTCCATTATATTTAAGGTTGAGTAGGCACCTTAATGTTAAACCTCAAATTTTGAACTATAATATCTTTGAAACCATTCAACAGATTTGTCCAGAATTGTACCCCCATGCCATCCAAGAGCTGTCCTGTCAGAAGAAAAGAAAACAGTCCCTCCAGGTCTTTTTTTTAAACATGTAAAAAAAAACCAGTTCCTTGTCGACCTGACCCCCCCACTCCAACCTCCGACTCAGCACCCACCACCGCACAGTCCTCAACACTCCCCACACACCCTCACTCACATGAACAGATCCCAGGGTGAAGATCCACTCTTTAATCATGGACTCGTCTTGCTGCTGGAACCACTGACTGCCATATAAGAAACTAAGGTAAGTGACTTCAATGTATTTCAATAGGGATTTCAACTTTGGTGCATAACTTTGCCATTTCTGCATATTTTTGCAACAAATTTTCAACATGGCCTTTTTGAGACACTGCATCATAAACAATGTCAGTAGAATTATGCGATTCTGGCCCCAAAGGTGATTTTATGGAGAAAGAATTTCAAATTGCTTGTGATCAAATTGGGTTAGTTCAGTGTGTAACAGATCAGACCAGGGGAGAATACATACTGGATATAGTTTTAACAAATATGGGAGACACTCTGAGTGAGTGCAAGACCACTGCTGCTTTAGGAACAAGCGATCACTTTAAAGTGGAATTTAAACTGGTTGAACCAGTAATAACTCAAAGGGGTAAAACCATCGCTCATGACCTTGGAAAAGCAAATTTTGTAAAGATGAATGCAAATCTCTCAAAATGGGAGTGAAGGAAAGAGTTCAATGATAGACCTTTGAAAGAAATATGGGAAATTTTTTCCTCAAAAATAAAACAGCAAGAAATGGAAAATATTCCCACAAAACAAAAGTATACTGGGAGAAATAAAAAAGTACAGTGGTGGACTCATAAAATTAGATCATTAGTCAACAAAAAACATAAACTTTACAAAAAGTGGAAACCAAATAGATCAAATAAAATTAGAAACCAGTATACACAACTAACAAACTACATCAAAAAACAAATTAGGAAGGCTAAAATTGACTATGAATCAAACTTGGTTAATAGGGTGGAAGGAAATCCAAAGGCTTTCTATGCTTATATTAACAACATAAAAGGGAATTCAAATACTATAGGCCCATTAAGAAATATAAATGGTGATAGTACATCTGATAACAAAGAAATAGCAGATATTGCAAATAAATATTTTTCAACTGTTTTCTCTAACGATAAAGTTACATATCCTATTATAAGATTCGATCCAGACCCAAAAGAAAGAATATTAATAACTCATACAGAAATCAAAGAATGACTGGTTAAATTAGATCCTACTAAATCCCCAGGTCCTGATGGGTTTCATCCAAGAGTACTTAGGGAGCTGGCAGAGACAATAGCTCCTCCCTTAACATACATTTTCCAGAAGTCATTAGACACAGGTGAGGTGCTTGATTGCTGGAGATCTGCAATTGTTGTTCCAATTTATAAAAAGGGAAATAAGATGGACCCTGCAAACTACAGACCTATTAGCCTTACTGCCATACCCTCCAAGATCTTAGAAGGGGTATTAAAGGATAGAATATATGAATATTTAGAAACAAATCATCTTACAGATAAATTTCAGCATGGCTTTGAAAAGGGTAGGTCATGTCAGACGAATATGTTGGCCTTCTAAAACCATGTTATAGATAGATTGGATAGGGGAATCTCTGTTGATGTGCTGTTTCTTGATTTTTCGAAGGCCTTTGACAAGCTCCCTCACCTTGAATTAATACAACAAATGAGAAATCTGATTATAACCCCTATATTATAAACTGGGTTCAAAACTGGTTTCACGATAGAAATCAATGTGTGAGCATTAGAGGGGAACAGTCCTATAGCTTGGGTGTGACTAGTGGGGTGCCCCAGGGATCGGTGCTGGGCCCTTGTCTATTTAATCTTTATGTATCATCACTTCAAATAAAACAAAAATCTGTATGGATACCAAAGTTTGCCGATGACTGTAGGATTGGTGCAGAAGTAAATATTAGACTAAACACAACAAGTCTACAAGGTACAATAGATAATATCGACACATGGTCAAATAAATTCAAATTGACATTAAATATAGGTAAATGCTTAATTATGCATCTGGGCAATAGAAATAAATTAGGAAACACACCATTAAAAATAACCGCTGAGGAAAGTGATTTGGGCATAATAGTATCCAGTAATATGTCCTTCTTATCACACTGTCAAAATATAGCCCAAAAAGGTAATAGAATTTTAAATTGTATACTTAGGCATATATCATCCAGAAGTAGGACTGTTGTTATGCCTCTGTATATGTCCTTGGTGAGGCCCATTATGGAGTATGGAGCACAGGTGTGGTCACCCTTTAAAAAACAGGACTCAATCTTGTTGGAGTGGGTCCAGAAAAGAGCAACAAGAGCTATCCACAATATGGTAGGAAAAAATTATGCAACCAGATTGATGGAGTTGAATATGTATTCCTTGGAGGAGCAAAGAAAGCGAGGTGATATGTGCTTAGTGTACAAGGCTTGGCAAAGTGATGATCTTTGGGATATCACTGGTTTAGAATTAAACAGTAGTATGTATAATAAAAGGTCTCACCCAATGCAGTTAACAGCATCTAAAAGAAAGAAAGTACAAAGTACATGGTGGTTTAATCAAAGGGTGGTGCATGATTGGAATATATTACCATTGGAGGTTGTGGCCAGTCAGTCTATTACTGAGTTTAAATCTAAATGGGACAGGTATATGAACCAGATTAGAAAGCAGGAGAAAGTGGCGAGCATATAGGACGAAAGTCCATTTGGCTCAATATCATTCCTATGATTCCTATGATTCCTATGGTCACTTGGCAGAATCACCTTTCAGCTGTGATTTGAAAATGCTTATCACTCTTGTACATGAGGTGTGGTCATAAGATGGTTATCTTGAAAACGTTGGGACAACATTTATAAAAATTGTGAAGTCATGTGCATACCATGAATTTTGCTATTCTTGTTCATAACTTTAGCAATTTTAAATATTTTGACCCAACATTTTCACCATAACCATCTTTAGACACCACCTCATGAATGTAACAGCTGTAAACACTGACCAAACTGTGTTTTCACACCAGTGGTGTGCAGTGGAATTGTGGTGACGTGAAATCATGTTTTGGTGGGGATTTCAAAATTGTCATTATCAGGTCCATGAGGTGCGGTAATAAGAAGACTATGATGAAAAGTTAATTCCTATCTTAATAGAAATAAATGCTTAGGGCCCTCCTGGCCCTGCACTCCCACATATAAATGAAGATACAATTATACTGTTTCAAAAAGTAAGGAAATTCTTCACAAAAAACTATGTTAATGCAACATTAAGGGTTTAGGCTAATGTGAAAAAAGTAGAGACATGTGGTTTTAGGGTTCCAACCCTAAAGCCCCACTCCCAGACCTGAAACAAATCAAGGGTGCAGTTTTCCTTGAGGTCATCAACCCAAAATCTCACCCCATTCCATACACGCTGGAAACATACACACGTAATGGGTTGAGCTTTAGGGTTGGCAACCCCAAGGAAGTCTGTGTCATAAACCCACTCCTGAGGGTCAGGTCCACTGAGCTCACAGTGCCCACCCCTAAGTGCAATCAATGATGGGGAGGGGACAGGTATACACTCATTGAGTCCTTTTAGAATGCTCACCAAGGTCATGATTGAACACTTGCAATGAGGACCCAGGGCATCCCTCTAAACTCTGGATAAGGGCACAATATTAGCCTCAAATCTTGTAGCCAAATATGAAACCTTCTTGGATGTAACACAAAAGGGAAGATCCAGGTTAACACTCTCTTTGGGGTAGAAGTGTGCTCCAGATTTCATCTTCTCCAACAAGGCATGCAACAACCTGGTTCAAAATACCTACAGACTCTTCATTGAGACATTGGTATTCTTCCTATCTCTACCCAGATATCCCTTACAGACCCTTGCTCTATTGGTTGCTTATGTAGGCACCCCTTAGCAATAACAGTTTGTCACAGATTATTTATAACTGTCCCACAACTCACACACAATTCTGAAATCTCACTCAGACAGTTTTCCTAAAACAATTTTTTTTTTACTAAAATACTTAATAACTGTACATTCACAAGTAAAAGATGCACTAATTTGGTCAAAGAATAACAGAAATAAAAGTGGAAAATGTACATGAAAAATGCACCATGCCTGTTATCTAAAGTCTACCTTAAGTCTGCAGTAAGCTGAAGTCCAAAGAAAGTAAATGAAAGATTCAGAGCCCTTTGTAATGGCAATCTTGCTTCTGGTATGTCAGGAGAAGAGTGTCCCTTGTAGATGCTCAGCAAAAATGAGCGAATAACCCTTGTTCAATTCCTTACATAGCTGGAGGAAACCTGAAGAAAAAGAACTGTCTAATCAAAAGAGGGCCCTTCTGTTTTAGGCCTGTAGATGTCACTCTTGCACTTACCCAAAATTGTCTTATTAAGGTTCTGACATCACAACTTCCTGGCACATATAATAATCATGAACATGACTTCAGAGTTCAAACTTTGGTGTCGCAGTATAACACCCTGTAAGCTAAGTCACAGTGTCCTGTCAAATGGCTATTTCACCAAATCCTGTTTAACACATCCTGAGCTCTGAAGTGCATGGTTTGTGATGGATTTATGTGATATTGGCAAAAGCCTAAATGCGATCGCTGTTATCTTGACGTTAGAGTGCCAAAAATGTATTTTGGCACTCTGACACCCCTGTGCACAGCAAAATGGTGCTGTGGACTTAGTTTTTTAATGTTTTATGCTGGGGCTGCACCCCCCGCATCCCCCTACTTAAGGATTCTCAACTCCAGGGGGGTGCATGTTGGGAGGGTGAAAAACATTACAAAAAACAAAATGGTTCGGGCTGGGTACAACAAAAACTCACCATTGCCTGGACCCAAACCCAGTACCCTGTCCACCAATACCACCAACCCACCCACCATGCTACAGGGTTGACTCAGCAACCCACAACAGCACCACCCCTCACATACCTTCCCACCCTTTGCTGTGCATGCTTGCTGCCCCCTGCACGTGTATGTTATAGCAACATCCCATCGCTATATTCGCCGACCCCCCCATCTGGCCACTCTACTCTACCATAGCCCTGCAGACATACACTGGGGATTGGGTCACCATTATTGTAAGCACCCAATCATCAACACTAATATATCATGCTATCGTTTATGACAGGTAAATGGATTTTGGCATATCTCTGTTAAGGGACCTGGAAATACAACCTTAGCTTCCTGGCAAGCAGCTGCCTCTCAGGTCAGAGGAAAGTTAAACATTTTTAAAAGAAACCCAGTCTCTCTTTCTATGTGATGCTTTGCATTAACACCAGCATTCTTGTGGCATGTACATTTACTCATAATCACATGAAAAAATATATAACAGAATTATATATGCAAATAATGACTGGCAGTTCTCTAGCTCACCACATTCTGCACCCCTGATTTGATTCAGGGCTGGAGGTAGAGTTTTAGGGTTGGAAACCTAAAGGTACTTTTCCCTACTTTTGTCACTTTAGCCTGAACTCTAAATGTTGCATTAAAACAGTTTTTTATATATATATATATATATATATTTATACAATGTGTGTTTTGGGATAAATGCAAGAATAAAAAGTGATATCTGGAATAGCCAGTGAAGATATCATTGATATCTCCATGTTCCTATACGTCATGCTGTTATCTCCACACTCCTATACATCATACTGAAACTGAAACTGTCATTCTCACAGTCACAACTTTCACTTTTGTTCCCCAGTGTAGCGTGACTGAGCGCTATTACTACTGCTAATCTGCTGCCATACATTTCAAATAATGTCCAATCTCAATAAACAGTGACATGATTTGCTTTTTATAGTAACACTTATCTTGTTGACCCTGCTGCTCTGCTCTTTAGTAATAAGACTTTCACTTTCCCCCAGAAATGTAGCATGGCCGAGCGCTAGTAAGAGACTCCCATAACTCGCTCCCAGACCTTCATAGTAAAGCAGTCTCCATGAGCTAAGTTAGAAAAAAATGTGGACTTCTGGTCATTTTAATTGAATTTTTCCACAAAAAGCTGCCGACTATACCGAGAATAGAGAGGGCGAGTCAGGAGCTTCAGAGCAGCAGAAGGAAGAGTGAGCATGTGTTGCTATAGCAACAGACACTCATGCTACCTTCTGCTCCTCTGAAGCTCCTGACTCACTCTCTCTATTCTCGGTACAGTCAGCAGCTTTTTGTGGAGAAATTCAATTAAAATGACCAGAAGTCCACATTTTTTTCTAACTTAGCTCATGGAGACTGCTTTACTACGAAGGTCTGGGAGCGAGTTATGGGAGTCTCTTACTAGCGCTCGGCCACGTTACATTTCTGGGGGAAAGTGAAAGTCCTCTTATGCTTGCTGAAGTGCAATGTAGCAGGATCAACCAGATAAGTGTTTTAAATCAGTATTCAGCTAAACAAATACGACAGGATCAACTTAAATGTTTGAATGCAACATGTCATCAGTTCTGTTGAACTGGAATAATTCAGGAAAACAGTGAAATTACCAATATGGCTACTAGTGGGCTAACAAAACTCACAGGGACAGGATCAACCAGTCACATTTTAAATCCTTATTTAAATTATTATTTATGTAAAAATAATGGCAGGATCAACCAGATAAATGTATTTAAAACTACAAAAATCCACCAAATAATTTTTTTTTTCCAAAACACATACTGTAGCTCATCTTTTGTATTGCAGCCTCTTGGGGGGGGGGTATTGAGAATTGTATTTAAAGATATTCTATCACATGTGGCCCAAAACACATATTGTATAAACAGAACATGACATGGCCTGACTGAAGATATCATATTTATCTTCACTCGAGGCCAATGACATCAAGATATCTCACTCGTGGCTTTGCCACTCATGAGATATCATGATATCATTGGCCTCTCGTGAAGATAAATATGATATCTAGTTAGCATGTCATATCTCTATATATATATATATATATATATATATATATATATATATATATATATATATATATAATACATGATGCCATGCATGTGATATGGAAAATATTTTCATTCCTTGAGAGTGACCTCTGGATATTCATAAGTTTCAAAGCTACTTGTGAGTATCCAGAGGTCACTGTGCAGGAGTAAAAATATTTTCAATATTACACTAGTGCACATCATGTATCCGATTTATAAAATAGGAGTGTGTTTTCTACTGTTTGTTGGTTTGATGACATCATCACAGTGAAAATAAATCTATTTATTTTCACTGTAGTGATGTAATTAGCATTTATTCTCACTCCAGTGAGAATACACGGTTTTATTTGAAACATTTACAACTCATCCCTATTGTGTGTGCGTGTATATATATATATATATATATATATATATATATGACAAAGAACCTATGTGTGCAAACACTGAGGCAATGGTTCCAAGTTTAAAGGAAATAGAAAATCACACATGCCCACACAATATTATGCTAGTTCAACTTTAAGCAGAATTGCATGGTGCCGAAAGGCCTCTCACACAATTTGCAAAGGGTGCTAACAGATGACATAGACACGTGTTTCATCCTACCAGGACTGATCAGTATACCTCATCTGTTTGACACCCCAGTGAAATGAACCAGCTACCCTAAGATGGTCTGTCTTGGTTATGTTGTGTTGAACCCATTAAAACAAAAAAATATCTAAAAGACAAAGAACCTCTGTGTGCAAACACTGAGGCAATGGTTACCCCTAAGGGCATTTGGCTGGGAAGCCAAGTTTCAAGGAAATAAGAAATCACACATGCCCACACAATGCAAAGCATCATGGGCTGCATATGCAAATCACCACTGAATATTATGCCGGCTCAACTTTAAGCAGAATTGCATGGTGCCAATTCTGCTTAAAGTTGAACCAGCTTAATATTCTGTGGTGATTTACATATGCAGCCCATGATGCTTGTATTGCATGGGCATGTGTGATTTTGTATTTCCTTGAAACTTGGCTTCCCAGCCAAATGCCCTTTGAGGTAACCATTGCCTTAGTGTTTGCACACAGAGGTTCTTTGTCTTTTAAATAGTTTTTTTGTTTTAATGGGTTCACCACAACATAACCAAGACAGACCGTCTTAGGGTAGCTGGTTCATTTCACGGGGGTATCAAACAGATGAGGCATACTGATCAGTCCTGGTAAGACGAAACACGTGTCTATGTCTTCTGTTAGCACCCTTTACAAACTGTGTGAGAAGCCTTTCGGCACCATGCAGTTCTGCTTAAAACTGAACCAGCATAATATTCTGTGGTGATTTGCATATGCAGCCCATGATGCTTTGCATTGTGTGGGCCTGTGTGTATTTTATATTTCCATATATATATATATATATATATATATATATATATATATATATATAATGTGTGTGTGTGTGTGCTGCAGTGCCCCTATTTTATTGGTTGAGTAGGGTGCTCAATGTTAAACCCCTAACTTTGCAGTTTAATAACTTTGGCAAGGTTTGTCAGAAAAGACAACAAATATGCATTTTCCATTGATGTGCCATTTTGTAAAAACATGAAGAGTTTCATGATGGCACCTTGTGCAGTTTCCAAGATCTGAATACCTCTTATTTTGTAAAAAGATCACATTTTTCACTATATGTAATATGTTTTTTTTCCTGTTTTTATGCTCTAATGTACTGGCAACACATTACCACATTTCTACACCAAACTTTCAGGGCACATGTTATCTGTGCCGAGATATTGCCTTTTGAAGGGTTGGTGAAAAAATATTAGATGGTTTCTGAGTTATAAGGATTTAAAAAAGAGCTGCTGCATACAAACCAGAAATTTTGGGTTTGTGAGAGTGTTTTTTGGTTCACAAATTTGATGTACCATAAACCAAACATGGGTCTCAAGAACCACTTGTTTGTTTTTGGTTCCTGATGGCTGCTATCTTGCTTCTTTATTTCTGTTGATTCTGAGGTCGGAAAAGACTCGTAACGGGATAGTTTTAGCAAACCTAAAACATCCTAGATGTTAAATGTTTTCCCTAAGGAAGATTTAATAGTCTGTTTAGGGGGAAATGTGCTAAAATTTTATTTTTCATACATTCACAATTTCTCCTGATGATTTTTGTTTTGAAATGCTTTTTTTTTGGTTCAAACTTCAAATTATGTGATTTGCAAACTAGGAAAAGTAGTTAGAACTACTAATTCTAGTTCACAAACCAAGAAGCTGATTAACTTTATGACACCGTAAGGAAAAATACAGCTTGTGCTTCTTTGGAGTAGCACCGTCCTCTTCTTAACACAATGTCATCCAAGACATGCATTGTGTATTCTCTTTTCTTTTTCATGTGTTACATTATTGAATTGATCTTATCCGATTAATTGCATCTAGTGATGCTGCTGTCAGTGTTCCCTTTCTCATACACTACTAGCTCCACAGTCTTTCCTTGCATGTTTCGTGGTGCTCGGTCATTGTGTGCTTTCCAGTGTTACCCTGGATCACCTCCTCAGTTACACCAGTGTCTACTCTACTGAATATTTTTATAATTATGCTGTTCTAATAAGGCTGATAAGAAGTAGCAATGCTCCAAAAAAAACTGCAGCCTCTGCCTCTCCACCCAAAAAAAAATGAGACTTGAAAGCAAAGCCTACCAAAAGCCACACCCCAGTTTTAACAGTGAACATTATTTTTATTTGAAAACTCTGCATATAAAAAATGTACAAATATTCAGTTTATAAATGGGGGACTATTACCCTTCATTGTAACTGTTGGCAATTTTGAAAAGTGTCTAATCACAGCAACTTGCCTTATAGCTTTCCTTTTCTAACTTTTCTCAGTGTGCATGATGTATTGAAGTTTGTGTGAAAAGATTGTCAAGCTCTCCATATGGGAATTTGACTGGATAGTGTTTTGCCTGCCTTGGCAAATATTGCCCAATGCTGAGTACAATGTGCTCAAGTTTTCAGCAATAGCATCAGCAAAATTTGGAAAACAAATATCTGCAATTGCATCCCCAATTATTTTACAACAGTATCATTTACAGTTGTTATATAGTGGCAGGCATACAGGGGGAATGCTTGATGACTTTTTAAGAAGCATGCCCAGTGAAACTGAATTATGTAGATTTGTCGGATACCAGTCAATATGCTGTATGAAGCATAGCTAAAGAATAATAGTGTGTCAAAAATAGCATTTGCATTTATAGTGCACTGATTTTATTGTCGTGTGTCAACTACAGCGTGGACTGGAGTTGTTATATATATTTATGAACTGAATGCCGTAAATATACAAAGCTGATTGGCTGAGACATTTTTGAAGCCGTGAAGATATCGAGCTACATCATCATGGCTTCAAAAAAGATCTGGCCACCAGTCTCCTTACACTGAGTCAATGTTTCCCATTTCCCACAGTCCACAGTCAGCCACTATTTAAAACAAGAAATGAAACCTAGACAACTGGCCCCCTTCCCCCTTACATTTTGCCCATAGTAGCTGCTCTCCACAGGAAAAAGAAAACTCTTGCTCTCCTTCAGAGCACCATGTACTGCAGTATGGAAACATCAGCTCCTCACACGCTGCCACTAATCCTGTCTTTTGCTGACTGAAAGAAACCGCTGTCAACTACCACACTAACACCACCTTAACCTGCCCACTCCTCTCAGAGACTACACTCCAACACCACCTCAACCCACCTGCTCCTCTCACAGACACAGGTCCCACTCACTTGTAGCATGCCAGCTCCTCTGATTTATTCAGTGAATGGCTGCTCTCCTTCACTTTACCCTATGGTTCAACCACTACTTTTAGCTGCTTACAGTGACACTCAGTTTGTAAGGAGGGGTGCTCAATGACAATGCTCCAATATTTAACCACCATATTTTACATACTGCAGACCACAAGCTCTTGCTAGACTTACCAGATTACTTCTTTCTTCTTTCCATAGCCCTGAAATCCAAAATAAACTGAGTAATGGGGGGAGGATGAAGTAACTGTGTGGAACATGAGCACAGCAATGGCTGGTGCCAAACAGCAGAACACCATGCTGATGAGGAGCAACAAGTGAAAACAGCACCACCTACTGGACACATAAGCTGTAGAATTTTTTAACTACATATCACTCCACATACATTGTCCATGTACCAGAACAGAATTAAAACAAATTATTTTAAACTTTTTAAAAATTTAACTTAATTCCAAAAAGGAGACTAGTTCTTAATAGCAATTAGGCACTCCAGGGTGTGGTATATCATGAGATATCATCACTTCTCAGCTGACTGGATGCACTCAGCCTGTGGCCTCATGCCCAATCACCCGAGGTGTGATGATATCTCATGATATACTACACCCTGTCATGCCTTATTGCTTAAATATATTATAGGGGCTAGAGGGGGAAAGTCCCCACATTGCATTGTAAAGAAAACAGTATAAAGAAATTGCTTGGCCCTGGTTACAGCTGTTTTCTTTGGCATAATTCCTTGGCCATCTTTGTGAGGTTTTGTCGGCTCTGCAATTTATCAAGTAACTATTTTTGCCATAGCTGTATTTTATTAGTGGTTGTTGTTGGAGACGTTTTTATTTTAGGCATTATGACACGGTGCCAATTTTCCCATTTGATAGGTTCATTGTAATGTCTGTCTCTGTTCAACATGATTATCCACTTATCAAGCAACTATAATATTACTGCTGCCCCACCCACAGTTGTAAATTAATTATATGTACAAACCAGCAAATGCAAACTAGTTTTTCAATCTAAGTTGAAGTTTACAATCTCTTCTAATTTGAAAGTGACAACTGCTCTGAACCAAACTGACACAATCAGCTTCTCCATATCGAACATCCATACCCATAAAAACACCTATATTAGACTGCCATAATTTCTCATCTGGAAAACAAATCTCCAGTTAACTGATTGATCCACATCTGACCGACTAGAAATTGTACACTGCCATCTAAATGAAAACCTCAGATTTCCTGATACAGTGCATTGGTGGGGCAACATGATGCTTTTAATCCTTCTTGCAAATAATTGGGCCTATGCTCCAATGGGCAGGATTTATATGCCTGAAGCAGAGATCCTACCCTCAGAGCTCTGCATGCCACCAGTTTTCCCAAATGGCCATGATCTGTCCATAGGCATACCTCCCCCAGCATGCAGCACTCCTCAGGGTGGCAGGGGGTGGAGTCTCAGACCAGAGTGTGCATTCAATCGGATGTCCATCTTGGGTCCAACAGTAGATCCCTTGCATGGAGGGGGGGTGCTCCCCTCTGGATGTCTTCATGGCTGGCTGCTGTGGAGGAGAGAGGTGGGTAGTGCCACTGGCCGTGTAATGGCTCTGAGCAGATGGAGAAGTATGAGAGTGGTGCCATGGGTTTGAGTGTGTGTGTGGGGGTTTGCAACAGCCTACCACACCAACCAGTGTGTGAGGAGCCACAAAGGTGGGTGGGGGGTTCATGCAGTCCTGAGACCAGTGCCTCCATATGTGTGTGTTGGGGGGGTTGGCTGGGTGCTGGAGTCAGTGGCCCCAGGTGGCCACTGGATGTGTAGGTGGTGGTCCCCTTAATGTGGATGGATGTGTGGGGCATGAAAGGGACTTTTGGCAGGTTCTTCCTGACATACCAGGCACCCCATGCATGCCCCGGTGCACAGCACTATGCAGCTTTGTTCATGCTGCATAGTGCTAGCACTCCCAACTGTGCATTGTGGCCTGCATGGGTGGGGGATTAGGTGCATGGGGACTGTGCCCCCCTTAGTACATCCCACATGGGGTTGCAATGAGTGTGGAGTGTCCCTGTGCCTTACATACACAGCGCAGAGGCGCTCCATACCTTCGAGCATAAGGTCTATACACTGTTCCTAAAATTATGCTGCCCTGCTCTAGGTCAAACTTAGTCAGCTGCCTTCCCAAGGAAGATAACTGCGCATATACTGTATATCTCATGGCAAATTGTCAATATCTATTTGACATTTGTTTTCATTATTTTTTTAACAAGTACTATGGTGTTTTACTGAAATTAGAATACTTGAGCCACAACACTTGTCAAAGGAAGTCAGTAATGAAACAAATAACAGGGGCTCTGGGTTGTAACTAAAACTGTCCCCCTTTCCTGTTGCAAAAACCATTAGCTGAAATATGTGTATATCATTTTTCACTCTGCTGCCTTTGCTGGGTATGGGAGACTGTGCTCTGTGGTTTGTTGTGAGAACTGATCAGACTTGACGTCACATTAAACATGATACATAGTGTCAGTGGCTGAGCAGGTAGCACACTCACCTCTTAGGCTGGGGGATAAGAAGGCTATGAGTTCTATCCCCACACCAGTCACTTGGGTTAATATCCCAATACTGACACTGCAGCATGAAGGGGATGCTGCAGTCCTGCGGTCCCATCTTTCGAATGAGATGTTTAATCAAGGTCCCATCTGCCTGTTCTGGTGGTAGTTCAGGTGGATGTTAAAGATCCCATGGCACTTCTCGAAAAGAGAAGGGGATTTTTTATTCACAACTCAAAACAATTCAAAACAAAATGTACAAAAAAATGTATTAATTCATACAACATCATAAATGAAAGGAACATAAATAAGTATTGCATCATACAGTTAGATGGAAGCTAGAATATTCATATTTATAAAGTTCCTTACCCCTTCCCTGCTAAAGGGGAATTTCTTATTCCAATACTCAAAATAAATATGCAAAAATGTATTTATGTAATATGAAATACTAAACCATCAAAGTAAATCAAAGACTCATTCAAATGTATTCCAGCATACATTAACTTGAGCAGTAAAACAATTTCAAATCAATATGAAATCCCCTGTCTTCTCCTTCATAGAAAAAATTAAGTGTAAAAGAAAAAAAACAGTATTTACAATAGTTGAATGCAATTCCAACTAACTTTCTAAAAAAAATAAATAAATTTAGTGTGACAGCATACCTGCATAATACTATGAAATATTACTTTTCACTTATCATCGATAACGTATCAAAAGAAATAATAATAAAAGTGAACGTGTTGAAAACCACTACAAAATACTACCATGCTTTTATTTCATGTTACCTAATGATCAAATGGATATTAGGAGGTCACAGATTGGAAAGTATAGTAAAAATCATAGACCATAACAGAGACAGCCATCAACCCCCCCCCTCCACACTTCTTATGCCCTGATAGCTATTTTTTTTGGGGGGGGGCTTCTATTTACTCTGAAATAGGAAACTTAATTTATCTATACAATGTCTACAGGAAAGACCATGAAGGGAACTGAATAATACTTCCTCTACAAATCAAGAGGGTTCACCCTGTGCCTAACCAGTTCATGTTTTTCCAATAAATACGAAACTGAACATCAGGAATTCTTTCTTGTTCTTTACATTTTATCTGTTAAATAGTGGCAGGAATTTTCCAGAATAGTTGTTCTGGAGTTACAAATTGCTGTTGTGGAGACCAGGCATACCATGTATGCCAAATCTGATATTTTATGCATGTTAGAATTAAATGTATTGCGTCAACATGGTAATTGCCCCAAGCCCGTGGCAAAATGCCTAATAAAAAAATCTCCTCTGTTAGTGACCCGAATGGTGAACCTTTCCACTGGGAAAGGGCACAGGTCCAAAACTGACCAACATATGGACACTCACAAAATAGATGTGAGATAGTTTCCACCGGGGTCATGCATAAATTCTGTCTTGGACACCCTTTTACTTGCATGCCTTTGTGTTTGAGATTGTCCTTAACATTCAGTTTTTTGTGTGTTCCCAACCATAAAACATCCCACATGTATGCCGGAATCCATCTGGAAGTCAGCATGCTCCTACTTCTTGATATTGTTGTTTTGGATAAACAGCAAAGTCTAGTGAGATCAGAAAGAGTTTGTCCATAATGTATCTATATAATTCTTTCCTAGAACAATGTTCTATTTGTTGTCTCAATATGCCCCATGGTTTCAATTTTCCAAAACATAACTTAGAATATTCTGGCAGTCCCATCAAGGATTTCTGCTTTGGAATTTATGTTAAGGGTAGAGATGCAGCAAAATTTTATTCTGCTGGTGAAGTGAACCCAATGTGGCCACTTCGGTTGTCATTCTGCTACATGGAGTGGCCAATAGGAAAGGCTCACTTCACCTTGTAATTATTACTTCACATTGTCATTCTACCTTAACACAAACTAAGGTGGAGTGGCAACAATATTTGCAGCCCCCAAGTGCCCCCCCCACACACAGTCACCAGAATTAATGTGCATCCCCAAAATACTATGTCTTGTGTCCAGAAAACTCTCCAGTGCTGACAAAGTGAAATGAGAGCACAACAAGAAATACAAAGCCTCCCAGAATTAATAGCACACTCAGTCATGCCAGCAGTGGATGTGGTCACATCACATACATACACCAGAATTAATGTGCATCCCCAAAATGTTACTGCCCTGTGTCCAGAAAATTCCCCAGTGTCAATGAAGTGAAATGAGAACACAACATGAAATACAAAGCCTCCCAGAATTAATAGTACACTCAGTCACGTGAGTAGTGGACATGGTCACATCACACACAGACACCAGAATTAATGTGCATACTCAAAATGCTACTGTCATGTGTCCAGAAAATTCCCCAGTGCTGACAAAGTGAAATGAGAGCATAACAAGAAATGCGAAGTCTCCCAGAATTAATGGCACACTCAGTCATGTGCACAGTGTTCACACACAGTTACTAGAATTAATTTGCATCCCCAAAATGCTACTGTCTTGTGTCCAGAAAATTTCCCAGTGCTGACAAAGTGAAATGAGAGTGTAACAAGAAATGCAACATCTCCCAGAATTAATGGCACACTCAGTGATGCGTGTAGTGGTCACACACAGTCACCAGAATTAATTTGCATCCCCAAAATGCTACTGTCTTGTGTCCAGAAAATTCCCCAGTGCTGGTGAAGTGAAATGAGAGGGTAACAAAAAATGTGAAGTCTCCCAGAATTAATAGCACACTCAGTCATGCACGCAATGGTCACAGACAGTCACCAGATGTAATTTGCATCCCCAAAATGCTACTGTCGTGTGTCCAGAAAATTCCCCTGTGCTGATGAAGTAAAATGAGAGGGTAACAAGAAATACAAAGTCTCCCAGAATTAATGGTGTACTGCAAATGCACAGACAGATTAAGATTGCACTGCACACTCAAGAGATGCAAAGTCAGACAGAAAGGCACAACACCTAACCAGTGTTCACAAGTCACAAATCCAAATCTGAAAAATAATATCTTGTGCCGACTGGGGGTAGTGCACGGCAGCAACAGTCCACTACCAGTAAAGATACCACAAAGCAGTATAAAAAATTCATGCAGGTGCGATGGATAGCAGGTTCATAATACTGCAATTACTCTGGCACAATAAAAGTTGTCTGATTTAATGGTACGCATCACACACACACACACGCGCACACACACGCACACACACACACACACACACACACATACACTACAAGTATTGTGCAGAAAATTGAAAACCTTTAGCAACATAACCAAATGTTTTAAACAAACTGAAATTATACATTGCTGCACCACTACAATCAGCAAAAAAAAGTCAAGAATTACTGAAAATATTACTGTGTGTACATTAACACAGTTGTACAAGAGCAATATAACCAAAACAGAAAGACTGCCTTTTTCTCCCAGTTAGTCTACCTACACCACAGATACACCTATCCCTCAAAGCACACTTCACAGTACACAGACTGACTGTTCTAAATTAACATTCAAAATCCACAAACAAACAATAAACACACAATAAAATGAGCACAGGAGGGTTTCCTAAAGTCAGTGCACTAAATTTTGAGGAAAAAAATGGCTCAAAAAGGCTTTTTTAACATCTTTTAGAGGATTTGAATTGCAGAGCTCTGAAACGAAACGGTCTCCCATCTTCCCCTACACATACGCTACACAGAACTGAGGCTGTACACAACAATTTAGAGCCCATGTGACCTGTAATCCTGTGAAGCACTGTAAATTTGCCTTGGAGCTCAATAACAAGGCAAAGTGATACTAAGTACATTGATTTCAATGTACTTCACCTTAAAATTGATGGAGAAGTGGTTTGGGGAAGGAGGAATAACTCAAAGTAATTGGTTTCAATGGACTTTGCGTTCCCCATTATGACTCAAAGTACTCCACTTCGCGTTGAGGATTGCTTCACAGATTCTGCGTCACTCCACGAATCACTCCATGGAGCAAATTTTGGCGATTTCATCCATCTCTAGTTAAGGGCTGCCAGGTCTGAATCCAGAGAGAGATCAAATCCCAGACCCTAAAATCCCACACCTTACTTACTTTTTTTAAAAGGGGACTAATGTTTTTGGTTACAAAAAGGGAAAAGAAAAAAAATATTGGATTCACCATACCGATGCCTCCAAATTTGAAATCTTGATACAGTATACCTCTCTTAATAGGATTCAACATACTACCCCATATTGTTTTGAAGAAGACACTGTATATGCTAGTATTCAATGTCACTTGGGGGGATAGCCCGTGAGCGAAGAAACATGCTAAGTAGGAATGTTTTGGCCATATAGACCCTCTTTTTCGTTGACATTCTCCACTTTTTTCATCAATGCACCTTAGTTTGTGCATCATTTAGTAACAATTCCCAATTATAGTTGGCCAGATCCTCCATCCCAAAATAAATTCCTAATATTTCACAAAACCCTACACAAACTAGAATATCCATAATATCAACAGTATCAATATGTGCTGTGTTTATAGAAAGATACTTTTATCAAGATACAGTTTTGATCTTGAGCCCTCCATCAACAAGTCCTCAGTAGCATGGCATGGTGGTAGATCTGCTAAGGTAAGACAGAGATCATCAGCATAGGCCACTATTCTTACTTCTGTACATGTACTGTGTAGGGGAAGACCTCCAATAACTTCTAGCCCATTAATCCTTGCAAGTAATGGTTCCAGGGTTAGGATATAAAGAAGGGGACTCAAAATGACACCCTTGCCTAACTCCTCTAGTACCTTTCACTGATTATCCTATCCAGCCATTCACAAAAGGTGTTGCCAATGCTTCAGTGTAACATGTTTTAAGCCAATATATAAAGAGAAGGGGAAACTTCGTCTTGGAAAGATGTGCCCAGATATAATTATGTGGTACCCTGTCAAAGGCTTTTTGTTGGTCTAGACTAAAGAAGAAGCCCATAAGAACCGTATAGGATGGATAATGTCTTCCAGACAAATAGAAAGGTGTTTGCTCAACATTTTCATAAGGAGCTTGTAGTCAGTATTAAGGAGAGTTATTGGTCTCCAATTATGCAGTGTTTCTCTGTCTCCTTGTTTATAAATTAAAACTACAAGACCCCTATACATGCTGGGTGGTAAAGCATTTGCCAGTAGACTGTCAGAAAAGATAGTAGCTAGTTCTTCTACTAGAAAAGGAACTAACATTTTATATAATTCGTTAGGCAGACCATCAGGGTCTGGTGCCTTCCCCACTGGTGAGTGGGAAATAGAGTCTATGACTTCTAGTGGGGAGAGAGGATTTAACAAAGCTGGAAAGAAATATTCCAGCACTGTTCATAGAGGACAAATATCTAACCACTTCTTATTATGTATCTCTGTGAGATGCGGATCAGCAGAGAACAAGGCCTCCAAATGCTAACCAACTTCTCTTAAAACATCCTTGTTTTGAAAAATCACTTCTCCTGAGAGGGACTTAAGTGTTTTGACATCATTTTGACATCTAGAGGCCTGGCAAAAGACAAAAGGGTTGGTGTGGGCCTGTGTGCCACTTACACCAAACCTTTGCTCTTGCCTCAGAGAGGACATTCGAGCATACTGCAATTTAGTCAGTGTAGCTTTTAAAGTTTGAAATTCATGCATATTAATCTCTAGTCCCTGTAGTATACATTCTTGAAAAATGAGCCATTTCTGTCTGGTAGCAGAATAGTTCTGATTCCTATGTCTACCCAAAAGCCTACTATTTGCAGAAAAAATGTCTGAAATTCCAGTTTTGTATCTTCCCAACACTCTTGCCTAGCATTGTAGAGACAAAGAACCAATTTCCTAGCATTAATAGTAGCCTGGAAGCCCTCCTTAACCTCTGGAATATCCAATAATGCTAAATTGAGCTTCCAATAGGCCGATTCCCTAGATGTACTACTATAGTTAGATATTGTGGCACTTAGTAGAGCATGATCTGAGGTAGCCACTAGTTGCACTGTTGGATTCCTGGTTTGCAGAAAAGGAGATTAAAACCAGTAATCAATCATGGATGATTTTTTACCTTGGAAAAAGGTGTGGGGTGCTGGGGTGAGTGAGAGGGTAAAAATATCCATTAGACCAGACTGGATGAGTAAAAAATTTAAAAATGTAGTATCGCAATATCATTTTATGGTGTTAAAATGTCTGTCTTGAATGGTCCGATTTATATTAAAATCCCCTCCAAATACATTTTTCTTGTAAATAAATATGGGTGTATGAGTTTCAACAGGGAGATCTCAGCGATTTTATTTGAGGAGCATAAATATTTATGAGACAAAAATCTATATTAAATAGTGCTATGTCCAAAAGTTATGCTCGGCCTAGAAAAATGTCCACCATATGTGTGACTATTATATAAGGGGTAATGAAACAAATCCCCAGCCCACAACAAAGATCGTCTCCTCCTGACCAATAACCCAGACCCCAAATCCAAGCATTTGAAGCTGTGTTGAAATCATGAAGCGTGTACAATCTAGTATCCTGTAGGAACACAATGTCATATTTCTGAGTTGAAAACAGCTCAAAGATGGCTAACATTTTAACCTCTGACCTAAAGCTATTAGTGATAAGGTTAGTTATTTTCAACTCATAGCCCAGCTATTTTTTAGTAAAAGCAATGATTCAGTTACCGGTGGGGGGTTTCCTCATGCTTTTCCTTGTACTTACTCTTGGTCCTAAAAAACATTTTTTCCTAGCCTTGCTAGGTAGAATGGCTTGGGAGTCTGGTTCCAAGATAATCTCCATTTGGGAGGAGGCTAAGGAAGCAGCATCTGAGTCTGGGTCATCTCCTCCAGTGTCAGTGTACAAGACCGAGTATCTATTTTTGGACAATGGCATTCCCAGCACTGTTGCTGGTTCAGGGTTTCCAGGTGGTGGAGACCAATGTGTTTCCTCCCCATGGTGGTCTAGAGGAGCTACAGAAACTGGAGATGGGGGGGCATAGTGTCCTTACCATCTTGTATTCTTTGTGAGTGTGAGACATTCTCTGGGCAATTTGTTGTAGGTACAGTAGGATCTACCTCTTGTGGTTTTGGCACCACAAACTCTGACTCTGTGCCTCAAGTGGGGGATTTTCCCTGGGTTCCCTACAAGTCTGTTGTGTAGGCTGCCTTCTTTGGGGTTGAGGGTCAAATGGGAAATGAGTCCTCATATTTTCATGGGCCATTCGAGTTGCTCTGTGAACATAAAAATCCTGGATACCATACTCTGCTTCACCTGTATTATACGCAACCTATGGGCATTCGATAAAATTATGACCCCCTTCATTGTAAAGATTGCACTTCTGTGTGTTTATACAATGCATACTAGAGTGCCCTGTATCATCACAAAAGATACATTGCTGAATATTACAATGAGTACTAAGATGTCTTACTGATCCACATTTAAAATATTTTTTTCTTGTTTGACCCAGGTAAGATATGAACCCCTTATCCCTACCAATATAAAAACACTTTGGTAGGTGTTCCAGCCCACTGCCTGTCTGGAATAGCTTTAATCTTCCACCCCCGTTCCAAAATCCCACTGCATCCAAAATTGGGACTGTAGTATGCTGTACTTCACAATGCTTCTTCAACCTACATACAATGTCTGAAATGTTGATGGCTTCATTTCTAAATAAAACAGTTATCACCAGAAAGGGTTGTTTCATTAGGGGAATCACCTGGAATGGTATCCATAAGGTGTTGGTTTTCACTGTCATATGTTTGACCCAAGATCTCTCCAGTATCTCTGGCATCCGAAAACTACTATCAAACGTATGCTCCTCTGGAGCATGAATCAAGGCATATACTTCAGACGGCGTAAAGTCCAATGATTGTTTCCATATTATATGTCCGACAAAGTATCTATCAGGAATTGGATCCATACCCCCATGATACCTTAATCATATTGCGTTTCTTCATTTGGCTAATTCCACAGGTTTGCAGAATAAACCTGCATAAGATGGGCATTGTGCATTATCAGGCCCATTTGTTTCTTGCTCCCCTGTCATGTTATTTGTTCCTGAGGTCGGTTTGTCTATAGGGACAGTTACCCCTTGTGTAGCATCATAAAAAACATCATATTGAGATAGTCTTGGTGAAAAAAAAATGCTACCTGACACAGGTGCCTGGGATTCCTCCAGCTGAGGCTGCTCCTACTCCTCCTCTTGTTGCATTGGGTGGTCTCCCATCTCCACTATAGGTGTCTCACCCTTTTCATCATGTTGTGTAGCATTATCACAACTTGTAGTAGATTTTGTTTGAACAGCATCCAAGCATCATTTGCCAGTCGGCAACTGATGCCAACCTGCCCCACGTAGTGCTTGCTCCGTGGACCAGTCCGGGCCTCCTGGAACTGTGTGCAACTCTGATTGCTGATGAGCTCCTTCTTCCAGCACTGGGTTTCTGGAGCCAAACAAAAACCTTTTGCCAAATGCAGTAGTGTAGTTTCTGGGCTCTGTTTCCTTTTCTTCTCCTCCTCTATCCATTGTTGCTCTTTTTATAGCTCTTCATCTAAATCCACAAGTTGACTCTGAAGGTAAGCCTCCTGTTCTGCTAAACTCTGAGTAGTTTGTGAAATAGAGATGTTTAAATCCTCATCCGGAAATGCTGAATCATCCGTAGTAGTTGGAAATATTTCCACTCCAGTGTTCTCTGGAGTTTCAACATAAGTAAGGTGATGTGCTGGCCACTTTGCTCATGTACTCCAGCCACCTCAGTTTGTCTGTGTGAGAGGTTCAACAGACCATGTCCTTCTCCTTCCAGCACCAGATCTAAACTGGGTTTCTCCATGCTCAACAGACAGACAGACAGCACCCCCTGCCTACAGAGTAGGGAATTTTTTTATTTATGAAATCATACAAACCAGAACAAAGAAAAATAAACAATATATACAAATTCCAGACCATACCTTACTATACACTTGAAACAAGAAAAATAAGACAAATCAATCAAAGGTCTGGTACATTCCATACAAAGAAATAATTACATTGATAAAAACTCTATTTCCCTTACTTTATACACATTATGTAACAGGGACATCACTATCAATGATCCACAGTAAATACCTCCACAATTTCTTTAACCATTTTTCTTCCATCTGCTATGCTTCCTGAAAATTAATATCCTGTAATTCTTCAATAATTTTCTCAAATAATTCTATGTATATAAACTTGTTCTGTTGGAGAGAGAATAAGCATCTGGAGTTCCAGATGTATCATTTAATCACCATAGAAATGATGCATAAAGTACTTTTCTCCCATTTAGCCCACAAGAGTGTATACTCTCTATACATTAAAATTGGAAAGGAAACTTTTTGAAGAAAGGAAGCCTTAGATTCTTGGTATAAATATTTCCACACATTAGAAATACTGTATTATGAACAGGTAAAATAAAGATGCTTATTAGTTTCCAACTGATTAACACACAACAATCTAGAACATTTTATTTCCTCTACGTTTTTATGTTTCGGGTTGGCCTAAACATTTAACAGTTCATGGCAGTTTAGCCAATGTATATCTTTAAATTTCATAAGAATTCTCTTTTCTGTAAGAAAATTCATCAAAGCAGTTTGACTTTCTGGAGGGCACTTTGGAAAGGGGTCTATTTCCCAAAAGTGAGTCTCTATCAAGTATGTGTATATTTGCTTTTTTTTGTTAGCAGCATACTGCTTAAGAGACTCCACAATCTTAGTTTTACAAAAAGCTCCCTGAGATATCCTGGTGCAGATGTCTGATGCTTAATATGTCTTCATTTGCCCGTCTCCCAATCCTGAAACCATGATGGCACTGTTTGACAAAATAAATCACACTAATATTTATTAGAATACACTAATATGGGTTTCAAATTAGTACGTAAGAACTGACAAAAAAAGAAAAGTACAAGATTTACTGTTTTTTGTCCTCCCATTTTTAATGGCAAATATAGTATGTTCCACTTAATAGGGTTTAGTCTGCTCCCCCAAAAGGATGGGAATAATAGGCTGTACAGTGTCACTTCCCTTGTTTTAGGCTATGGAAATACTGCACTTACATATACTATAAAACACAGCCATAAGGTAAGTTTTAATGAGATAAATGTTCTTCTGATAACTCATTTTCTTGTGGTTCCAGGTATGAACCATCTGATTGCCAATTTCAAGTTTCAAATCCCAGTTCATAACATCCATCTGGACTGCTCCAAACTGTATCCCTAATTGTTTTATATTACCAGTTGCAACTGGAATTCCTCCTGCACTACTCTGAGAATTATTCTGGTGCCCCAATAATTTTCCTATGCTTTTTCGGGTATTTAGTTGAGTTCCAGAGTAAGCCCCATAGTCTGGACATATTGCAATAGCTTTCCTGGCAGATCTCTCATTCTCTGCCAGTAAAACCACATCATCTGCATAGACAAGAGCTCTGTAGGGGACCACTTGTGGCAGTTGTATGGGTTTAATGTCCACCTCTGATTTTAGAAGCCTTAAAAGAGGATTAATACTAAAAACATATAATACAGGACTAATAGGGCGACATTGTCTAACCCTCTTTTGTATGTGCACATAAGGCCCTAAATAACCATTGATGCAGGGCTTAACTGTAGCTGTTGCACATAGTAATTTCAACCATTCTACAAAAACTTTAGGGATGCCATAGTGCAGCAGAGTCTGCCACAAAAAGGCATGATCCCCATTATCAAATGCCTGTTTTTGGTCTAACGAGAAAACATATCCTCCAGGGGTGATATTGTGTTTCTATCAAAAAGTTCCCTCAATTGAATTAATTGTTCAGTAATAGAGTTTCCTGGAACTGTACATGATTGGGCAGGAGTGATTAAATGTTTTGCCACTGCTAATAATCTTATGTTAAGCATCTTTGTAAGATTTTTAACATCATTATTCAAGAGACTTATGGGCCTCCAATTTGTCAAATCCATTCTATCTCCTTTTTTATATAAGAAGATAAGTATCCCAGTTGCCATCTCTAATGGTACGCTACAAGTTTGTAAGATGAAATTATAGACTGTAGTCAATTCAACTAGAATTTCTTGGCCTAGGATTTTATATAATTCTGATGTCAAACCACCTTGACCAGGAGCCTTACCCTTTGTAAGTGATTTTATAGCTTCTTTCACTTCTATAGTAGAAAAGGGTCTAGTTAAAGCATCCATAAGGTCTTGCAGAGCAGTTGGAACTGTTATTTGAGAAAAGAAAGGTACAAAATCAGTACTCCCAGTCTGCTGTTTTTGAAATAAAGAGGTTGCATATTGTGATGCAATATCAACAGTCTGCTGTTTTGTAGACTGTACATTCCCTAGTGCATCATACAAAGCACTAATTACTCTTTTCTTGATGCCTTCTTGATTTTTAAGTAAGGGACATGTACTTTCAAATGGACCCTGTGTGCAGTATCGTTGATGCAGCCTGAGACCTCATGTCTGTTTTACATGGTAATTCAACATCTTTTTTTATATTTGTTATTTGTACAGAAAAATAATGTTTAGTGAATTGGGAGAGCATATACAAGTGTTGCAATTGTTTCCTATCATTTAAGTATATAAGATAATTGTCTCTCTTAGACTGTTTGGTTTGAAGGATAAGTAGAGTCCTAAGCTCAATTTTTGTCTCCATCCACCAACTAATGGGGTCATCATAAAGGTCAAATAGAGGTTTTTTTACAAATTAAAAAATATGTCACGTGTTGTGAGAGAGTAGCTTGTTCCAAAGGCTGGAATTTAATTTCCAGTATCCTGGTCCAATAGGGGCTACTAGCCTACCTAACATAAGGGTTAATGCTTTATGGTCAGAACATTCTACTGGAATTAGCATAGCTTTTTGGATAATAAGTGCCTTAAAACTAAAAATAAAATCAATTCTGGTAGACAAAGTTCCTTTAAAAAAAAGTCTCATCCCATTTACCAGTGTAGTCTAGCAGGTCATCCTTTAAATATGCATCCGAATAGCAGACTTTAATGCCATTATATCCTCAAATATTTTTCCATGATTGTTTGAGTCCCTCTATCAAGTTTGCTCAGCCCACAATTAAAATCCCCACCCCAAAGTGCATTTTGAGCAGAACTGATTTGCTGGAAGACAGCTGTTTGGTCTGCTTTCATTTGGGGGGCATATATATTAATAATCTGAAAGAAACATTTTAAAACCTAAAGTCACGTAGGAGCACCCTGCCTGGTACTATATCAGAAATTTTAACTACTACCAGCTGGATTTTGTGAAAGAGGATCCCCACCCCCGAACACTGATCTAACCCAAGAGACCAGTATGACACTCCAGAAAGCCATTCTGTAGTTGCTTTAGTAATTTCTAAAACAGCATGCAACCTAGTATCCTGTATAAGAAACACACCGGGTGGAAAGGATTGTAGTAGATGAAACACAGTTCCCCTTTTAAGATCATCCTTAATACTATTAACATTGGATGATAAAAATAACAAAGGGGTTGTCATAGGTAGCAGTTACCCCAAGGACAAGCATAATTTCTTCTTTTTCTTTGTTTTCCCCTTCTTGTGTTTATTCCCTGGGGCAATCTCTTGAACCTCAGTGTCTTCTACTCCAGACAGTGCCTCCTGTGGATTTGAATCCACGGAAGAGCCCATAGATTCATTGTCAGATTCCTCAATATCTAAAAATGCTTGGTACCTACAGTATTGGAAATATTGGTGAGCGTAGTTTTGGGAACTTTGGGGATTGGTTGTGACCAGGCCTGTCTCCTTCTGGTGATCATCCCCTTTTCCCTAACCTCTTCTGTCCTGGGGGAGAGGCATAGGGTTAGATGGGATTTATTTTTGTTCTTCTGGTTCTACATGTTCTGTCATTGTGGGAACCTTAATAATGTTTCCTACCACAGGCATGGGGACAATGCCCTCCACGTTAGCCTCTAAATTTAGGCCCACATCCATTGGTGACATAGTTCTTCCACTATCTAGTATGGCTTCTCCTTGTGAAAGGGGGACCACTAGGGGCTGTCCTGTAGTTCTTTTGTTATATTATCTCTGAGCCACTGTGACTAAAAGCTGCTGTTCCTCGCTATCATCATGGTTTTGATTCCCGTGTGCAACTTCTGGGCAAACTACATATGTATGACCTGCATCTCCAGATAAGTTGCACTTGACACTGTTTCTACAATGAGCGCTTGTATGCCCTGTCTCCTGGCATAGACTGCATTTCAGTTGGTCACATACACTGCTGATGTGACCCGCTTGTCCTTACTTATAACAAGTCTTGGGTTGACCATGATAAAAAAGAATTGCTCTATCCCTCCCAAGAAAAAAATTCTTTGGCATGTCTTCCAGCCCTTCGCCATCAGACTGCAAAATAACCCTAAACTTCCAACCACCTGTCCAGATCCCTTCTAAATCAAAGATGGCCTCTGGATGTCCTGTGACAGTGCACCTTTGCCTCAGCCAAAAGAGTAAGTCAGTGACACTTACCCCCTTGTTTCTAAAAAGGACTGTAACAGTTTTGTGAGCAGGTCTAGTAAGGGGAATTACTTCGAAGGGGGACCATAAAGGCACCTTTTTAACCTGATGATACCTCGCCCAAAATTTATCCAGGCCACTCCCTAACTTAAAACGTAAATCAAATATGCTTGCACACGAAACATGAATTAAGGCATACAATTCTGTAACATTAAATTGCATATTTTCTTTTAACAAGGTCTTGCCTACATACACCCTATCTGGAAATATAGGCAAACCGCCTTTGTAAATGAGCCTTACAGCATTATGCCATTTAGAAGGGTATACAGTTTGTTTAAAAAAGAGGCATGAGGTCTAGGGTTCTGTTCATTAGAAGACTGCTGTGGGGCCTCCTCTGCTACAACAGCTCTATTTCTAATGTCCACTGGAATATTTTTAGGAATGTCCAAGGCCTTAGAAAAGTCACTCAGCTTGTCATCCATATTGCCCTGACCACAGTCACTTATCTCCCCATGGTGCACCGTTTCCAGTACTGGATGCTGTGTTAATTCCAGTTCAGGGTGTAACTGTAAAGGGGAGTGCATGTCTCAGCCATCAGCAACTTCATTAACTACTGGTAACATCCCTGAAGGCAAATAAATTTTAGAAACATCCCCCGAAACCCGTAGGCTGCTTTCAGTACTCACTGTGCTGGTCGGGTTGGCTGATAACATTGAGACTCCTGGAACCTTAATGGGAGTGAAGCTGGAGATCCATTTTTGCATTTCAGGTGAACGAACCAAACCAGCAGCCTTTAGGGATTCTCCAGCTGACCATGGCCCAGTGTCCAGCTTTGGTGTATCCGCCCAGCTTAATTTACTGGGGATGCCTTTTTTGATCACTCGCTCTGTTCATTGTTTCTCTGTATGTGCTTTGAAGGAAAAAAACAAAGCAACACTTTGATCTGTTCCAACAGTATAGAATTTAATCCTTAGCTCACCCAGTGCCTTGTTTGTGCTGCTGCCATAGAAACGCTGGGATATTTTTTCACTTCAACAGCCATAGTATCTATTGAAGGCATTGTGCTTTGCAGCTGAATTTTATCAAGATTTTCTTGTTTCTGTTGCAAATATTTTGTTTCTTCTAGAAATAACAACTGTTCCAGAGATTTCTTACTCTCTGTATTACCTTGCATTTTTCCTTGTTCCTCCACTGCAGCTTCAATTTGCAGGTTACTTTCTGCTTGGGAATCCTTTTTTGACAGTACGTCTACCTCATCTATAGTTTCAATGGTAGTAGCATCAAAAAAAATCTGTCTCAAGCAAATCCTGTGCTGAGGAGGAGACAGGCTCCTCAGCCTGCTTCACATCCATTTCAGTGCTTGCCACAATATCTTCTCTCACAGCTTTGTTACTCTCTCCCATTATGTACATCTCCTCCACATTCTCCAGCACTCCGCCCTCCATCTTGGTCCCGCAGACAAGGGGGTCCCCTCTGCTCACAGGAAGCAAGGCCCCACTGCAGGAAGAGTAGGGGGATTTCCTTGGTGTCCTGGCCAAATTTCCCCCATTCACTAAAAAAATATCACCAATAGCTGAATCTGGTTCAATTTCAATTGGTTACCATCTATATCCCCCCTCCTCCCAGTTGCCCCTGAAAAAGGAACTTCTAGTCTCAATGGCCCTACTGGGTCAACAACATTCAATAAAAAATTAATACATAGAGTATATATTACACTAATTGTTTTGTCTACTGGCACCTTCACCCTCCATCACTATCCTCATTAAGGTGTTTTCTTTCTCTAGTGTCTAGTGGCACTCCCCACCCTCTGATCACCATCTCCATGAAGAAGTCTTCTTTCCCTAGTGTCTAATGGCATCCTTCACCCTCCACTCGCTGTCGCCATGAATAAGTTATCTTTCCCTGGGGTCTGGTGGCACCCTCACTCTCTTATTGCAGACCTGTTAAAAAGTTTTCTTTTCTAGGTGTCTAGTGGCACCCCCCCCCAACCTCCAATCACCATCCCCATTGTTGAAAAAGCTGTAATACAGAAAATCATCCCTCAATGTCATTTTTTCTTTACCTGTAAAAAAAAAAGAAAATGATCTGTCACCAATCTGATCCCCCCACTCTGACCTCACATTGAGCACCCACCACCCCCCACACACCCTCACTCACCTGAACAGGTTCCAGGGTGAACATCCACTATCCGATCAAAGACATGTCTTGCTGCTGAAACTGCCAACTTCAATTTGGGAAATTAAGGTAAGTGAATTTCAGTGCATTTCACTGGGGATTTAAACTTTGATTCATAACTTTGTCATATATGTATATGTTGACCCTAGATTTTCAACTTGGCCTTTTTGGGACCCCACTTCATGACCAGTGGTGGTGGAATTTCACTAATGAAGCCCAAAAGGGGATTTCACAGTCACTTGGTGAAATCACTCTTGTTGGCAGGATTTGAATGTTTTCACCATCCTTGTTCATTAGGTAGGGTCATTAGAAGTCTATGTTGAAAATGTGGGGTCTAAATATGTAAAAATGTCAATGTTATGCACCTCCATTGAAATGTTACTACACTCATGCATAACTTTGGTCATTTTAAATATTCTGACCCCAAATTTTCAACATAGCTATTTTTGCATTTACGTGCACTTGCGCAAGGAAAGTCTTGGGACTGATAGCATTTTGGAGATGTGGCAATTTCCAGCCAATTATAGCTGAAACTGCAATGGGTGTGGCAGTGTACACCAATGACCAGGCACTCTGGATATGACAGTAGTTTTTCTTCCTGATGTGGCACGTTCTCTACTTGAATGAAATGAACTGCTCTAATGAGAGAGTGCTTCATTTCTTTCTGCAGCTGTAACTCTGTCCATGTGCAAAGCAGTTCACACTAATGAACATGGCCAAAGTTAGGACTACAGCTTTCGCCTGCTGCCCTTTCACACTCTCTCCCCAATCCTCACTCTTTGAATCCCCAAGGCTTCAACATTAGCCATAGTGTGGCTTTCCTTACTGGCAGCTCCCGCCACCCACTGCACTGTCTCTCCTTTTTCCTCACTCCTCTGCCCCCCTTCAACATTAACCACAGTGTGGCTTTCATTATTGGTGACACCTGCCACCCGCTGCACTCTGTCCCCCTTCCTCGCTCTTTGATGCCCCTGAATTCAACATTAGCCACAGTGCAGCTTTCCTTATTGGCAGCTCCTGCCACCTGCCACACACTCTTTCCTCAGTCCTCGTTCTTTGACCCCCTGTCTTCTTTACTAGGTGCCATGTGGCTTTCCTTATTGGTGACTCTCACTGCCCATCGGCACCATACTTTCTGTTCCCATCCTCACTCCTCTGACCCCCCCAGCTTCTACAATAGCTGCAGTGCAGCAAGTGAACATTTGGCATTGACAAATGCTTGTTTTACACCACTTTAAGAACATGACGGCTGTCATTTTTCAAATACTGGCCAAACTGTGTTTTCACACTTGTGTTGCAGAATGACATTTCGGTGGCATGAAATGACGTTTCGGTAGGGATTTGGACATTTTAAGTACCAAGTTCATAAGGTAGGATAATAAGAAGGTTATGCTGTCAATTTGGTTGCTATTTTGCTACAAATGCAAGTGCATGGCCCACAGGGCCCTGTGCTTCCACAGTAGCATATATGTACTCATCTATGCAGGGATGGGAGTGCACCACAGGCTAATGCGGATTCCATTATACTATCTCAAAAAATTAAGCACATTCATGACAAAAAACAATGTTAATGAACTAATTAGGGTTAAACCAGAAAAAAGTATGGAAATGTGGCATTAGGGTTTCCATCTTTGATACCCTACCCCCTCCCTGTAGGTAGCAACAGGGAAAAATCAATATAGTTTGACCATTCCTGCATCTTTGCAAATCAGGTGTGGGGTGTACTTTGGTGTTGTTAACCCTAACACTTATCACAATCCATCAGTAAATAAGCTGAGATGTGCAGAGTATATGAGTATGGGGTAAGCATTAAGGTAAACAACCCCAAGGTACACCCCACACCTGAGTTGTAAAGATGCAGGAGATGTCAAACCATAATGGTTTTTCCTTTTGCTGCCTGCAGGAGTGGGGTGTTATGACTGGAAACCCTAACATCACATTTCCCTGAGTTAGTCAGTTTAACCCTAACTAGTGCTTTAAAGAAGTTGTTTGCCATGAATATACATACACACATCCATCAATCCATCCATCCATCCATCCATCCATCCATCCATCCATCCATCCATCCATCCATCTATCTATCTATCTATGTATCTATCTATCTATCTATCTATCTATCTATCTATCTATCTATCTATCTATCTATCTATCTGTCTGTCTGTCCATCTGTCTAGCTATTTACACTCATTGCAAAAAGCTATGTTAATGCAGATATTAGGGATGAAGAACATAAAGTGCACAAAGTAAGAATTGAAGAAATAAGGCTTGAGACTTGGATGTCTTGGCAAATTGGTGGCATGGTGCTCCTTGTGGGTGTCAACTCAGTGCCCATCTACCTCACCCAACCCCTTGCATTATGACCCAAGCACAAAGTACAGGACTGAACCCACCTTCCATAGCTTTAGTGCTTGGAATTAGACAAATTTGTCTCTCCTTATGTGGCCCACAGAATTAGTTATAACTTCTTAATGCAGGGCCCTGCACAAAGCAGGAGATTATGTGCATGTTATTTGCACAGGACCTTGTGCAAAGCATGAGATCATGTATACGTCTTTTTCAAAAAACAAACACCTGAACCTAGGTAAGCTTGAACTGTTTAGCCAGATTCTGGTGTTAGTTTTTTGACAATATATCTGGAAGTATGGTTCTGGCAAATGACAGTCCTGGGTGCCCAGTTTAGTGAAAGGAGCCATTCACCTGCATTCTCATGAGAATAGAGATGTACGAAATCCATGAATTTTATTTCACAAAATATTTTGTGGGTGCAACATGCAAAATACCTCCAGTGAAATCGCAAATTGCGCTCATGAAATGTGGAACTTTGTCTATGGGTGGCGGAATTTTGCCACTCTGGGGCAAAATCCTGCCAATTTGTAATTTTCCTGGCAGAATTTCACATTTCATACCCATGAAATTCATTAGTGAAATCCACAGATTTTGCAAAATGTTTCTCACACAGCGAAATTAGCAATTTTGTTTGAATTTCACCGGTGACATTTAATTTCGCTGCATCTCTACATGAGAACAGCAGGACATTCTTGAACTGTGAAGCCACAGCTGGAGTCATGCTGCCAGCTTCAGCTGGAGAAATCAACTGGTGATCCCCTGATCTCTATCTATCTGTCTGCTAGTCGGTCTGTCTGTCTGTCTGTCTGTCTGTCTGTCTGTCTATCTATCTATCTATCTATCTATCTATCTATCTATCTATCTATCTATCTATGTAGCTGCCTGTATGTCTTTCTATCTGTCTGTATCTCTGTCTTTCTGTCTGTCTGTCTCTCTATCTGGTTATCTATAACTGTTCATGTATTGTACTGTCTACCTATCTGTCTGTGTGTCTGTAGGTCTGTCTATCTATCTAGTTATCCTAAGTATGTTAAACAGAATAGGGTGCCCACCATTTATACCGCTACTCACTACCCTCCTCCCCTCTAGGTTCCCTGCTCCCCATACAGTACTATATTAGTGTACTGTGGTGTATTTCAATGGGGTTCTAACTTTTATTCATATATTTGTCATGCTTTTATATTTTTAACACCAAATTTTCAACATATCCTTTTTGGGATGCCACCTCATGAACAAGGGTGGTGCAATTTTCCAAACATGGCCCAAAAGGTGATTTCATGTTTATTGTATGAAAACACCTTTCAGGTGGAATTTGAACATTTTCAACTACTGGATTCATGAGGTGGGGTCATAGGAAGGCTATGTTGAAAATGTGGAGTCAAAATGTTAAAAAACAATAAAGGTATGCACATACATTGAAATGTGTCTATGCTTGCTCATGACACCGGGAATTTTCAATATTTTGTCCAAAATTATCAGCACAGCCATTTTTTCAAACCAGCTCATGATGTGACAGCTATCATTTCTCAAATCCTGGCCAAAGTGCTTTTTCATACCTGTCACATGAAATGCATTGCTGCAGCAATTTGAATATTTTCACCTACCAGGCTCATGAAGAGGGGTCATAAGGAATATGTGTTGGCAATCTGGTGTACAAATATGGTAAAATGACCAAGTTATGAGAAAATGTTGTAAATATTTTAATATTCACTCATAAATTCACTTCACTAATAATATTCACTCATAACTTCACTACATTTCAATATTTTGACTCCAAACTTTCAAGATTGCCATTTTTTCACACATCTCATAAGTAAGTAAGTAAATACAATGTATTTCTTAGGCACCATTTAAATTATCAAGGCATTGTACAATAAAATAAACATACAATATAATCAAACAATAACAATAATACAGGTTAAAAACATTCAGAAAAAGCCTCACAAAGCAAGCAGGTTTTAAGTTCTGATTTATAATTCTGATAAATATGACAAGTGTCATTTCTGGATCTTGAATGAGACGTGTTTTCGTACTTGTGGTGAGAAATGATGTTTTGGCCAGTATATTATACAATCCACATGTCATGTTTATATGGGGGGTTATAAAATGACTATCTTGAAAATTCAGAGGAAACATTTTTAAGAAACATTGTGCATGGCACCAGCTTTGTGAGTGTGTGCTGGTGAGCTGGGTTGGGGGGGCAAACTCAGTGAGCAAGTTGGATTTAGTGAGGGTGGAGGAATGATGTTTTTATGCAACACCCCCCCCAACCAAGGAAGGAAGGAAAGGTACATGGTTGCCTACATGGGCCCAGATACCATATAATGAAAACAACTATTCTCTTGGCATGGGTCCCCGATCTCTGCACCTGTGGTTGCAGAGGGTCATGTGCATTGGCTGAGAGATGGACTCTGCCCTGTGCATCTGTACCTGCAGCCACATGGAAGTGCAGGGCCCAGAAGGACCTGCACTTCTGCAATCCAACAGACAGCCCCATGAATTCTTGACATCAGTTGCTAAACAGAACATCAGGGCCAGCAGGGCCCTGCACTTTCATAGGTGGATGTAGTCTTCCCCTGGCACAGGTCACATGTCTGCATCTGTCCAGAACCTGCATGAATGAGTATAAAATTCACTGGGTCTGAGAGAAAGGAAATTATTTGCAAAACACTGCATTATTACACCAGTTAGGGTTCACATTAATGTAGCAAAAGTAGGGAAATGGGGCATGACATTTTCCAACCCTAACTCCCCACCTCCAAAGCAGCAAAAGGACAACACCTCACAAGTAAACACAGACTGCCATCATCAGGTATGACAAACAACATACAACTGTTTTCTGATGACACAAATGCTGTAGTCCTGATGTGCTAACTTTGCAGATTTATATCTGTGGGCGCATAAGCACAGACCCCTAGCCACACCTGTGCATATATCATATTGTGTGCACAAGTATGTGTGGCTGCAGAAGCACAGACCCCATGGGGGTCCTGCCCCTCTGTAGACAGAAGGCCCTGTGGGATATGCTCCTCTGCACCCAGAGTTACAGTGGCACCATCCAGGATGCAATGCAATAATACTGCAGTATATCGCAAAAAGGCTGCAGTATGCTGCAGGGAACAATGTAATTCAACAGCACTTAAGCCCTTTTCTACTGCAGTGTTTTATGCCATGTAATTTATTACAAGTTACTGTATTGAACTGTGGCTGGCTTGCTGTACTCATGCTCACTCTCTGCGGTACCTTGCTAGAAAGCATGATTCGTTAGTGCATGCTTTTCTGCATGCATCTGTGGAACTGAAAAACTTCTACCCCCTTGAACAATTTCTAGATCTGCTGCTTAAATCATTATACCCACATTGTGACAGTACTTTTGTCTGCATAACTGCAGACCCCCGCTTCTAAAGCCAGAGGTTAGTCCCTATATCTTACACCTGTGACTGAAAAGACACAGGCCCCTCACAGCCTGTGCTTCTGCAAACAGAAGTAATGCTGCAATTGTGGTATCATGGATTTTGTGGCTCCTGTACTTTTGTAGCCAGAGATTGGTGTGTACTGTAGGTTTTACACCTGTGGCTATAGAAGTGCAGGTCCATCAAGTGTATCTATATCTTACAGTGTGAATGAGTACCTGAGCCTACAGAATTGCTGTCCCCCTAGGGGTATGCACTCCTTCAGAATAAAAAAATATTGTAATTTATATACCGTGGTTTTGTATCTGAGGTCACAGGGGTCTGTGCTTCTGCCAATAGAAGCAGTGGTGTAATTTGAATATTGTGGATTTGTGCCTTCATTGACAAGTGAGTGTGTATGTCTTGTGGTGTGCATGCCATAGATATGAATAACAAAATTAGAACATTAGTGCTATGGCACTTATGTCATCTGGAAACAGTTGTATGTTGCTAGTCTTACCTGATGATGGCTGTCTGTGGTTGCTTGTGTGGTGTTATCTTTTTGCTGATCTGGGGGGATGGGAAGTTAGGCTTGGAAACCATAATACCACATTTCCATATTTTTGTTGTCTTACGCTGAATTCTAATTGGTGCATTAATGCATTTTTTTTGTACAGAACATATTGGGATGCGGTAGCACCTCATAGTTAGGGTTGAGTAGGGAGTTTAATAGCTTTGCATTGTAATAGCGTTGCCCCCGTTCAATGGAACTGCATGAAATTTTTCAATCATGGTCGGGGGGGGCAAGGCCTCTTGATCTGGTAAGCTTTGTTCCAGTCAGATGTTTCAATTCTAATATCTGGATGGTGCAAAAAAAGGAAAAATAAGGAGTTTTTGCAGTGTTTTCCCTCCAATCTATAACCCAGTAAATTTGGAATGTTGTTCTGCAATTTTCAAGGCAGAACAAACTTCCCCCTCCCCCGTGGAACAAAGGGGCAGCATTTCAGAGAGGTCGCGAGGGCTAATCAGGTTCGAGCCCTCCCCAGAGCCGCCGGACCCCCCCCCGTGGAACAAAGGGACAGCGTTTCAGGTAGCGATCCCGTGCTCAGAGAGAGGTCGCGAGGGCTAATCAGGTTCGAGCCCTCCCAGAGCCACCAGACCCCCCACGGAACAAAGGGACAGCATTTCAGAGAGGTCACAAGGGCTAATCAGGTTCAAGCCCTCCCCAGAGCTGCCAGACCCCCCCATGGAACAAAGGGGCAGCGTTTCAGAGAGGTTGCGAGGGCTAATCAGGTTCGAGCCCTTCCCAGAGCCGCCGGACCCCCCCCTCCACGGAACAAAGGGGCAGCATTTCAGGTAGCGATCCCGCGCTCAGAGGCAAGACAGAGTGCAATGCCAGAGATTTTTGAACTTGGCGCCATTTACTGGACTGACTAAATCGCACTTTAAGGGGATATACAGTGTTTCTTGTAATTGTATACTAAGGGGATAGCTGCTCTGTATTTGTAAGTTAAGGGAGTTTGTGTCTCTTCACAATGTGTGGGCTCAAGGGGACTTAATTTTGGACTCATTTGTAATACTATACTTAAATGGAAGCACAGGTCTTTCTGAGTTTTACAAACGCTGCATGTTTTCTACACCGTTAATCCAGTTCTTCCATTCGGTAGCTCTCCCTACTGCTGCAAATTCCGCCAATTAAGCAATAAGCTGGACTAGCTACGTACCTGTGGTTGGCCCCTCCTACACCAGACATATACTTATACCTGTTTTTTCTTTTTTATTTCTTCAGAGAGGTCGCGAGGGCTAATCAGGTTTGAGTCCTCCCCAGAGCCGCCAGACCCCCCTCCGCGGAACAAAGGGGCAGCGTTTCAGGTAGCGATCCTGCACTCAGAGGCAAGACAGAGTGCAACACCAGAGATTTTTGAAGGCCCCACCTGCGCTACGAGCAGGCTCCCCACCGCCCCACCACCACCCTTGGTAGGCTCCTCCTTTTATAGGGTGGACCTCGTGCGTGTTTTAACCAATCAGCCCACTTTCCCATTAGCCCCTTATAATATCCAACCACTAGCGGCCACCCTAGAACAGCTCTCACTTCCAGTACTAAAATGAAGCATCTCCCATTACCATTTATATTGCTATTCCTAACCTTATCTTGCCTTCCACCCTCTTCCCACCCTACCTACCTACCTAACGACTTGCCACCCCTCCCAGTTTTCACACAGTCACCCCCCCACTTCTCCTCTGTCCTCACGGACCTCACTCAGCACCACTGGCATAACTGGTCCCTGGGGGCCTCCATTCTCCCTCCCTCTTTCCATGCAGACCTACCGGCCTTATACATGCCCTTCTACTTAGACCCTAGACCTAACTCCCAATCTCTTAATCATCCCCTTCCACGCCGGTCCTCCCCAAAGCTTATGCATCTTGCTAGGCTCTTCCTGGCACTCCTCCTCCTTATAGCCGGGGACGTAGAACGCAACCCTGGTCCTCCTTCCCCTGTGGCTGGGCGATCTCCTGCACTGGACACGCACCTCCCTAGAGGTTTCAAAATCATCCACCTAAACATCTGCAGCCTCCTGAACAAATCAGCTGCCCTAAAAACCACTGTCCTATCTCTTTGCCCTGATATCGTAATCGTCACTGAGTCATGGCTGAAACCCCATCACCTCAACGTGGAATTTTCAATACCGGGGTTCTCCCTAATTCGCCAAGACAGACAGGGTACTAAGAAGGGTGGCGGCACTGCCATGTACATCTCCTCCAAGCACCAGTTCTCTATTATCACCCCCACTGGACCCTATAATTCTATAGACTCCCTACTAATCAAAATCCCCCTTCCACTCTATCCCTATATATACAGCTGGGTCTTACTGCCCGCCAGACACACAGCTGGGTAGCATTTTTGACCACCTAGGGAACCTGAGGTCCCTGACGGCTGGCAGTGAACTCCACATCCTAGGTGATTTCAACCAGGACTGGCTAGGCAGTGTAGCCACCAAAACACGTTCCCATATTAAGGCTTTAAACCTGGCCCAGCAAATAGTGGAACCTACTCGCCTAAATCATAAATCAAAAAAGCATACACTACTGGATTGGGCCCTCATGACCCACCCTCATCAGATAGTAAAAGCTGGCCTTCTACCAGACTCCCTTAGTGATCACCATATGATTTATATGGTACTCAACATTTTCCAACCCAAGCCTCCTCCCCCTCCCTCGCACTCTTTTTAGCAGAGCTTACAAATCCCTCAATTTAACCGCTCTCCTAAATGACCTCTCCTGCATTGACTGGTCTGTCATCACCAGGGTCACCTCCATGGATGAGGCCCTAAAATTTTCTCTACAAACTTCCTTGCTATCTGGGATTTGCACGCTCCTCTCAGAAGAACCAGAGTAATAGGAGCACACATGCCCTGGGTAACAGCAAACCTCTTGGAACATCTGTGAGCCTATGACCGAGCCTGGAAATCTTTCAAGGCTACAGGAGCTCAAACGGCCCTTCAGCACTACCGATCACTAAGAAATGCTTGCACTAGACTCATACATCAGGCCAAATAAAATTTCTTTAAGTCTGCTTTCAACAATAACTTCTCTTACCCTTCACATTTCTGGAAATCTGTAAAATCCTTTCTTACTCCCCAGGCTCAACCCCTGTCTCCCACCCTCAACATAGGTGGGAGCATCATCATGGATCCTTGCATGGTTGCCACTGAGTTTAATTCTCATTTCTCCACCACAGCATCCTCGCTACTTGCCTCCCATCCCCATCCCCATCCCCGCCCTCTACCCCCGGCCGTATACTCTCCAGCCTCTTTCTCACACGCCCAGTCACACCCGACCAGGTACTAAAATTCTGCAGTCCTCCAACCCTTCCAAGGTAAATGCCCATCAGACCTCGACTCCAAAAATGCTTCCTGCTCTCCACTTTGACCATAGCCTACCCTCCTTACCTCCCTCTATAACCTGTCTTTAGACTCGGGTCTGTCCCTACTTCTTGGAAAGAAGCCACAGTCATTCCCTTGCCAAAGGAGGTGACCTTTCCTCCCCATCCAAATACCGTCCCATATCTCTGCTCCCATTCTAGCCAAAATTCAAGGCGCCTTGTACTATCCAGCTCCACTCTATCTTGATGTATCTTTCTTCACCCTTTCCAGGCGGGTTCAGGAAAATCACTCCACCACCACCTCGCTTCTTGGCCTTACTAACACCATTCTTACAGGTATGGACAAAGGGGAAATCACTGCTGCTATCTTTATCGACCTGGCCAAAGCCTTCGACACGGTCTCGCATCCCCTGCTGCTGGCTAAACTTGATCAAGCGGGACTGTCTGCATCAGCAACTAACTAGTTCCATTCCTACCTGGCAGGTAGGACCCAATCAGTCCGGGTTGGCTTGGCTATTTCCTTGTCTTTCCCAGTCACCTGTGGAGTCTCCCAAGGGTCCGTTCTAGGCCCTCTGCTGTTCTCTATCTTTCTCAACGACTTGCCTGATGCATGCCCACATACAGCCATCCACATGTACGCTGACAACACGGTACTGTTCGCCTCTGGCCCTTCCCCGGAGGCGGTTACATCCCATCTGCAGAAGGACTTCAACTCCGTCCAATGTTGGTTCCATGCAAATCAGTTATTTTTAAACTCAAATAAAACTGTCTCCCTCACCTTCGGTACTCGGGGTAAACTTACCCGCCTTCCTGCCCCCCCGTGATTTACACTCTGGATGGCTCCTCACTGATGGCCTGCACTTGCTATAGATATCTTGGTGTCTGGTTATATCAATACCTTGACTTTTCTGTGCACATAGATGCTCTCCACAAAAAACTGCATCCCATGCTGGGTGCCCTTTACCGCAACAAAAATTGCATCCCTCTTCCAACACGACTAGCAATAGTTAAAAAAATGGTCCTTCCAATATTGGATTATGGTGATGTAGTCTATGGTGCGGCCCCACAAACTTCCTTATCCAGGCTCGACCCCCTCTTCAACTCCTTCTGCAGGTTCGCTTTGGACCGGCCTCCCAACACTCATCACTGTGTCCTCTACCAGTCCGCGGATCTCCCCTCTCTCCACAACTGGCGTCTGCTACACTGTGCTAGAACTGCAGCCAAGTTCTGGACTCAGTCTCTCCCCTCCTACCTGTTGTCCTCTAACAGCCTCCCCCACCTGCTTCTGTCTCAGATCGTGACTCTCAGCTCCTCCAAATCCCGCACAGATTCACCCGGTCTGGCCAAGCCGCCTTCAGCTTCAGGTTGCCCAAAGTATGGAACTCCCTTACCTCAGACCTTAGACGTGCCACCAGCACCCCGCTCCGGAATGCCCTTCTGAATACTCACTTCGCTACGTCCTGCTCCTGCCTTCCTGCTCCTCCCCCTAGTTCCAGCTTTTAATCTTCGGCCTGGGTTTACCTTTTGTTCTGGGTAATATTGTTTGCTGAATTCTTACCTGTATATTGTAAGTAATGACTGCTTTCACCAATCTGTCTTGTACCACGCTTACTTTATGTTGCTTTTGTGTTCGTACACCTTATTCATTTGTATCAATGTTGCTTTTGTTCACCTTATCATTTGAACCCCCCGCGCATCTGGAATCAAGTGGTACTCTGCTCAGTATGCCTTCCTGGTAAAACTCTTAAATAAATAAATAAATAAGTAAACGATTCCTTCCATTGGTTTAGTGAAACAAATAGTAATTGGTTTCAGATTTACAAAGGATTTGAAATTTTGGTTCTGAGCATACTCAGTAGGGTGCTATAGATAGATGTTTGATACAAAAGAATTTCACGAATATTCTGTCATGATCAAAAATTATTCTTTCGCGATGAAAAAAATATTTCATATGACAGTCATCTTCTTTCTGTTTTTCTTTTCAATAAAAAAATTGAATATACATAAAAGAAGTTGGCTCATGAAAGAACAGTGGTAAAAAAAAAAAAACAATGTCCACAATCTTCTTTTTCGAACCAAGATTCTTCTTTAGTGAGTTCTTTCATGACTCATGAAAGAAGAGGGGGGACTTCATGTTTTTTTACAGTTCTTTCATGAGGTTCTAGTTGTCTGTCTGTCTTATTTCTATCTATCTATCTATCTATCTATCTATCTATCTATCTATCTATCTATCTATCTTTTCAACTTTAATTCAAGTAAACCGTGGGTTCCCACCCCAGTACCACTTCTTTCTTTCCCCTCCTCTCCAGATTGCCCCCTTTCCCCTGTTTAATTCATTTATATTGTAAGCTGACTGGAATGCCTACTCCCAGTACTGTTTGTCTTGTCCCCACCTCCTTTCCACATCCCCCCCTTATATTACATATGTGGTGGCACCAGGGTGTCCATGCCTGTTGCTGTGGAACACCATACTGACACTGGGGTGCCCAATCCCCAATGCTGGCATCTGTCCCCCTACAGTAAAGAAAACCATCCCTCATTGATCTTTAATTTAACCCTGAAAAAAAGAAAATGGTCCATCAGTGACCAGCCCCACCCAGCCTCATACTCCTCCCACCCCATCTCCTAATCAGCACCCACTATCCCACCCCCATGGATGCCCTCACATCTTCATTAACCTGATCATGTGCCATAATATCTTCACCTGTGTTCTCAGTATGAGAACAGTGGGACTTTCTTGAAATGTAAAGTCACAGGTAGAGTTGTACTGCTGACTTCAATTACAGCAGTGACCTGCTGATCCCCTGATCTGTCTCTGTGCCACTCACTCACTCACTCACTCACTCACTCACTCACTCACTCACTCACTCTGTCCATCCATCTGTCTGTCTGTCTGTCTGTCTGTCTGTCTGTCTATCTATCTATTTATCTATCTATCTATCTATCTATCTATCTATCTATCTATCTATCTAGTCTTTGTGTCTGTTTGTCTGTCTGTCTATCTAGTCTTTGTGTCTGTCTGTCTGTCTATCTATCTATCAATCTATAATTTTGTTTAGAGGACAGGGGTGCCCACCCTTGGTATCGCTTCTTTCTACCTTCTCCAGATTGCCCACCCCCACTCTCAATTTTTTTTTTTCATCTAGTACGTGGACTGGTGTGCCCACCCTTGGCACTACTTCTCTTGTCCCCTCACCTAGAGTAAGCCCCCACCCAAAGAAATAGGTGGTGACACCTGGGTGTCAACCCTTGGTGCCACCAATGAGCATACCAATATTATGGTGCTCAATCCCATGTGTCGGCTTCTGTCACCATGCAAAAAAGAAAACTCACTCTCATTGATCTTTCTTTTTTAATCTGTCAAAAAAGAAAACAGTCCCTTGTGTATATGGCCCCCCACATCCTCCATCCCTTAAACATAGGTGCCAGCATCAAAGTGTCAACTCCCTGTCCCAGTGAGTATCATCCCAAAACTGGGGTGCCCCATCTCCAGTAGAGGTAAGAAGGTCAGGCATTTTTCACCCAGAGCCAAGGCAGGGGTCTGGCTTGACTCTATGAACCAAACCATGATCTGAACCCTAGCTCTTGCAGGCTGTTCACTACTTAGGAGCTGAACATTTCAGACACTTTACATGAACTGCTCAGACTGACAAAAATGCTTACTTTGAACATATTCAGCTTGGCTTGACCTTGGCCCACACCTCCTTAACCATCCAGTGAGCACCCACCACCCCACACACCCTCACTCATCTGAACATATCCCACAACATACATCCACTCTGTGATGGAAGACATGTCTTTCTGCTGGAACCAGTGACTGCTGTATGAGATCATAAGGTAAGTGCAGTTTATTATATTTCAATGGGGTTTGAACTTTTATTCATAATGATGCCATTTTTTAATATTTTTACACAACATTTTAAGCATGTCCTTTTTGGGATACCAACTCATGACCAATGGTGGTGGAATTATGCAAATCTGGCCCAAAAGGCAACTTTATGATTATTTTTCAAAATCACATTTCTAGTGGGATTTGAAAAAAAATCACCACCTTTGCTCACGAAGTGGGTCATAATAAGGCAATTTTTTTAAATTTAGGGTCTAAATATGTGACAATGACAAAGTTATGAATGCACATTGAAATTTTTCTGTGCTCACTCATAATTTGGTAATTTCCATATATTCAACCCAAATTGTCAATATAGCAATTTTTCCCACCACATCATGAACATGACAGCAGTCATTTTTTAAATCCTGGCCAAAATGTGTTTTCATACCTGGGTTGCAGAATGACATTTTAGATGAGATTTGAGCATTTTCACCTATTGGGTTCATGATGTGGGTTCCTAACATGGCTATGTTGAAAATCTGGAGTCAAAGTGGTAAAAACAATACAGTTATGAAGGTATGTTGACATTGTTTAATGCACATTCATTACTTTGGTAGTTTTTGACATCTGTTACTGCACAGAAGTACAGAGTCACCAGGGCCCTGCACTTCTGTAGGTATACTGAGCCTTCCCTTGGCATGGGGCCCAAATGGTTCTTCATCTTTGCATCTGTTTATGCAGATCCCAAAGGGACCTATGTAAATTAGGATATAATTCCACTATTTTAAAAAAGGCAGGAAATTCTTTGCCGAAAACTTGGCAAATCAGTGGTGGGTTTTCCTTGAGGTTGTCAACCCTAATGCCCACCCCCTCCCCTGAGCAAACAAGGTCAGATGTGATATGTTTTCCTCATGCAGGACCCACAAAGCCCTGCATTAGGAAAGGCAAAATAAATTTTGCTGGCATCATGTGGTGAGACATACTTCTGAAGAGAGTATCAGTATGAGGCACTGGCATGGAGCTGTGCATTGTTCTTTAGACAGGAGGCTATGGACTAAGCGGAGAGGTAAGCATTAGGGTTTATAATCCCAATGAAGACCCCACAAACGATTTGCCAGGACTCATGAAACCCAAATCTCTAATGTGTTTCCCTCTTGCTGCTTGGGGTGGGGATGGGGAGGTAAGGTTGGAAACCCTAATGCCACATTTCCCTACTTTTGTTGCATTAAGTTGACCCCCAACTGGTGCATTAATGCAATTTTTGCAAAGTATCTCTCCCTATCTCACATCTTTTTTCTGTATATTATAGGGGTGCAGTAGCACCCCTTTGGTTAGGGTTGAGTAGGGTGCTCAATGTTAAATGCTTAATTTTGCAGTTTAATAACTTTGGCTAGGTTTGTCAGAATAAACCCAAAATTTGTGTTTTCCGTGAGATCTGGAAACCCCTTATATAGTAAAGTTCCCATTGTTTCCTTAACATGTTTTTTTTTATTTTGTTTTGTTTTTTGCTGTCATATATAGGCTACATGGTACTTAATTTCTGTACAAGAGTTTCAGGGCACATGTGGCCTGTGCTGAGGTACTGTCTTTCAAAGATTTGGTGAAAAAAGTAGTTAAACGCTTCCTGAGTTATAAGGATTTAGAAAATAGGCTCCAATGGAAAACCAGACATTTCTGGTTCATGAGAGTTTTTTTTTTATTCACAAATTTGATGTGTCATGAATCAAATATGGGTCTCAAGAACCACTTTTTGTCTTGATTCATGATGGACACCATATTGTTTCTCTGGTTCTATTGTGACAGAAATGGAAAACACTTGTAAAAGGATAGTTTAACAAAACAAAAATATCCCTGATGTACAATGTTTTCCTAAATCAAGATTTCATAGTCTATTTATGAGAAAATTTGGCAAAATGTTATATTTTACACATTCACAATCTCTCCTAAGTGATTTCTGGTATAAACCACATTTTTCTGGTTCATACTAAAATATTTCTGGCTCACGAACCAGAAAAAGTGGTTCAAACTTACAAACAGTAAAAGTACATACAAATTATGAATAAAAAAAAAACACCTGAACCTGGCAAAATGGGATCCATTTAGTTAGAGACTGGTGTTTGTTTTTTGTTAAAGTTGCCAGAAATACTTTTTCTAGGCACCTAAAATCCAGGGTGCCCTGCTTAGTGAGAGGAACCCTAAACCCATGTTCTCTGTATGAGAACAGTGGGACTTTCTTGACTTCTTCAGCCACAGCTGGAACTCATGCTGTGGGCTATAGTGAGAGCAGTGAGCCACCATTTCCCTTGTGTCTAGTGGCACTCCTCCCATTGACATCCATTTATGTTTGTAATGTTGCCTTGGTGTCTAGTGGCACCCCACCATCTGATCCCCATCACTACATTTCTTTACTGTTTCCCAGATGTCCAGTGGCACCCCACCCTCTGACCTTGCTGTCCTCCTTATGTATTTGTCTTTCCCTGGTGTCTAGTGGCACCCCATCCTCCAGTTACCATCCCCATAATTCATTTGGCTTTCCCTGGTATCTAATGAACCTCCCCCACCCTCTGATCAGTGTCCCCATAATATTTCTTTTTCTTTCCTTGTTGTTTAGTGCCATTTTTGTACACCACCTCATGAACATTGCAGCAGCCATTTTCCAAATCCTGGCCAAAATGTGTTACTGAACCTGTAGCACGGAATAATGTTTCAATGCCAGAGAATGACGTTTCAGCAGGAATTTGAAAATTCACAGTAGGGGGTTTGTGAGGTGGGGTGATAACAAGGTTATGCTGACAATGTGGTATCTGTTTTGGCAGAAATTAAAGTGTAGGGCCCAGAGGTCCTTCCACTCCCACAAACAAATGAGGATATAATTATACTAAAAGTAGGGAAATGTGACATTAAGGTTTTCAACCCTAATGCCACACCCCCATCCCACAAGCAGCAAAAGGAAAAGCATTAGTGTTTTGGGTCTCAGGAGTCTTGGTGAATCAGTGGTGTGGTCTTTCTTGGGGGTTGTCAACCCTAATGCTCACAACTCCCCACCAGCCCCTAGTCTCCAACCCAAAGCACAAGTTACAGCTCCAAGCCACTGCCTCATAGTGATATAGTCTTCAAAGGTAAAGAAGCATGTCTCACCACAGACTGCCAACACAGTTTGTTGTACCTTTCTTCACATAGGGCTTTGTGGGCACTGTGTGATGAAAGGATATCATGGGTGACATTGTTTGCTCACAGAATGCAGTGGACATTAGGGTTGACAAGACTCCACCACTGATTTGCCAAGACACTGGAGACCCCAAACCCTATTTTTTTTTTCTGTTTGCTGTTTGGCAGTAGGGGTGGGGCATTAGGGTTGGAAACCCAAATGCCACATTTCTTTACTTTTGTGGTGTTAAGTTACCTTTACTTGTGCATTAAGGCAGTTTCTTTGCAAATAATAATATATATATATATATATATATATATATATATATATATATACACATATATACATGTATATATGCACATACATACACACACACACACACATAGTACAGCTACAGATATAATTTTAACTAGTGTTAGTGTTTTACAATTTTAGTGAATGATGTCCTACTTGCATTATCGATAGGACTGATCAGCTGGCCTGCTGGATAAAATGTTGACTTTCTCCATTGACCTAGTGGTTTGCAATACATACAGTGATAGAGATTCTGTGATGGAGGAGAATTTCAGTTATTTATTTGATTTGTTTAATGTTCTTTTATCACAAACTGTGTGATAAATTTTAGATGTATCCTGGGGATATGGGGAGAATTACAATCTATCTGTAAGCCAATTTCCTGTTAGAGCAGAAGTACAATTCTTTGTTATAAGCCTAAAACCAAACATGAAATAAATAACAAGCATTTGTCAATGCCAAATGTTTGCTTGCTGACATTAGCATTGGATGTGCAGGAGTTAGATAGATGCAGAATAGGAATGGCAGTGAAGTATTGAACTCATGCCAACCCCACCTCCACCCTGCAGAGATGGACAGGCATTGGGGTGTGCCTTAGGGTCATCATCTATAACACTCATGCATTTCACCTCACCTTATTCTGTAGACACTGACAAGTGTGGAGGTCTGTCCAGGGTGAGATGTTATGGTTAGAAACCCTAATGCCCCAGGCATGTATTGGTATTTGGACTACAAATTTTCAATGTGGCTTTTTTGTGACCGCACCTCATGAAAGCATTTGGGACCTCTGCTCATGAACAGTGGCACTGTGATTTTGTTAATGTGTCCCAAACATTGATTTCCCACAGTGACCATGCCATTCTGTACCAGATGTGTGAAAACACAGATCGGGCAGGATGTGAAGAATGACTGCTGCACCATTCATAGGGAGGTGTGAGGAGATGGCAATGTTGGAAATCTGGAGTGAAAATATTAAAAATGCTCAAACTTCTGAGTGTACATAGAAACTGCACAAAGCATGCTCATAACACAGTCATTTAGTGGAATTATTTCACCAAATTTTCAACATAGGCATTTTGTGACCTGTGTTCATGACCACTGTCACCATGATTTCCTTAGTCTGTCCCACACATTGATTTCCCACAGCATCCGCACCATTGTATGCCAGATGTGCAAAAACACATTTCATTCAGGATGTGAAAAATGATAGCTGTACTGTTCATAAGGTGGTGTGAAAATGGACAATGCTGAAAATTTTTAGTGGAAATATTACACATTTGTAAAGTTAACAGTGTGCATGGAAACTGTGCAATGCACTCTCGTAACATAGTAATTTTGTGGACCTTTGTCACCAGATTTTCAACATAGGCATTTTAGGACCTCTGCTCATGAACAGTGTCACTGTGATTTTCTTAATCTGTCCCAAACACTGATTTACAACAGTGACCACACTATTTTGCACTGGAAGCGTGAAAACACATATCTGGCAAGATGTGAAAAATGACTCCTGTTCTGTTCATCAGGAGGTGTGAAAAAATGCCAGTGTTGAAAATCTGGAATGAAAATATTACAAATTCACGAAGTTAAGAGTGTGCGTGAAAACTGCACAATGCGTGCTCATAACACAGTCATTTTCTGGAACTTTTTCACCAAATTTGCAACATAGGCTTTTTGATAGCCCACCTCATGAACAGTGACACTGTTGTTTCGTTAATCGGTCCTGAAAGGTGATTCTTCACTGTGACTGAAAAATCACCTTTTGGGACTGAGGAATCACATAACAGTCACTGATTTCATGAGATGGGGTCCCAAGAATCTCATGTTGAAAATTTGGTACAAAAATTCAGAAAAATGGCTGAGATATCCACATAAGTTGAAAAAAACATTTATGCCATTATATAGCTTACTGGCATTTCTTTAGTTCGTGGTCAGCTTTGAAGAGTGCAGACATGATCCCGATCCACCGAAGATCATTGCACAGGACTCTGGAGGTAAGTATGGGGTGGGGTGCACATAGAGTGGGTGCAGGTTGGGGAAGGGGCACTGGACTTAATGAGGGAAGGTTTTTCTTGTATAGGAAAGTGAGAAACAAAACAATGCAGGAAGGTTTCCTGTTCTTGTAGGTACTTTGGCATGCTGGGGTGGGCTCCCAGTGTGCCACCTGAGTGTTAAATGAGGGAGGGGCTTTAGCCAATGGGGATTTTGCACCCCTGTTGGCAAAGTGTTGGGGCAGGTGCATGAGCCAAGGGGGATTAAGCACCCCCTTGGTACACAACAGATGGGGGGCATCATGCTGATGGGGATTGAGCTACCCTGTCAGCATATGAACTGGGGAGGGGGCATGCTGACAGGAGGATTGACACCCCATTGGTTTTAATGGGGACTGTGGGATGCAGCAACTGTCCATCAGCTTCCGTGGGGACTGTGAGAGGCCAAGAGAGAAGCTGCTGCCATGTTTGTTTGAAATAGAACACCAGAGAATGCAGCTGTAATTCACTACTGAAATCAGGGACCATCCCACAAAAACAGCTGATTGGTAATTATGGGGCACTCCCTGATTATAGCAGTGAGTTTCTTTCAAGTTGGTGGCAAGGTACACTACTGCAGTCATGCACAGTGTGATTCTTTATTGGTGCCACACATACCAGCCCCAAAATGGGCTGCTGGTATTGGCAGCAACACTGCCACACCTCCACAACTCCCTACTGCAGTAAGCTGTCCCAATATGTTTCTTGCATATATGTACAAGTAAACATAAAACTGATGTACTTCACTAGTAAATTACAGAAACTCAGAACTCTCCAAATCCCAATCCTTGCTGGATGCCCCTTTGAAAATCTTCAGTTTTTTTAAATACCAAAGCCCATGGCTGGATCACCAGCACTGTATAGTGATCACATCTAGATGGAGAGGAGAGCAACCAAAATTTAGGAATTATGTATCAAAATCACATCTAAAAGCTGTTGCAGCCTCAAAACCACATGCCTAATACAGTTGTAACCATCATGTTGTCCCAATATTTCTGGAAGTTTTGAGACATTTCTAAACAGATTGTCTCTGGTGACCTTACAGTGGTACTGCAGGTAGGCAGGAAATTTCTCAAAATATCAATGACATTTCTGGAAATATCAGGATGTGTCAATTGCTGCATCTGTACTAATGGATACTATCTTCCCAGCCCTTGAATATTATTTTATTTATTTTATTTGAGTTTTGGTAGCTGGGTAAGTCCACTGAGACAATTACAGTCCCTTTTTCAGGGTCGACCCGGGGTTGAGAGTCAACCACAAAGGTATAAGAATACAGTTATCATGTTACAGGGATGTCTTTAGGCAGAGTACATGTCAATAAAAATGCTATAAGTACACAATCAATTGACAACAGATTTGACAAGCTATACATGAAGCTGAGAGCCCTATGGGCTATATACAGAGCAGTTATAGTACAGACATTCATAGTAAACATACTAGTAATACACATGGAAGTGGCTGGGACCAGAGAATCCCACACTCACTAGTTTCTTATCATGCTAGGTGCAAGAGTTGGCACCCTTTAGCCAAAGCAGGAGCAGGTAGTAGAGGACAGAAAGGCAGACAGATGGGACTGAAATTGTGAGAGGGAGGAACAGGAGAGAATGGAGGGAGGGAGGGAGTTCCAGTCAGCTACAGCAGCATATGAGAAGGAGCATCTAGATACAGCAAGACGTATTTTGGGGATACTGAGAAGAGGGAGAGAGGTAGAGCGAAGGGTGTGTGGAGCTGATTTGAGGCATATAAGTTCCTTGAGGCACAGGGGTGTATTTGTGGATGAGGTAGAACATGAGGTTCAAAGTGGAGGATCTCAGTTTTTCCCCATAAGAGGGCCACCCCCAGTGAGACAAGAACATCACAATGGTGAGAACGGGTCATTGCCCCCACGGCAAAGCAATCAATTCTGTGGTATGCTGAGAGAGGAGGGACATGGAGGAGGAGGAATTAATGAAGAGGAGGAGGGGTACAGCAGAGGATAGTAGGAGAAGGAGGGATGCAGTAGCAATTTTTGACAAGAGGCAAGTGTGAGGTAGGGGTGCACGTGATATAGGAATCCAATTTTCTGATTGAGATTTTTGATAGTGTTAGAGACATGGGAGTTGAATGATAGTGCAGAATCCAAGGTCACACCCAGGTATTTGAAGGAGTGCACTACCTCTAACTGGTCACCCTTGTTAGTGGAAATGCTAAGGGTAGGTAGATTAGGCTTTTTTTCAGGCTGATGGGAGAAGACCATGCATTTTGTCTTCTTTGAGTTGAGAACAAGATGATTACATTGGAACCAGGCTTCCAGGGAGATGAAGTCTGAGGCAAAGTTCCAATTGATTTGGTTAATATCTGGTGAGGAGCAGTAGATGATGGCATCATCTGCATACAGGTGGACAATGGCACCCCCTCAGAAGTTGGGAAGTTCATTGATAAATAACGAAAATAACATGGGGCCCAATATTGAGCCTTGCGTGACTCCATAGGAAACTGTTTTTTGTCCAGACAGGGAGCCATCCCATTTAACTTTTTGGGAATGATCAGACAGATAACTCTTCATCCAATGAAGTGCATTGTAGTCCAGGCCAAGTAGATGCAGTTGTCTAAGTAGTAGCCCATGATTCACGAGGTCAAATACTTTTGTGAGATCTATGAATATGGCTCCAGTGGCCTGGCCCTTATCCACTGAGTGGAAGATGTCAGATGTTACTTATATGAGTGCAGTGAGGGTACTGTGTTTTTTTCAAAAGCCATGCTGGCAGGGTGATAGTAGCCTGTGGGAGTCAAGGTAGTCTTGGAGATGATTTTAAACTATGTGCTCTTGGATCTTTGCCAGGTGAGAAAGTAGTGATATAGGGCAAAATTTGTATATGATTGAGTTAGGTCCTCCTTTGCGGGACTGGTACTACTACTGCCACCTTCCATTTGTCTGACACTATGTTAGAGAAGAAGGACCATTTAAATAATTTACGGATGGGGTGAGCTAAGGCAGAGGTACCCAGCTTAAGAAATTTAGGTTCTAGTGAGTCGAATCTGGGAAAGCCCTCTGGTTTTAGGTTAGATAGAAGTTGCTGCACCTCTTTGAGTGTGGCTAGTTTCAGATGGAATTCATGGCAACCCCCTAGGTTGGGCAGGAGAATTGTGGGAGGGAAGGGAGCATTGTGGAAGCTCGAGGTGTACTTTTTGAGGTCAGTAAAGAAGTTATTGAAACTAGTGGCTATGGAAAGTGGGTTGTCAAGTGTGCTGCCACTGACAGAAATACAGTTTGGGTTATTGACAGCTCTTCCTTTTACTAAGGCATTAACTTGTTTCCAGGACTCCTTTGGGTTACTTAGATGCTCTGTTTGAAGAGATTTTAGATGGCATCTCTTAGCTTTTTGTACTGCATTTTTCCACTGATTCCTGAGCTGTCTGTAGATAAGCCAGTCTGAGGGGAGTCCACTTTGTTTGTACATTTGCCATGCTTTGTCACGGAGTTCTATGTCACGGAATATGCAAATGAGGTGTACAAATTGGTCACCAAATAGCCTTGCTTGCAAACTCAGTTGCCTTTAAAAAACCTATCCTATGTACATGCAAACTTGTTTGTGACAGGCAAACCCACCACTGTACAATAAAGTCTACTTGATATACTTACATCAGACAAAGGATTAGAACACCAATGATGCTAATCAATATACAAGTGGGTACACAGCCCTTACCCTAACAACCTCACCAAACATCTAAGCAAGGTAACAGTGTCTACCAGATGAAGCCATAGGTCAGAGATGTACTTCAAATCCCAATCAGTGATAAAGCCTTCTCAGTTATTGACCCAACCATCTGAAAATCAATCCCCAATGATGTTGAGGAGGCAAGAAACCTGGTGTACTTAAAGAAAACTATGTTTGATCACCTTTACATCCACCACCACCCCTCATGTTGCTAATATCTCCAGTACCTTGCCACAATCCATACCCCAACACTCTGCTCCATTTTTCTCCTTACTCTGCTTTCCCCATGTCTCTCCATTTCTGCCTTAGCCCATGAACTTTAACATCCACTCGCCTTTCTGGATTTATTAACTGCTTTGTTATTGCTATTCATAAAATGTGCTAAGCAAATCCTTAAATGTGATTGGCTGAAAGGACTCCTCAGCCATGTACTTCTCAGCTGATAATGATGCCAGCTGGCACTAAGACTCCCAAAATGACCTGACAACAGCAAAATATCAATGAGAAGTTACCTTTAGTTTCTCTGAAGTGGTACCAATCTCCATTCCACTACCCAACCGTGGTTTGCTAAGCCGACTGCAAAACCATGAGTTGGTCCTCAAAGGTTGGCGCACTAAGCTGTCAGGTCTAAATGTAAAAAAAGTGACACTAGTCCCCTTTCCATAAAAACAGACCATATGATAATGAATCACCTCACAAAACTTCACCACAGTTCAACCACGATCTCCAAAGTTCACCAGAGAACCGGAAGTAACTCTAACTGTTGTCTCCATCCCGTAGTCAATAAGTCTTACAAATAAAAGTATCCTGTTTTGAAAGCAGGCCAAAAAGGAAAAAGTGTAAAAATGCAGAAAATGACAGCACACACAAAAATAAATAAAATCTAAAGTGGAGCAGGGTGGGGGGTCGAATGACAGCCGATAAGGGGCATGATCATTCCCGGTACTGCTGCTGACCTTTCTAGTGCTGTTAAAAAAAAATATAAAACAATTTCCATACAAAACAAGAACAAAGTAAGCACTCTCTCTCTCTTCCCGTCACTGTTAATTTCTGACTATGGCTATGGGGGTGGGTGAGACTTAGAGGCAGCAAAATCAGCACACACATCACAGTTGTCACTGAGACTGCATACTCAGTGTTAACGAAATGCTGCTGTCTCCATTTAAACAGAAAAAACAGAACAAATCAAGCTGGCTTCTGTTGTTCAACTGTCGCACACAATCCTTACGATGGCCTGACACTCACAGCCACACTCAACTACTCAGGCTGGTGGTTTAGGCTGGTCTGTGGTAGCCAGTTGTAGCATAGTGTGGGTCAGCAGACTTGGCTCCTGCCTCTCTCTAATCTGGTTGTTGTGATGGGAAATGGAGGGAGCGGGGCAGACAGCATGCAGCGGGAGGGAGCAAGAGGGTCTAATTACCTGCCGGGACTGGGAGCGAAGGGAGCGAGGCAGACAGAATGCAGTGGGAGTGAGCAGGAGGGTCTACTTTCATGCAGAGACTGGGAATGGAGGGAGCGAGGTGGACAGCATGCAGTGGGAGGGAGCGGGATGGTCTAGTTACATGCTGGGACTGGAGGGACTGGGGCAGACAGCACACAGTGAGAGGGAGCGAGAGGGTTTACTTGCAGACCCTTTGATATTTGAGAGATGAAAATAGGTACACGGGGGGGGGCAGTCAGAGAAAGGCCACTTGGGACTAAGTGTGTAGCATAAAAGTGTAAATAAAAAAAAGATACATTATCCCAACCTATCTAACAGAGGTAGATGGATAGTACGAGATGAGATCACCCCCGCCAAAGAGAGGGAAATGCACAGTACTGCAAATGCGAGACTTAACCCTTAACATATGGACACTGGAAATCAAGATGGAAAGAGAGCTGGAAATATCACTGCAGTGCCAGCCATGATAGGAGACCTGAGTACAAGCAACAGACTTGTGTTATGGCAATCCCAGGGTTTTGTTACACGGCTCAAGCCTGCTACACACACTTGAGACAACAAGTAACTTCTTTATAACAAGTACAGAAAGGAGAAAGGACACAGCACACTGCATAAAAGAATATCCTCATACTTCAGTCTTTAAATACAATTTACAATTACTGTGTAAAAGACAGAACAAGGCAGGTAGCTGGTGCAGCCCAGGGAGGCTACCACTGACTAGATCATCCATCATTGCCTCACTGGGCTACATGGACAACCTGCCCTTTTCTGTCCTTTCTGTGGCTGCTTATCTTACTGATTAGGATTTCTAAGTTATTTTTAAATTTGTCAGAACAGCCACATTAGGAGTCATGAAACTGTTTTACTCACCAGTTTTTAAGCTACCACAACCAGGCTTGCAGCTGAGCCCTAGTGTGACTTCACAGATTTGCAGCACTCCCCATGAGATCAAGATGTGGTCATCAGCTGTCCTGGACACGACTCGACACTGCACACTGACACACCATGATGTTTGCTAGTTTGCACCGCTCATGTGTATGAGGTGACACTGACAGACATGCAAAAGACTGACAGAAAACCTGCCAAGATCAGAAGAGTCTCAGGGAATAAGTCCAGCTGCAGCAGCTCCTTCCATGGGTCATAGGCAAGCCATGGTGGTTACCATGGAGATGGACAGATGCACTCAGTGCAGGGAAGATTTAGAGGAACAGTACACACATTTTAAGGTATTTCTGTGGCAGCCATCTTGAAATATTGAAATTCAGTACACATTAAGATCTTATCAGGATCCAGTACCACTGTCAGAAAGCCGGGACTGTGCTGGCTAAATTGGTGCAGCTGAAGGGTGGTTGCCGGGATGGGTAACGGAGGAAGTGGAGTGGACAGCAAATGGTGGGAGGGAGCAGAAGGGTTTACTTGCTCTCAGTTGCCGAGACAGGGAAGGGAATGGAAGGAGCGAAGTGGACAGCATGCAGTGGGAGGGAGTAGGAAGGTTTACTTGCTCTCGGTTGCAGGGACGAGGAATGGAGGAAGTGGGGCAGACAGCACGCAGTGGGAGGAAACAGGAGGGTTTACTTGCACTCCTGCTTCCATAATGGACAATGGAGGGAGTGGGGGTGAGCAGAAATGTCTCGGCAGGCAAGGCATGCCCTGCAATGCTGGGACGCTCCCTCATTGCAATGGACAGTTTCTTTCAGGAACGCCCTGCAATGATGGGGCACTCCCTCATTGCAGTGGACAATTTTTTTCAAGATGGTGGCATGCTTGCTGAACTAGTGCCAGCAGCAGTGTGCCCTTGTTTTGGATATAGAGGTCCAAGCCCTCAAATGCATTGGCGGCACTGGTCACCACAGTGCCACACCTCCACAACTATCTTCTTTCTTAAGCTGCCACATAATGTTTCTTGCGCATGCATGCAAGCAAACATAAAAAGGCTACTCTGCTAATGGAAATTTAATAAAAGCAGAAGAAATGGGTTGTTTAAAGAGAATGTAACAGAGATTAATTAGCATGAAATAGTTGAGAAGATGTGCACCCCAAATAATTATACATCAATGAGCAAATTGTGGATAATTTTCAGTTACACACAGATGCACACTACATACCCCTACAGACAAACCCATACAGCACTACATACCCAGACACACACACAGAGGGACTACATGCACAGACATTTACACATAGAACTATATATATCTATCTACATAATGGTAGCACGGTAGTGCTATGATAGTTAGGGTTGAGGAGCCATTTACATGTTAAGCCTAAAATTTTGCACCTTAATATCTTTGCAACCGTTCAACGGATTTGCCTAAAATCTGGAACACGTGATCAAGAACCACATTTCTTGGAATCTGCCAACTGTTGTACTGTTTGGATATATGGCTGCGGAGTTATTAAGTGTGATCTGCACACACATTTACGCTTTTTTGGAATTCTTTGCTCATCTCTACAGCTCACACGGTGTGTGTGGCCGGGGTCCCCGATGTGCCGTTTGAAGATTTCGTGAAAAAATGTTAAGCGGTTCAAAATTTATTCAAAAAACAATTTCCCATTATAAGTCAATGGGAGAAGTTAACAAAAAGTTCAAAAGTGTTGCAAATGCAGTTTTTACTTTCGCAAATGGCCCTTTTACTGTCGCAAAACTGCCATTTTGTTTTCAGTTGATCATCAGAAAAATGCTTGGCATTTAAATGTGGGACCCTCTAGCAACCTAATTATTTTTGAATTTGCCTAGTCAGACCCTGAGGATGCTAGGCATGTCTTTATTTAAGGGAAAAACACCCTAGAAATATGTTTCTCAAATTTCTGGAAAAAGTGCTTTCACAAAGTAGTGTTGCACCTGCGACACTGTCGAATGAATTTGTGAAAGCTTTGGCAAAGTTCGACAGTACTTTTCCAGGCTGTGGGAAAATGACAGCAATTCTTTGCCACCCTGCTGCAAAAGAACGATTTGGTGTTTTGGGCTGAAATTTGGAGAGAAAGCAGCCAACATCTGACGGATGTGCCTTTCAGTCTCTTGGTGAAAAAATATTACATGGCGGCAAATCCACAGCACTCCAAAGTTGACGCTTTTTCCCATAGGATAACATAACAGCATCTGCCGAGTTACAGGAATCTTTGCTGCCCTGCTGCAAAATAACGGTTTGGTCTTTTGGGATGAAATTTGGAAGAAAGAAAGCCAACATCCCACAGATGTGCCTTTTAGTGGTTTGGTGAAAAAATAATACAAGGAGGGAAAGTTATGGCACTGTGAATTTGTCTTTTTTTCTCATAGGATAACATTATGGCATTCACCGCGCCTTTCAGGGCCCATATCTTGGAAACAATGCGAGATACAGACTTTTCATCAGAAAAGCCAGGAAAGTGATAAATCATACGACTTTTACATTTTTTTCTATGTCATACGGTTCCTGAGATATAAGCAATTTAGTATTCCAAGTCCTCATTTTCTGTTCCGAGAACCATTATTATGCATACACTCTTTGTACTCACTGTCTTTCTATATGCAGCTTTTGGGGAAAACTATTGTGTGCATTTACATAACTGTTACCCTTAATGCTTCTGCTTGTAGTTCTGTATCTGTTTCACTTACTGTTCCTGACTACGCCACCATGTGTGTTACCCTTTGCATTTTCATTTGTGCTTGTGTATCTGTAATTTTAACCATTTGTGACTACAGTACTGTTTATCTTTGTGTTTTGCTTTGCATCACTATGCTCATTGCCATTTGTGTTTGTGGGCACTGTGTTACTATGTGACAAGACATCACGTGGCGGAAGCGCGGGGCCCTTCAGGTCCCACGCTCCCGTCACTGTATTACATTCACTATTTCTCAGTACTGTTTATCTTAGTGTTTTGCTTTGTGTCACCATGTGCATTACCATTTGCATTTGTGGGCACTGTGTTATTATGTGAAAAGACATCATGTGGTAGGATCATGGGCCCCGCGCTTCTGCCACTGTATTACATTCAATATTTGTTAGAGTAATTCTCAAAAAGAAGGGAAATTAGAGAGAAACACTCTGTTTACTGCATCAGTTAGTGTTGTTCCACAGTGACAGAAGTGAGGAAATTCTGTGTTAGGGTTCAAAAGCATAAATGTGCATTCACCTCCCACCTCCCTGAGCACCACTGACACACAGAGACACACACACACACACACACACACACACACACACATATGAAAGTAGGGTGGAGAACCAAGGCAACAGGACCAATCACAGGCAATCAGCAGGAGGTGTCAGACATAATATACAACTAGTCTACATACTGCAGAATGATTGGAGAGCCACAGCAAACATATGCCTATGGACATGAATAGTGTAGCTCTGTCATTGCAGCTGTAGAGAAGTTAGCACACTTAGGAGTGTCATTGCAGGTGTACAGAAGTTAGTACACTTAGGAGTTGCACAGTCTCATGGGGTAGGGGACTATACCTCCAGACCACTTGCTGCATGTTAAATGAAGAGCCACAGGCAAAGAAGGGTGATGCAGATCATTTGTAAACTTCCCTGATTACAGGTACAGTGTAGTTAGCACAATTATCACTTAAAAGGCCTCAGCAAGGCAATGCCTTTCCAAACTGTGACACCAGGTACTGGATCCTCAGTAGAGACCCACAGCACAGCTGAGGATATACACATCAATGGTAGATGTCAGTGATTGCAGGGACACTCAAGTTAGCATAGTTAGTGTTTCTGGGGGGGTCAGACAGGTAATACCCCCCCAAAACAAATTTGTACTGCATCATGAGTACTGATGCACAGCAAGACTGAGGCAATGGACATCAGTGGTACACCTCTGTAATTGTTGGTTGACATAAGTTAGCACAGTTAGGATTTGTATGGGCTCACCCAGGCAATTTTCTCACACATACCAGTTACTGATTGTGACTGTACAGCCACAGCTGCATGGACTTAGGTAGCAATGTTGCATATCTGTCTACACCAGCTACTGCACTCTGACTGCAGACTCACAGGAAAAGTAAGGGTGGTACATACTAGTTAATTTAGTTAGGAATTACAGGACCTCTGCCAGGTAATGTCTGAACCCCTAGCCCACATACTGCATACTGACTGGAGAGCTACAGAACAAAAAAAAACCTTTGGAGATGAACAGTGTCATGGGGGAACTGCACTTGCAGACCACTTGCTGCATCCCGAGTGAACAGCCACAGGAAAAGATAGACAATGCACATCGGTTGTACAGCTCCCTGATTACAGGTACAGTCCAGTTAGCACAGTTAACACTTGAATGGATTCAGGCAGGCAATGTGTCTTCAAATGTGACAGCAGGTACTGTATTGTCAGTGGAGATACACAACACAGGTGAGGGTATGGACATCTCAGTGGAGATACACAACACAGGTGAGGGTATGGACATCAGTGGTAGACATCACTGATTGCAGGCATACTGAAGTTAGCTCAGTTAGGATTTGCATGGATTTAGGCAGCTAATGCTGCTCCCACCAAAAAAATGTGTACTGCATCATGAGTGGTGATCCACAAGAATAATAAGGCACTGGAGATCAATGGCACACCTCTGTAATTGTAGGTACAATGAAGTTAGCACAGTTAGGAGTTGCATGGGTTCAACCAGGGAATTGCAGCACACATAGCAGTTATTGCATCCCGAGTGTATAGTCACAGCTGCATAGTGTTAGACAGCGATGTACCACAGCTCACTACAGCAGCTACTGCCCACTGACTGGAGAGGCACAGGAAAACTAAGGGCAGTACAGACTACTTAACACACTTAGGAATTACAGGAACTGTGTCAGGCAATATGCCACACCCTAGCCCACATGGTGGATACTGAGTGGAGAGCCATAGCAAAAATATGACCATGGACATGTATGTGTAGTACTATTTCTTCCAGTTGATTTGCATGCTTAAAAGGAACAACAGTTACATTCTCTTGTTATAATATTATAGTTCAGTAAAGACTCAACACAGGTGGTTACGTTTAAAAAAGATTTATCACCAATTGGTGAAACTGAGAAATGGCCAGTTAAGATTTAAATGTTTTTACAAAATCAGTGTCACAATACAATCCTTGCAAGTGTACAATCATTGCTTGGAATATATCTAAATGTGTGTCATGCATAGTAAGTAGATGATATGAATTGGAATAAGTATGTACATATGGAAATATGAGCAAAGAAAGAAGGCAGCAGAGGAAGGCCATTTGGTCTATTAAGTCTGCTCGTATTGCAGGGTCTGCATCTTGAGCTAATGTCTCTGCAATCCCTGCACAGTCCTCCCATCCTCCCTAGGCATGATTCTTATCTTTCCCCTATGCATATACCTGGCTCTTTGATAACTGGTAACTGTCTTTAACGAGGTGACCTCTTCTAGCAGCACAGTGCAAGTGTGCACTACTCTTTGTGGGAAGAAATGCTTTCTGACATCCCTCCTAAACCTCCCAGCATCAAGCTGAAGACTGTGCCCCCTCATGATATGTTTGCCGCTCAGCTTGAAGAGACTTTGGTTATCAATATTATTTATACCTTTTAAGTAGTTGAATGTTCCAATCATGTCTCATCCCTCTGTCCTGTCCTACATTAACGAAGGTATGTCAGGAGCTTCTAAGCAGTGATTACGCACATGAAACAGTGATGATTTGTTGTTATTGTGTGACTGATAATGTGTATGTTCCTGGGCTGGGCGAAAAACCAAATGCTAAGTGTTCAAGTAATAGAAAATAAAAATGTTATGATTTCAGCGACATTAGATAACTGGTATGCTCAGTTAAATATTTTGAGATACATCACTGACTAGGTGCATATGGAAAATTCCCACCTGACCCCTCAATAGAGGCATTAATAAACATTGTCAGGAACAGGCATGAAGTGTGTTGTAATCAGTAAAAGTGTCTGATTTACAATTTCCAGTATTATTAAAACAGATTACATTTACTGGTATGACAAGTACAACATATTTCATATTATTACATGTACAATATACATTTCTTTCAATGGATACATTAGTTACTATATCAGTTCTGAACTAGTAAATAACAAAGGTGTGTAGCATGTTGTTTTTATGAAAGATATAGGTCACTGAACTTAATCACTATAGTATTCTATTATAAGTTAAGGAGAAATTGTTACTTGACTCTTATAGTAACACTTTTACTAGAACAATTGACTAGTTAACAACAATGGTGAGACGAAATGAGAATGTAAATATTATTTACATGTCATTACATAGGTATACAAGAGTCATTTGATAATAAGCTGCAATATTTCTGTATTCACACTTGCTTCATTTTGACTAAAGAGTTTTATATTTACATATGTACAGTTTCAGTGTAACAAATACATCAGGCATAGTTCAACACTGTTGCATGGTGAAAGAATGATGCTGTTGTCAAGATGTCAACAGATAATAGACAAAAAAACTGGTGATACAAAACTTGTGACAGAGTGTTCTCTTTGGTGAATGAGATGTGTTACACATTTATTTAAAATGATAAGGGACATTTGTGTCTCTGCAGAGGCAAAAAGTTAGCAACTGGCAACAACTTCTTGTTATGTATGTGTATGACACACCTACAAGAACAGATATGTACAGAACAGGGGAGCCAGAAAGGACTCTGTTTTGACATGTACAATCTTCGATAGACATGTAAGCATGGTTTCTCTAGTGACTGTCAATACTGTTGGTGCTGATTGAAGCCACTACAACAATTTCCATGTTGTCACTGATCCACACAAGATCTTGTATGTCATAGTGCTTGAAATGTCTTTGGCAGTATATCATTTTGTTGATATGCTGCGGTTTATTGAGAGTCATAGATTGGAAACAATTGTACTGCCCTACGACTGATTCTGTCACAAAGTAGTCATTAAAAAATGTCACATGTTGTCTGCTATTCTTCTGAGATATGAAGGTCATCAGAATTCTTCAATATTAAAAGATATGCTTTTTTTAAGTGTCATGGCAGTCTCTGTTTAAAACTGCTTGTAGAGTTGTCACACTCTACCCATCCACTTCTGTACCTTAGCAAACAGGTGTAATGGCCAGAATGCATAGATTGATCATGGTGATAGACTACACTGTGAGTGTCAAACACTGATTGGTTAAAAATGACTCTACCAGCTGTGTAATCTGTGATGGAAGTGTCAACTCTGAGCCCGTAGGAGTCAAATGTGTGTTATATAAGCAACAGATATTGAGGTGAACTCCTGAGATGTATGGGCTGAGTACATCTGCCTCCACACCTTTTACAGGACTGACCACATTGAGCATTGGTAAATAGCTGTCGAAATTTGACACTTTTGGCTTGAGGGACAAAAAGAGTAATCCACAGCATGTCTTCTGTGGTTTCACGCTGTGAATGACCACATGATACACATACATATTTGGTTACATATGACACAGTGAAGTACTGGCACATTGGAGTGCAGTCTTCATCCAAGCTGTTTATGATTGCCATCATAAACTCACTAGTGTCATGCTGTATGTCTGTAGCAAATGTACTGCATCCATCATCTGTACCTAACACCTGCTGAAGCGGTGTTAGTGACTGCACATTGTTAGACTGGTCAGAAGCCATGTTGACAATCTGCTTCAATGCCTTTGATAGGGGAGTGTCTTGTGAAGCAGATATTGCCTTCACAAAGTGTGGCATGTGGAGAAAAACTTGCATAGCTGAGTTAGCATAGCATTTCACTCTAGTGCTGTTGTCAAAGACTGGCGCAGCAGCTACACCAACTGATTTCTGATGAACAGCTGGCTCTGAATGTGTAGTTGATATTGTGACCTTTGTTGAACTCTTCAGAGTTGAATCACTTGTGGAAGCTCGTTCCTGTTTGCTGACACGTGTAGATATGACTGTACAATGTGAGACAGCCAGATATGTAGGCAGTGGTATTAAAGACATTTGTGACTGATGGAGAGTACGTAACCTGTTGTACTCAACAATACATCGCTTGTCAGCTCGTATCTTCTGAGATGCAAGAGTTATGATGTGCAACCCAGAAAAACTACGGACATGTGAAAGTGCCATGTAGCTCATGCCATCCTTGAAAATGTCTGTATCTATGTCCACCATTGCTGAATCCAAACTCAAGCCCTGAGATTTTTGAATAGAAGCAGCATATGCAACACATAGTGAAAACTGTTTCCTGTTTACATAGATGTCCTTAAATACCTGAAATATCACACAAGTACATTCTATCTGTACAGTCTGTTCCATGTTGTCAAAGTGAACTACAAGTGTCTCGATATATGTCCTCTGGGCATTGTAGACAAAGTCAGTGATGTTTCCCATGGCACTGTTTACCATGCCTTGTTCAACATCGAGATTACATCGTAGCATGATATGTGCATTCCTACAAAGTGTAAGAACAGCTTCTAGGCCAGGAAACACCTGACTTCAGTTCAGTGAGTCATTCAGTCATCTTTGCTACTAGGTTGCAACTGAGAGTGACACCATCAACTGTATCAACAGCATGCAGAGTTAGAATTTCTTAGTTTTCTCTCAGTTGCATAACATTGTTGAACTCAGTGCATTTCTTTGGTTATGGCATAAGACACACTATGTGTGGGCCTGTAGAGTACACATTGATGAAAACATCACATGCTGTTTCTATGGATGTAGTATCTACTCTGATTCTCCAATCGTTTATGAATATAGGAACATGAAATTTGCCAGCAGATAAAGGCCTAGAGGTCTAGCAAGTCTGCTCGAATGTGCAGCTAGCACCCATTATTCTGCAGTTGCCCTTCCCTTCCACCCTTCCCCTTCATTGACCCTACCCCTTGTCCTATCCCATCCCTTTTGAAGCAGTCCACTGTTCTACTGGATATGGATACAACTTCTGCAGGTAATGCATTCCACCCAGCCACCACTCTCCTTGTAAAAAGTCTCTCCTTATCTCCTTCCTGAACCTTCCTCCCTCCAGTCTCATATCATGGCCAATGGTATCCCTCCCCTACCTTACATTGAACAGCCCCACTTTACCTGTCTTGTTTATTTCTTTTATGTGCTTAAAGGTTTCAATCATGTCCCCCCGTCCCTCCTCTCCTCCAGTGAGTACATGTTCAACTCCCTCAGCCTCCTCTCGTATGATAAGTTCCCTAGCCCCTTGGTCATCTTTGTCACCCTGCACTGTTCCACTTCCAGAAACTTGATGTCCATCTTCAGATAAGGGTGCCAGTAATGCACGTAGTACTCCAGGTGCGGTCTAAATAATGACCCATACAGTGGCAGAATCACCGTCTCCCTTTTCAAGGAAATACCCCTTGCAATACAACCCAGCATTTTGTTGGCCTTTGCAGCTGCCTTCCTACATTGTACCGAGTTGTTCATTGACCCTGTAATGAGCACCTCCAGATCCTTCTCCTCCTTCTCTGTCTGGGCTAGCTGCACTCCCCCCAGCTGGTAACTCCTCCTTGGGTTCTTCATCCCAAAATGCAGCACCTTGCACTTTTTGGCATTAAACCCCAGTTGCCAGGTGTCTGACCAGGTTTCAAGCTTTGCCAGATCATTATGCAACCCCTTCCATCCCCCTGGGACATCCACCACTGCTCCTACCTTGGTATCATCAACAAACAGACTGATCTTGTTCTTGATGTCCAATGATATGTCTGCAATGAATATCTCAAACAACACTGGTCCCAACACCAAGCCCTGTGGAACACCACTCATCACTATCCTTGGGTGTGAGAGCTCCCCACCCACCACCACCCTCTGTTGCCTTCCCTGAAGCCAGTTCCCTACCCATCTCACCATCTTTGCACCTGCCCCTGTGCCTACTAACTTACTTCCCAGCCTTCTATGTGGCACTGAGTCGAATGCCTTACTGAAGTTCAGATACAGGACATCCACTGCATGGCCCCTGTCCAGCAACATGTTCTGGTGATAGAGAACCTGTACGAGCTTGATATAAAAGTGATTTGTAAGCCAGATCACCACTTTGGTGCATGTTTTCATACAACTCAACATAGGTGAATAACTCCCAAATGTTAAAACCTTCAGTACAGCCGAGTATGTTCTTAGCTTGCTTGGCAGTCAGAGTTGCAAACACGTGCTCTGCATTAACTGGTGCAAGATGTAAAAGGTCCCCCAATACAACAATACTTTTGCCACCAAATGGTACTCCATCGTCAGTACCAAGATCTCCTGCAGACATAGGTGTATACAGGCAAGCATTACATTGGAGACCATGCTGATTTCATCAATGATGAGTAACTTCATCTTTGTGAACATGGAACGGAGCTGAGATGTAACCTCAAATGACAGTTTACGATACTCTCCTGTTTTGCCATGTTCCACTGGCAACATAAAGAGATGGCGTAATGTAACTCCACTAATGTTGTATGCAGCTAGTCCTGTGGGAGCAGTAACAGCAACAGACATTGATGACCCTGTCAGGCTCTGTATTTCAGCAGTGATGGCTTCAATAAGGAAACTCTTTCCTGTGCCAGCTGAACCACTAACAAAGATCAGTAGTGGTTTATAGTCAAGACAGTCACATTTTTTGTTTCATGTAGTAGGCCATGTTGAACAGCGTCAATGACTTGAGAGTGAACTACATGCTGCTGCTGATTCAGTCTTTCTCTCAAGTCAGCTGGGTTGACAGAGGAGTGTGTTCCATGTTTCATGGCAGTCTCAATTTCTGAGATTAGCACTTGTGGGGCATTTAAAGGAAGAGGTTTACCTAGAACAGCTTGTCTTTCTGGATCAAGATTGTCTTGTGAGCTAACAGGAGTGTCTTCCTGAAGCTGCTTCTCTGCCTTCTCAAGCTGTTCTTTCTCAGCCTCCAGTCTCTGTATGTATGTCTCTGAGTATTCAGTTCTGAAAGTCTTGTACCTGAGATTGAATTCTTCCTCAAATGTATCACAGTCACCTTTTAATTCAGACTCATTCCTCCAGGGTCTAAATAGGAATAGGAGAGCAAAGTAGTAATGCTCTTTGCTCTCCGATGTGCCTAGATGTAATTTAAAGTGGTCTATGAGCCATGGCTTGTGTCTCTTTATGATCAGCCATCCACTGTGTTCACCTTGTAAATGTGACGTGTTGAGTCAGGTGATATATCTGCCTTGTAGTCATACCACTTAACCACCTGAAAGAGGCACATATCATCCATGTCACCATGTCTATGGGGGTAGTATGTGTCTATCAGTTTATTCTTCAAGATATGTTTTGAAGAAGGTCTATTGGCAGTGAGTTCCTCAATCTCAGCATGCGGAATCAGTACATGCTGCATTTCCCTTTGTAGCTCACACTGAGAAACCGGACAGCATCAGACTTCCCGTATAGATGTGTACCCATTAAATGGTCACTGGATTCATAAGCTCCACATTCTGTGTTTGAAAGGGTCTTCAAGCCCAATGACCACAGCTAAGATGCCAGGCTCTTGCTTGAACTGGCAATATCTTTCCAAAGATCTTGCAAGCTAGTCTGCTCATGCTTGGTTATGTACGGAGTCATGTATCGCACCAGGCCAATGAGTTGTCAGCCATGAACTGAACATCTATGTTTGCTTGCCACATTAGGAGAAGAGTTGGGTTGTAGTCACTGATGCACACCTCTTTCTCATCTCTGGGTAACTCTCTTGATTGATTTTGCCTTCAAGTGGTGTTGCATTGCTGAAAAAAGTTCATTCATGGAACCATCCTGACAAACTTGTCTAGGGAATCCGAAGCAACATCATGTGTACCAATTAGATTTGTTCTTTACTACTCGCCAGCAGTATTTTGCACAAATATGTCACTGGAACTGTTGTACCAACTTACATAGTGTAGGACTGTCTTACTTGTCTGGAATGTGACAAGTGATATATTGCATGATGAATGCTAGCACTTGTGCTGCTTCATGTTCACCAATGCATGGTGCATCCTTGATTCACAATAACATATGAATATGAGGGGCACCCCGTGCTTGATATTCCATCCTCCAAAAGTAATGCTCCACAGTAATAAGAGGTGGATTGTCCTTTGACAAAATGAAAGTTAGAATGTCATGGAACCACTTGTGAAAATGTCTTGTGACAGACACAGGATCAAGTGAACACATTTCTTCGACAGTCATTGATAAAATGCCATCAACATCAGAATTTGACCACTTCTACAGTTCAATGAGCTCGTCCCAGGCATATTCAGCACAACTAAGTGTGACAAATCATGTGGCTGCACTATACTCTCGAAGCACTGTCATCACCATGGAGTGTCTGCGATACCAATATTCTTTGGTACCACGTAGACTTGACAGTATGGAAGACAGATTCACTTGCACATTTTCATCTTTCTGCTTTAATTTCTCTAGAAATTGAGCAGCTGTTATTCTATCTAGTGGAGTTGTGAGACGAATAATATGTGCAATAGACGCAGACAGAATGCTAAGTTCACTCTCCCAGAGGAGATGAAACAGGTACTGTATGTTACATCTGAATTTGCTATCTTTACTGAGCACACGGCTAGTGCGGTACTCAGCACCCTGTACACACACTTCCCTTTTATCTAGCCATCCACCTGACCCTTTTGAGAATAAGTCTGGGAAACAGCATGCTTCTAGTGTTGCCTTCCAAATGCTGACAGGATCACCTTCCACCTGTTTCATTTGATAGAGATCAATGTTGTCTCCTACTGGATCTCTGCCATGTAGTGGGTGAATTGTGTACTGTTCATACACATTGTCACTTGCGTGTCCACTGACCTTCTCAATTATTGGCTTAGTTGTTTCTAAGAGGTCATGTTGAACGGAGACACTAGTCGTGATCAATGTCAAGGTCTGCATAAAAGGGATTGTTACTCTTTAAGTAACTAAGAGCAAGCTTTACCTTCTGTACATTGACAACATCTTGCCAGATGACCTTGAACTTATTTGGAATGCAGTTTACAAGAATCCCCAAACTATTTTCCATAGAGATTTCCTCCACATTTTCCTGTAGAGGAAGTGGGAGATACATCACAGAACCCTTTAGAGATCTAATGATTTTTTTCTGTGGAATGTTCTGTGTCTTTGGGTTCAGACATAGAATGGTTTGAAGTGGCTTCATTGTCTGAATTAGAATGCATTCAAACATGTTCAATGTCACAATCTCACTTTGTGTAACATGTGTCTCCATATTATTCAACAGTGACCTTGGTGACAGAATATTGAACTTTACTTTGGAGAAACAGCGTTTGCACAGCACAATGGTGGTTGTAACTGAAAGTCAGATTTCATCAGCAAAAAGGCTGAGAGACAGCGACACATGTCATTGTATGGTGACAAAGTTTCAAGGTTCACTGTGACTGTTTGTTTGCAGTAGCACAGATAGTCACATGACACACATACAGAGTCACACTTCTGAGCCTTTGCCAGCTCAAATTTAATTTATTTCCAGTACTGTTTCAGTATGTCACTTTCTAACACAGAAACAAATGTTTCATCAGAACTTGCTGACTGATAAATAGTTGTGTCTGGTACAGAAGTCACACATTGCAACTGTTTGAGAAATGTGATGGCACCATGCATGTCACCAGACTGCAATAAGTCATTTAAACAACTGTACTGATTAACAACTCATTGGACTTCATATACCCTGTATAAAAAGTTTTGCATGCCTGTTTGATGTACTCTCAGCATCCGCATGTTGTGAAAGACACTGTCACAAGCACCACTGTAGAGGCATGCTAGTGAGTGACCCATAAGTCCAGTATGTGGATGTATTTCACAAAGGTCAGTCTTGTTAAACAGTTTATATCTTTCTCTGTGATCTGTTGTCACAAATAGGTTGACAAACTGTTCAACTTTTTCAAATGATGATTGCCTACGGTTGCAGATTTCATCACATGGCCATGAGAGACAGTGCCGTTTATGGGACACAGTGGTTGTATCATAGTCATTATTTGTCTCCATTGCTGTGTCATCACAGACACTGAGCACATTGACCAGCTTTCCGGACTCATCAATGGTGAACTTGCTTTCTTTTTTCTGCGAATAATAAGATTCGTCCCAGAAATATGCCTTTGAGTGCTGTGTGTGCATCCAGTGACCTGTGAATACATCACAGAAATTGTGCACAGTTAAAGTAGGATACCATTGTAGCCTTTTTTGATGGCGTACACAACTTTTCTGAATAGTTCAAGTACATGAGGCATCTTACGCCAAAACGTTGAAGAACAAATACTGCTCTATTAACAAATGAGACACAATTTCTTCAAAGTCAGATGACTCTTTGCCTTTTTGCGCTCATGTCTCATCATGGCAGCAATAAGCCTGTCGATCTTAGCTTTACTTGCTAGAGATCAGAAATACTTTTGCTTTCTCAGATAAAAATCACCAGCTGTGAGTTTATGGTGCTGTTAAGAAGGTATGTTTATGGTTGCTGTAGCAATAGTATTTCGTCTGAGAGAGCTACACAACTGTTGCTCAGGTAAACATTTTTTCCTTGCTGTTGAGCAAGTATGTGGTTTTGTTGTGGAGTGAGTTACTGTAGAGCTCACTATTCCAGTTGAACTCAGTATTGTTTTACATCTTGAACTCACAACACTGTTTTTTTATCATTCTTAAACAACAGTGAAGTACTATGATACCTGTTTCATCTTTCTATACATGCACATCTGTGTTTACTAGGCATTTTTCAATCTGTTAGTTCACAGTAGCAGTCAGCAATGTTACAGAAGTATCAGACACCTACATAGAAGACACAGAAAAAGAAAATATTAATATATGCTTGTGTTGGTCACTTCTAACAATGTATATTGACACAGACGATTTATGTATTAAATATTACAGAAAAAAAGTTTCAGAAAATGCTGTAATCAGATTGGTTGTTTGAATTTTGACAGCCTTATTTTGATTCATGTCACAATGTCCTGTATAGTGTTATCACCATGCCACATAGATTTTTTTCGTACTATTTCACTGTTCAGCAATGCAGAATCACTGCAATTCTGTACAGTGATTTTGACCCAGTATTGTTAAACTGCTGGTCAAAGAACTACTTTATTTAAAATCTTTCTGTAAATGAGTAACAGATTAATAAAGTCAACTTCAAACACTTAACGTTTGAATATTAATTGTCATGATAGCAATAAGACATTGACAAGAATCACATTGACAGTTACTTAATGACATCTTTGAGGCAATATGACACTTGGCTCTACCTTGTGCCACATTACATCTCCAGGGAGTGCTTAAGATATTCTTAAGCCAAGCTCTGTTCATGTGTTATTGCTAAGACAAATAATCACAATTATTGATTAGGTATGAATATTGGGGTCACTTGTGCAATGACAGAAAACAATGAAATGCAAAAATGTAGCTTTAGCAATTACATAGTTGTGCAGGTAGAGTTACGATTTCAGAATAAGTATGTGAAATTGTGTATACTTATGTATTTGTACATTAGGTAAGAAGCAGGAAACTTTTCCCTTCAGTAATCATCATTTTTGGGAAACAAATCATCAAATTATGTCATACATTCAGAGTTTTGAAAAAAACAGTGTCGTATGCACGAAAGTGTCACAAAATATAGTGTTGTACATTCAAAAGTGTCACAAAAGTAGTGTCGTGCATGCAAAAGTGTCACAAAAGTAGTGTCATGCATGCAAAAGTGAATCAAATTTAAGCTTGGGAGTGACAACTGTATTCCTTATCGAATCATATCTGATTGCTATTTGACTGACAGCTAGTTCTGCCAATGTTATGCTAGATTTATCAGGCCATGTGAGACAACCAATAAGAGACAGAGAACACTGAAGAGGAAGTCCACAGTAGCCATCTTAGCCTACACTGAGACACACCACATTTATAACTGTAAGTACATCATATTTTATAAAGCATTTTTCTAGTATGATAAAACATGTTAGCAACAGGTAAATAGTATTAATAAAAATGTTTTTACTGCTCTATTTGACTATGTTGCTAGAAATAACATATAATGCTGCATTATTTAGGTACAACTGTTTAAAGTCAGACAATTATTTGGTACTTACTTGCACAGATACAGCTGCAAATGGAGGGAGATAGCAAGGTGCACGTGTACCCATAACAGAAGAGAAAACCAATCAGACATGTGTCTGCATTTGTAATTGTTTAAAACTGCCTATCAAAAGGATGCATTTTTCCCCACCTTTAAATTTTAACACATTTTAGCTGCAGTAGAAGTGCAGTGATAGTCAGTGCATAGACTACATCGGTTAATGAAGCACAGTAGTAGCCAATGATTTGTTTTATTTGTGTGTCATGGATCAGCCCACTGAAGCTGAGTTGAAATTAGGAGGGAAAATAGCAGTTTTACTTTCACTACTGCTTAGGTACTGCAGGGTGAATACTGACTTTTTTGGTAGCTCTCTGTCCACTTCTATGTTGAAAAGCTGAGAATGGCAGAAAACAGCAAAAGGACTTTGTGGATTGTTGGAAGCAGTACAGTGAGGCGAGTGTCTGAGTATGCAGTCAGAATAGTGATTTTGGGAGAAAACTTCAGCTCCCAAATTGCTGTGTTAAGTGGTTTGGTAGGGGTGGAATGAGGTGGGAGCACCTCATGCCAACCATGCACAGACTTTTGAGTACTCAGGCTCATCTGGACATATTGCTGCTACATCTTGAAGGCAATGATTTGGGAACCAAATGCTGGGTAGATTTAGTAACAGAAGCAAAATTGGACCTCGCTTCTATTATCAGTATGTTGCCTGCCTGTAAAATCATTTTTTTCAGATATTATGGATCGTAGGGTCTGGCAAGCAGAACATCATATGTACCTGATTGACAAAGCTTGAAGGAAAGTCAACATATAAATTTCTGCATTTCTATGCATGGTTGGAATGTACACCATACGTCACCTGGAAAATAAGTATTGTTATGATTGGCTGTATCTACCAGACAATGTACGCTTCTCGCATGCTGGCAATTGCTGTTTCATGGGAGACCTTTGCGATACAATCCTCAAAGTCCACTAAGAATGTCAAACTGTTTGAACAAAGGGCAAAGTGTAAACAAAGGTTCTTTTCAGAACTAAAAAATGTTGGTCAAAAAATAGAACAGCTGCATACATTACTCACACAGGTGCAAGACAAGGGTTGGCAATAGTTACACTGTGCCAGGCTGGGGAAACAAGCCTGGGCAAAGTGCAAGTGCAATGTAGCAGGGTGTTGTCAGGGTGATATTTTACAGTGATATGGCATGGTCAGTAGTTTAAATATTTCAGTCTGGCAACCTGCATTGCACATGTTACACTGGGACTGCATCAATGTAAGTGGCCAGAGAGGAGTAGGGGGATACAGCAGTGAAGTGCAGTGGTGGTAGGTACAAGTATCACAGTATTTAATACTGTATATGCAAACTGAGCCTTAATGCATGCAAGATGTTAATGCACCTATTTAGATATCATTATGGCATCATTAGTATGCAGGTGTGCCGATCATCAGTAACTTGTCCCTGGTACTGTGTGAGAGGCAGTACCTGTTGGCTACTGATGCCCCCCCCGGTTGCTTTGTGGTAATGTATCTCAAAACTAGATCTTAGTTTTTCAATACAAAAATACTGCTGGTAGTACAGTGGACTCTACCCTTCACTTTATCATGGGTTAACTGTATAAAATGTATTCCTCGTGTCCCTGTTCACTCTACTTCCTCGTTCGATTGGGCTGGAGTGGCAGCTGCACTACAGCACAATGGTTACTTTTAAACAGAAAGTCCACAATTGGGTGAGGGAGTGGGGGGTGCAGTGGACCACCATGGATATATTTTTCATAGCAAAATCACAGTTGGTGAGGGAGGGCTAATGCCAACACACGGTAGCCCTGGAGCTTGGGTGATCACCCACAGCTGTTGGCTGCTATGTTGTACTGTGCAATACTGAAGGTACACTGTGGTTGTCATTTTAAAAAAAAAAATTTGTTTGGGGGGCCTCAATAGTGTGCAGCAGAAGTACGGGTTGTGGTTGCAGATGCTCACGGTATCACAGGATCAATACCAGGATGTGTCAAGCAAGCATAGGAGTGTTACTGTACCACAATACAACCCATGTGAAAATAATTTCTGTGTGAAGTGTGTGGCAGGGGTGGAATGAGGTGGGAGTACCTCATGCCAACAATGAACAGACTTCTGAGTAGTCAACCTCACCTAGACATACTGGTAATACATCTTGGATGGGAAGATTTAGGCATCAAATGTTGTATAGATTTAGTGGCAGAAGCAAAATTGGAACTTGTTTCTATTATCAGTATGTTGCCAGCCTGTAAAATAATGTTTTCAGATATTGTAGAGTGTAGGGTCTGGCAAGCAGAACACCATGTGTACTTGCTTGACAGAGCACAGAGAAAGGTGAACACACAAATGTCTGCATATCTACGCATGTGTGTAATGCACACCATATGTCACCCTGAAATTAAGTTTTCTTATGATTGGTTATACCTACCTGATGGTGTGCACTTCTCACATGCTGGCAATTGCTGTTTCCTCGGAGAGCTTTGAGATGGAATCCTCAAAGTACTCTTAGAATGCCAGACTGTTTGTATACCTATTGAGCTTTTAAAAAAAAGGTTATTTTAAGAACCAAATGTGTTGGTCAAAAAATAGAATAGGTATATAGACCACTCACACAGGAGTAATACTTTCACAGTGAAATGCAAGGCTGGTAACAGTTGACCCTGGATGCATGACAGGTGATGCCAGGGTGATATTTGATGGCATCATGGCATGGGTCAGGTGTGTTAAAATATGTGACTGTGGCAGTTGCATATTATATGGTTCTGTGTCATAGTGCCAGGGCAAGTGCCCACAGAGGAGTACCAGTGTGTACCAGTGTGACAGTGCTTCTCTTACATGTGACTAGTGTGATGTCCACTTATAGATATGAAAATTGCTGCAAGAGACATCGGAGCACTGTTTTCATTTATAGAGGTTTTTTGTCATACTAGGGTGAGCTGTTGAGCATACCAGCTGACTGTGTGTGTGCTGGTGGTTGGTCTAACCAATGGGGAATTGGGCACCCATGTCAAGAAAACAGGAAAGGGGGATGCATGTGGTGATGGGGTGATGGGTACCCCCTTGTCAAACAAGGAAAGAGGGGCACACAAACCGAGAGGGATTTATCACACACTTGGCAAGCAAAAAAAAAGTGAGAGGGTTACATTATGCTAATAGTCACTGGGTACCCTCATAAACACACAATAAACGGGTGTGTTCATAAGCAACACTGGCACTTACTGCTGCTATGTTGGGTGCACGTAGGGAGAGGCTTGTTATGGTAACACTGTGTGAGACCCTTGCTCTCATTACACTTTAACTTTTCTCTGATGTCATCACTTAATTAGGTAGGCAAGGTGGTGGCAACTGCTGTTGAGTGATTGGGGAATGTGGAACACACCTACTGCTATTTACTGTGCATCCAACCCAATAGTAACCATTCCTCTAACTCTGTAGTACCACAAGATATTGGTTGTGAGGTAGACCAACATGAGACAGACAATGCTTCATCTTCAATAGACAGGAAGATGAACTTTTGATGCAGCTGTATTCAAGCTGTGGTATAACTTATTACTTGAACATACCATGACACGGCACAGAGTTGTGTATGTTTTTAGTGTGCTGAAATACACTAATTCACGTGGCTGAATGATAATATTTGTGATTATGACAATTAAGTTTTAAAATGCTGTTCTTGCCATGTTCTAATCAGAATACTTCACAGAATACATAGAAATACATAGGCTCTGAGACATGAGAGTAATGGAATGTTTGTGTATGTTTTTATTGCAGAATACTAAATTAAATGATGAGGCAGTGGTCCATGAGAGAGGTGTGCTTGCTGCTTGAGGCAGTCCAAGTGAGGGGTAGTGCTCGCATTTTAATACGGAGCATGAACCATAAGTTGGACTCAATGTGGAGGTGCATTAATAGCTTCCTGCACATGGTTTTAAGTGTGAAAAATAAGACCACTGTACAGTTGAGGAGGAAGTGGAAGCTGTTGCGCCAATGCTTCTATGTTTTGAAGCAGAGAGAGGAGATACCGGAGAGCGACAAGTGCTAGTACTACCTCGCTTATGAACTCTGGGAAGCTGCAGGCAAGCCAGGTGCGGGGGAATGCCTCAGTCATCATAAGTTATTCAAAAAAATTCCTCAGATTCTATGATATTATAGTACAGGTACACAATCGGGTAAAAGAAAGTCTTTTTCTGATTGAAGTCTTTGTTGTTGTAGCCATGTTATTATCACAATATGATGTTACAAGTCAAGTGGCTGCAGTGTAAAACAACTGAATATTTCCTACGTCATGAAAGACGTCATTTTGTTTGTCTTTTGTTTTATTTTTTTTGTCTTAAGGGAAAAAGTATGTATAACTGTTATTAAATAGTGATGCATTTTTTTGTGTTATATATATATATATATATATATATATATATATATATATATATATATATATATATGTTCATACAATACATGTGTCCTGATGGTGTCTTAGATAAAAAACATGTATTTATGATGCCGTTGAATGAATAATCCAATGATAGTGATGGAGTTACTATCCAGTATAGATTTTATTGAAGCAGAGTTGTATTTTATGTGGCATACTATATAAGTACTATGTGTTGTGTACTGAGTCATCTTATGATATTTTATTTATGAAATATTTATTTGCAGTAATTGTGATTTTATATGTGTCTGCAATGGCTCTGCAATACCTAATTACGGGCAATGTTAGGTGCTTGAAACATGTTGAATGCTTAAAGAAAGTGTAGTTAAAATGTGTTGACATTTACATGAAATACTTAGTGGATCTACTTATTATATTCTTTCACAGAGCAGTGCAGGCACCCCCCAGTCCCAGCCAAGGTAGTACCAGCACAGTCAGAAGCTGTGGAGGCTGAGAACTCTGACACTGACAGTGTCATCCTTGTCAAGTCAGACGGTAAGTTGCTGATATAAATTATTGCATTAGATAATTGGGGTGGTATGAGATTGTCATGTAAGGTATGAGCTGGACTACTTAACTCACTTCTTTTTAGGAAATACTCTTCAGAAAGTTACCATGAGTTCCAGCACCCATGTAATATTTGTAATAATACAATGTACACAAAAAGTCGAATAGAATTCAGAATTTAGATTGTCTAGCTGGCACATTTTCAGCATTGTAAATATTCCAGTGTACCTGCTGTAAAAGGTGCCAGCCACCACTCAGCCACATCAGGAACTCCCTGGCAAATCCACATGTTCATCACAAACACACCACTGTGAAGCTAACAGATGGATGGCAAACAAATGAGCAGCAAGTTTGAAATCAAATGGATGTTTTAAATATTTTTTTTGTAAAAAAACAAACAAGCCCTTTGTATAATCGCAGTATACCCCTCCAGGGAGGTACTGGAGGATTTTCACTCTCTTGGCGTGTTAAGTCACTGCCTGCACCTTGTGACTGAACTACACCAGCCATGGTAAATCCTCCAGTAAACCAACACCCTGTTGGGGTATATTGCTTAAAAATTCTAAACAACAAGGTATACTACTTCATAACATAACTGGTGATTCAAAAGGAACAGATTTTATAGCCAGATGTACGGTAGTTGTATACCTCTCAGTTTGGTTTAACTGACTATGTTCTACAACTGATGATTACATTTCTAGACACCAATGGTATGTGAAGTATTGTTGCCATATGAATATCTTATCTATTTTTTAATAAGTGAATGTTGTCTTCATTGCACTCTAAGAAGATATTTGTACAGATCTGAACTGTGTTTTGTGTCATCTCTTGTTCAAAATGAGTAATACAGGTACTCATCCCAATATATGTTGTCTAGATCTTGGCTGGTATATTCAAAGTGTTTTTGCATATTGATGTACTACCCACTTAGGTGAGACGTAGTGATGTGACCAGACACAGTATGCACAGGAGAATGTTCTGTTGTTCACATAATGATGTAAGAAGGGAAGAATAGTGATATATGTTAATTAGGTTGGGGGGCCGACCTATGCATACCTAAGAGATTGTGATATTGATCCTGTTATGTCCTGGTAATATATTGCCAGAATCTGTATATTTCTGAATGGACAGTATTGTCTGTCTATGACAACATTGGGGGAATAAGTGAAAATGGAGTTGGCATCACTGAGCAACTGGATGGCCATGTACAGTACTGCAAAGAGAGAGTTTCTGAATTACAGTGGGATGTGCAGTGCTGATATTACTGGCAAGGTGTGGGAAATTCTCTGAAAGATTGGCTGTGGCAGTGGCAGTACCCTGCATGTGAGTGAGTTTACTGCTGTACCCACGAGCAGGGCCGGTGCGTGGATGTCACTGCTGGTGAATGACACAACATCCACGGAAACACAGAAGTGTCATTGGAAAGACAAATGTGGTACATGGTTGAATTACACTATGAGACAGTATAAAAAATGTATTTCACAATAAAGTTTAGTTGTAGATTAAAGCAATATACCCCTCCAGGGTGTGGGTATACTGTTGGATTTACCACAGCTGGTGTGGTTCAGTCACGAGGCACAGCTAATTGACTTAACCACACTAGAAGAGGTAAATCCACTGGTATACCCACTCCCTGGAGGGGTATATTGCTATTATGCAATGGCTTACATTTTTGGGTGTCTAAAAATATAAAAATACTTTTTGTTTCTCTTTTTAATCATCATTTTTGTTATTTTATTGCTCCACCAAAATAAAATAGTTCCCTGTTGTTAAGCAGAGTAGTGATGATGACCCCCTTAGTTTTTTTGTCTCGTTTGTCGAGGCTCTAAACTGAATTGTGTGTGTGTGTGTGTGTTGTTTTTTTTTTACTGTAAGCATTATGATTTGCAGTTTGATTTGTTGTTTTTTAGTGCGTCTTCCTATAGCGGGAATTCTAAAGGGCTGTCGTCTGTGACCTCATGCTTCCGGTTACTGTGCATACAATTATTGCAAGACTGGAGAATATTTTGTTTTTTTAAGTGTTTTATGTGGGTTCAGGATCTTTTTGGAAGCGATGGGGCAGTCCGTCCAACACAGGAAAGTTGCTGTTACGAAGGGCTACTGAGGAGGTGATTCAAAAAATACAAGTTCGAATTTATTTTTAATTTAGTATGTTTTATTGACATTTTACAATATACATCATTGTACATGGCATACCAAATGGCATTAAACATGTCAAAACTACCCACTCCATTCACCACCCACCCCAATCCTCCCCCCACCATTCTGTCTATATCCTATTTATCTGTTCATAACCCCCCCACTACCTACCCTTCCCTGGAGCACTGGGACAGACACATCAAGGAGTAACCTGATAAATAAGTACGACTATCATTTCCTAATACCACATTATATATATATTGAATTCTTTTCTTCTAGAAATTCCTGCATATCTATTGAAATGGTGGAACACTCTCCTTCTATAAATCCTTATATCTCTCAACTAAAAATCATGAAAACTTCTCCCATCTGTTATTAAAAATGTCTAGGGTATAAAACTGTGATGCAATAGCCTGTTCAGCATAGTAGGCTATATTCAGTTCTAGTAACCATTCTCTGATGGAAGGTGTACATTCTCTAATCCAATATCTCATGATAACAAGCAGTGAGACTGCAGAGATGAGGGCCATACAGTACTGCGAAGTTCGATTCACTATAGCTGAGAGATTACCAAGCACACATGTCTCAATATTAAAAGTGTCTCCCTTTTCAAGCAAAGGCAGCATAAAACTCTTGACTTGCTGCCAAAAGTTCTGAATAATAAGGCATGTCCAAATCATATGTATAAGAGAACCAGGCTCTCTTTTACACCTTTGGCACAATTGGCTTAGCGTCTTATCCATATAGTGTCTCCTAATTGGAGTATGGTATAAGTTGTGGAGTACCTTAAATCTAACCAAATGTAGAGTATCTCATTTTGTCAATTTATAGTTATTTTTCCAAACTGATTCCCAGATGCACCTGTCATAGGATAAGTTTGCAGCCTGCTGCCAGTAAAAAGGTATTGGCAATGATTTCTCTTCTACTCTACTATTTAACAATTTATAAATCTGAGCAATAGGTTTTGGCTGTATGTCCCGTTTATATACTTCATTAAAGAATTCCAAAGCCCGGGCCGACCATGGTGATTCCCCGAATGTGGCCTTTATACATTGCTTAATTTGTAAGTATTTAAACATGGGGAAATCTGACAACTGAAAAATAATCTTTATTTCCTGGGGGGTCAAAATTTTATGATGTTTAACTAAGTCTGCAACTCTAGTTATGTCTATCCTTTCCCAAAAAGAAGGTGGAATAGTCCTATTGCCTATTTGGAAATTCCAATTATGAACCAAAGGCTGGCCTAGATCTCTCTTATTGTCTAGTTTGAGATAATTACACAGTTGAGAATGAGCTTCCAAAGTCCACGCTAACGGCGTATTATGCCAGGAATTAGGTATATTTTTGCCAGCCGTATAAAGCAATGATTGCAGTGAAACTTTATTGGAGGAGGCAATTTGTCTCTCTATCGCATACCACATTAAATTTGGGGGGGAGTGATTCCTGGGGTGCCAGCCATAAGAAATATTTAGAAGTCTGGAAAGCCAAATAATATAAAAACAAATTAGGGATTCCCAACCCTCCCCTCTCTTTCCTCTCCATTAATTTGCTTATTGTCCTTCTAGGTTTTTTATCATTCCAGAGGAATGCAGACCAAATCGAATTGATTTTTTTAAACCATGTCTTAGGGAGGGTTAAGTTCAACATTGCCAGGGGATACATTAGCCTAGGGAATATAGCCATCTTGATTAAATTAACTCTCCCCCAAAGTGATAAAGGTAAAGATTGCCATCTCTTTAGATCTTGCTACATCTGGGTTATTATCGGATCTATATTCAAAGATTTTAGCTTATTGATGTCTTGAGTAATCTCTAGACCCAAAAAGGTGAGTGAGCCACCAGCCCATTTCAGCCCTATCTCATCTACTTCTTTCTTGGTACATATAGGTGTCAATGAAAGTACTGCTGTTTTATGACGGTTCAACCTATATCCTGACACAGAACTAAACTCATCTATTAATTCCAAAACTGCTGGTACTGATTCATGCCATGAGGTGAGATGCATAAGGATGTCATCCACGAACATCAAAATTTTATATGTGGTAGGACCTATATGTATTCCTTTGATTGCCCTAGATGCATTAATCTTTCTAGCTAGGGGTTCAATATATAGATTAAAAAGCATGGGAGAGAGCAGACAGCCCTGTCTGGTTCCTCTTGATAGCCTAAAATTATTAGAAATAACCCCATTGCATGCCACTCTTGCCAACGGACTTGCGTATAAAACTGCAATCCATTGACTGTATTCTTGGGGTATTCCATATCTTGGTAAAAGATCAAATAGATACTTCCAACTAACTCTATCAAATGCCTTTTCCACGTCAAGGGACACAAAGACCTTCCCAGTGTCCATATCCCCTGACACGGAGAGAAGATAGCATATCTTTCTAAAATGATCACTCGACTGCCTCCCTGCAACAAAACCAGCTTGTTCGGGCCCTATCAAATTCTCCCATACCCTTTTAAGTCTGGTGGCCAATATACTGGAAAATATCTTAATTTCAACATTTAATAATGAAATCGGTCTGTAATTTTCTGGACATGTCTGATCTTTCCCCGGCTTAGGTATAACCACGATCCTAGCTTTGAACAGTGCCATTTCTTTAGGTTCAGGAGAATACAGATAGTCGAATAATATCTTTAAATATGGTATCAACTCCTCTTTAAATGTTTTGTAAAAAGCTGGGAGATTCCCATCAGGTCCTGGTGCCTTATCTTTCTGCAGCCTATCTATTGCATCTCGAATTTCCTGCAGGGTAACCTCTCCTGTTAATGCTGAACTTTGATCTGATGTAAGCTTAGGCATATGGATGCCTCTGAGAAATAAATTAAATTTCCTCTCATAATTTTTCTCTATGTGTTGTGCTGTATATAGTTCTGTATAATATTCTTGAACAATTTTAACAATTTCCTCTGGATTAGACTTTAACTTTCCTGTTTCCCTGTCTCGAATTGCTATTACCCATCTCGTCTCTCTTTGTTGCTTTATTCTATTCGCTAATAACTTCCCAGCTGTTTCGCCCTGCCAAATATATGTCTCTTTCCACTTTAAAGATGTTTTCATTGTTTTGTTTAGGCTGTAGGCTGCAAATTTCACTCTCAGTGAATGGAGTTCCATCCAACTTTTCTCATCAGCTTTTTGGCTCAAGTGTTGTTCTAAAAATCTTATTCTATCTAACCATTCTTCCACCTCTTTTGTCTTTCTCCTTTTCCTGTTAGTAGCAAGTCTAATAAACTCTCCCCTCCATACCGCCTTTAATGCCCCTCATAAAATATCTTTTCTCAGAATTGAATTTTGATTAGAATCCCAGGAATCTTTAATAAACTGCCTCATCCTTTGTACTATCTCCTCTTCTGCCAACATTTGTGTATTTAAAGACCAAGATTTATAAGCTCTCCTGCAGGCTGAAAATCCTAATTTTATCCAAATAGGTGAATGATCCGAAAGCACTCTCGGATGTATCCCCACGTCCTCAACTGTATGTACTGTGGTAGAACTTAAAAGAAAGAAGTCAATCCTTGAGTATACCTTGTGGGGGGGAGAATAAAATGTGTAGTCTAATTCCGGATGGTGCAATCTCCACGGATCAACCAACCCGGAGTCACTCATTAATTCTCTTAAGGCCCGCTGTGCTGGGGATAGACCTGCTCTTTTCTTATATGATCTATCAAGATCATTTGTATATACCACATTTCAGTCTACCCCCCCCCAAAAGACAAGGTACATTAGGCGCCGGTGCAATGATCGTGGCTAAGGGTGGAAAAAAAGTGGGGTTGTCTGAGTTAGGGCCATATACTGAGCCCATGAGAATTTCTACTCCTGCTAAATTTCCAAGTATTATTATATATCTCCCCGCATGGTCCCTCCAAGTTTTAATTTCCTTAAAAGGAACATTCTTGCATATGAGTATTGCAAGTCCTCCCTTCTTTCACTGTTGCCTACCCCAAAGGCCTGGCCGACAGGCTGCAAAGTTTCTGTAACCTCAGCACTTGATTTGTAATTATATGTGTCTCCTGTATCATCGCAATGTGTGGTTGATATCTATTCAAATGCCTTAAAATAGTGTACCTCTTTGAATTGTCTTTTCCACCTTTTATGTTCCAAGATATTATGTTCCAACTGCCCATTTTTCTACACTTCTATTAGTCCCTATATGATAGTAATCCTTTCTAATCCATCCCTCTCTAAATATATAATGTCGTACTTTCTGTCCCAGTTGACCCCCTCCTATGAATCTACCTCAGACCTCTAATCCCAACACTCCCCGTCCCCATACAAATACCCAGGCCATTAGCCTACTCCCAACATTTTTAGTCATCATGCCCCCGAATGAGTAGCTTCGGCCCCCCAAGTTGTGTCCCCAAGGAGACATCTTCCTCGCTACCAACTATTATCTATTTCTACTAATTCTATCATAATGCACCTATATCTAAGAGTTTCACACTTAAATCGTTTACTTTTTTCTCCCCTTTTGTTTACAGCATCTTCTTATTTATGTCCATCAAATGAAAATTAAAGTCAGTCTTCTTAAATGCGTATCAGTTGCCCCCATAAGCTATTCATCTGTGAAGTAAGATATCGTAGGGTTCTTGAAAGTGTGAGCCATTATATCAGGTCCATAATAAGTCCAGAGGTAAAAGAAAAATATGTCTCTATATACAGAGTCTCTGTATCACTTAAGGGCATTTCGCATAACCTGACCACTGCCAGTAGATGGAGCTCCATTCCCATTTATTGCACGGTTCTCCCACTAACAACAGGGGGCCTCATGCCTCTCTATATGCTCAACAGGGTATAACATAGCTCCATGGTGTGTAATAGACTCTCCCAAACAAAAAAAAAATAAAAAAAGAGGTTTTGCCTCCCCCTATACCAATACTGCCTCTATGAGAACCCTTGTCCCTCGAGCTCAATCTTCATGAAGTCCTCCAAATCTCCATGTTCATGGTTGGTAGCATAGATTGTTACCACTTCCACTCCATGTTAACTGCTGCCCTTCCCAAAGAGGTCTGGTAGTCTATTATAAAGATCTGTCGCAGCTTGAGTAGCGGATTCATATCTCTGGGTTCCTGAGTCCAAAATCACCTCTAGTCTCGCAGGGAATAACATCCTATGTTTAATTCTTGCTGCCCACAGCTTGGACTGAATTGGTCAATAAGCCGCCTTGTCTTGTCTGACTTTGAATGTTAAATCCAGCACAATTCTCAACTTCTTGCCCTACCATTCTAATTTTTCAGAATTTCTAGCCACCTTAAATATATGGGGCCGGATATTCAAAAGGGTTGCGCCATGCGCAATAGGGTTGAGCCTGCGTAAGTCCGAACTTGCTCCATTCTGCCATATTCAGCAGGAGGCAGTTGCACCACAGAAAACATGCTGAGCAACAGCGGATTGCAAAATTATTGCATAGTGCAGAGTTGTGCAGGCACAACCCCCAACCTGTGCCTGCACAACTTTGAGCCAAAAAAAAAAGGTTTAAGTTGAGGGCCACCCATAGGTGAGCTGCTGCATTGCAGGGTGCAACACAGCAGCTGCCACCTGTGGCTGGCCCTCAACCCAGTCCTGTGCCCCCACAGCCGATCGCGGGCAGCCGACTGTAAATCCACCACCACCCCCCACTGGCCCGATCGCGGGCATGGTTTGTCGCCCCCACCAGCCTGATCGCGGGCAGCAATGTGGCTCCCCCCTGAACATATCCCTGGTGGTCCAGTGGACTGAAAAGCCTGATCGCGGGCAGTAGTGTAGAATCCCCCCTCATTCACAAAACTGGACTGTCATGTACGGTATGGGCTGCATGCCCATTGGCTCTTTCTCTGCACCAATGGGTGTGCAGTCCTACCGGGCTGTCAGTCGGTGGGCAGCGGAGTGGCAGGTGGGAGGAATGCTGCCGCCCGCCAGCTGTGAGGGAGCGGGTGGTGGGGCTTCGTGAGGTGGGTGGGAAGGGGGGACACTAGCCACCAGGGCAATGTTGGGGGGGGATTTGTGCAGCATTTACATCCCGTGATCGGGATGTGCCACTAGACCACCAGGGCTGAATTCGGGAGGGGGTATTCTACACTACTGCCCACGATCGGGCTTTTCAGTCTACTGGACCACCAGGGATATGTTCGGGGGTGAGGAGAGCCACATTGCTGCCCGCGATTGGGCTGTTGGGGGGAAATTAAACCATGCCCGTGATCGGGCCAGTGGGGGGGATTCTACACTGTTTTGCCCGTGATCGGGCTGCAGGGGGCATCGGTCCCCGATGGCTGCTGCCTGGCAGGGCACCAGGCACAAGTCCTCGGGGATCGGAGCACCTGCATGCTAATGGCATACAAAGGGCCATAATCAGATGTAAATGGCCCCCGCCTTGCATGAATTATAGCCCCATTTGCATGTCACCTTTTGAATATCAGGATTTTGCGCATGGCGCCAATGGTACTGCACCATCGCCAAGTTGAATACTCCACTCTGTCAACTTGCGGTGGTGCAAGTTCCACTGCGCCATGCACAGTGGCTGTGGCTGGGGGATGATATTCAAAGGAGTTGCTCAATAGTGCAACTCCTTTGAATATCGCCTCAGACACATCCCTGCACAACTATTTTGTGCAGCGCAAGGGCTTGCGCCTCTGAATGGCGCAGTTTGAATATCCAGCCCATGGTCTCTATCCAAATAGTTTAATACCTTGAAAATGATAGGACAAGGCAGCTAGTCTGGAGGAGGTCTCGGTCTGATGGATCTGTGTGCATGCTCGATCACATATGTCGGGCCATTTGGTGAGGGGTCTGCTACTCGAATGCAGAGCTTCTGCAAAAAGGCTATCACATTATTACCTTCTTCACCTTCTGGGAGCCCTAATAATACCAAGTTATTGTGATGTGATCTTCCCTCCAGATTGTCAACTTTCTCATCTAATTTTTTGATAGACTTTTTGAGAAATATATTGTCTGTTTCCAATTTATGCGCTCGATCTTCCATCGACGCAATCTGGGTCTCTGTATCTGACACCCTTAGTACCGGACCTGACAGCGAAGCTTTCCAATCCTGAAATTCCTCAATCAGGGAAAACAACGCAGTTTTAATGGTGGAAATGTTCTCCTGCAGTTGTTCTGACTGCATATTCATGGTGTCCAAATTCAAGTCCAAGTTCGAGGATAAACTTCTGCATGGCCTTTTGGCCTCCAGCGCCATCGTGTCTTTCATAGTCTCTTTATCCGGCTCTCTGTGATATGGTTCTTTAGTTGTCTCCATGGCGATTTTCTCTAGTTTCCACAGCTGTCTGCTGGTTAACACTCTATCTTAGCTTAAATTAAAGATTATTGCCTGTAAAGTTAGTAGCTTTAATCAGTTGTATAGCGGAGCTGCACCTTCGTGCTGCTTACTCCTCTGAGGGCATCACGTGACTCCCAAGTTCGAATTTTTTAGAGGGCTAAGAATGGGAACCGCTGGTACTGTGAGCACTTATGGAAGTAAGCATAGGATCATAGTGTGTTTGCCACTGTTTGGATTCTGGCAGTCGGAGTGATTTTTGTGAGGGTTTCTGCTGCGACTGACTGGCAGCTGACACCTTTTCCAGTTGGTACACTGGAGGATTTACAAAGCTGAAGAGGTGCCAGCCAATCAAAATGCAGGATTCTGTGAATTTTTTTGTTCCCATTGTATAATTAAGCAATTTATCCCTCCAGGGTGTGAGTATACTGGAGGATTTACCACGGCTAGTGTGTGCCTCATGACCGAACCACACCAGTAGTGTTAAGTCCTCCAGTAAACCCTCACCCTGGAGGGATAAATACAATGGCAAATGTTGTTTCTTTAATGTTTTTTAGCTATTTTCTAACTCACTGAGGTCCCTACACTTCAAAAGAGGATGTCATTTTGTAAAAAATTTACAGCGGTGTTTTAGCGAAGTGGTGACTGGACAAATCACAGCAGTTTCGTTTGAAGAGAAAGAGACCGGATTGGCACGATATAAGGTTGGCTGGCACTTTTTCCAGTGGGTACACTAGAGGATTTACCATGCTGGAAAAGGTACCAGCCAACTAATCAGGTTGCAGGATTTGGCTCATTCGATTTACTACACTGTATAATATTATATTGTGGTATATGTTATGATATTTTTTACTTATATGTTTTATAGTGGCCAGGGAAGCAGTGCTGGTGACAACTGTGCAGGTGAAGGAGGAGCCTGGCACCAGCTCTGAGTGTAAGTACCGTCATAAAAGATATTCACACAAGATGTAGAGTCACAACCCCCTGCACTCTCAACCTCTGTTCAGTAGTATGGAGGACCTTGTCCCCCCTAAGGCAGCCATAGAACTGCTAATTGCTAGGTACTGTGAGAGCAGTGTGGCTGTTTGTGAAAGGGATGAGTAAGTGGGGATGCAAACAGTACTGTAGTAGACAGTCTCAACATGTGAATGGATCATTTGTATATGGAGATTCTGTGACACAGTATGTTATCTATGTTCAGATACCCCACTTTTTGCTTTACTATGCATACAGGTGTACTATATGGTGTCACTTCATGCATAGTTGGGAGGTATTTTGCTGCACAGTGTGTCCTGTTCATAATGATGCTACACTTACAATTACATTTTTGGTTCTCAGTGGGTAGGTGGTCAAGGTGGTAGTACTACATCAAAGGGGAATGTATGATGTGGTAAGACTAGCATGGCACATGATAGCAGCTGTACTAAGCCAATTCTGAGTACGTTATCATAATTATTGCAATGTGTGTTCAGCGGTGATGGAGTGTACTGGACTGGTGTGTCAAGCATGTATGTCATCATAAGTGTTATTGTATGAAGGGGGGAGTGTACTGGGATAAGAAGTGTATTTATAGATAGAAAGTTTGTGATAATCAAGCTGATAAGGCCTACTGAACAACAATGCATACTCAACCAATTTAAAACAAGTTTTCAGTTCAATGGGGAGGGCCTAGTGCAGTAATAGAGCTAGTTACCGTATTGTAAGAGTGTGATAAATGGTAGCAGGAGGGTACAATGGATATGTCACATGGTGTACTTGCCATTCACAGATGATGGGTGTACTGTAATGCTTTGCAATGTGTCAAGTCACCTGTAAGTGGGTACATATTGTTGTTGTTTGCTTATGGTGTATGCTCACACCCCTAACCCCACACACAGACAGTGGAAGGTTAGTGTGCAGCTATATGTATGACACAGATTACAGCGTGAGTAATGAAAACTGATGACTATGCAAGTTAACAGGCCACTTTTTTTTTGCATCAATTACTGTTGCAGTTTGTTTCACTATAGCAAACTGCTGATCAGGTTATCATTTTGATCCTTACACAAGGATATATCACTCAAGGTTTTCATGACGTGAAACTGTTGTCATATGTTCAACTCCTCAACATAGTCTAATGTAGGTGTTCCAAAGATAACTTCAATACTGCTGTATATCTTATGGTTAAGTGGGATTCAACAGTTTAACAATCCTAAGTCTTTGCATCAATGTTCTCATGGTGTAAGTAGTATTAAGTTTCAAGGCATGAGCAAGTGTAATTCTATAGTGTATCAATCTTTGAGCAGCAGTGCAATGTGTCAAGATGCGTGCATGACTGCAACATGACACTACAGGGTGATTAGGTCACTATTTACATGATTCTTGGCTGCAGCTTATTGTTATTATAATAATCTTTATTTGAAAATAGTGTGAGACCTTGTCCAGCATATGATGAAGCTGTACATGTGTGTTAAAACAATTTTACATATGCAAGTTAGAATGTTTGTGGCAATTGAAAAAGAGTTACTTCTGAGAACTATTGTATTGTGTACAACATTGAGATAAAAACAACTTTTTAGTAAATTAGAAGATACTGCTATCATATCAACTATTTATTATTTGTTCATTCTGGGTGGGATATTCCGACTGCGCCAGGCTGTGGTGCAAGCCTGGGAGCAGCACAACTGGAATGTGCATGGACATTGACAGTATGATATTCAACTGAGCTGTGCCATGGCACAGCATCATTGAATATTGCTCCTTGGCCACCTGCAGTGCACATGGCACAGTGGCAGTGCGACAGCGCAAGTGGCCGAAGTAGAGCAGGGGGATGCACAAGCGGAAGTGCCGTTGCGCTAGGCACAACTACCATAATATTCAAAAGTGCACATGCAAATAGGGCTATAATGCATGCAAGCCACAAATGGAGCCAATTGCATGTTATTATGGCCCTATTTGCATGCAGGTGTGCCAATCCTCAACGACTTGTGCCTGCCACCCTGCCAGGCAGCAGGTGCTGGGGACCAGTGCCCCCTGCCCCTACTGGCAACATGCTCTGATGCCTGTTTGTGGGCATATGTATAAATAATAAACATCCCATATCACTTCTGGTCCACTGGACCGCTTGCAGCCTGATCGTGGGCATATGTGATAAACTACAAAGTCCTATAACCCTGGTGATCTAGTGGACCGCTTGTAGCCCAGTTGTGGGAATATGTAATGAAATAATAGTCCAATATCCCTGGTGGTCCAGTGGACCACTTACAGCCCGATTGTGGGTATATGTGATAAACTACAATGTCCTATAACCCTGGTGGTCCAGTGGACCACTTGCAGTCTGATCACGGTCATATATAATGAAATAATAGTCCAATATCCTTGGTGGCGCAGTGGACTGCTCGCAGCATGATCATGGGTGTCAGTAAGATATAATGAGAAACCAATCCATCACCGGTGGCTCAGCAGTACTCCCCTCCCCACCCATCCACTGAGCCCCACTGCCCCACACCCCCCCGTTAGCAGGTAGGTGGCAGATCCCCATCTGCTTGCCACCCCGCTGTCTGCTGACTGACTCCATAGGGTAGGACTGTATACCCATTGGTCCACTGTGTAATCAATGGGTGTGTAGGCAGTACCATACTACACAGTACAGAAATGTGAATGGATCCATTCATATATCTGGCCTGTGTAGTACAGTATGGGCTGCACACCCGTTAGCTTACACTGTGGACCAATGGGTGTACAGACCTACCATATGGAGTCAGTCATCATGCGGCGGAGTGGCAAGACAATGAGGAGCTGATGACTGATGCTGACAGAGGGGGGAGTAGGGAGGTGCAGCTCAGTGGTAGGGTTGGGAGAGGTGTACCGCTGGACCACCAGGGATGGATTGGTTTGACATAATATATCACTGACACCTGCAATCAGACTGTGAGCAGTACACTGGACCACCAGGGATATAGGACCATTATTACTATACTAATGCCCATGATCAGGCATGGGGGGTGCCACCACGAAGGTGCCGCTGGAGCTCCGATGGCCACTCACAGCTGGTAGCTGCCATGTTGCACCATGCAACATGGCAGCTCACCTGTTGGTGGCCAGCTGTTGCTCCTTTTTGGGGGGGGATCAACTGTATGCAGTGCAAGTAGGGGTTGTGACTACATGGGTTAGTACATCCCGGACTGAATATCAGGATGTGTGGAAGACGGATGGGCATGACCCCCCTAATTGCACCGCATACATTACTGATGTACTTCGACTCATCGGCATTTGTACCAGGCACATTCCCCTTTTGAATATCACGCTGGGGTGCATCAGTGGGTTGCACATGGCGACACTGTGTTGCACGATGTGCAACCCTTCTGAATATCCCACCCACTGTTTCTTTACATGATGTGTAGAGATAATATTTCATTAATCAGTTGCCAATGTCACTGAGCTGTTGGTTTCTAAATGTTTAACATTATTTCAAGTACTATAAAAAGAGTCTGAGAAAAGGAGCTTTATGATTACCTGCAAACATTCTAACAACCTTATGTTAATCTTTTATTAACATACATGTACAGCTTGGCCATATGCTGAACAAGGTTTAAGACTGCTTAAAAACATGTTTTATTATAATAGGAATAAGGCACTCCCAGGGATTATGTTAATGATCAATTAATCACCTTCTAAGGCATGTGGCATTTGGCTACCTTGTGCCTGGCATTAAGAGGTGATTAACGAACCATCATAACCCTTAGTCATGCTTACTGCTTAATTAATGTAACAGCAGTAAAAGATAATTTGCTTCTATGAAAATATGTACACAAAATAAAAAGTATATGACATGTGTGTCTCTTTTGTAGCAGTTATTAAACAGATAATTATATGAACATTAGATAACGGAAATAGTAGTGTTGGTCTACAGGTCATGCTATTATTCTCATGCAGGTCCGAACAAATAATTTAGAAGCAGATGTTCAAGTTCACTTGTTCATACACAATTGAAGAGCTAGTATCACTGTATATGACACTGTGTTGTTCATTATGACAAAACATTTAAGTAGTGAGTGTTGGCAAATACTAACTGATATAGAACAACAGTGTAGAAAGTATACTGTTCTTATAGATCTTTTCAAGTTGTCCACGAAGAACATAACACATTAGAAAAAAATATAGTAACGGAACTGACAAGACAAGAGTTCTGATTAACATCACACTCCTCGATGGTCTTGAAAGTGCCCAGTAAAATGTATTACAATTATTGAATTAGAATTCAATATTGTAATATGAAAGACAGGTAGGCAATCACCATTTTGAGGCTCATATATTGATTCATTTTTTTGTCACTTTGCAGGGCGCCCTCACTTAAAGCAGAGTGCTGGCCACTGTCACTGTTACCGCAGGCTTGAGCGCAAGGTTGACAGACTTATAAAAGACGATGTTGCACTCCGTGAAGGGCAGGAAAAGCTACTGTCCTTCATGGCAGCACAACAAGTGACTGTCAACCTTGTGCTTGAGCCTGTGGTGACAGCAGCAAGTGAGACTGTGGTCAGCTCAAGCATTTCACCTCCACCAGTGCATCCAGCTTCCCTGGCAAAGAGTGAGCAGCCTCCACAGCTCCTCCAGTATATCCTCTGGAAGGCACAACAGCTTCCACTTCTATTGTGCCTCCACATTGTGTCCAACTTACGGGTTGGGCTGCCTCAAGCAGCAACACACCACTCTCTCAGAGTTGTCTGTAAATATTATACATAGTTTTTGAAATATTTTTTCACGTATTTTGTAAAATAATCATTTTTGTAACTTATTTTAATGAAGATATCTATTTTTTATGTATCATTTAATTTTGTAGATAAATAAGAAAAACATTTTTTGTCTAGAGTGACTTTGTTTGATTTGAACATCTAATAAGAATATTTTTTTACTATAATATATGTAGAAATAAATAATTTTTGAAAATAACACTTTTTCTTGTGGTATTATTAAGTTGTGGGGATCTTTGTCATCAACATATAGGCCCGGATATTCAAAAGGGTTGCGCCATGCGCAACAGGGTTGTGCATGCTCAAGTCCAAACTTGCTCCATTCTGCGATATTCAGCAGGAGGGAGTTGCACCACAGAAAACAGGCTGAGCAACAGCGCAATGCAAATGAATGCATGCTCAACTGGAGGGAGGAACCATGCATAAACTGCACAGCCTGATATTCAGTCGGGCTGTGCAGAGTTGTCTGGCGCAACCCCAACCTGCGCCTGCACAACTTTGAGCCAAAAAAGGCTTAGTTGAGGGCCACCTACAGTGAGCTGCTGTATTGCAGGGCGCACAGCAGCTGTCACCCGTGGCTGGCCCCAACTCAGTCCCTGTGCCCCCACCAGCCTGATTGCAGGCATCAATGTAGGCCCCCTCCCGTTCACATCCCTGGTGGTCCAGTGGACCGTAATGCCCGATCACGGGCAGAATGTAATAAGAACCCCCAGTGCCCGATCGCAGGCAGAATGTGTAATAAGAATCCCCCAGTGTTACTCAGGCAGAATAACAAGAACCCCCCAGTGTCTGATCGCGGCAGAAGTAAAGTTCCCCCAACCCGAATATCTCCCTGGTGATCATTCACAAATCTGGACTGTCATGTACAGTATGGGCTGCGCCCATTGGCTCTAGCTCTGCACCAATGGGCGTGCAGCTCTACAGGCCAGTCAGTCGGGGGCAGCGGGGTGGCAGGCGGGTGGGATGCTGCCGCCCGCCGGCTGCTGGGGGGAGGAGCAGGGTGGTGGGGCTTCGTGGGTGAGTGGGTGCAGTGGGGGTGACACTAGACACCAGGGAGATGTTTGAGTGGGGGGGTGTCAATATACATTCTGCCCGCACTCGGGCATTACAGTCCACTGGACCACCAGGGAGATATTCGGGTTGGGGGAACTTTACTTACTGCCCGAGATCGGGCACTGGGGGTTCTTATTACATTCTGCCCGCGATCGGGCATAACGGTCCACTGGACCACCAGGGATGTGAACGGGAGGGGAGCCACATTGATGCCCGCGATCGGGCTGCAGGGTGCGTCGGTCCCCAACGGCTGCTGCCTGGCAGGGCGCCAGGCTCAAGTCCTCGGGGATCGGCGCACCTACATGCTAATGGCATGCAAATGGGGCTATAATGACATGCAAATGGCCCCCCCTGCACCTTGCATGTATTATAGCCCCATTTGCATGTCAACTTTTGAATATCATGGATTTGCGCATGGCGCACTGGTACTTGCGCCACCGCAAGTTGACTGCTCCACTCTGTCAACTTGCGATTGCGCAAGTTCCACTGCGCCATTCACAGTGACTGTGGCTGGGGAGCGATGTTCAAAGGAGTTGCTCAATAGCGCAACTCCTTTGAATATCGCCTGGGCCACACCCCTTCGCAACTATTTTGCGCAGCGCAAGGGCTTATGCCTTTGAATGGCGCAGTTTGAATATCCAGCCCATATTCTATAAGAAAGTGTTCCTTTTGCTTAGTTTGGTAAAGAAGGGCATTATACACAAAGTTTCAGGTTTAAACAGATAACACATTACAATTGTTGTTGTGTTACATATCTTGCAGTGTTATGACAACATTTTTGTAGGTACATTAATACTGTATGTATGAGTTATGTTCAGAATTTGTGTCTAGTAAAGGTACGGAGGAAGACCATGTAAGATATGTAGATATTTAACAGTGGTGCTGAGAAAGACTGTGCCACATTCTTTATGTCACACAAGAGTAGTCTCATTGCCTGCAAAAAGATAGTGTGTGAAACAGTGCAATAGCATAAATTAGTATGTGACATAACAATGTTAAGCAAAAGGAAATAGATAAATATTAAGAGGCATATGCTTGAGATGGATGTCGTCTTACTCTTCATAACAGACAATTCTGCTAGATGACTTACTGTGTTCTTCATATGTGTGCATTTGGCTATGTGTGTCTGGTGCTGCCACTACAACATTGCGGATAATATTGCTACTTCTCATTCTCAAAAAGACAGGATATTCATGGCAAAAAACTCCATTTAATGCATCAGTTAGGGTTGTTCCACAGAGACAAAAGTGAGGAAATTCCTTATTAGGGTTGAAAACCCTAACTCTGCATTCACACCCCCTAACACCACACACACACACACACACACACACACACACATATGCAAGTAGGGGGGAGGACCAAGGCAACACAACCAATCACAGATAACCAGCAGCAGGTGACAGAAATAAAAATCAACTGTCTAAATGTACTATAAGACATCCCCACCCATCTGACCAGGTACTGCATGCTCAGTGGTGATCAGCAGCAAAACTGAGGCCATGTACAATAAACGAACACATCCCTGATTGCAGGTGCACACAACGTACCACACTTAGGAGTTGCATGACCTTACCTAGTGATGCCCCACACCCCACCATACCTGGTACTGCACCTCAGCTATAGAGCACAGCAAAACTAAGTAGTTGTACAGGTATGATATGTGTCATTGATTTCATGTATACACAACCTCCCACTGTTATGCACTGGAGGACCTTCACAAGGCAGTGCCCCACCCACTGAGATCAGGTACTGCATAGTTACTGGAGAACCCCAGTTAAAATGAACCTAGGAAGATCAACACTGTTCCTCGATGACTGCAGCCTTGCAAAGGTTAGTACAATAATGAGTCACAGAGTCTGTGGGAGAGAATGCCCCCTCCCATCCTACAACAGTTGGTCCATTGTGACTGAAAGCTATAGTAAAAGAAAGTCTGTTTATATCTATGGTACACTTAACTGATTGCTGGTGTAGTACAATTAGAGTAGTTATCACTTGTATGGCATCAGCCACATAATGGTCTGCCAAACCCAAAGACCAGGTACTACAACCTGAGTGTAGATCAACTGTAAAAAAGTGAGGCTGTGGACATAAATGGTACACTTCACTCATTGCAAGGATACTCAACTTACCACAGTTTGGATTTCTGTGGTGTCAGAGAGGCAATGTCATTGTCTTTACCAGATACTATATCCTCAGTAGAGAGCTACAGCAAAAGTGAGCCTATAGACATCTGTGATACACCTCCATCATTGTAGGTACGCTAATGTTAGTGCGTTTAGAAGTTGCTTGGCCTCATCCAGCTAATTTCACTCCCTGACAGACAGACCAGTTACTGCATTCTTAGTATACAAATACACTGAAGGTAAGTACATGGACATCAACAGTACACCTACATCACTGAAACTGTACATCTGTTAGTGCCATTAGGAGTTGCATAGCCTTGTACAGGCAATAGTTCCCCTGTACCTCCAGATCAGGCTGTTTCTCTCGAGTGGACAGATGCAGTAAACTTACTACTATGCACATCACATACTTAAATGCAGCAGTTCTTGTATCTTGATGATGGATGTGTCTTTTACTACATTTATGCAGATGTTTTTATTTCTGTTTACTCATAAGTGTACAAACCTTTGTACAGCTGCAATAAGAGAGTTGCATTGTTGATGTCCAGTCAGGGTACAGGACCAGGTGCGGTGGGGTGTGGGGCTTCGCTAGGTAAGGCCATGCAACTCCTAAGTGTGGTACATTGTGTGCACCTGCAATCAGAGATGTGAACATTTGGTGTACATGGCCTCAGTTTTGCTGTTGATCTCCACTGAGCATGCAGTACCTGGTCAAGTGGGTGGGGATGTCTTGTAGTACATTTAGACAGTTTTTTATTTCTGTCACCTGCTTCTGGTTGTCTGTGATTGGTCATGTTGCCTTGGTCCTCCTCCCTACTTGCATGTTTGTGTGTGTCTGTGTGTGTGTGTGGGGTGGTGGGAAAGAATGCGGAGTTAGGGTTTTCAACCCTAACACCGAATTTCCTCACTTTTGTCGCTGTGGAACAACCTAACTGATGCATTAAACAGAGTTTTGCTATGAATATATATATATATATATATATATATATATATATATATGAGGCAAAAACTCTGTTTAATCATCAGTGGGCCATTCCACAATGACAAAAGTGAATAAACCTGTTAGGGTTGAAAACCCTAACTCCAACCTCACCCCCCCAGCACCACACACACACACACATGCATGCAAGTATGGGGGAGGACCAAGTCAACACAACCAATGACAGACATCCAGCAGCAGGTGACAGAAATAACAAACAATTGTCTAAATGTACTACGAGACATTCTCACCCACCTGACCAGGTACTGCATACTCAGTGGAGATCAACAGCAAAACTGAGGCCATGTACACCAAATATATACATCCCTGATTGCAGCTGCACACAACGTACCACACTTAGTAGTTGCATGGCCTTACCTACCAATGCCACACACCAGACGACACCACATGTGATGGGCCACCTGAGCAATAGAGTTGAGCAAAACCAAGGAATTGTACAGGTATAATATCTCTGATTATAACAAGGGTTTGAGAAATGCAGCTTTCTAATTGACTGTAAACACTGTAACAGCCTTTTGTTCAGTTTTTATTAACATACAAGTAGAGCCTAACCATATGATGAACATGCTTTAATGTTGTTTAAAAAACAGTTTTATTATGATAGCAATAAGCCACTCCTAGGTATTATGTTAATGGTCAGTTTATCACTGTCTAGCAACATGTGGCACTCGGCTACGCCTCATTCAACATTAAACCCCTACATGGTGATTAACAGACCATTTAACATAACCATTGGTCGTGCCTTATTGCTGAATTGTCTTTATGACTAGATACTCTCCCTCTGCTAGGCACTGCAGCAGCTTTGCAAAACAGTGTCCCACCCAGTTACACCATACACTGTCTAGTTACTGTAGAATGGCTGTGAATATGAACTTATGAAGATGAACAGTGTAACTCGATTGTTACAGTCATCTAAACCTTAGTGTGATTATAACTGACAGAGTCAGTGATAGAGAATAACCCTTGCCGTCCTAGTACACTTACCCCATTGTGAGTTAAATCAATACTAAAAGACATTCTGTTTATATCTACACTATACCTACTTGATTGCTGTTGTACCACAATTGACATAGTTATCACTTTGATAGCATCAGTGACAGAAGTATGACAAATCCAAACACTACGTATACAGCCTGAGTATGAAACAACTGTTAAAAAAATTACACTGTGTCCATAAGTACCATAGATCACTCATTGCAACAATAGTAAATGTATCACTATTTGAATAAGTTAGTCATCACAGATGCAAAGAGATTGTCTTTATCAGGTACAACATACTGAGTAAGTGCCTACAGGAAAATCTATCCTATAGACATCTCCGATACAGGTACATCATTGTTGGCTCAGTAGTCCTATGATATTTAGAAGTTGCTTGGCCTGATCCATGCAATTACACTGTTTCTTACAAAGAATACTTACTGCATCTTTAGTATTGAAACACACTGAAGGTCTTTGTATGTACATTAGCAGTACAGCTTCATCAGTAAGAATGCATCTGATACTGGCAGTACGAATTTCACAGCATTGAACAGGCAATGCTTTTCCATACGTTTACATCAGCCTCTCTATCTTCAGTAAACAGTTGCAGTAAATGTACTACTATGAAAATCACATACTAAATGTAACACTACTTTTATCTTCAGCATGCTAGTGTCTTGTTAATTTATGTACTTCTCTTAATTAATGTATACTCACTAGTGTTAAAACCTTTCTACAACTGTGATCATGCACCTTTAGCATTTATATTGACTAACGGCACAGTACCAGTTGTGGTGTGGTGTTGGGCGTCGGTAGGTAAGGCCATGCAACTACTAAGTGTGGTACGTTGTGTGCAGCTGCAATCAGGGATGTGTACGTTTGGTGTAAATGGCCTCAGTTTTGCTGTTGATCTCCACTGAGCATGCAGTACCTGGTCAGGTGGGTGGGGATGTCTCGTAGTACATTTAGACCAATAGTTCTCAGAGTTTGTCACAGTGAGCCTCCCCAAATCTGTGGAAAAGATTTTGAGCCTCCTCCAAAGATTGAAATAATCTTGGGCCTCTCCAAAGAAAAATAACATACTGTACTTTGCGCAGTACACCATGAATAAACTGAAACCCCTCTGAGTACTTGGCTCACATTCAGTTATTTGTCTTACACTGACTTGGAACTTTAGAAAAAAAGCTCCTGTGCTCCAAGGTGTTATCTGTATAACAAATAAATAAAATAAACACATATTATTCAGCTTATTGTAACCTCCCCACCCCCACAGGCCAACCTACTTGCTCTGCTATTTTCATTCTTGAACCATTGTTACCCTTGTTGCAGTACTTCATGGGTCAGACTACTTCCCTGTTTCCTCTCTATGAAATAACCTTCCTACATACTTTACCTCTCCTCCTCCTTCTCTGCTCCTAAGCAACATCTCGGGGATTAAGTTGCTCCTTCCTACTATTGCTCTTAGCACTTCTATGCTCAATCCTTGTACTCGAGCTGTTCTGCCATCAGTTTACAAATTGATCAATTATCACCACTTGTTATTCATATTTATTTTGCACTATTGCTCATTGTATATTTCTTGATTGTTTGGCAGTTACCTTCTGAAATGTATTCACTCCCTACCCTTCCCTGGGTGCACCTGAAATGAGCCTTGGCTCATTCACCTTCCTTGTCACCTATTAGTAAATAAATACATAAAATTCACCTACTGTTATTATCCTCTTTCAGTTTGCTTCATCTCTTCACCCAAAATATATAAAACCCAAAATTTAAATACAATAATTTTTCAGACTTGCTTGAGCCTCCCCTGGAACAGGTTGGGGCCTCCCCAGGGAGGCTGGCCTCACCATTTGAGAACCCCTGATTTAGACAATTGTTTGTTATTTCTGTCACCTGCTGCTGGATGTCTGTCATTGGTTGTGTTGACTTGGTCCTCCCCCATACTTGCATGCGTGTGTGTGTGTCTGTCTGTGTGTGTGTGGTGCTGGGGGTGGGGTGAATTCGGAGTTAGGATTTTCAACCCTAACAGCAAATTTCCTCACTTTTGTCGCTGTGGAACAACCCTAACTAATGCATTAAACAGAGTTTTTTGCCTCTAATTTCCCTTCTTTTTGAGAATGATAACGAGAAATAGTGAATGTAATGCAGCGGCGGGAGCGCGGGGCCCGCCGCATGATGTCTTGTGGCATAGTAACAGGAACAGCAATGCAAACAGAAGCGCTAACAGTGGCGCACATGGTAATGCAAGCGTGAATGAGAACAGAAAGGGTAACACACATGGTGGCGTAGACGGGAATGGTCTGCCATGTGATGTGTTGTCACATAGTAACATGGTGCCTGCAAACAGAAATTTCAATGGGCATGGTGACGCTAAGTAAAACAGAAAGAGAAGCAGTACTGTAGACACAAATGGCAAAAATAACAAAATGCAAGCGCCAAATGAAAACGTTAAAGGATAGCATATTGCGGCGCAGACGTCAACGGTAAGTGAAATGGGTACGGAACTGCAAGCAGAAAGGGCAACAGTAACAGTAATGTAAGCGCACAGGCTGGTTTTCCCCAAAACCTGCACAGAAAAAGATAGTGAGTACAAATAATGTATGCATAATAATAAGTATCGGAGCAGAAAATGAGAACTTGAAATACTAAATAGGATATATCTCAGGAACCGTACGACGTGGAAAAAAAATTTAAAATTCATATGATTTAGAGCTGTCCTGGCTAATTTTGTACTTTTCTGATGAAAAGTCTGTATCTCGCACCATTTCCAAGATACGGGCCCTGAAAGGAGCGGCGAACACCGTAATGTTATCCTATGGGGAAAAAAGAGAAGTTCGAAGTGCCATAACTTTGCCTCCCTGTAATATTTTTTCACCAAACCACTGAAAGGCACATCTGTGGGCTGTTGGCTGTCTTCCCTCCAAATTTCAGGAAAAAAGACTAAACAGTTATTTTGCAGCAGGGTGCCAAAGGATTCCTGTAATGCGCCAGGCGCTGTAATGTTATACTATGGGAAAAAATGTCAACTTTTGAGTGCTGTAACTTTGCCGCCATGTAATATTTTTTCAATACAACACTGAAAGGCACATCTGTGAGATGTCATCTGCGTTCCTCAAATTTCAGCCCAAAACTCCCAACCATTCTTTTGGCGGAGTGCCAAGAATTACTGTTATTTTGGGCATAGTGTCCTAAAGTAGATGATCATATAAGCTTCGTAAAAAAATTTGACAACACTTTCATAGAGTGCGACACCACTTATGAAGTATTTTTCCAGAAATCTGAAAACATATTTCTGGGGTGTTTTACCCCAAAATAAAGACATGGCTAGCATCCTCAGGGCCCGACTAGGTGAATACAAAAAGAATTAGGTTGCTAGAGGGTCTCAATTTTAAATGCCAAGCATTTTTCTGATCACTAACTGAAAACAAGATGGCGGATTTGCAACAGTAACAGGGCCATTTGCAACAGTAAAAAGTGCATTTGCAACACTGTCGAACTTTCTGTTAACTTTTCCCAATGGCTTATGATGGTAAATTGTTTTTTGAATCATTTTCGAACCGTTTAATATTTTTTCATGAAATCTTCGAAAGGCACATCAGGGACCCTGGCCGCACGTTCCCTCAAGATTTCAGGCCGGTCGCGTAAACCGTACGACCTGTAGGCACGACCGTAGAATTCCAGAAAAAGCATAAATGCGCGCAGATCAGGCTCAATAACTCTGCAGCCGTATATCTGACCAGTACAAAACTTGGCAGATCCCAAGGTGTATGTATCTTGATTGTGTATTCCAAATTTCAGGCAAATCCATCAAACGGTTGCAAAGTTATTAAGGTGCAAAGTTTGGGGGTTTAACATAGAAATGGCTCCTCAACCATGCTACCATAATATATATATTTGATGTTAGGGTTGAAACCCCCTTTGCACCCCTCCAACCCACCCCCCAACTGGAATTGGGGTGCGCATTGGGGTCATCGGCCCTAAGTGTCACCCCATCACATGTGGAAAGAAGCTGAGGAATAGGAGAATGGGGTGACAGTTAGGACCGAGGACCCCAATGCACACCCTGATTCCAGTTGGGGAGGTGGACTGGAGGTAGGTGCAAAGGGGGTTTCAACCCTAACATCGAATTTCCTCGCTTTTGTCGCTGTGGAACAACCCTAACTGATGCATTAAACTGAGTTTTTTGCCTCTAATTTGTCTTCATTTTGAGAATGATAATGAGAAATAGTGAATGTAATGCAGCGGCGGGAGCACGGGGGTGATGTCTTGTCGCATTGTAACATTGTGCCCGCAAACGCAAATCATAATGCGCATGATGATGCAAAGCAAAACAGAAAGAGGAACAGTACTGTAGACAGAAGTGTTAAAAACAATGGAAACGCAACCGCAAATGAAAACGCAAAGGGTAACGCACATGGTGGCGTAAACGTGAATGGTTAAGTGAAATGTGTACGGAACCACAAGCAGAAACGGTAACGGTAAGAGTAATGTAAGCGCACAGGCTGGTTTTCCCCAAAAGCTGTATAGAGAAAGACAGTGAGTAGAAAGAATGTATGCAAAGTAATGACTCTCGGAACACAAAAATCAGTAGTTGTAATAGTAAATTGCTTATATCTCAGTAACCGTACGAGATAGAAAAAAAATTTAAAGGTCATATGTATTATCACTTTCCTGGCTAGTTATATACATAGCCCCCTAAAGGGGGCTAAAATCTTTTGACAAAAACTCCCTATCTCGCACCGTTTTCGAGATACAGGCCCTCAAAGGCGCGGCGAACGCCGTAATGTTATCCTATGGGAAAAAAAACAGAAGTTCGGACTGCCATAACTTTTGACCAGTTTAATATTTTTTCATGAAATCTTCAAAAGGCACATTGGGGGCCACAGCTGCATGTTCCCTGAAGATTTCAGGATGGTTGCGCAAACCGTGCGACCTGTAGGCGTGACCGTAGAATTCCAGAAAAAGCGTAAATGCACACGCAGATCACACTTAATAACTCCGCAGCTGTGTATTCTACTGGTACGAAACTTGGCAGATCCCAAGGCCTATGGTTCTTGATCATGTATTCCAAATTTCAGCTAAATCTGTCAAACGGTTGCAAAGTTATTAAGATGAAGAATTTTGGGTTTAACATGTAAATGGCTCCTCAACCCTAACTATGGTAGCACTACCGTGCTACCATAATATATATATACGCACACAGATGTGTGCTCACAAACACATGCATGCTTACACCACTACAGACACAGACACACAGTCACATAGTGTATATATGCAGACACACACAGAGGAATACATACTGTATACACAACATTATGTACAGAGCTGCGCACACAATACAGATCCCTGCACATGCACAGTAATACATTCACAGTGACAACACAGCACTACACAAACAAATAGAAAAAACACTGAGATCTACACACATACAGTACTACTTCAACAGATGCACAAACACAGCACTACATACTCTACACAGATGCACACACACACACTCATCACTACATTTGCATACCAGACTAAATACACATACACATTCTCACAGCACTGTACACAACACTACATGCACGGATGCACACATACAGCAGTACCTACTGTACATAGATGTGCTCATACACACGGCACTACATAAATGCACACACAGCACCACATACACAAACATGCACAGCACTACCTACAGATGCATAAGCACACAGCACTATGCCCATAGACATGCATACACACACACACACACATACATACACACACACACACACACACACACCACACCAACACTAAACACAGACACATGCACACATGTTGTATTTACATTTTTGTTCAGTCACATGTTTTATTTCTAAAGCACATGCAATTCCTGACTATGCTGCCTGATTTGTTTAGGTCTTTCTTGGCTGCAACAGAGGGCAGTTCTACCAGCCATGCTGGGTCAGGAGGGCCAGAAGATTGGCAGATCAACAAAAGATAAAGTCCTGGCCAGTCTATCTCTAAATAATCCCAAAATCTAGGCATGTCCCTAGTTTTACCCCTCAGAATTACTGTTCTACATCTATCATATATGGGACAGGTGATGCCAACACTGAGAAGGTACTGTAAACTCTAGCTTTTAAGCAAATATTTATATACTCTGTGATGCTAAAGCACAACTAAACCAGAAGAAGTAAAAGCATGTTTTTACAGAGTCCCCAGCTTGTATCTGCATGTTAGATTTTTTCAACATTTTGAAAGTCCTTGTTCCACTATTTCTCACATTTCAGAGATAATATGTTGAGAAGTATGCTGTCCAGGATGGAGACAGGAGAGCAACACTAAGTCCAGGGGACTCTGTAGTTGCAATGCCACAAAAGTGAAAGACTCCACCAGACTCAAGGACTAGGGGTAGCAATGTCCCAAAATCAAAAGCCTCTGCCAGGCCTGTGGAAGTCAGAACAGTACAGAGTGACAACATTCAAAGTCCCTACTGGATCCGGGGACTCAAAGTGCAAACATAGCAAAACCAAAACTGTCTGCCAGCCCAGAGACTCAGAGTAGAACAAAGCTGTAAAAGTTAGCCCCCACTGGGTCTGAGAACTTGAAATAGCCCGGAGCTACAAATGTTAACATACCCACTGGACTGGGTACTTGGAGCAGCAGAGAGTCACAGAAGTGAAAGTCTCCATTGTGGCGAGACTCAGAATAGTACCAATCCACAAACTTTGAAGTCCCTACTAGGCTGGGCACTTGATATGGAACAGAGCCACGAGAGATAAATTCCCCACCAGCCCTCCAGACTTACAGTGGCATGGAACCCCAAATGTTAAGTATGAGGAAGAACTTCAAGACACTCAAGGAGTGGGCTGGGAAGTGGCAGCTGAAATTTTATGCCAAGAAGTGCGCTGTGATGCACCTATGGAGTAGAAACACGCAAGCAGGGTACACTCTGGGAGGGAGGAAATCAAAAAATCAAAACAGAAAAGGGATCTGGGGATCATAGTCTCCTCAAACCTTAAAGTAGGGTTCCAGTGTAGTAGGGCGGCGGGAAGGGCCAATGGAATGTTGGCATGCATAGGCAGGGGCATTACTTGCAGAAGGAGGGAGGTAATAATGCCCCTCTACAAAGCCATGGTGAGGCTGCAGCTAGAGTATAGGGTTCAGTTTTGGAGACCACACCTCCGCAAAAATATAGATGCATTGGAGAGGGTTCAGAGAAGGGCAACAAAGATGGTGCAGGGTGTGCAGGGGAAGACATATGGACAGAGGTGTAAGGAGCTGAGTCTGTACATATTAGAAACAAGAAGGGAATGGGAAGATATGATTGAAACCTTTAAATATCTAAAGGGGCTCAATAAAGTAGGAGAAAGGGGGTCTGCTCAAGAGGAAGAAGGAAGCCAGAACTAGAGGGCACAGCCTCAGATTGCAAGGAAATAGATACAGGGGCAATGTGAGGGAGGGTGATGGAGCCCTGGAACAGACTGTCAGATGGAGTGGTGAGGGCAAGAACAGTGGAGGAATTTAAGAGGGCGTGGTATGGGCATATGGGGATGAGTACTGGGGAGAGCAGTGGCAGGTGGGAAGGGGGGTATGTGAAATGGGAGGGGTTGGCAGGCTGGATGGGCCGGATTGGTCCTTTTCTGCCATCAAGCTTCTATGGTTCCATGATTAAAGTCCCCACTGGGCCTTGGAGAAGTGCAGAGATGCAAAAGATAATTTCTCCACTGGGCCTAGCCATGTGGAGCAGCACAGAGCTACACAGCTGGATATCCCCACTGGATCGAAGACTAAGAGCGGCAATGCCATAGAAGTGAGAGTCCCCAACAGGCTTGGGGAACTTGGAGCAGAACATCACATGGTGGACAGGCTTTGAGGCAATGGGAGGGTTTGACACTAGTAGGAGAAGGCACAGTTAAGATCAGCTGGATGCTGCAGTCATCGGCACTAAAGGAGGCCAAATCAGGCAGTTTAAGATACAGCTGGCAGGAGACAGAGCATGCAGTGGGAATAGTGGGGGGTTTGGAGCAGGGGCTGGGAACAGGGGATAGTCAGTGTGGTGCAAAAATATTTTTACTTGTGTAACCGTCTTGCCATGTAACTGGCAGTTACTACCCCTGCCTTGTGAGCTCACCAAGGTTGAGGAGTCTGGGCTCTGTTCAGGATGGGAAAGGGGGTTCTTTGCCAGATATAATAAAAACAGTGCAATGCCTCCACCCAGAGTAGTTTATAGTGGGTCAGATGTTTGTTGGGTACAAGCCCTGGGATGCTGCACTCACCCAAATTCCCTCACAGTCACCACAAACAGAACCATACACCTGTGCCATACTTGGCTAAGCATGCAGTTAATGACTACTGCTAATAATATGCACATGGGCAGTATTCAACATCAACAATAAAAGATTTATTAATAGGGAGGGGAAGAAACAAGTGATGTAATGGTAAACAACAATTTGACAGGCAAAACGGAAATAGTAACAATTATGACAATATCCACAACTTCAGTAACAAACTCACTTCCCTATTGGTATCAGTGTCCACTTTAGTCTTAATTGGGTACCCAGACAAAGGAAGATGCAGGCCTGCAATGTTATGCGAGATGGCCAGCTTTGGTGCACTTTAAAATGAAGGAAAAGAGGATTTTGTTTAAATTTATACTTGCTTCCCAATCAGGACAGACCCTGCTTTTATTCATGGTTTGGCAGAGACTGCACTGGGTGTGAAAGGAGACAGCAGACAGGCTAAGGAGCTGGGGCCTTGAACAGAGGTACTGAGTGGCTGGTTGGCAGAATGATCTGGCAGTTTGTCACCTTCTGACTTGCTTGCAGGATCCAGACCCTTGTGACCTTTGGATCGCTGGATCAGACCAGTACTGAGGACCAGGACTACATGCTTACCCTACACATCCAGGCATCTAACCCCCAGGGCAAGTGATAGGTAATGCCTAGCTGTAGCATTACATGGCTGATTCTCCAGACTATCCCTCTGCCAATGACTCCTATTCTGGAACTCAGGAATCACACAATTTCTGTGGCTCTGCTGCAGGTGGACACAAACACCTCTGACAGCAGATCTGGTCTCCCCCAGGCTGGAACAATAAACAGTCTCACAGGTAGTGTCCCAACTTTCAGGCAGCAGGCCTCAATGACTTTCTGGCTTCCCTGACCACCGGGGCTCAATAGGCTTTTCTCGATGCTGAGTCCGGCCTAAAGCAAATCTCTCGGTCTCTTTCAAAGTTCAATCTTACCCCAATTATATGCTATGGGGTCACTCTAACAAAACAACACAGGTTTAGCTCACAGTGGTCCTGAATACTTTAGATCTGGGGCTCCCAGAAAGCAGGAGATGACTCTCCTTCTCTGCAGGCAGCTGTAGAATTCATAGGCCACAAAGATCTCTCTCTCTCTCTCTCTCTCTCTCTGTCTCAGTGCTCCCTACTTTCCTCAGAGAGCCACCGCCAGAACTGCTACCATGCAAGCTGCATTTTTCCAAAGTCTAAAGAGAAGAGCTCACAGTCTGATTCAATGACACAGCTGTCCATCAAGGAAATTAATACGCATTAGGTTTATTTGATAGTCGATTGGCTGATGCTAAATGTGCCAAGAACATTGTTTACTCGGCAACATAAACAAAGTGCCCAATGAGTCACTACTCCAGAAATAAAGCAGAGCACAGTTCACCGGTGGCTGATCCCAATAGGTAGAACCAAAACACATAACAGAACTGTACTCCAAAGCCGACAGTGCAAGTGCAAGTTTAGTATTTTATTGTGTGTATTGCAAGGTAACAAAGAGAAGTGGATGGCAAGTCCAACTAGAAGCCCGGTATAAATAAAGGGGGTCTTCAGTTAAACACTCAGGGTGGATGACTGCCGGATCCACGGGTGGTACAGGAGTCCAGGGATTGGGATGGCTGGAGAGAGGGCAAGTGGTCCCTGGTAACTCCTAAGTTTCTTGGGGAGTTGACCGGTGGGCCGACACCAGTTGGAAACTGTAGTTACAGGCATGAAGACTTCTGGTAGCAGCCACTCATGGAAATGTTGTCTGGGCCCCATTTGGACCGGCAGTAGTGGGCCCCTGGAGCTTGTTGTGCAGACTGTTTCATAGGGTGAACACCTGAAAAGGACTAAATCTGAATGCTGGACATGGTCAGGCCTTCTTTCTTTCTTGTATATGACCATTTTAGACTTTGTGGGCAGTGAGAGAGCCTGATAAGATTATTTACCTGTTTTAGAGTAACCTTGTAGACTTTTCTGACCTACATGAGTGCTGGCTGAGACTTTCTGGACACTGTCCTGTAGAGGTGCAGGAGCTCTACAGGTTCATAACCCTTACTCCAAATACTTTTATTGTGAATACTCTATACTGTTAAAAATGTTTACTATATGCTGCTATACAATTTATATCTGTATTTATAATTTGAGTTTTGGAGGGGGGGAGCAATTTTTGATGTGGGTTTTGGATTGGATAGTTGAGTGGATGTGTTAGATTGTTGTATGAGATTGAGCATTGTGTGATAGTGTGTTTGATAGGGGTGTGAGTGGTGTTGTTAGACATATTGGTCTTTTGATATTATTTCTTTTTGAGTGTATGGTATCTGCTGCTTTTTTGTGATATGTTGGGAGGGTAGAAAGATGGTCAGGCACTATTCCCCAACCAGGCACAGGGACCTTTGCCCTTTTGATTGTCCCCTTTTACCCTTTATCAGTTGAGGCATACAACAGATGCAAGGCATTGGGGATAATCAAAAGAAGAAAGAAGGGGGGGCTGAGCCTGGTAGGGGAATGGAGAGGGGTGGCCAGGTTGGGGTCATGGAGACTAGAGATGCAGCAAAAGATAATTTCACCAGAGAAACTGCGGCAAAATCAGCAATTTCATAATAAGAAAATTTTCACTAAATTGCGGTGAAATTTTACCCACTGCAAATGCTGGATGGTGGTGTCTAGTGCCCCCTGCTTCTCACTGGCCCACATTTTAAAATTAATTCTGAATTTTTCCCTGGTGTCTAGTGCCCCACCCCGGTTGTTCACCAGCCCAAAGCAAATAAAAGCCCCCCATTTGCTCATTATTTTCAAGATTACCCCAGTCTTAAAAATCATTCCCCACTCCCTGGTGTCTAGTGGACCCCCACCTCCCCACCTTGTCATCAGATAGCACCCACCCTGCTACCCCAGTTCCCTGCCAGGACACCAACACAGCCCTCCACTCACCTCCATGGCTGGCAGCCTGACTGAGCGCTTCAATGAATGAGTGCATGCTTGTGCAAGCACATGCTCATTCACTGAAGCATTCAGTTGGGCTGCCAGCTTCAAACAATGAGTGGAGAACCTATACCAACAGCCTGACCGGGGGTAATGAGATGGGGAAACAGGGAGGGCTCTATCTGATGTCAGGGTGAGGGGTGGGGGGTCCACTAGACATCAGAGTGGAGAATTAATTTATTATTTAGAACTGGGGGACCAGGGATCTGAAAATAATGAGTAACGGGGCTTGCTTTATTCACTTTTGGAAAGTGATTGGCTGGGGGGGACTGCGAGACACAAGGGGAAATTAATTTTGAAATTTGGGCCAGTAAGTGGCCAGGAGGAGAACCACTGTTCCACCCATGAGTGGCAAAATTATGCCCGGGCACTTGAAATTTTGCCAGCTCGAGGATGAAATGTCCCTCACTCTGCGGGTGAAATTTGGTTTTCGACCAGCTAAATATTTTGCTTAATTCCTGAATTATGCAGAATATTTTGCCAGGTGAAAATTTTTAATTTCGCACAACACTAATGGGGACTAGGAAACACTGTGGGACAAAATGGGATCAGAATAGGGATCCTCCCTGTCTGATTCCCATACCCAAGGGCTCTGCTGAATGCAGGCAAGTGACACAGTCTTCCTCGACTGTTCATCCTACTCGGGTGGTGTTATGTAATGCCAGATCTATTAAAAACAAGGCTGCTATTATAGAAGATCTTGTTGGGGCATCAGATCTGGCGTGCATCACCGAAGCCTGGTTGGATGAGAATGTGGGCCCAGTATTGGCCTAGCTGTTTCAGCCGGGTACTCGGTGATACACCACCTGAGGATGGATTATAGGGGTGGGGGGTTAGCCATTTGATTTATATCAGAACTGGGCCTTATGGATGTGCCAGTGGGGTTCACCAGATCCTTCGAGTGTATCGTGGGTGCAGATGTCGGGTGCAAGGTACTGCTCATCTACCCTCCACCTGGAGATGAGAAAGAATCCCTGCAGGAAGTTGCAGACGTCATTATCGATATGGTACTGGAATCCCCCCGATGGTTGGTTCTGGGGGATTTCAATGCCTGGGTCAATGATGAACTCTCACAATTTGGTTCTGAGTTCCTCTAGTTAATGACTTTGTTGGGCCTTACACAGGTTGTTTCCTCTGCAACCCACATTGGAGGTCACTTATTGGATTTGGTGTTCCTCCTGGGGATGAAGATATCTGACTTGGTGGTGGAACCAGCTGGATGGTCCGATCACCACACTAAAAGGTTCAGGTTTGTTCCCCCCCCAATAGACCTGCCCCTATGGAGATGGTCCAGTACCGTCCTCTGTGGGGTGTGACCCTAGGAGGCCTAATGGCAGTGCTGGACCTTTCGAGTTTGTTCAGTGAATGAACGGATCCAGGGGAGCTGGTTCTTGCCTATAATGAGGAGGTGACAGTGACCCTGGATTCCATTGCTCCTGTTCATGTTTGCCCCCTCACTCTGCACTCTAGGTCCCCATGGTTTGATGAGACCTTGAAGGAGTCGAGTAGAGGAGGGCAAAGGTTAGAGAGGGTTTGGCTGAAATCGGGCATGGAGGTTGACAGGCTTAGATTGATGGACCATTATATAGTCTATCAATGAACAATCACCCATAAGAAGGCAGAATTCCTGTCCAGGGTGATGGTGATGGCCACTGTGCACAATCAACAAGCTCACCTCTTCCAGACTGTGGACAGATTGTGCAATCCAATCTGTCTCCAGCCTGGTGGAGCTTTTTCACAGGAGAAGTGCAACAAATTTGTTCAGTTTTTCGCAGATAATGTTGTCACTATCAAGTCCAGGATCGGCCTAGCCCTCTCCCTGGGGTGTTGTGGTAGTCAATGGGAGGTCATGTGCTCTGGTTTGTCTGGACTCACTTTAGCTGCCCTGTATTTATGGACATTGTGAGGATTATCCAGACTTTGTGGCCAACAAGCTGTAATTTGGATCTGGGCCTCACATGACTCCTCATTGGTTGTGTGGATGAAATTGGTCTAATCCTGGCCACGACAGTCTGGAGTTCATTGAAGAGTGGATCTTTCCTGATCCCCCAAAGGAGGCGATTGTACAACCACTCCTGAAAAAGTCCTTCCTTGACCCAGACTGTCCGGCTAACTACAGACCTGTCTGTAACCTGCCTTCTGTGGGCACGATTATTGAGAAGGTGGTTGCACTGCAACTGAATGATCATCTTACCACCTATGATGTTTATGATTATCTCCAGTCTGGATTTAGGAAGAGGCATAATAACGAGATGGCTCCTGTCTGGGTACTTAATGATCTCCTAATAGTGATAGATTGGAGGACTCATTCCATCTTGGTCCTCCTCAATCTCTCTGTTGCATTTGAAACTGTGGACCATGGTGTGCTTTTGGAGTGCCTGTGGTTCATCTGTGGACTGTCTGTTACAGTCCTACAGTGGTTTAGATCTTTCCTGTAGGGTAGGATGCAAAGAGTGATCACTGGGATTTATTCCTCTAACATGCTCCCCTATCCTGCGGGGTTCCACAGGTCTCCATTTTGTCACCCATGTTGTTTGCAGTGTATAGGCTGCCATTAGAAGACATTATTAGGTGGTACAGCTTGAGTTTTCACTGCTATTCAGATGATTCTTATCTGTACATGTCCTTTGTGCCCAGGCAGGGGGAAGCTGTCTTGGTACCTAACAACTGCCTCTCCAGGATTCAGGACTGATGGAGTACTGGCTGGCTGAGGTTGAATCTGGATAAGACTGAGGTATTGGTGGTGGACCCAGATCTTCAGGCGGTGGGTTTGTCGGCTGGACAGTCCTCCAGCCTTTGGCTCAGGGATGCTCAGTTGGCTACCTCTGACTGGGTGTGTAACCTGGGCATTATTTTTGACGACAGTTTGACCCTGAAGTTGCAGATGTCAGCAGTCATCAAGACCTCATTTTACCGTTAGAGGAATATCGCCCTAGTGAAACATCTGATTCCTCCTGATAGTCTTCCAACATTGGTCCATGCCTTTGTGACTATCTGTCTTGACTACTGCAATGCCCTCTACCCAGAGTTACGGGGGGGGGTTGATATTCACCACCAGCAGCTAGTGCAGAATGTGGCAGCCAGGCTTGTGACTGGTACCTCTAGCACCAGCCACATTAAGCCTGTGCTCAGCAGACTGTACTGGCTGCTGGTACAGTGGTGGATTACCTTCAAGGTTGGCTTGCTGACCTATAAAGCCCTACACAAACAGGGACCTCGCTACCTGCAAGATCTCCTGTACCCCTACTGTTCCTCCTAATCACTCTGATCCACTGACGAGGGATTGCTAGAGATTCCCAGGATGCATTTGAAGAAATCTGGGGCTCGATCTTTTTCATTTGTGGCCCCTACCCAGTGGAATTCTCTACTGTGTCTGGTTAGGGAGTGCCTGACCATCCAGAGCTTTAAATCAGCTCTTAAGACTCATCTATTTAGTTTAGTGTTCCCGATTGAGGTCAGCTGATTAGTATTTTACTGCATAATATTGCTGAGGATTATTAATGTTGATTTGAATATTGGATTTTATGTATTTAATGTTATGTATGTTTATTTGAGATGTTATTTGTGGTGTGAATTTTACATTGTGTTCAGCACTTTGATCGCCTGGAAAGGTACTTTATAAACAAAATTGATACTGATATTGATAAATCCTCCTGCAGCGGGCAGAGAACACATCCACTGAAAAGTCTGAGCATTTCTTAAAGCATCAGTAAACGTCTATGCAGCAATACATTTATTTACAAAGTCACTTTCTTTCTTACTGAAGTGTGACCAAACTCCTTACATGTGCTGGGGTCCCAAGAATCAGAACCCATAATGCTTGTCATTATCTGCGAATGCAGAGTTAAAAGGAATGCTGCTGTTCTTAACCCTTAATATTCCAGCAGATTGTCAGCTCACAAGTTTGAGCAGTAGCTATCTCGAATGTGTACACACTGAGCTGTGTGATAATTCGCTGCCATGAAAGCACAAACTGTGCTATACCACTAGATGGCAAGGGTACACTATTTACCATACTCCTCCACCCCTCATAGCAAAACAGCATACAGAGGCTGTCAGGAACAATTCATTTGCTCCAAGGGACCCAGGACTGATGGGACCAGAAGGCAGGAAGACAAGCTGTTAAGCCCCATCTGTGGAGAGGGGTGGATTCCACTTGCCTTGTTCTGCTCATCACTGCAATCGACAGGTAAATGGTACAGTAGATGTCTCTTTCTCCCAGGAAGTCTAAGTGTAGCACACACATGATATCACTGCACAGCAGCTGATGACATCACTCTGGAACCTTCTGATATGTGTAGTTGGGAGATGCAAACTGTGCAACAGTTTTGCCAACATTTTATCTGCATGCTTAAGACAGGACTGTAACAAATACTGTAGCTCCAGAAGTTCCACTCATTTTTTAGAACTCACAGAATGATAACAAGAGATGGGCTGCAATGCCACTACCCTCTAACATGAAACAAAACAGCAAGGTCTGGTTAGATAGCAAGCATCAATGATAACAAAATACAGAAAATGAACTGAAGACTAAAGCAATTCGGAAAGCATCATTTGACTATGTAATATAAAGGAGAAACCAAAAATAGGGGACAAAAAGTCCAAAATACTAGTTTTTGCATATAAACATAACATCTGGTTGGGCTGAGAAGGTCACTGAGGTGGATAAGGGGGTTGAATGCATTCCAAAGCAGTAAGGATATTATTCCAGAGGTTTGGAGACATGAGAATCTTGCTTGGCCACTGTTTTTTGTTCATGTAGGATTTGGAAAGCAAGTAGGACTACCTTCTGAGGGCATACACAGAATGAGTAAAATGAGAAAGAAGGGAGAAGAAGTAGCATGGGACTGCAGTTGTCCACAAAAAAGAGAAACACTTCCCCATGCATTTTTAATTGCTACTCCAGTGATGACAGAATGAAGACTTTATACAATGAGGAGTGGTGAACATGGAGGTTGTTGTCAAATGAGAATGAGCTTAATAACATCTTTAGTTTGGCAAGAAAATATGTTGTAGTAGCATTTTAGGCGATATTGCCATAGTTGATGATGTTGAGGTAGTATCAGTTTAGAAAAAATGTCACGGATTGACACCAGCAGCAGACAAAAGGCAAGATTTATGATGGTACAGAGAAGCAAGTCAAGGGTACGAGTTTAGAGCAAATGGCTTCAGTTGGGTGAACGGAAGCTGGGTGTTAGTCAAGCTAGATGCCTAGTTACCTGAACCTGATAACCTTTAGAAAGGGAGATGTCAAAAACAGCATGGGGATGGGCAACGGTAGATTTGGAGAGTATGTACTTGTTGTCAAAAGTTATGGCAATGGCTTTACAGTACTTGTGATGAAAAACAGACAGTTCAATAGAATCCACTTTTGGTCTGCAACAAAATCCATTTGAATGGGAGTACAAAGATTAAATGCATAAGAATCCAAGCTAAAGATGACTGTATTCATCAGTAAGGGAGAGAAAGATGGTGTCCAGTGGCAAACTAAGTCCTGCTTCAGTTCTCAGCTCTATTCTTCATTTTAACTTCTAAAAGTCAGTCAGGAACTTCATTTCATAATACAGTAAGTAGCATGGAGGTGCATTAAGCAGGATACGAGCAATGAGGTCAGCAAGGAATATTTATCCTTCACTTAGAAAAAATGATTGCTAGTAAATATAGTAGACTTTCATCACATAATAGGAAGTGCAGAAAGCTGCATGCATTGTACACGATTTAGTTTGCTCTGGAGCAGTCTCAATATATAATTCATGCTTTAATCTTGTTTCTTCTCAGTGAGCACCTTTCCTTTTGCCCATATGTGTATTATATCTAATATGTAGTGTGTCCATTAATTATTCTGGTACCATGTTGTACTTTGTTAGCATTGGCTTTAAATCACTCCGCCTTTTGGGAGGGGTGGGATGGGAGGGAGGGTTTGTTGTTTGTTTGTTGTCTGTCTATTATAGTGTTATGTTCTCATATTCCACAAACAATAAAGTATACTGAATTAAAAAAAAAAAATCAATGAATAATTATAACACCTGCTCCCCTGTAGTAGGTGGTGTTGGTGTAGCAGTGCTGGAGGTCGCTGTATTTGTGGGGATATGATGAAGTCTCCATGACACTAACCATGTGCAGTTGGGTGTCATGGAGCACAACAGGCTGCACTCTTTCAAATAAAATAAATAAAGAGTCTTTTTCAAATCTTACCATCTGGTGTAGTTTATTAGAGATACAACCAACACAACACCCTGGTAATTCATGCCTGAAATAGGACGCTTCATCAGGAGGAGGAGCCAGGTTGCTAATGCTCTTAATTTATACTGTTAAGTTAATTAAACACAGTACATTTTATTCAGCAACCTGGTAAAACATCAAGAATAAAAGGCATATAAAAAATCACCCAAGTGAACATCACTATATTATTAACAATAAGGCAACAAGAGCAAATGTGGAAAACTTGAGTATGTTCCCCAATGTTAGCTGTGCATGTTCCCAACAAATACAGCATGATTTCAAAACTGAAAATTCAAAATATTGTAATAATCTGTCCGTGGTGCCTACAGGTGACCATGGGTGTCATGGCCCAGTGATTCCCACTAATTTTCAAATTACCATATTTCATCAGTTAAAAGCTGCCATCAGTTTGGAGCCACTCTGGAATACTGGCAACAGCCAAAAAAAATTAAATCTTAATAGGAGCCATTCCTGAGTATTAGTTGTGGCTTCAAAATGAGGTAAATCAAATAATCAGTAAACAACTATGTGATAATTTGCTCCCAAGTCTTGATTGCACTCTGGGTTGTTTGCTGATTCCCTGCTTTCTGTTTTTGCACCATAAGTGTGATCATAGCATGGCCATAATGTACAGAAAGTAGTGTAGATGTGGATCATGGTGGTCAAGGAAAACTGAGAACAGAAATCTCGGGAGTGAGCTATGATTTTGGGAGCAGGATCAAGAGCTCTGAGAGCATCAGCATATTAATCTGTGCTAAATAAATGCCTTACAAAGTCTAATAAATGCATTTAGAACCACTTAGTATGTCATTGTTCATTATAGGGGACAAATACTGCCAGACTCACACAGTGCACATTTGATTGCTGTTTGTGCTGCCCAACAGTCTCACATCAATTATGTCATACATATGACATCCGTGCCCTCTGAGGGGAAGATCTCAGTGCCAGTTTTCAAAATGCAGAGGTCTTTGTTCACAACTTTCAAATTCGATGAAGCAGCATTAAGCATAATATCTGTATGTAACTAAGAACATTGTATAGCAGAGCAGCTTCTGCTTCACAGATGTGTGTAATCCATTTTTGCTAATATTTAAAGGGAACATATGATTTAGGTACCCTTTAACAGTGCTTGATGCCTCACTGGCCCATTATAGCCATAGTAACACTTACATATGTGAAAGTGGTGATCCAGATTTGAGAGTGGGCAGAGGTCACTGGAGGCCAGCCTAGGGAAGATGTTTGAGCATCCCAGAGATTGCTCTCCTTCTTCAAGGGTGGGTGGGATGTGAGCCCTGCAGCATGAACATCACTTAAAGGAGGCTAGGTGGTGTCAAAGTCAAGGCCACAAAAGCAAGGGAGAGATGCCCCCAGATGCCAGAAATCTTGCGTGGTGATGCAACATGTGCATCACTGTATGACCAAATATCCCGCTGGGGAGAAAATGGAAATATCCAAGGTCCATGAGAAGAGAAACTGACAACCCCCTGTATGCCCATGCATGATCGATATGGCTTACAATCCACATCTTGTGGGCAAGAGGCGGATCACATACTGTAAGGCCATGAGAAAATCAGTGATGGGGCTGGACAGGGTCCTGCCTGAGTGGGGGATGAGCCAGAGAAAATGGAGAAAGAATGTGATAAAAAAAACAGTGCTTGATGCCATCTAGAAGGCCTTGTGCTATAGTCACCCCTAAGCAGTGATATCAAACAGAAACAATTTCATCTGCTTTTAAATATCTAATTTAAAAGATACACCTCTTAAAATGATGTGGGCAGAGGGGGTGTGGCCTGCACACTGAGCAAAATGGACATGCAATTCCTTAGCTGCAACCTCCCCGAATAAATCTAACTTAATTTGTCAAAGAAATAGCATGAACATTTTGAAATAAAGATACCTGTAGTCTTTTCACAGCATCTGTGAACAGTATTGGTGTTTTGGGGCAGTCCTTCCGATGTGCTACAATTCTTCCTCCCTACTGGCCATCTCACTGAAAACCCACATAGTGCCAGAGACAGCTCATGAAAATGTCAATGAGCAGTGGTGCAGGCTGCCAGTCAGTATGGCAAAAATTGAGCAGATGTTTGCTCAAATAATCCATCAGACGGAGGTGATGATTATGATAGCAGAAGAACTTTACCGACTTAGTTGCAGTTCCCATGTTGGGCAGTCAAAAGAAAAGCTGACCACACAAAGGATGCCCAGGCATCCCTCTCAGCATAGCTCTGTGAGTAAGCCAAACTTACCCAGGCACTTGGGGCCTGCATCAAGGACCTCAAGAACCAGATCTAATGCAGGAATCTCTGATTCGGGTTGGGTTTCCCAAGTGGGTTGACGAAGCAGATGCCATCCTTTTCCTTCAGTGAGTCATCTCGATCCTGCTTAAAATTTCAGGGACAGGCCAGTGGACATTTACAAAGCCCACTGCTCTCTGGTTGAGATGCCCAGACCTGGGGAAAAACTGTGGCCCCTCCCCAGCCACTTCCTGCAGTTCATGGACAAAGAAGCCAACCTCTGCCTGATCAGAGAGTGGGGCTGTTGCCCAATTACTCAGGAGAACTATCAAAAAAATACAAGGGTTTTACTGGAGCTAAATGAGATCTACACAGATTGGTATCCCCTCATCCCTGCACTTTACTGCCTCGCTTAGGATAAAGGTGAATGGGATGGTCTAAATATTAAGTACACCTGAGACAGTTCAATCCTTTATACTAAAGCTGTATCCTGCTTGAATGCTAGATCTTTCTTTGGCCAGTCTTCTCTACAAAGGCCAATCCATAAGAATGACACTCAACAGATGGACACAGCCCCCTTACCACCACACATTCACCTGACATGAGCGGTGACACAGGTCCCAGTATTAGACAACCACTGGGGGATTAATTTTTACCCCTGAAGGGCAGCAGGTGTAAACAATAATGGGACTGCAGTCACAAGGAGGCAGAAGTGACTGCACCTAGATCATAAAGCTCAAGTAGAAGGAACGCCTTCTAATCTGGGTCCCAGGGAACCTAGCTGTGCACCACAAAAGCAATTGGTTTTCTCCCTTCAGTCAGAGATTCCAACCTGTTCTGACTATGAAGGCACAGCACAGTCACCAGGAGCTCCCACAGAATCCACAAACTGCAACAAAATCATGGGTGGCAGTTGCCACTGGGTTACAGCACTGCCCACCATCAGCTCTTCTGGGCAGAGGAACAAAAAGACCCTGCCTTGCTTTCAGCCACAACTGCCTCTGAGAACACTTGAATGTGGACCTATGAGTAAAACTATTTTTTTTCATAAGTCTGTGAAGGGAGAGATGGATTATGAACCCAAGACTTTGTCCATTGATTCCCTGTCAGGGTGTTGTGACAGAGTCATATGAATAGTAATTGGACATACTGTTTGATGATCTAACATTGTTAAAATGCATGACAATCTTGTCCCGGCCCTCCTCAAACTGTCTCCATTATAGGTCATGATTTCCCACCTCTCTCATGCAGCAGCAGCAGCAGCAGCATGAACGTTCAACAGGGAGGTCTTCCTGCTCAAACACTGTCACAGCAGATGCCACTGCCAAAACCCACAGGTTCTACAAATCACAGAAGCTTACGTGAAACATTTATGAAAAGGCTTCTGTGCCCAGGACTCTTTATTAAAGTCATAACATTTATGAATTGTTGTTTTCTGGAGTTGAAGGGTTTTACAAGGGGTCTCACCAGCATGAACATTTTTCTTTTTATGTTTGCTTGCACGCATGTGCAAGAAACATAGTGCCATCATCCGAGTTTTCGGAGGTGTGGCAGCCCTCTTCCAATTCAGTCAGTGTGTTTGCAGGCACGGCCACGGTTCTCCAATGCCTGCTGGAACTGTCTATGACAGCAGTCCAAAATGCAGTGGAGTACAGTTGAAAGGGGGAGCTACTCTTCAGTGAGCAGTGATAAGATATTGCCTGCTCATGCGCGCTCCCCCTACACACACACACACACATGCACGCATACTGCGTTCTCGCCCCCCACGCACACACTGTGTTGCTGACAGGGGTGCCCAATCCCCCGTTGGCTGTGCTGCACCCCCCCAAAGCAGAGTTCCATATGCCACGCTGGGTGCCCATCCCAGCGTGGCTGCACATCGTATAGCCGACGGGGGTACCCAATCCCCCGTTGGCTCCATTGGTCCCCCCCCCCGAGTACAGGGTGCCATGCTGGGAGCCCACCCCAGCGTGGCAACAGATGCTATTGCCGACGGGGGTGTCCAATCCCCCATCGGCTCCATGCCCTCCCACCAGCCATCCTTGTGCCACGCTGGGGGCCCACCCCAGCGTGGCAAATGTCCCGTAGTCATTTAAAAAAAAAAAACTGAAACTTAAAATGGTCCCTCGCTGTCTCTGCCCCCACCCGTGCCCACCCACTGTGCACCCCACCTCCCCACACCCCTCACCCCATACTTACCTCCAGACTCCAGCACAATGATCTTCGGTGGACCGGGAACATGTCTGCACTCTTCAAAGCCGACCGCGAACTGAGGAAATGCCGGTAAGCTGTATAATGGGATAGATAGGGTTTTTTCAACTTTGCTGCATATGTCAGCCATTTTTTGGAATTTTTGCACCAAATTTTCAACATGGTATTTTTGGGACCTCTTCTCATGAATGCTCTCACTGTCATGGCGTTAATCGGGCCCGAAGGATGATTTCGCAGTCACTGTGTGAAATCACCTTTTGGGACTAAGTAATGAAACAACACTGCCACTGTTCATAAGGTGGGCTTTCAAAAAGCCTATGTTGAAAATTTGGTGGAAAAATTCCTAAAAATGACTGTTTTACGAGCATGCATTACGCAGTTCCTACGCACGCTCGTAAGTTCATGAATTTTCAATAGTTTCACTCCAGATTTTCAACATTGCCATTTTACCACACCTCCTTATGAGCAGTACAGCTGTCATTTTTCACATCTTGCCCAAAACATGTTTCTGCCCATATAACGCACAATGGCGCATTCGTTGTGTGAAATCAATGTATGGGACACATTAAGAAAATCACAGTGACACTGTTCATGAGCAGAGGTCTTAAAATGGCTATGTTGAAAATTTGGTGAAAAAATCTAAAAATGACTGTTTTACGAGCATGCATTGCGCAGTTCCTACGCACGCTCGTAAGTTCGTGAATTTTCAATATTTTCACTCCAGATTTTCAACATTGCCATTTTACCACCTCCTTATGAGCAGTACAGCTGTCATTTTTCACATCTTGCCCAAAACATGTTTCTGCCCTATAGCGACAATGGCTGCATTCGTGTGAAATCAATGTATGGGACACATTAAGAAAATCACAGTGACACTGTTCATGAGCAGAGGTCTTAAAATGGCTATGTTGAAAATTTGGTGAAAAAATTCCTAAAAATGACTGTTTTACGAGCGCGGGTTGCGCAGTTCCTACGCACGCTCGTAAGTTTGCGAATTTTCTATATTTTCACTCCAGATTTTCCACATTGCCATTTTATTACACTTCCTTATGAACAGTACAGCTGCCATTTTTCACATGTCACCCCAAATGTGTTTCCGCACATGTAGCGCACAATGGTGCAGTCAGTGTGCAAAAGCAATGTTTGGGACAGATTAAGAAACCACAGTTACACTGTTCATGAGCAGAGGTCTTAAAATGGCTATGTTGAAAATTTGGTGACAAAAGTCCATAAAATGACTGTGTTATGAGTGAGCATTGCACAGTTTCCACGCACCCTCGTAAGTTCATGACTTTGTAATATTTTCAATCCAGATTTTCACCAGTGGCATTTTTCCACACTTCCTTATGAACAGTACAGCTGTCATTTTTCACAACATGGCAGAAATGTGTTTTCACACTTTTAGCGCAGAGATGCGTGGTCACTGTGGGAAATCATTGTTCGGGACAGATAAAGAAAATCACAGTGACACTGTTCATGATCGGAGGTCCCAAAATGCCTGTGTTGACAATCTGCTGTAAAAAATCCCCAACCTAATTACATTACGGGTGTGCATTGCACAGTTTCTATGCACGCTCGTGACTTCACCAGTTTTTTTAATATTTTTACTGCAGATTTGCAAATTGTCATTTTTTACACCTCCCCATGAACAGTACAGCTGTCATTTTTCACATCCTGTTCGGAATATATTTTTGCACCTGTGGTGCTAAATGCCGTAGTCGCTGTGCATAAGCAGCTTACGGCTAACAAACTGATATTGCCGCTGTTCATGAGGTGGGGGTCACAAAAAAACCATGTTGAAAATTTGGAGTGAAAATACCAATGAATGCCTGAGGTGTTAGGGTTTACAACCATAACGTCCCACCCTGTAGAGAATGACAGCATCAGGGGTGTGACTTGGGATTCTTGCCTGTAATGCTCATACCATTCCACATCCTGCAGCCAGTGAGAGACATCGATGTATGCCTTGGACTCTTCAGCCCCAAAGTTCACCTCATTCTCCTATACCGCACCCATCTCACCATATTTCCTGATGGAAGGGGGCGTGCATAAGGGCCAAAGACCCCAAGGCACACTGTGACACTTGTCAGTGTCTGCAGGGTAGGGTGTGGTGAAATGGCTTGGCCGTTATGCCAGATGACCCAAAGGCACATCCCAATGCCTGTCACTCTCTGCAGGGTGGTGGTGGGGTTGGCTTCATTCATTCATTCTTTATTTATATAAGGCGCCTTTCTTAAAACCAAGGCGCCTGTACAAATACATAAAACAATAAATAATTAAAACAACATTAAAACAATCATAAATCATTAAAATCTTTGCTAAAAAGATATGTTTTCAAAGTTCCCTTAAGCTTTGGACAGTCAGGCAATTTTGCACCTGACGAGGAAGAGAGTTCCACAGGGTCAGGGCCATAAAACTAAACGATCCTGCCCCTGAAGTTTTTAAACGGACCCTAGGAATCTCTAGCAATCCCTTATCAGTGGATCGGAGAGAGCGGGGGTGACAGTAGGGGCAAAGGAGCTCTTTCAGGTAAGCAGGTCCCTGATCATGTAGGGCTTTATAGGTCAGCAAACCAACCTTGAAGGTGATTCGCCAGCAAACTGGCAACCAGTGCAGTCCACGGAGCACATGCGTTATATGACTAGACCTAGAAGATCCAGTCAACAGCCTGGCTGCCGCATTCTGCACTAGCTGCAGACGGTGAAGTTCAACCCCCGATAGCCCCAGGTAAAGGGCATTGCAATAGTCAAGGCGGGAGGTAACGAAGGCGTGGACCAACGTTGGAAGAGCCTCTGGAGGAACCAGGTGTTTCAACTGGGCGATGTTCCTCAGATGGTAAAAAGAGGTTTTGACCACCACTGACACCTGAGATTTAAAAGTCAGACAGTCATCAAATACAATGCCCAGGTTCCGCACCTGGTCTGAGGTCGTCAGCTGGACACCCACAAGCCATAAGCCAGAGGGCGATCCAGCTAACAAACCCACCTCACAGCGACCTTTGTCCACAACCAACACCTCAGTTTTTTCGGGGTTCAACCGCAGCCAACTCCCATTCATCCAGTCTTGGATCACAGCAAGACAGTTGTTAAATACTAAAATGGCAGCATCCTGGCCGGGCACAAAAGACATATACAGCTGGGTATCATCTGCATAGCAATGAGAACCCTGACCGTATCATCTAACAATCGCTCCTAATGGCAGCATATACACTGCAAACAACATGGGTGCCAAAATGGAACCCTGCGGTACCCCACAGGATAGGGAGACTGATGCCGAGGAAAAAATTCCAGACACCATCCTCTGAGTCCTACCCTCGAGGTAAGATCGAAACCACCTGAGGACTGTATCAGACAGTCCATGGATAGACCGCAAACGCTCCAGTAGCACACCATGGTCCACAGTGTCAAACGCTGCAGAAAGATCAAGAAGAACCAAGATAGAGCAGGTCCTTCGATCTCTCGCTATTAGGAGGTCATTTAGTACCCGAACCAGTGCTGTCTCGGTACTATGCCTTTTCCTAAATCCAGACTGGAGAGAATCATAGACATTGTTGTTGGTCAGATGATCATCCAGCTGCGCTGCAACCACCTTCTCAATAACTTTACCCACAAAGGGTAAGTTAGAGACAGGCCTGTAATTTGCTAGACAATCTGGGTCCAAAGAGAGCTTCTTCAAAAGAGGCTTAACTACAGCCTCCTTAAGAGGATCTGGAAAGATCCCCTTCTCCAAGGACCTCCAGACTATCACAGCAAGGACTAGGCTGATTTTATTCACACAATACACTAAGAGACGCGTGGGGCCCGGTCCAGATTACAGTTGGTCAGACGCAGTGATTGGATGATCATCACAATGTCATTGATTGTGGGGAGGCTGAAGTCAGACCATACAAATTGGGTGTCCGACATCTCCTGCCGACCATCACAACTCCCATTGGAGAGGGTCAAGCGGACATCCGATCTGATTCTGGCAACCTTACCTGCAAAGAAGAGAGCAAACTCCTCACACTGTTCTTGAGAAAAGGCTCTTCCGGGCTGAAGACAGACTGGATTGCACAGTCTGTCCACGGTCCGGAAGAGCTGAGACGGTCTATTCTGTGCAGCTGCAATCTCTCTGGACAGGAATTCTGCCTTCTTACGAGAGATTGCAGATTGATAGACCACATAGTGTTTCATCAAACTAAGTTTGTCATCATCCAGACTGGACCTCCTCCAGCACCTCTCCAACCTTCGTCCAACTCTCCTCAACTCCCTCAAGGTCTCATCAAACCAAGGAGACCTGAGACGAAGAGTGAGAGGATGAACATGAACAGGAGCAATGGAATCCAGGGCCACTGCCACTGCCTTATTATAGGCACGCACCAGCTCTCCCGGATCCATGCAATCTATCGGTAGGCCCGATAGGTCCAGCACCACCATCAGGTCAACTGGGGAAACACCCCTTAATGGGAGGTACCGGACCATTTCCGTAGGGGCTAACCTATTAGGGGTGGCCTCAAAACTGAACCCAATGGAGTGATGGTCTGACCATCTGACCGGTTCCACCACCAAGTCGGATATCTCCATCCCCAGAAGGAACACCAAGTCCAATGAATGCCCACCAATATGGGTCGAGGAGGAAATAACCTGTGTGAAGCCCAGTGAAATCATCAACTGGAGGAAGTCTTGACCAAAATGTGAGAGTTCATCATTGACCCAGGCATTGAAGTCCCCCAGAACCAACCATCTGGATGACCCCAATGTCAGGTCAACAATGAAGTCTGCAACTTCCCGCAGGAAAACATTCTCGTCACCTGGTGAATGGTATACAAGAAGTATCCTGCACCCCACACCCTCGCCTAAGATGCATTCAAAGGACCTGGTGACTCCCACTGGTACCTCCACTAGGTCCAGTTCTGTTCTAAAACAGATAGCAACACCCCCGCCCCTACGATCCAACCTCAGGCGGTGTATCACCGAGTAGCCAGCTGGAACTGCTACCACCAAAACTGGTCCAGCATTTTCTTCCAGCCAGGTCTCGGTGATGCACGCCAGGTCAGATGACCCAACAAAATCAGCTATAATAGCCATTTTGTTTTTAATAGACCTGGCATTGCACAACACTGCCCAAGTAGGATGAGCCTCCGAGGATGACCGTGTTATCTGCTGACTATAGTCAGAACCCTTGGGTATGGGCACCAGACAGGGAGGTCCCCTTTCCTGGGCCCATTTCGCTCCAGGGCATCTCCTTGTCCCCACTATCCCTATCCGCCCACTCCTTTCCATTCCTCCTCCAGACCAGCACCAGCCCTCTCCTTCAACCCACAATCCCCAAAGCCCTACATCGTCTATAGACCTCCGGCAACAGGGGGGGACAGGAGAAGGGATGAAGGTCCCTGAGCCTGAAGGGGGAATAGTACCCGACTGTCCTAATATTGTCCCAGCACATAATTAACACAACAATAAACAATCTAGAAAATTAACCCCCCCTCAAACACTTAAATGAATAGCTCAACTCTACAATAAAATAGCATACAATTAGTCAAACAATAATATAAACTATAAATCTAATAAACAGAATAACCAAATAACTTAAAACTAAACATAAAATATAATATCTATCTAACAAAACCTATATCCTTTATTTCAAACATATAATAAATTAACCCTATCAGTCAAAAGATTTGTATTATTGTAGTGCCCAGAATGTGCTTTCAGATCTCCAAATAGTAGCTTAAATTTTATTTCTCTACTCTTACCTACAATGCTCTCACCACTGCAGGGAAAGGAGCTTTCTAAACTTTACAAGCCCTTATCATAAGGCTAGATTTTTAAAGTTAGGGAAAAAGCCTCCAAGTCCAATAACCAGATTTTTGGTTAAGTCACAGCACAGTTTCCTTTGAAAAATAGAATGAGATTTCCAAGTTGTTTACTGCCCTCACCCATGTGCTCTCACCACTACAGGGTAGGAGATTTAAGATTTTTCAAGCTTCCTCTCATGAGGCTAGGATAACACTTCGGAACACAGTTCTGTTCTTGTTGAATATGTAACAAAAACTCACCTGAAAACAGAAGTTAAAAAGTACTTCACCAACAGATGGTCCAGGAAGTCCCAGTTTCCTTCACTCGTTGTAGTTTTTCCTCCTCCACAGGAATCTTCACAATAGTAGGCAAGCAGCATTTAGATCTCCCTTTCGGGGTCAAGCTCTACCCGATCCTTCACCGTGGTGAACTAGGCTAGACCACCCTTTGGTGGTCTCCGTGTTTCACCTAAGGGAGCTGGACATATACCACCACCCTCCGGTGGCAATAACATCTGTCCCTCCGTCCGGACTGAGGAACCCAAATACCCTCTAGCTTACACAGAGATCCTTGCTGCATGCAATGCACACCCCTTCTCTGGGCTTCCTCTAGCTGGTCCTCTCACAAAGGTATCTGACAACGTCTTCCAAGTTTGGTCCAGCTGTGCTCTCGTCCCGTTCGAAACCCACCACTCTATTCACTGTTCCTCTGGCACTCCACGGCCTCACCGCAACTCCGCTGGACCACCAAACAATAGAAATCCCTTGGGCGAGTTGATCAAACAGTAAGCAGCTTCTTACAGTTCCAGTTTACCAGTTTACCAGTTTCTATTGTGTTATAACTGCGGATACTAAGTTTCCAAAAGAAATGAAATAAAACACGATAAACAGCGGTCGACTTAGACCGTAAAAATAAGCTTAAGACTTAACCGTAAAACAGTAAAAATAAACCAAACTCTCCTGTAATTAGACAACTAAATGAAACAAATGAAAGTTTTTACTCTCTGATTAGAGAGCTTACAGATGGCAGCCCAGCATGGCCGCCATCTTTCAGAGGCCATTGAGGCTTCAGTTCAATACTTCACTGCCATTTCTATTATGCAGCTCTGTAACTTCTACACTACCAATGCCAATGCCAGCAAGCAAACATTCGGCATTGACAAATGTTTGTTTTTTACTGTAATGTGAAAGAAATGTATATTGTGGTGCTCACTGACTGAAATGCATGTAAAGCACAACTCCTGTGCATATAACTCCCTCATGCCTGCTTTCCTCTCCCATAACCCAGTCCTTCACTTTGAACTTTTGGGGTTGTTTGGTTTGTCCTGAGGTGGATGCCAGCGAGCAATCCTTCCATTGGTAGTAGGTCCAATGACCTATATACATCCCACTGGTTGATTTACAGCTCCTGTTTAATCAGGGATAGTGAATCTTTACATACGCATACTGCTCCTCCTCACTCCCCTCCATATGATTCTGGTTGATTACCCTCCATCCCGCAATGATAATGGGGTTTGTATTGTCCTACCTCTATTCACCTAGTACACACACCTATGGGTGTCCATAATTCGTAACTTGCACACTGCCCTCCCTAATCTCCTTGAGCCAGAACACACTGGTAGCTAGGTATGTGTGGAGCAGAAGAAGCATAAGCTTCTGGACAAAGCAACTCACCTGTGGAGTAGATTCCTAACAGATCACAGACTGCCACAGGCAGGAGACTCACTTCATATTCTATACACGTCTTAAGTGAGGGCACAGGCCTAGTTCACTCCATTTTCTTTGGATCAATTCACAGTCTCGATAGCAGTCGAGGCACAGCACCAGTTAGACCCTTCAGCATACACAATATTTTAGGGAGACCTCCCCAACATACCATCTTGTCAATCTATGGCAGGTATAGGTAAGGGGGGGGAGCACATTCTCTATTCTGCATGTAAATACAGGCCTTATGACACTCCTCTTACTAGCTTCCCTTCCCCCTGATTCCATTTTCTTCACAAGGATACCCCATCCACAACTGGAAAAAGGCAATCAAGCATGATAAATGAGAAGCCCACATGCAACTAACCCCTGGAGCCATACCTCAAGGTACAACTAAAAATGAATCTACCCACTGGGCATGTCAAGCTCCCCACAGCCATGTCTGCAGGAAGTACAAATTCTTCTGAGTAGCCAGATCATATGATGCACTGCAAATACAAGGGAAGGCACATGGCTGTTGAGATTATAGCAAAAATCAGGTATGGTACGTACCCCAACTTTGATCTACTTTTTCACCACAACCTCAACTCTTAGTGAGCACTGGTCAGTTTTCCATGTTTTGCTCCTAGTCAGTTGAGGTGGCCCAGTCAACCTACATTTGTACAGTCTATACTTGTACAATCTGTGTGTGTAACCACATCAACTCAATCATTTGTATCTATTTTTGTTAAGCAGCTCCCCTTGAACCAGGGAGTCATTTTGATGTCTCCCTGTTGCCTGTTGGTGTCTAGTTATTACACTGTCTGTCAGGTACCAGTTAATGGTAAAGCAGCTTAAGAGTTACTGTTTGCTACTTAGTATGCACTCTTAAGGGAGAACTGCACTGAACCTGAAAGCCATTTTCCCAGTAGAAGCTGCTTTTTTTAATACTGGTTCCAGTTCTGTTACTGTTCCAGCTATACAAGCCTCTTAGTAACCTCTGTGGTTGTTTCTGAGATACACTCTGATGTAAAGATCAGCTGCAGATATATTACATACATATTATAAACTTTACTCCTTTTCCCTAACATGTGGACAACCAAGCCTTATTTATTACGTATGAGATGAAAAAATTGGCACTTGTCATGTACAGATACTATTTTAATGCTCTCTTATTTGATGGTGTCACAGAAAATCCCTCAGACATTTTTTAATCAAATCAAATCAATTTTATTTTTAAAAGTGCCTTTCCAGAGATCAAGGCACTGCAAATCTGCATTAATAAACACAAAACATCTTAAAAACAAGATTAAAACATAATTAAAACTTATAATTTGCAACAATATTAAGTACTAAAATTCCATCAATTTGATGTATTTGGCAACGCTAAATTAAACAAATGAGTTTTGAGGGCTACTTTAAAGCTCTGGATGGTCAGGCACTCTCTAACCCAATGAGGTAAAGAATTCCACAGGGTAGGGGCTGCAAATGCAAAAGATCTAGCCCCTGATGTTTTTAATCACACCCTGGGAATCTCTAGCAATCCCTCATCAGTGGATCAGAGGGGGTGGTGGGGGCAGTAGGGAGAAAGGAGATCTTGTAGGTAGTGGGGTCCCTGTTCACGCAGGGCTTTGTAGGTCAGCAAAGTGACCTTGAAGGTGATCAGCAACTGTACAGGAAGTTAGTGCAGTCTGCGGTGCACAGGCGTAATGTGACCGGTCCTAGAAGTATCAGTCACAAGCCTGGCTGCTGCATTCTGCACCAGCTGCAAGTGGCAGATATCAACCCACGGTAACCCCGAGAACAGGGCAATGCAGTAATCAAGAAAGGAGGTCACAAAGGCGTGGACCAGTGTTGAAAGACCATCAGAAGAAACCAGGTGTTTCACCTGGGTGATATTCCACAGATGGTAAAATGAGGTCTTGACAACTGCAGACATCTGTAATTTCAGGGTCAAACCATCATCAAAAATAACGCCTAGGTTATGCACCCAGACAGGTAACCAGCTGAACAGCCCCAAGCCAAAGCCCAGAAAGTTTTCCAACTAATAAACCTGCCTTCTTATGATCTGGGTCCACAACCAACACCTCAGTTTTGGCTGGGTTTAACCTCAGCCAGCTGGTACTCATCCAGTCCTGAGTCTAAGCTAGGCAGTTGTCAAACACTGAGATAACATCGTCTTGCTCGGGTACAAAGGACATACACAGCTGAGTATCATCTGTGTAACAGTGTTACCTCAGACCATATCACCTAATAATGTCTCCTAATGGCAGAAAGTACACTGCAAAAACATGGGTGACAAAACGGAGCCCTGCAGAACCCCACAGGACAGGGGAACACATCAAAGGAAAAAATCCCACTGACCACTCTCTGTGTCCTATCCTCAAGGAATGATCAAAACCATCTAAGGACCATACCTGACAGTCCACATATGAACCGCAGGTGCTCCAATAACACATCATGGTCCACAGTGTCAAATGCTGCAGAGAGATCAAGGAGGACAAAGATGGAATAGGTCCTCTGATCTCTTGCTATTAGGAGATCATTAAGCACCCAAACAAGGGCCATCTCAGTGCTATGCCTTTTCCTCAATCAGGACTGGAGAGAATCATAGACATCATAGGTGGAAAGATGATCATCCAGCTGCAGCACAACCACCTTCTCAATAACCTGCTGGCAGTATAGCCTAGAGGTTAGAGGAACGAGGTGTGAACGAGCTTGGTACATCCAGCAAACCAGACCTGAGTTTGATTCTGACAACCTCCACTTGCATATTGTGTGACACTGAGCAAGTCATTTAACCGCCCAGTCCTTCCAGGTCACCCCTGAAAACAGGCACTTGTGCCTAGTGGGCCTTACCAGGTTACCAAAGACTGAAATAAAAAATTAAAAAACCTTGCCCACAAAAGGAAGGTTAGAGACAGATCTCTAATTAGATGGACAGTCTGGGTCAAGGGAGGTTTTTTTCAGGAACGGTCACACAATCGCCTCCTTTAGGTGATCAGCAAAGATCCCCCTCTCCAATGAGCTCCAGACTATCTCAGCCAGGACGGGGCCAATGTCATCAATGTAGCTCACAAGGAGCCGCACTGTGCCCGGGTCCAAACTACAGCTGGTTGGCCGCAGCGTCTGGATAATCCTTATGATGTCCATGAAATCCAGCCAGCCAAAGTCAGACCAAGCATCACGGGTGCTCGCAGACTCCCACTGACCTCTGCAGCACCCATTTGGAAGGGTATGGGCTGATTCTGGACCTGATGGTGGTAATCTTGTCTGCAAAAAAAAATAGCAAACTCATCACACTTCTCTTGTGAAAATGCTTTCTCAGGCTGAAGACAGATTGGATTTCACAATCTGTTGATGGTCCGAAAGAGCTGAGCTGGTTGACTTTGCGCAGTGGCAATCTCCCTGGACAGGAATTCTGTCTTCTTATGGGAGATTGTCGATTGATGGACTGTATAATGGTCCATCAATCTAAGCCTGTCAACCTCCAGCCCTGATTTCCACCAAGCTGTCTCAAGCCTTCACCCCACTCTCCTCAACTCCTTCAAGGCCTCATCGAACCATGGGGGCATTAGTCAAAGAGTGAGGGGATGAATATGAAGATGAGCAATGAAATCCAGGGCCTCTATCACTGCCTTATTATAGGCAAGTACTAGCTAGCTTGGATCCATGCATTCACTCGGCAAACTAAATAGGTCCAGTGCTGCCATTAGGCCCTGTAGGGTCACACCCATTAAAGGGTGGTACTGGACCATCTCCATAGGGGCCGGCCTGTTAGGGGGAGCCCGGAAATTGAATCCTATGGTGTGATGGCCAGATCACCCGACTTGTTCCACCACCAAGTTGGAGATCTCCATCCCCAGGAGGAACACCAGATCCAGTGAGTGACCACGAATATGGGTTGTGGAGGTAACTCCCTGTGTGAAGCCCAACAAAGTCATAAGTTGGAGGAAGTCCTGACCAACCAGCTGGCAGAATCTTGGTTGAGTGCTCATTCCATTAAGGTAACAATGAAATCATTTTCCTCACAGTCCTGGCAGCTCAGAACACACACACACCATCTACATACATACATACACACACACACATATATATATATATATATATATATATATATATATGCATATCTATCTATCTATCTATCTATCTATCTATCTATCTATCTATCTATCTATCTATCTATCTATCTATCCCATACTGGCACGGCAGTTCTAGTATAGTCAGGGTTGCCAGGCGACCTCCATGTCAAACCCCAAATTGTGCACTTTAATAACTTTGCCACTGTATGATGGATTTTTCTGAAATTTTACATTCATGGTCTGGTACCATAGATCTCTGGATCTTGTAAGTTGTGTTACAGTCGGTTAAGCAGTTGCAGAGCTTCAGCGCTCCCAAAAAAGCAAAAAAATGGGGTTTTGCGCATTTATTTGCTTGTGGTTACAACCCTCACGATGTATCCATTTGGTCTGAAATTATCAGGGAAGATGCAGTCTGGGTCACTGATGTGCCTTTCGAAGATTTGGTGAAAAAATATTAAACCTTTCAAAAGTTATTGAAAACACAAGTTTCCTATTATAGGTAATGGGAAAAAAATATATGTGTCTTATGAAAGCTGCCGCCAGTACATTTTACTGTTGCAAATGGCCCTTTTATTGTCAAGCTGCAACCATCTTGTTTCAGTTAGTGGTGAAGAAAAACATCTGTAATTCAAATTATACTGCCCCTATGTAAACACTGACAGCTGTGTTTACCTAAATGAGAGCTGAGGAACACAATTGTGCCATCAGTTTTTTTCTAGGAACCCTAGAAATACCTTTTTTTAAAATCAGGTCCCCCATAGTGTTGCAAACCATGGCAGTGCATTTGCGACACTGTGGCAAACCACAACACTGTTGCATCTGTACTGTCACAATTTGTGACGCTACTGCATCAAAAAATACAATTTCTTTGCCACACCACTGCACTTAAACAGTTAGAGCTTTTTGGCTGAAATTTGCAGTGTGGCAAGCCCTGGCCCCACAGATGTGCCTTTCGGTGGTTTGGTAAAAAAATTGTAAAGTGGTTACAAAGTTACAGCACTCTGAAGTTGAGAAATTTCCCATAGGATAACACTCCAGCACCCATTGTGCCTTTTGGCACCCTTATCTCAAAAACGATTTGAGATACCGATTTTTCGCTACCCGCAGCTAAGCACATTTGGAGGTTTGGAAGTCATGATTACAAATGCAGTGGATTTATTTTCATAGTTGCTGTTGTTATTGAGATATTGCCAAATACGTATTACGAGGGTTCCTTTTGAGTACTATGGGGCTGCTGTACGGCTCTGTACTTATGTGTAAGTGGGAGCTCAGGGCCCAGAGGACCCACGCTCCCACATACTCATGCCATTATGCAAAAACTGAGCAATGTGAAGGGAGTGCAGGGCCTGGAGGGCCCACATTCCCACTGACACATACCAGTTACCAGTTACATTACACTTTCTCAAAAGGAAGGGAAATTCATTGCAAAAACTTTGTTAATGCATCAGTTAGGGTTGATAGTACAGTGACAAAAGCATGAAAATGTGGTGTTAGGGTTACTCCCCCTAACACCTCACTCCCATCCGCAATCCTCCACACACCAAAGGATTTCAGGGTGTGCCAGGGGGTTGTCAGGCCTAACTCTCACCCCATTCATTTATACTGTAGTATCTCAGATTGCTTACACATGGAATGGGGTGAGAGTTGTGCCTGATGACCCCATGGCACACCCCGATGTCTGTGGGTGTGTGGAGGGTCGGGGGTGGGGGTGAGATGGTAGGGGAGTAACCCTAACATCACATTTCCATCCTTTTGTCATTGTGCTATCAACCCTGATGCATTAATGAAGTTTTTGCAATTAATGTATATATTATTTATTTATTGAAATGTTTCACCAGGAAGGCACACTAAACAACAAGTTGCTCATCTCCCAGTGGGACCTGGGGGAGAAGGGTACAGGGATAATTGCATACAAAATACAGGAAAACAATTTCAAACATCAGAGTAGAGCAATAAAACAATTATTCAACTAATAGACAATACAGTTGTAGCAATAATGCAGTGATACTGAAAAGCACATAAACAGTGATTGGACAGCATATAGGTACATTATGTGCAGACATAAGTGCAGTAGTAGTAGTTAGGTACACCTAGGTGGCAAGGGGGACAAAAGAGCGGTGTGAGGCAGTATTAGAATTGTGGGCTGCAGGCACAGTTAGAGGAGAGGAAGTTTTGAAGTACAGTGGAGCGAGAGTGAAGGGATGAAGAGTGCCGGATTTGTGGATGGTGGGCATTCCAGAGTTTGGGAAAGTGGTGATAGAAGGCCAACTGATCAACCAGCGTGGAGCAGCAAGGGACAGCAAGAGTCCTAGAATCTGAAGACCTTAAGGAATGAATAGGAGGAGGAAGTGTAGAGAGGGAGGAGGATAGATAAGTAGGTAGAGATCCAGGCTAGTATTCACAGAAAAGTCTGGCACAGTGTAAGAGGTGCCAGTTTGTGAGTGAGGGCAAGGAAAGAGAGTGGTAGAGGTCACAGTGCTGAGTACGAGCTGGGGAGTAAAGGGCAAAATGGCAAAAGGAATCAAAAAGATGGTCCAATCTGGATAAGGTGGATTTGGAAGCAACACTGTAGACAATGTCACAGTAGTTGAAAATGGGGAGTATCAACTTCTGGACAATCACCCGCCTGGCCGTAAGCGGGATGCAATTACTGTTCTTGTAAAAGGCACTGAGCTTGGGGTGCAGTTTTTTCAGGATGACATCGATGTGCCTAGAGAAGTTGAGGTGTTGGTCCAGCCAAACCCCAAGATATCTGAATGAGGTGGTGTCCTCAAGTTGGGTCCCATCCAGGGGGTGCAATATGGGCAGAACAGGGAGCTGAGCAAGTCTCTGCCTAGTGCCGAAGGACATGGAGACTGTTTTCTTGGCATTTAGGATGAGTTGATGTGAGACAAGTCAGTGCTGGATCTTGTTGAAGTTGAGCTGGAGCCTGGCTTCCACATCCAAAGGAGATTTGCCTGTGGTGAACAAGATGGTGTCGGCAGCATACATGTGAATTAGTAAGGAGGAGCAAGCTGACAGTAAATCATTTAGAAATACAGAGAACATATATAATATATATGTAATGCCCAGTGGTGTCCTGTTTGACTCTGACAGCAATACCAGGTGGGCTGGGTTCGGGGAGGAATAGGTCACTCTGCACAAAGGCTAGGTTTGGCTACTCTGCCCAGGGGCACCCAAGTAATTCGGAACACAGGAAACAATAACTGTAATGTCCAATACCAGAAGTGGGATTCCAAAGTGTGGCTTTTTATTCACATCCAAACAGAATAAACAAAGCATAGAGGGACCCCCATGGGGCTACACTCCTGGTAATGCAGATTAAAAGAATCAAGAACACTTCCTCAACACTTTAGCCCTCAGACTCTGAACCCACCGGGCACCCAGCCCAGACTTGCATGCTGCTTTGTGTACACAGCCCGAACTTGTACACTGTTCTGGGATTTCCCAGACTCAGCTCCCTTGCCAGCCACTCAGACACCTTCCATATGTCATGGAAACATTTTCTGGTGGATCCCTAAACCACCTAAGAGCACCTCTGCTCTATCAGAGAATTCTTCTTTTAATCCCACATCTGGGTACTTTCCTCAGGCACTGGCCAAGTACCTGAGAGAAAGTAAAAAGTGCCTCAGAGCAAATCTGTAGAGGTGAATTTGGTTACTACTGATGGGGGGGGTTTCCCACCTCTCGCTCCCACAATTCATACCCGGCCATTTCTCTGGACGATAAACACCTCGTACTGTAAAGCTTGGCAATGTAGATTCTTGCTAAATGTATGTCACATTCCATCTACTTGTCTTGCTTTCCCTTTGTGCTGGACTTGAACATACTTTTAATTGGCAAAGCCCATTGCTCTAGGCCCCTCACTGATTAAGCAGTCCAAACCCCACTTTACAGCTGTACTTGGCTGTCTTTTCCTGACCCCACAGTAACAGTCCCTTTAGCTCCTTCTGTTAAGGTGAAAAACACTTGGCACTCTTTCAGAGCGAACTCACCCTTTGGTTGCAGGTGCCCCACAGGCAATTCCTCCACAGGAATTTCTCTCTCAGAGCTTTTGGTGCCACAGCACAACTTGAGTAGGCAGCTTCTTCCCTTAGCCGGAATCAGGAGGGTTGCCCCTGGAAAACAGGCAAACCTTTCCCCCCCATCCCCTCAGGGATGGGGTACTTGGACCAGTAACAGCAGTCTCCACCACTTCAACTACCAGATTCTGTGTTCCTCTTACGGTGGAAACACACACCTTCCTAATCAGTAGCTCTAAAACAGAGCTTAAAGCTCTGAGAGCCTGCACACAGACAGCTGTACTACTGTCTCTCACCAAGACTGCACACAGACTGAATTCAAAATCCCCAACGTTCTATGCTATCCTCCAACTGCAACATTCCAGTGTGGCTTATGCAACTGCAAAAGTTCTATGGTGATGTCATCCCTCAGTCTCAGCTGGAGTTTCACAAAAACAAGGTGCTGCGTCAGCATGTGGTCTAAAAACAAAACAAAATGGTTATATTAAATGCACGCTGAAAATAGAAAATAGAGTTAAAAATCTACGTTTCGACCTTAGGTCTTCTTCAGGAAATATCTAAAAGAGAAAAAAAAAAAAAAGCTGCCTTCCCTGCCTGCCACTAGGTCTTACTGGGATTCTAGTAACCCCAGGTAACAGGGGGGTTACATATATATATATATCTATATATATATCTATATATTATGGTAGCACAGTAGTGCTACCATAGTTAGGGTTGAGGAACCATTTACATGCTAAACCTAAAATTTGCACCTTAATAACTTTGCAACCGTTCAATGGATTTGCCTGAAATTTGGCATACATGATCAAGAACCACACATCTTGGGATATGCCAACTTTCGTACTGTTCAGCTATACAGTTGTGGAGTTATTAAGTGTGATCTGCGTGCACGTTTATGCTTTTTTGGAATTCTTTGCTCATCTCTACAGGTCGCATGGTTTGTGCAACTGGTCCAAAATCTTCAGGAAAAATGCAGCCGGTGTCCCCGATGAGCCTTTTAAAGATTGCGTGAAAAAATATTAAATGGTTCAAAAGGTATTCAAAAAACAATTTCCCATTGTAAGTCAATGGGGAAAGTTAAAAAGTTCGACAGTGTCACAAATGCAGTTTTTACTTTCGCAAAAGGCCCTTTTACTGTCACAAATCCGCAATTTTGTTTTCAGTTGGTCATCAGAAAAATGCTTGGCATTTAAATTTGGGACCCTCTAGCACACTAATTCTTTTTGTATTCACCTAGTCGGACCCTGAGGATGCTAGGTATGTCTTTATTTTGGGGTGAAACACCCCAGAAATATGTTTTTCAAATTTCTGGAAAAAGTACTTTTGCAAAGTACTTTCACATTTGTGACAGTGTTGCATGAATTTTCGAAAGCTTTCGCAAAGTTCGACAGTACTTTTCCAGGCTGTGGGAAAAGGACAGCAATTCTTTGCCACCCTGCTGCAAAAGAACGGTTTGGTCTTTTAGGCTGAAATTTGGAGGGAACACAACTAACATCTCACAGATGTGCCATTCAGTATTTCGGTGAAAAACTATTACAGGGTGGGAAAGTTATGGCACTCCAAAGTTGACACTTTTTCCCATAGCATAACATTATGGCATCCGCCGCATTACAGGAATCCTTTGCCGCCCTGCTGCAAAACAACGGTTCGGTCTTTTGGGCTCAAATTTGAAGGGAAGAAAGCCAACATCCCACAGATGTGTCTTTCAGTGGTGAAAAAATATTACAGGAAGCCAAAGTTATGGCACTCCGAATTTCTCTTTTTTCCCCATAAGATAACATTATGGCGTTCGCCGTGCCTTTCAGGGCACGTATCTCGGAAAAGGTGCGAGATACAGACTTTTCATTGGAAAAAACCTTAGCCCCCTAACAGATGCTAAGCATAAAACTAGCAAAGAAAGTCATAAATCATATGACTTTTACATTTTTTTTCTACGTGGCACGTTTCCTGAGATATAAGCAATTTAGTATTCCAACTCATCATTTTCTTCTCCGAGACCCATTATTATGTATACATTCTTTGTACTCACTGTCTTTCTTTATGCAGCTTTTGGGGAAAACCAGCCTGTGCGCTTACATTACTGTTACCATTACCGCTTCCGCCAGCGGTTCCGTACCTGTTTCACTTACAGTTCCCGTCTACGCCACCATGTGCGTTACCCTTTGCGTTTTCATTTGCGCTTGTGTTTGCATTATTTTTACCATTTGTGTCTATAGTACTGTTTCTCTTTCTGTTTCACTTTGCGTCACCATGCGCATTGCCATTTGCGTTTGTGGGCACCGTGTTGCTATGTGACAAGACATCATGTGGCGGGAGCGCGGGGCCCTTTCACCGCTGCATTACATTCACTATTTCTCATTATCATTCTCAAAAAGAAGGGAAATTAGAGGCAAAAAACTCAATTTAATGCATTAATTAGGGTTGTTCCACAGTGACAAAAGCAAGGAAATTCGGTGTTAGGGTTGAAAGCCCCCCTTGGTCCCCCCCGTCCTCACCCACAACCAGCATTGGGGTGCACGTTGGGGTTGTCGGTCCTAACTCTCACCTCATTCTCCTATACCTCTGCTTCTTCACACATCTGATGGGGTGAGAGTTAGGGCTGGCAACCCCAATGTGAACCCCGATGCCAGTTGGGGGTGTGGGCAGGGGGTCCAAGGTGGGCTCAACCCGTATTACGAATTCTGCTATCGCTGTGGAATAACCTAACTAATGCATTAAATGGAGTTTTGTGCCTATGATATATATATATATATATATATATATATATACATATATACACAAATACACACACACACGCGCACACACACACACACACACACACACACACACACACTAATGTACAACAGATTGCAAAATGGTTACAACTCATGTTTACTTTCAATTATCTGAGAATCTTTGCCTATTAATTCTTTTGATACAGCATTACAGATAAATATTTAGTTACTTTCACAGATGAATTGGTATTTGTTAGGGGGCAATGCTTTAAAATAAGGAGGAAGCTGTTGGGGCTTCATTCAGGGCAGGAAGAGAACAAAGGAAAAAAAAATTGTTCATGTTAAGAGCCTGTCATGTTGTTAATTTTTTTTTTTTTTGGGGGGGGTGATACTGTGCACGAAGTGCAGATCAGCCTAGTGAAATTGACAGATAATTACTCATGGTGTTTTACAGGAATAATTTGATTAATACAGGCCACCACCAGAAAACTGGAAGCAAGGACTGATTTCTGAATATCATAATATGATACACTGAGCTGCCAGGACCTTTAGGAAAATGATGTCATTGTTGTTTGAATGGAATCAGTACTTACCCCAAATTCTACCAACTGGTCTGAAAAAGTATGAGGAAATTTCTGTGAAACCTTCAAAAAAGACAGGCAGTAAAACAGCATCTGAACATGAGAAATGACTGTTCCTGCACATTACTTGCTATATATATGGAGTTGTTATTCTCAGGGTGAGCAAATAAAATACAGTAAAAACATTTTAAAAACCCTGCAATTGATCTTTTAGCACCATTTTGGAACTGTATGATGTAGTTTACGCCCCTCTCAACCCCATAGTTCCATACCAGAACATGGATGCATAAACAAAACAATGGAAGAGCTGAGCAAGGGACATAAGCTACATCATACAGTTCTACTGTACTACTATCTGTGTATAAACTGCAAACACCTACTAGGATAACAAAAAAGTCTGGAGCGATTGAACAGTAACATAATTTGAACCAGTATTTAAAAGTCAGCTTTTATAGGGAAAAATGACTTACAGACTCAGTGCAGTTCTCATTTAATCTCTCTCTTCTGGGTATAAAACATTATATCAGCTTCTGTAAGGTGTTGGCCATCCTCCATCCATATCCAGTTAATGGGGTACCATGACAGTCATAAAGTGTATACAGTACATTGGAATGTTAGAGGCCGTCCCCTATGCAGAGGAAGAAAGACTGTTATTTTTGCATAAACAGCATACAGCAATATAGTTCCTGTGGGAAATGAAATTGATATCCATGGGAGCACAACAGTTGCACAGGGAGTGGGTGGGAATTGAAGCACACAGCTCCTCCCAATCCAAAAAAGCAGGGGCCTCCATTTTAGATAGCAAATCCCTACACTGGAAATTAAAAGCCTTCTCTCATGATGGTGAGGGCAGATGGGTTCTTGCCCAGTTCTTCACTCAGAACACAGAGGTGATTCTGTGAAGTTTGTATGCTCCCATTGAAGACTGGGTGAGCTTCCATTTACGAACATATGAAAATGCCAGCAGAAACAGGCCTAACAGTCTATCGAGTCTGCTCGATTGTGCAGCTAGCGACTCAACTTGCAGCTGCCCACCCTCCCTCCCACTCCTCTTAATTACCCTTCCCCTCACTCTGTCCCACCCCCATCTTAATACCCATTACCATACTACAGGCTACCACCTCCTCAGGCAGGGCATTCCACTTATTCACCACCTAGTCAGTGAAAAAGTATCTCCTGATTTCCCTCCTGAATCTTCCCCCCATCAATCTCAATTTATGCCCTCTCGTGTCCCTCCCACTTTTAATCTGGAGGATCTTCTCTGTGTCAGTTTTGTTAAACCCCTTTAAGTATTTAAAAGATTCAATCATATTCCCCACAGCCCTCCTATCCTCCAGTGAACACATGTTCAGCTCGCCCAGCCTATCCTCGTAGGATATACCCTCCAGACCCTGGATCATTTTTGTCGCCCTGTGCATTATCCCTTCTAATAATCTGGTGTCTTTCATCAGGAATGGGCGCCAGTACTGCACACAGTACTCCAGGTGTGGTCTGATCAGTGACCTGTACAGGGGAAGGATTACCTCCCTATTCCTGGAAGAGATACCTCTCGCTATACACCCCAGCATCTTGTTGGCTTTTGCTGCCGCCTTCCTGCACGGTGCTGAGTTGTTCATGTTCCCCGTTATAATCACCCTCAGAACTTTCTCCTCCCTGGTGCTTTCCATGTGAACCTCTCTGAGCTGATAGCTCCTCCCCTTGTTCCTAGTTCCAAAGTGCAGTATTTTACACTCCTTGGTGTTGCACCCCAGCTGTCATGTTGCTAACCATTCCTGTAGTTTGGTCAGGTCATCCTGCAGCCCTTTCCACCCATCTACATCATCTACCACAGCTCCCATTTTAGTATCGTCTGTGAACAGACTGATCTGACTCTGGATTCCATGTGAGATATCTGCTATGAATATCCCAAACAGCACCGGCCCAGTACCAATCCCTGTGGCACTCTTCTTGTCACATCCCTTGGTGATGAGAGCTCCCCCCCACTACCACCCTCTGTTGCCTTCCCTTCAGCCAATTGGTGATCCATTTGACCATTTTTATTCCAACCCCGGTATCCTCCAGCTTTCCCCCAGCCTCCCATTGCTAAAATCCAAATACAGGACATCTACCACATGGCTCTTGTCCAGTTCCCTGGTCACCCAGTCATAGTACTCAGCTAGGTTTGTCTGGCACTATCTTCCTGAGACAAACCCACGTTGCTGAACATCCTGGAGTCCATTGTCCTCCAAAAATGCCACCAACCTCTCCTTCAAGATTGTCTCCATGAGCTTTTCCACAATCAATGTGAGGCTCACTGGTCATCCCTAGGGCCACTTTTGTAAATGGACACCACATGGGCCATTCACCAGTCTTCTGCTACACATACTGTATCCAGGGAGATACTGAACAGGTCAGCCAGTGTCCCTGCCAGGATCACCACTAGTTCTTTTAGCACCCTAGAGTGAATTCCATCCCGATCCTGTGCCTTATCCACCCTCAGTGCCCTTAACCCCTCCAGAACCCTGGCCTCTGCAATCCCTATATCAGTCACCCCTTCCCCTGCTCACCCCTCTCCTCCCCTAAGGTATCTGCCCCCCAACTTTCTCCTTCGTGAACACAGAACAGAAGTACAAATTTAGTGTCTCTGCCTGATCCCCATCCTTCCCCGTCCTTCTTAATCCTCACAATCTGGTCCTTGTTCTTCCATCTCTCCTTAATGTATCTGAAGAAGTCCTTTTCACCATCCTTGATACCTTGTGCAGCCTCAGACTCTCTCAAGCCTTGGTCACCTGACCAGCCTGCTTACCTCCATGTACCTCTTCGTATACTCCTCCTTGTCTCCTTCCCCTCCTGATTTTTTGAGCCTCTAAAATGCTTTTCTCTTGGCCCCAACCCCCTCCATCACCTCCTGGGTTAACCAACTGGGCTTCTTTGCCCTGCCCTTCTTGCTATGTGTCTTTGCACAAGTCCCAGTAGCCTCCACAGGCCCTCTTTTAGCAATCTCCCACTTCTGACAAGCATCTATCTTAAGCTGAACACTTGCCAGGTGCCTACCCACAATCTCCCCCATCATTTTAAAGTCCGCCCACTTGAAATCAATCACCCTGGTTCACGCATCTCCTTTTTCCCTTCCCATATTGAGCATGAACCACACTGTGTGGTGGTCACTCACAGCCAGAGGGTCATCCACCTCCTGATCCCTTACAGCCTCTCCATTTGATAATATCAGGTCCAGAGTTCCTTCATCCCTAGTCTTTCCACGGACCAACTACACCAGGAAGCTGTCAAGAACTGCATCTAATATGACTTGTTCCCTTGCACTCATGGTGGTTGGGATGTTCCAATCCACCACCTGTAGATTGAAGTCCCCCACCACCACTATGTTCCCTTTACTACAGACCCTTCTAATTTGATCTGCTAACTCTCTGTCCAGGTCCTCCACTTGTGCTGGAGGTCTGTACACTACCCCCATCCTCCGTGTCCTTTTCTTTGAGTCCTGGAACTGCATCCATAGGGCCACTGTCCTGCTTTTCTCCCCCTCTTCCCTAACGCAACTTATCCCCTCTCGCATCTAGATTGCCATGCCCCCCTTCCCCTCTGACCTATCCTTCCTGAATATCCTATATCCCAGAATCATCATATCCTGGTCCCAGTACTCGATGGCCCATGTTTCTGTGATGGCTGCAATATCCACCCACCCCACTGCCAAGAGCACCTGTAACTCAGCTGATTTGTTACATAAGCTTCTCGCATTCAATGAGACCACCCTCCATCCTGTCCCCTTCCCTTCCCTTCCTCTCCTTGCTTCTCCTACCTCCTATTCCCCCCTGTGCAACTTCCCTGAATCCTCCCTGCTAGCGTGAGGGGGGTAAGCTAATTTGGCTTCTCTCTTTAGAATCCCTGGCTACCAGCTGTCCACCCATCATCCCTCCACCTAGATTAAATCCACCTTTGTTGCTATATACCCCTCTAACTTCTGCTTTAATACCCCCTTCCTCTGCCCACTCAAGTGCAGCCTACCTCGTGTGTAGATTGTTATTGTCCCAGGTCCTGCCCAATCCACCCACTACCCCATACTCCTTGGATTGGCAGCACTCCCCCAACCATGTGTTGAACTCTCAATCCTCTCTTTCCTCACCGTACTCGCACAGGGTACTGGGAACACCTCTGAGAAGGCCACCGACTCCCCTATCACCTCACACAGCCTTCTCACACCCTCAGACCTCTCCCTCACTACCTCCACTATCTCACCCACCAGGTCATTCATCCCCACATGCACCACCATATGCGGTTTCCTCCTACCCCTCCTTGCGCACTTTAGAATTGACTGCCCCGGTCTGTCTGCTGTTAACCCCAGTATGGACTCCACCCGTATGCGACTATGCCATTCCCCCCTTGCTGCCCCATCTGATCCTCTTGAGTATGGAGTCCATCAGTACCAATACACCCCATTCTTCATTTCTCACTCTCGTCCCCACCCTTATACCCAGGTTTCCATTTCTTGAGTCCTCCATATTAGAAGCTCTTCTATTCTCTCCAGTAGTTCACCCCTCTCCACCACTGACCTGTCCCCGTCCCTTTCACTGCTCGCTTGCTAGCCTCCACCTCCCACCCATCTGCCCTGGGCCCCCCCACCTCTGCAGTGACCCTCTCACCATCTCCACCAGTATTGCCCCTCTTCCCCTCCTCTTTCCGAGTACCTTCCCTTGTACAATCTCCTGTTTCCTCTCCTGCCCACTCCTGGCGCCTGCCCTCCTTCTTCTCCTCCCCCACCAGTGTCATCAGTACAGCAAATCTATTTCCTATCCCCACTGTTCTGCTATGTGTTGGCTCCTCCCTCCTGTTTTGAGCCCCCCCTCTGGTGCTAGGCCCGAATTGAGTCCACCTTCCATCATTAGGCCTCCTGTCCAGTTTGCTCCCTCCTCCTCCCTCCAACCCTTCCCTCGACCTATTGTTTCTCCCAAGTGGTGTCCTCATGTTACTCTCTGGTGACATTTCTTAAACACTATCATCACACAGTTCAACCCAACCAATTTACCTGTTCTGCTAAGAGGAGATTATAATCTTACCATAGATTGAAGCTCTGGTAGACCTGAGCCATACCCTAAAGCAGCAGAGATTCTAAGCACCCTGATGCAGGAGCACACACTGTTTGACCGATGGTGTCTACTGCACCCATCGGTCCATGATTACACATCTCACTCCACTGTGCATGCCTCATACAGTTGCCTGGATTTCTAGCTGGTGTTGACCTCCAGAGGGGAAAAAATGATAATGATCTTGTAAACAGACATTTCTACAATCATGACCCTGTCTCCTTCTCATTGCTGTGGGGACCAGAGTCATCCAAATCTTCTTCATGGCATGTGAACTCCTTCCTTTTTGCAGACCCATAATTTTGAAAAATGTGATAGAAGAGTACTTCCAACTCAATGACCAGGAAGAAATGGCACTAGTTATGGCATGAGAGGCTTTTAAAGCCTGCATACATGGGCAAATCATGGCATATACTGCATGCTGGCTAGACAGAGAGAGAGAGAAAGAATGAGATTACAAAAATCTGATAGATTATCTCCTGCAGTCAAAGGCATTAGATAATCTGTACACACTAGAAACAAGGAGGGAAAGGGGGACATGATTGAAACCGTTAAATATGTAAAGGGACTCAATAAAGTAGGTGAAGGGGGTCAGCTGAGGAAGAAGGAGGGAGCCAGAACTAGAGGGCACAGCCTCAGATTGCAAGGAAATAGGTACAGGTGGGTTTGCCACCATTACAGCAGCACCCGCACAGCAAACTCTCCACAGTGAAACCCCTACTGCACCTAAATCGGCAACAATGGGGTTTTTGCTTCGAGGCACATTAGAGCGATGGGGGGTAAATATCTAACTCCACTGTCTGTGCGACATGGAATTAGATAGAAATAGTAGGGGGGTACATCCCCCCCCCAGCATTGTGCATCATGATGTTGCCTGTCAGTTTAGGGTTGCGTCATGGTCAGGGGTGTTACTGGGTTCCTGGCACTGTAGTGGATGTAGCAGTCAGGGTTGTCACACTGTTGTCATGGATCCATTCACGGGTAATGTGAGGGGGCGCTTCTTCACAGAGAGGGTGGTGAAGCCCTGGAACAGACTGCCAGATGGAGTAGTGGGGGTTGAGATGGTGGAGAAATTTAAGAGGGTATGGGACAGGCATATGGGACTGAGTATTGGGGGAGGGTGGGGCCAGGTGGGAAGGGGGTACATGAAAGGGGAGTGTTGGGCAGACTAGATGTGCTGGAAGGGTCCTTTTCTGCCATCAGATTTCTATGATTCTATGATAAGAACCCCTTGCAAGGGGTCCCCCTACACATGACCAAAGCCAAACTACTTGGAGTGTGAATTTGCATAAATAATCTTCTCTCCGATAAAGCTTAGCTGGCAATTACCCATTTACAACTTAAGTATTGGGACGAAGATAAAAGAGCAGGCTTCGTCCTGGAATATCACCTTAGACAGAGACAGGAAGAGAGGCACGTCGCTTCTCTTCAAAACAAAGGTGGATAGGTGGTCAACACAGCTAAAAACAATAATGAGGTCATACAGCTTTTTTTTATGCAGACATTTACACCTCTCCCACTCCCCCAGCTGATCCTGAAATTGTCACCTTATTTGCTGGTATTTGTCTGCCTAAGTTACAGCAAGAACTGGCAATGGGCTTTGGTGTCCCCCTGTCTTTCCAAGAAGTGGAAAAGGTGCTGCCCAACTAAATGCTAACAATGCTACCAGAGAGGATGATTTTCTGGCCAAGTTCCTCCAAGTTCTTATTTAACTAGTCTGCCTTGTCCATCTCATAGTATACCTGGAGGCCAGGCAACAGAACTCCATTTCTCTGATGTTTTGAAATGTGGCCATTATCATACTCCCAAGGAAAGGATCCCGCCAACCTAGTCCATTACAGATCAATAGCCATGCCAGTGCCAAGGACCTTGCCAAAGCTTTGCCAAACTGGCTCGAGTCTATCCTGCCAAACCTGATCCATCCATCCCAAGTAGGATTTGTTAAAGGTTGACTGAGCTCTGACCATCTCCGATCTTTAGCATCCTTATTTTCCCAGGTGAGGGGTAGCCCTACTCCAGCTGCAGTTATTGGTGTAGACTTTGAGAAAGCCCTTGACTTGGTGGACTGTGGCTACTTCCTCAAGGTTCTGGCATGAATGAGATTTGCAGAGATGTTTTTCTCATGGAGCCGCACCATTCATCACTCTTTGATGGTCAGAGTCTTGACCAATTCCAACCTGTTAACCCCCTTGCCAGTCCAGAAAGGTATGTGTCAATGGTGTCCCCTCTCCTTGATTCTTTTCCTACTGGCTATAGAACAATTGGCCATAGTTTTAAGGGAGAACATAGCTATAGAAGGCATATCAGTGAGAGAGAGGGAATATAAGACCCTGCTTTACACAGATGGCCTGCTGGTGCTGGTGAAGGATGCTTCAAGTGCCACAATCCCACTCCGCAACACCCTTGGTGCATTTTCCCTAATCTCTGGTTTGAAGGTTAACCCAAGCTAAATGGTGGTTCTCCTGCAAATTAGCTCTTGCCCGAGTGCCCCCTTTATCTCTCTGGTTTTGGAGAAAACGCCACAAGACATCGCATGTCTAGGTATCTGCCTTCTCCTGGATGTACAACAGTGGGCCACAGCCAGCCTTACCCCACTGCTGATCAAAATAAAAATGGAAATGAGCAGATGGCACCATTTAAACCTATACATTGCAAGAAAGAGTTCAATATTCAAAATGACCTCAGCTCCAAAATCCTGACATTGCCTTTTCCATATCCCAGTTCAAATCCCAAGGATTGGGTACTTCAAAATGGATACAATGATAGGTGATTACCTATGGGAAGACAGTCCCCCAGGATTCAGCAGAGTAAAACTGTGTATGCACTGGAAAGTCAGTGGTTGGGGGGGGGAGTACACTGATTCTTAACTTACCATATGGCATGCCTAGGTGCTCCAACTTTCTAATGGTTCACAGTATTCTCCCCTAGCTACTCAGTGGATATGAATGGAGATGGCAATAATGAGAGGCATGCCCCAGCAGTGTTTTTGTATACCAAACACTTAGAGAAAACCAAACTCTCCCTTACTAATCTTGGTTTCTTACAGGCTTGGAAATCCCTCTGCACTATGACCAAGTCCCCCATACTAACAGCAGCACTCTGTCCGCTATGGTACAATCCCCTTATAAAAGTGAACAGCAAAACACTGTCTTGGCTGACATGGCAAAACACTAGGATATGAAAGGTCCAGGACCTTCCTATATCAATCAGCTAGACACATTCCAAGTTATGAAGGAATGATTCAGTGTACCTAAAAGTGATTTCTGGAGGGTTCTTTAATTCAGGAGCAACACATTCTGTGTCACTAATCAAGTGGGGGAACAACTATCCACCTGTAACTCATCCCTTCTGATGGGCTGGTTACACCCCTAAACAAAAGGGAAAGAAGGTCGTTATATAAATGAATACAGGGGGAACTCCCTAATCGGTCTTTGAGAGCAAGGCTTACTGTAAGTGGAAAACATAGCACCCAAATAGTGACCAAACAATGGGCACAATGTTGGACACTAGTCCAGGTGGCATGTGCAGACAGCTGGGCAATGCTTATACAGATCAGAATTTTTAATCTCTGATAATGCACCCCAGTAGCCCTCCAAGTGATGGCACTGGAGATGTGGCATTTGGGACAGGGAGGTGTAACCTGGCTCACATACTTAGGGCATGCAAACCAACCCAGACATAGAAACATAGAAATTGTCAGCAGATAAGGGCCTTCGGCCCACCTAGTCAGCCCTGTTACCACTAACAACTGTGCTCCATCATGCACTGCTGGCATTAGGTTGCACCCCCCTGACTACCAACAATCCTCTAAGCATGTTTAAGACCTGTAATTATTTCTGCCCCAACACCTCCACTAGCAGTCTATTCCACTTGTCCGCCACCCTCTCTGTGAAGAAGTACTTCCTCACGTTGCCTCTGAACCCCCTTCCTCCAGTTACATCTTGTGTCCCCTCATCCTTGAGCATCTTTTTCTTTGTGTTAGACATTCTAAGAAAAGCTCATATGCTTCTGTGTTCAAGTTCTCCAGTGCCCTCTGCCTACCAGTTTCTCCCTCTGACTATTGGGGATAGTACTTGAGGGTCATCAAATTCCGGGTACCCACTTGCACTAGTTGATGTCAACTTCTGTCAAGGCCAAGCACCTGCTCCTCCAGAAATGGAAATCTGTTGAAATACCCTCAATAGCACAGTAGAGAACCACAGGGGTGAAAATGGCCAATACTGCATGCCTGTTACACATAGTGTGGGGGAATGAGGGACAAATATAAAATAATATCTGGCCACTTTCTCACCTCACTCTGGTGCCGACTGCCTGCCTCCTGTGCAATGAGCAGGACTCCAAGTTTGATCTCTCATTAGGCCCACCTATATCCACCTTGCTGGGCCTTCTGCAGCCTGAAAATAGACCTGTATAGATATAATGGTTACCCCTTAGATGGATGGGCTAAGACTAATTTATACGTTTGACCTTGTGAGTTGCTCAATACATATCAAAGATAATATGCACATAGATATAATAAATGATATACTATAAGGAAAGTGAAGACATAATGCTGTCAGTGGTGCTTTCTAGACTGTTTTTGTTCTTTTTCTTGTTTATTGTACTTGTTGAATAATAGTTTGAAAACTCTGAAAGTTTTCAAGAAACATGATTAACCTCAAAAAAAAAAAAAAGAAAAATGATGTGGCTAAATGACATACATAATGGGCTGCAATGCAGTACTGATTGTTATCCCCACTAGTGAAGATAAGAATTTGCACAACATGGGTTAGGATCTCATGCTCACATGTGGGAGATATCAAGGATGATCAGGGCTTTACATGAAGAAAGAAACATAGAAACATAGAACATAGAAACATAGATTTTGACTGCAGATAAGGACCGTTTGGCCCACCCAGTCTGCCCATTTCCCTACCTACTGGATAAGCTGCAGATCATAGTTAACCAGCAGCCTACTTCTTCCTACCCCCACCCACTAGAATTGCCTTATGACTGTCCCATGCATGCTTGAATTCCACCACTGTTTTTGACTCCACAACCTCCTCCTGAAGGCCGTTCCATGCATCCACAACCCTCTCTGTGAAAAAATACTTCCTTAAATTACCTCTGAGCCGCCCCTTCTATCTTCAAATTGTGCCCCCTTGTTCTTGCACACCTCTTTTTTTGAAAGATGCTACCCTCTTGGACTTTGTTGATTCCCTTGAGATACTTGAAAGTTTCTATCATGTCCCCCGCCTCCTTTCCTCGAGGCTATACATATTCAGCTCCTTAAGTCTCTCTTCATATGTCTTCCGGTGCAGACCCTGCACCATTTTAGTTGCCCTCCTCTGGACAGCCTCCATCCTGTCTATGTCCTTGCGGAGGTTGGGTCTCCAGAACTGCACGCAGTACTCCAGAAGGGGTCTCACCAACTGTCTGTACAGAGGGATAATAACTTCCTGTTTTCTACTGGTGATGCCTCTCCCTATGCATCACAGTATCCCCCAGCCCTCCTTGCTGCCCTCTCACATTGCTTGCCCACCTTTAGGTCATCTGATATGACTACAACCAGGTCCCTTTCCATTTTTGTTGTTGTTAGTATCTCACCCCATTGTGTACTCTTCCCCTGGGTTTTTGTTTCCCAGGTGCATTACCTTGCACTTCTTAGCATTGAATCTAAGCTGCCATACATTTGACCATTCCTCTAACCTTGCCAAGTCCCTTCTCACCCTTTCCACCCCACCTTGTGCATCAACTCTGTTGCAGATCTTTGTGTCATCTGCAAAGAGACATCTTTCCTTCCAGTCCCTCTGCAATGTAAACATAAAGACATTGAAGGGACTGATCCTCTATTGAACCATGCGGTGCCCACTAGTAACCCCCTTTCTTCAGAGTGGACTCCATTTACTATTACTCTCTGTGTCCTATTCTTCAGCCAATTCTTTACCCAGGCTGTCATCTTGGGACCCACTCCCAGGCTGGCTAACTTGTATATTAATCTTTGTGTGGGACTGTGTCAAATGCCTTGCTAAAGTCTAGGTAGGCCATGTCCACAGCCCCTCCCTGATCTACTACTTTGGTCACCCAGTCAAAAAATCTATCAGATTTGTCTGGCATGACCTTCCTGCTGTGAATCCATGCTGCCTTGGGTCCTGAGCCCTCTGGCCTCTAGATACTCAACAATTCTTTCCTTCAGAAGTGATTCCATCATTTTCCCTACCACTGAGGTTAAACTAACAGATCTGTAGTTTTCTGCTTCTGCCTTGCTCCCACTTTTGTGAGGGAATCACATCTGCCCTTCTCCAGTCCTCGGTACCACCTCATCCTCCCATGATTTGTTAAGAGGGTAGTCAATGGTGTCACTAGTTCTACCCTTAGTTCTTTAGAATTCTGGGATGAATCCCATCAGGCCCCATTGCTTTGTCCACCTTCAGTTTTAAGAGTTCTTTCTAGAACCCTTTCTTCTGTAAATGGGCTGGTATCAACTTCTGTATCCAGAGTGTTTCTACTGTTTGTTTTAGGTACCTCCCACTTCCTTTGTAAATACTGAGCAAAATATGTGTTTAGTATCTCTGCCTTTTCACAGTCACCCTCTGCCCACCCTCCCTCCTCTTTGTTAAGCCTCACTAGCCCTCCCTTGGTCTTCCTTCGCTCCCTGATGTACCTATAAAAGGTTTTATCCACTTCTTAACTGAGTTGGCTATCTTTTCCTCGGTTTGGGCCTTTGCTGTTCTGACTGCCTTCCCAGCTTCCTTTTGCTTTAACTGATACAGTTCCCTGTCCTGCTCCTTCTGTGATTCCTTGTACTTCCTGAATGCTTTATTTTTCTCTTGAACCTACACTGCCACTTCCTTTGAGAACCATAGTGGTTTCTTACATCATTTCATTTTGTTAATTTGCTTCACACAAAGGCTTGTTACCTCTGTGATGGCAGTTTTTTATTATTCCCCATTGTTCTTCCACCCCTCCTTCCTGCCTATTTGCTAGTGCATTCCTTAGGCACTCACCCATTTTGGCAAAGTCAGCCCTCCTAAAGTCTAGTACTTTTGCCTTTGTATGGCTTGACTCTATTGCTGTGTTTATTGTGAACCATACTGTTCGATGATCGTTAGTTCCCAGTTGGCTACCCACTTCTACATCTGTGATCCTCTCTTCATCTACATTTGAGAGAACCAAGTCTAAGATTGCTCCCTCTCGAGTGGGCTCCAATACTAGTTGTCTAAGGGCATTGGGCTTCATTGGGGACTGGGGGGTCCACCTGGAGGGACACCAGCCTATACTGGCAGGATGGTCTGCATCTGTCCAGGAAGGGAACAAGTCTTTTGAGCAATCAGTTTAAATGGTTCATTGGCAAGCTTTTAAACTAGTCAAGGGGGAAGGCACTGATAAGCAGCAGGAAAATCCCAGCCTCTCACTACAAAACAGGGTACTAAATGAGAAAAAGACCGAGGTAGACAGGTCAGTGGAGGATGCTGCAAGGCTGGGATTTTCCTGTGGGCCTTGTAGGGCATCTAGAATAACCTCACTCTTTGAAGTGGCTGCTGTAACTGCATTCCAGTTAACATCTGGCATATTCAGATCACCCATCAGCAATATAGAAACATAGAAACATAGAAGTTGTCGGCAGATAAGGACCGCAAGGCCCATCCAGTCTGCCCATTTCTTTTTCTACCTTATAAATGTGCCATCGGCCTTTGCTATGTCAGTGACCTATCTATTCATAGTCATTTGTATTGCTCCTTATGCCTATCCATGCCTGTTTGAAGCCCTGCACTGTATTCATAGCCACTACTTCTTGTGGTAAGCCATTCCATGCATCTACCACCCTTTCTGTGAAAAGAATTTCCTCACATTCCCCTTAATCGGCCTCCTCTAATCTCATGCTGTGTCCTCTTGTCCTGCTATTTTTCTTATATTTAAACATGTTAGACTCTTTCACCTTGTTTATGCCCTTAAGGTGTTTAAATGTCTCGATCATATCACCTCTCCCTCCTTTGCTCAAGGGTATACATATTGAGCTCCGTTAATCTGTCCTCATATGTCTTCTGATGCAGTCCCTGCACCATTTTGGTTGCCCTTCTTTGGACTGCCTCAATTTGATTATGTCCTTGTGGTGTGGCCTCTGTGCACGCAGTACTCAGATGGAGCCCTAACCAATGTCTTGTACAGAGGTTATTACCTCCCTCTTCGACTTGTGATACCCCTACTAATACACCCTAACACCCCCTAGCCTTACCTACTGCTTTAGAGGTCTGCTTGATGATTTCAGGTCATCAGTGATGATGATGCCCAAGTCTCTTTTCTTCCTTTGTGACTGCTAGCAACTCCCTCCCAGCCTATAAAGTGGCTTCAGGGTTTCTCTTCCCTATGTGCATGATTTTGCACTTCTTTGCATTAAATCCCAGTTGCCACTCTTCTGACCATTCTGCTAGTTTATCCAGATCTCTTCTCATTCTGCCCACCCCATCTGGATCATCTAATATCTCCCCTTTTTCTGCCATTCTAAGTATTCTTTCTATCATTTCCTTGTCCATTTCCTCCCCCTGAGAAGGGGGTCTGTATACAACCCCTGTGCGGATTTTGGTGCCATTACCGGTCTCCAAATTTACCCACAGTGCTTCTTCTCCTCCCTGTTTTCCATTTTGTTCTGTTGCTTGATTCCTTCCCTTATGTAAGAGCTACTCCTCCTCTTTTACCCTCCTGTCCCTCCTGTAGATAGTGTAGCCTGGTATGTTTATGTCCCAGTCATGGTTTTGTGTGTACCATGTTTCTGTGACTGCCACGATATCCAGATGTTCCTCCTCCATCAAGGCCACTAATTCAGGAAGTTTGTTACTCATACTACGGGCATTGGTACTCATTGCTCTCCATGTTTTGATGGCTTTACCTTCTTTTGCAGCATCCTCCACTGACCTGTCTACCTCGGTCTTTTTCTCATTTAGTACCCTGTTTTGTAGTGAGAGGCTGGGATTTTCCTGCTGCTTATCAGTGCCTTCCCCCTTGACTAGTTTAAAAGCTTGCCAATGAAGCATTTAAACTGATTGCTCAAAGACTTGTTCCTTCCTGGACAGATGCAGACCATCCTGCCAGTATAGGCTGAGTGTCCCTCAGGTGGAACCCCAGTTCCCAATGAAGCCAAACCCTGTGCTCCACACCATTTTTCAACCATTCATTAAACTGCATGGTGCAAAGTACCTTCGCCTCCTCATGCCATTGACAGGCAGCACCTCAGAAGGACATTGTGTGTGCTACTTGTCCAAGCCCTCCCAATTCTACAAGATCCTTCTGCACTGCTCTAATCTCATGATTAGCCAAGTCATTTGTCCCTAGGTGGACAATGACATCCAGTTCGAACTCCTGCAGCTGTTCTCGTGATTCTGAGGATGCTTCCTGTCTCTCAAGCCATGGCACCAGGCAGGCACCTTACTTCAGTTTTCCCTGCTCCCCCAGTTCTATCCCCTAATAATTGAGTCCCCACCAGAGCTGCTTCCTTTCCTTGTGGTGTCCTCTGCCTCCTTCCTGTGGGCCTCCCTTGTGACAGTTGTCCTCAGCCTCCTTAGTCTCCTCTGTGGGTGCATCCTTGGGGAGCTATGCTCCCCAGAATGGTGTATGGATTGTGGTAGAACAACTGACTGGGTGTGACTCTGTTCCACCATCCTCACCCCCCTGAGCCCACTGTGGTCCAACTGCTGTGCTTTCTTCGCAACCTCTGAGGTAGTGGTGGTGGCTCTGGTGCTCCCTGGATGGGGAGGTTCCTTCCTACTGTCCAGTGTGGCCTGGGGAAGGTCCCTTACTACTGTCCAGTGTGGCCTGAAGACAGGCAACTTCCTCCCTCAAGGCAGAGAGTTGTCTGCAAATAGGACAGCATCTCAGCCTCCAGAAAGACTCCCGGAAGACTGCTGCCCCACAGCCATTACATTGCACTGCTCTCCACATTTTTTTTTTGTGTGTGTGTGTGTGTGTGTGTGTGTGTGTGTGTGATTGGTTTGTAATATAGAAATATATATATATATTTATATTATACAATGTGTATGCTTATATTGTCAGTGCAGTGTGCTAGAGAGGATATGACAGTGATATGCACCTTGCACTCTTGAGGAAATGATGTCAGAACCCCAGGTATAAAGGAACTATTTCCAGGGGTGGGTGGGATGAGGGTGGGAAGGGGTTGAGCCTAAACTGTGCCCTCACAAAATAATCAGCTAAAAGCTCTGACCCACCACTGCAATGAGTGCCTTCCTGTCAGCAAGATGCCCTACACAACAATTTGACAGAGAAAATACCCTGCTAGTCAAACAGAGAAAAATCCACACATCCAAGTTAGACACAGGTAAACCTCCCCAGCCCCAAAACAGGCCTGGCGGTTTGACCTTTCTCTACAGAGGTCAAGCACAGTTTCCAGTTTATTGGGTTTGAGGAATTCTAATGTTTATTATAAAACAGCTGTTTTTCCTCTATTACCTCGATGGACAGATTCTATCCTATATGTATAAGTTTTACACAGGATTTGGCATGGCATATAAAACATATTGAGGTCTCGTTGCATTTTAAGTGTTTTCTTAAATAAAATACTAGAAGTTTAACAAAAATGGCACTGTGTAATTACAAAGCATATCAAGGTATCATCTCACTCACCCCTGGTTGTGATGATTTTCTCACTGTAATGAACAGATATGAGATGGACTCTGAAATAGCCAGCCCTGTAGAAGACCAGCAGCCCCCCTGAGAGGTCCAGGTTTATGTTGTACTTAGGCATTTAGGGGCTTCGCATATCACCGAGTTACACTGATAGCTGAGATAAGACCCAGGATATGTGGCTGTATCTAGTTATAATATAACAGATCCAAGGAGAACTCCAAACCAATCTTTGTCTGTGTCTTTATATCTTTCTTAAAAGCAACATGACATTTATCCTGTTTTATTATGTCTTGTTTTATTTAGGGTTAAGCAAATATTTCATTTTTCATAAGCGAAAATCATGCAAAACCCTATTTTTGAGTGGGTTTTATCATTGTGAATATTGAAGTACTTAACCATTTTTCTACAAAGTTGCTTAAAAAGCGCAGGTAAAACAAATTATCCCATTATGAGCAAAACATCACTGGTTTTCATCTGTAAACAATGGCATTTGTGTGAAATCTGTGATTATTGTACAACAATACAATTTGTGCACAATATTTTCCATGAAAAACCTGATTCTCATACAATGTCGTAACAATAAAAGGCTCAAACAGAGGTTAGGATAACTCAGGAAGTAAACCTGCATTTGTCAATGCTGAATGTTGGCTTGCTGGCACTGGCATTGGTAGTGCAGGAGTTAGAGAGATGCACAATAGGATTGGCAGTGAAGTAGTGAACTGATGCTGACCCCAGCTCCACCATGCAGAGAGTGACAGGCATTGGAATGTGCCTTTGGGTCTTTGGCCATAACATTCATGCCATTTCACCTCACTCTACTCCGCAGAGACCAACAAGTGCCGTGATGTGCCTTGAGGTCTTTGGGCCTTACGTTCACCCCATTCCATAAGGAAATATACTTGAATGAGTGCAGCATAGAAGAATGGGGTGAATGTTGGGGCCAAAGAGTCCAAGGCATGTCTCGACAACTGTCACTGGCTGTAGGATGGGGGGTGGAATAGAGTGAGGATTACAGCTGACAATGCCAAGTCACACCACTGACACCTGTCAGTCTGTACAGGAAGGGGCATTAGGGTTGGAAACCATAATGTCCAGGGCATTTGTTAGTATTTTCAATCCAAATTTTCAGCATGGGCCATTTGTGACCCCACCTCATGAAAAGTGGCACTATGAGTTTGTTTACTGAAAGGCGATTTTGTACTGCAACTGTGCATTTTGGTGCCACATGTGTAAAAACATGTTTCAGGCAGCATGTGAAAAATGACAGCTTCACAGTTCATGAGGAGGCGTAAAAAATGGCATTGTTGAATATCTGGAGTGAAAATATGAAAAATTGTTGACATCAGGAGCGTGCATAGAAACTGCACAATGCAATCCCATAATGCAATTATTTTGGGGATTTGTTTAACCAGATTTTCAACATAGGCATTTTGGATACTCGGGTCATGAACAGCGTCACTGTGATTTTGTTAATCTGGCCTGAACATTGATTTCCCACAGCGAATGCGCCATTGTGTGACATGTGCAAAAACAAATTTTGGGCAGGATCTGAAAACTGACAGCAGTTCTGTTCATAAGGAGATGTACAAAAATAACAATGGTGAAAATCTGGAGTGAAAATATGAAAAATTGGTGATGTCACGAGCGTGTATGCGCAATGCATGCCCGTAACGCAATTATTTGGGGTATTGTTTTTACCAAATTTTCAACATAGACATTTTAGGATGTCCACTCATGAAAAGTGTCACTGTGATTTTATTAATGTGTCCTGAACATTGATTTCACACAGTGACCGTACCATTGTGCACCACATGCGTGAAAACACATTTCAGGCAGAATGTGAAAAATGACAGTGTAGCTGTTCATAAGGAGGTGTGAAAAAAGGGCAGTGTTGAAAATCTGGAGTGCAAGTATTAAAAATTGTCAAAGTTAAGAGCGTGCATTGAAATTGCACAGGACATGCTCGTGACACAGTAATATTTTGGAATTTTTCCACCAGATTTGCAAGATAGGGTTTTTGGGACCCCACCTCATGAATAGTGGCATTGTCATTTCATTAATCGGTCCCAAAAGGTGATTTTACGCAGTGACCTCAAAATGACCTTTCGGGGCCGAGTAACGAGATGAGAGTCCATGTGTTCATGAGGTGGGGTCCGAAGCACCCGATGTTGAAAATTTGAAGTCAAAATTCCAAAACATGTCTGTGATATCCACCTAAGTTGAAAAAAATCCATTTATGCCATTATACAGCTTACCGGCATTTCTTCAGTTTGCAGTCGGCTTTGAAGAGTCCAGACATGTTCCCGGTCCACTGAATATCATTGTGCTGGGCTCCAGAGGTTAGTATGGGGTGAGGGGTGTGTGGGGAGGTGGGGTTCGCAGAGGGTGGCTGCCGGTTGGGGAGGGGACCTCACAGCGAGGGACTGTTTTCTTTCTTTCAGGTAATTTAAAAAGAGAAAAATATAAACAGAGCGGACAGTTTTCATTTTTTACAAGTGTATGAAAAACTGTTGTGCACACTGGGGTGAGCTTCCAGTGTGTCTCATGAGATTGAGGAGGAGGTGATGTTGGCCACACTGGGGTGGGCACCCAGTGTGGCACAGAATGGGGCCTGGGGCCAGAACATGCCAACGACAGTCGGCTTTGATTACAGGGAGGCACACTGGGGTGGGCTCCCAGCGTGCCACACAATCTTGGGAGTGGGTTATTTAGCATGCCAGCAGGGGGATTGGGCACCCCCAAAGTCAGCTTTGTAGGCACTGTGCAGAAGGTGGCAGCAGCAGCCACTGCTGCCATATTTATTGAAATATTTCACCACGAAAGGCCCGTCGGGAGGTGTGTCATTGTGCTGCTGCATGACTAGCTTGTCTCTCATTGCAGCAGCATTTTCTTTTCAAGTTTTGACCACTTTACATATTTGTTGTGTGAAAGTCTGCATGCTGGTTTATTGGGGAATGAGGGACGCACCTACTAAAGCATGCCCTGCATTCGCTCACACTGAAGCATCTCCGAAATCTGCTACTACCGCAACATAAAAAGGGTAACAAAACCTTCTACAGGTACATATGTGAAAAAAGGAAGACCAAAAGGGGCATTGTTAGAATCTCAAAAAAAGATGGACAAATCACAGAGCAAGACGGCGAGAAGGCAGAGGCACTCAATAAGTTCTTCTGCTCAGTCTTCACACAGGAAGTAGACAGTAATAGACCAACAACAGGCATAAAGAAGTGTCCAATTAAAGGAATAGAGATGGGTCCTTTCACAGAGGAAAGGGTCCTGGAGGAAATAGACAAATTAAAGGTAGATAAAACTATGGGGCCACATGGGATACACCCAAGAATACTGAAAGAACTAGGGAGGGAACTGGCAGCCCCCCTTAGCAGTGCTCTTCAACAAATCATTAAGAAGTGGGGAGGTGCTGGAGGATTAGAAGAGTGCAACAGTAGTACCACTCCACAAAAGTGGAAGCAAGGAACAGCCAGGTAATTACCATCTGGTTAGTCTAGTGTCAGTCATGGCAAAACTGATGGAGTCCCTGCTGAAGGAAAGAATCATAGCTTTTTTGGAGCAAAGTGGTCAACTCAACAAAAATCAACACAGTTTTATGGCAGGGAGGTCCTGCCAGACAAATTTCATTGATTTTTTTCCATTGGGTCACCAAAACAGTAGATAAGGATTGAGCAGTGGATGTGGTTTACCTGGACTTCAGCAAAGTTTTTGACTCCGTTCCACAGAGGAGACTAGCCAAAAAATGAGAACATGGGAATTGGGCCCGAGGTTACAAACTGGGTCAGATACTGGTTACATGGGAGAACTCAGAGAGTACTGGTTAATGGCACTCTGTCTGTGGAGGGAACAGTGACTAGCGGGGTCCTGCAGGGCTCAGTTCTGGGTCAGATCCTCTTCAACATATTCATTAGCAACATTGGTGATGAACTGGAAGAAAAGGTGTGCCTGTTTGCCAATGACACCAAAATCGTCAACAGGGTAGACACAGCAGAGGGACAGCAAAGCATGGAAGCTGATCTCTGAAAATTGGAGGAGTGGTCCAAGACCTGGCAATTGAAATTCAATGCCAAAAAATGCAAGGTCCTACACCTGGGAAAGTGTAACTCAGGGAACTGTATTCAATGGCAGGGGAGCAGCTGGTGGCTACCAGGCAGCAGCAAGACCTAGGGGTGATCATATTAGATGACCTCAAGGTCAATAGACAATGTGAAAAGGCAGCACTAAAGGCTAGTGCTATTCTGGGATACATAGGGAGGGCATCACGAGCAGAAGGCATGAAGTAATCATGCCCTGTATTGTTCCCTGGTCAAGCCTCACCTAGAGTAAGGTGTCCAATTCTGGAGGCCACACCTCAGGAAGGACATAGATAGGCTGGAGATGGTACAGAGAAGAGTAACAAAGATGGTGCAGGGCTTGCATCATAAACTGTATGAGGCAAGACTGGATGACCTCAAATTATACTCCATAGAACAACGCAGGAATCTTGGGGAAATGATAGAAACATTCAAATGCCTTAAAGACAACAACAGGATACATGTACAGAACCTCTTTCAGGTAAAGGACTACAGTAGGACTAGAGTTCAGAAGCAATATGAGGAAATTCTTCTTCACAGAGCGTGTTGTAGAACCATGTAATAGCCAGCTGGAGGAGGTGGTGGGAGCCAATACAGTGGGGTAATTCAAGTCAGCATGGGACTGACACTGTGGGATACACAAGCAGGCAGCTAAGTAGGGGGGTAGGAAGCCAAGGGCAGACTTGATAGATAATATGGTCCCCATCTGCCGACAACTTCTATGTTTCTATGTTTCTAATAAGTGAGTCAGTTTTGCCCAGCCATAGTTTTCATGTTTATTTATTGTGAAGGTACTTTGAGCAGTGTAATGGTATCATATAAATAATGTTTCAAACTAAAATCACATGAATTCAATGGCACTTCTGGTGGGATTTAAGTCCCATTTCACCAGTATTGTCTTTGGGAAAAGAGGACATGCAAATCACACACAAACTTTTGCTTACTATCATCCCAAATGTGCAAAGTCATGCTCCATGCATTCAAAAGTGTCTGAAATCCAGACCAACTCTTGTTGGAAGGGTGAGTTAGTACTCAAGGTTACACAAAACAATCATTTGTCAATGCTGAATATTGTCTTGCTGGCATTGGCATTGGTAGTGCAGGAGTTGGAGAAATGCATAATAGGAATGGCAGTGAAGTATTGCACTTACCCCAACCCCACCCTGTAGCCAGAACGCTCATGCCATTTTACCTCACCCTACCCTGCAGACACTGACAAGTGTTGCGGTGTGTCTTGGGGTCTTCGGGCCTTACGCTTACCCCATTCCATAAGGAAATAAGCTGAGATGGGTGCAGTATAGGATAATGGGGTGAACTTTGGGGCCAAAAACTCCAAGGCACACCTCGATGCCTGTCACTGGCTGCAGGGTGGGGGTGGGGTGGAATGGCGTGAACATTACAGCCGACAATCCCAAGTCACACCCCAATGCCTGTCAGTCTCTACAGGGTGAGGCGTTATGGTTGGAAACCCTAATGCTGTGGGTGTTTGTTGGTATTTTCACTCCCGATTTTCAACATGGTCTTTTGTGACCCCACCTCTTGAAGAGTGGCACTATCAGTTCATTAGCCGAAAAGTGATTTTGCACAGCTACAGTGCCATTTGGAGCCACAGGTGTGAAAACACATCTGGTCTCCCATCTGGCCAGCCAACAGATTTGCTCCTGCTTCCCATGATCTCCTCTCCCGGAAATCTGACATGGAACTTCCCCCATCATTTGCACCTATCAGCTATCCAACCCACATCGCTCCGACCCTCACTCCCATTTCCCCCTGCTCCCCTCACTCCTGCCCCCAACTCATTTCATCAGGTCTTCAACCCACCTCAATACCCATTTTTTTCACTTTCTGCCACAACTACCCCTCCTTCACTTACTCCCTATGACAAAGTGACCCTGAGCCTGAGGTTACTGGCATCCTTCTCCCCACCCCCTATCTTTACCCCCCTCTCCTGTAATCAAGGTCAACTATATTGCTTAATCCACTTTTTTCCTTCCAAAAACGCTTTATCTTTTAGGTAATTTACAGTAGCTGCAATTATTGTTCCTGTTATTGTGTTAATTTCCCTACAGCTTTCGCTGTATCTTCGCATTCCTGTATTGTACTGTGTATATTTGATTCTTTATGCCTGATGTAGAAACTTTGTAAATGAGCTTGTAGCTCAAAGGTTGTAATCCTAGATTTCAATAAATACATAAAAAAAAACACATTTCAGGCAGGATGAAAAAACGACAACTGTGCTGTTCATAAGGAGGTGTAAAAAAATGGCAATGTTGAAAATCTGGAGTGAAAATATGACAAATTGGTGAAGTCACGTGCATGTGTAGAAACTGGGCAACACACGCTAATAACACAGTAATTTTTTGGAGATTTTTCACCAGATTTGCATTTTAGGACCTCCCCATATAAACAATGGCACTGTAATTTTGTTAATCTGTCCTGAAAGTTGACTTCCCACAGTGACTGCGCCATTGTGCACCACAGGTGCGAAAACACATTTCAGGCAGGATGTGAAAAATGACAGCTGTACTGTTCATAAGGAGGTGTGAAAAAATGGCAGTGTTGAAAATCTGGAGTGAAAGTATAAATAATTATTGAAGTAACTAGCGTGAGTGGAAACTGCGCAATGCACACTTATAACACAATCATTTTTTGGCATGTTTTCACCAAATTTGCAACATGGGATTTTTGAGAGCCCCACCTCATGAAGAGTGGTACTATCAGTTCATTAGCTGAAAGGTGATTTTGCACAGCGATAGCGCCATTTGGCACCACAGCTATGAAAACACATTTCAGGAAGGATGCAAAAAAGGACAACTGTACCGTTCATGAGGAGTGTAAAAAAATGGCAATGTTGAAAATCTGGAGTGAAAATATGAAAAACTGATGAAGTCATGAGCATGCGTAGAAACATACCAATAACCCAATTTTTGGGGGGGATTTTTTAACCACATTTTCAACACAGGTATTTTGGGACCTCCCCTCATGAACAATGGCACTGTAATTTTGTTAATCTGTCCTGAAAATTGATTTCCCACAGTGACAATGCCATTATGTGCCACAGGTGCGAAAACACATTTCAGGCAGGATGTGAAAAATGATAGCTGTACTGTTCATACGGATGTGTGAAAAAATGACAATGTTGAAAATCTGGAGTAAAAATATAAAAAATTGTTCAAGTTACGAGCGTGCGTGGAAACTGCGCAATGCACACTCATAACACAGTCATTTTTTGGAATTTTTTCACCAAATTTGTAACATGGGCTTTTTGGGACACCACCTCATGAAAAGTGACACTGTCATTTCATTCATCAGTCCCAAAAGGTGATTCCATGCAGTGACCGCAAAATCACCTTTCGGGACTGAGTAATGAGATGACAGTGCATGTGCTCATGGGGTGGGGTCCCAAGAACCCCATGTTGAAAATTCTGGTACCAAAAGTCCCTAAAATGGCTGAGATACCCACCTAAGTTGAAACCCCCATTGCCTGCCACTATAAAGTTTATTGCATTTTGTTCAGTTCCCAGTCGGCTTTTGAAGAGTACAGACATGTTCCTGCTCCACAGAAGATTGCAGCACCAGCCCTCCAGAGGTAGGTATGGGGTGGGGTGTGTGGGTAGGTGGGTTGAGCAGAGGGTGGGTGCGTGTTGGGGAGGGAGCAAGGCAGGATGACGAGGGAGCATTTTTTTTCAACAGGTAAAAAAAAAGAAACCTGACTTCAGGGGACTGTTGTCATTATTTGCAGGTAACAAAAATGATTTTGGGTACACTGGGGTGGGCTCCCTGTGTGCCATGAATTGGGGGGCACATGGTGCAGACTGGGATTGGGCAGCCCTGTTGGAAAGCAAATTGAACTGGGGGGTACGTGCCAACATGGGGATTGGGCATCCCCAATGTTGGCTTTGAGGGGATTGTGTGGCAGGTGGCAGGAGCCACCATATTTATTGGAATGTTTCACCAGCAAAGACATGTAATGGAGCCTTGTCATGTGACGCTCCAATGAGGAAACTGCACCTCATTGGAGCGGCAAATTTCTCTCAAATCCATTGCTGCTTCTGAAACTACTGTCATCATCAGCATGCTTGCTAATTGGTGGTTGTGGGATCCACCCACTGAAGTGTTCCCTGCATTTGCCACAACACTGATACACCTCTGAATGTGCTACTACCACAAGATGTTGTTTGCGTATGTGTGCAAGACAACATAAAAAGGACTCTGTTTTGAGAAAGTGTTTAACATGCTCGGATTGAAGTACACAACCAGGATAATGGTAGTTCATTTAATACAGTTTGCACTTGAAATTACATGATTTTGTTTTATTGAAAAACTGCTAAATGGTTGTTGGGAAATGAATGGTGTCTCAAGTACTGTTTTGAAGTTACCAGAAGTCATCTATTAGAGTGGCAGCAGCTATTCTCTGACCTCTGCTTGCAGTACACTCTGCTCTCCTAGCTGCTTTTGAGATAGCATGAAAATGCTTTGGAAAGGAAATAAAATGAACATTTGGGAATAGCAGCAGGAGAACTGCAGTCTAATGAATGTGCCTTTCTTTGTCTCACAGTAGACCCAAGAGTATTTCTGTGTTTATCATTTGTTCCCTGGAGACTCCATTTCCGGCAGTCATAAGAATGCCAAAAAGAATAGAAAAAGACTTTGAAAGTATTTATATAACAGCCTGAGGTGTGTCTTGAGTTTAGTGCTGTTTTTGAAGTTTTTGAAAAGAGAAGAAATTCCTACAGAAGTTATATCTCACATCACCATAAGTTTTAGAAGAGCAGGTACCCATGCTTTTCAACCTTTCGTAACCCAAAACTTTGACACTGTCCCCTGAAAACTGTGGGAAAGGAAGCATTGAATGGGAAACATAAACAGGGTGAGAAGCTCAGAACACTGTGAAAGTTTGTGCTTTCATTTTTAGAGAGTTTCTGTTTATTGAGCAACATGCATTATTATAAACCACTACTGTGATTTCAGCCAATCACTGAGCAACATGCATTATTATAAACCACTACTGTGATTTCATCCAATCAGTGTGCAGAGCCAGTGTACAGTACCTCTTATCCTGTGTACATTGTGGCTCTAATGTGGCAGCATTACGAGCGGGCACTCTACAGCAGTGCCAGGGGAGGATGGCATAATAAAAAGAAAAAGAGCAAGACTTTAAACTTATTATGGATCACACAAGCTAAATGTGAGGGATGTATAATAACTGGGCCTCCAAAGGGTGTCTGTTATTGTAAAGTACAAGAGACTCCTGTTGCGAAGTTTAGTTAGACAGTACTTCACTTCATGACCCTTTCATCCAAACATACACTTATACTATAAGAGACACCCCTCAGAAAGCCTATTAACTTGCATTATGAATACTTGAAATCATGGTGTAGAACATGGGATGGGACCCACCTTGTGCAGGACGGAAGACTTCTGAGTGGAAAACTGAGGGATAATCCCTTATGATGTGGAACAGGTTTGTTCTGACTGCGTGAGAGTTCCTTCCTACTGCAGAAGCAATGAGAAAGGCTTTAGCACAGCGGTTAAAGCTTTAAGTTGTCTCTTTGGGGAGAATGTTAAATGTTCTACAGTACCAGTGAGTTGTGACAGTTCAGAACTAAGTTGATTGGCACTGTTAAAGGCAGTGTTGGAATTACACTTTATGAGATTTGGGAGCTGGGGAGCACCTAAGGGCCTTATCTTTAAATGGGGATTCCCTTCCCATTATAAATCAATGGCAGTGATGCATGAGCTACCGGGGCTCACTTCAGAGTTGGTAATTTCGACACTGGTTAAAGGAACACTAACAACAAGTCTTTCATTTCAATTGAGAGAAGGGAAGGGAAATGTAAGACTCCTCTATACAGTATGGGGGAATGTCAATCCTACCTACTATCACTAAGCAATAATACAGGACAGGGTGTGGATTGTGCTGGGATACCTGCATGCAGAGAGGCACATTGAGGACCGATGCCGCATCCCCTGGAAGTGCAGGTGTCACACTATAGCCCACAGCCTGAGTGTCTGATTGTGCTTAAAAGACGGGGCTTGTGTCACAGCTTGAAGAAAATAAAAAATATACAGTATATTTAAAAAATACTAAAAAATATTATTTTTAAAAATAGTCCTTCCACTGGTATATTGTCACAAGAGGGTGCTATTGTTTACCATGAATGTGGGACTGCATGATTTCAACTTTTTCTTGCATGTGTGCTGCTACTATGTAGCTTTTTTGGTCTTGTTCTGGAGGTTTGATTTAGAACTGTTTTTATTACTTTTTTGATATGCTTTTCATATTTGTAACCCCTAGGTGGCGCTATCTCAAGGGCTACTATCTCTACCTGCTTGGTTAGTAGCAGGTTAAGGGGTCTAAGTTCTGAAACGGGTGCTTCCACCCGTTGGTCAAGGTTGGTAGTGGTCAAGCTAACCTGGGCACAGCCCTCCGGGACACTAACCCCCCTCTTTCCTTACTAGTGGCTGGAACAATACACAATAATCACTTTCACAATACCCCTGATACACCACACAAGTACCCACACTGTTGCACTTACCCCAGGGATTTCCTCTAGCATGGCCCTGGGGACCCCCTGTAAAACAAGGTTATGCACAGCAAATAACAGCAGTACAATACTCTTGCACAAACTGGAACCACTGTCAGGGTAAATGCAAAAAAGAGTTAGATCTGATTTATTCAAGGGACTTGAAAAAGGGAGGGGCGTAATCAGGTTAATTTGCTTAATGGCTGTATCAATCAAACAGTTATGCATGCACTTCAGGGTCCATAAACAGTCACACACTCTGAGTACCGAGATGGTGAATGGTGGGCTAGCCAGGAACATTGCAGCTGGTTGGGGCCCTGTGATGGAAGAAAACAAGATGCACAAGACACACTATTTGTAATCTGGAGCCAGAGGGCTCAGCTCGTGAAAAGAAAGAAACAAGAAAATCAGATGACACACTTTTAGATTAGGCTGTTGTTGCAGGGAGCTTCCCTAATGATTACTCACGATACCCAAGACTCAACACAGGCTGGACGAAAATTGAGACTGCAGGTGGTTGATCTGGAGTGCCAGGAGAAGCAGGGCCCACACAATTCGCTGAGGCATCATTCCTGTTCAAGCATGGAGCAGGGGGCTGATCCCCAGGCAGGTCTCTCGTCTATGGCTTTCTCTGTGCAGCGGGTAGTCTGGCTGGGCCAGTGTGGCCCAGGCCCAGGCCAAATGGAGACAAATTCGGATACAGTCCATTTTGGGCTGGATACAGCTTCCAGCAAGCAGAACACAGTTCACACAGTGGGGAACCAAATCACAACCCACTAACAACTCACAGTACATTTACAGGTAAGGAAATTCTACTGTACCAGGCAAACCGCTCTCCGGTCACGATCGCAAAGTATCTGCACAAACTGGGGATTCAAAAGCAGCTGGAAATCCTGACAGGCCGATTACATTCAGCAAAATCTTCGGTCTTCTTCAGTTATGAGCCTGGTGAAAAATCAATGGCTTACTTTGTTCTCACTAACTTGGATTTAGTCTGAAATAATTCTCTTCTCTCCCTCTCGGGGCAGCAGGCAGACATGCAGGCCAAAACTCAGCCCTTTCACAGTTTTCCCGTGCAAAACTACTAGAACTCTTGCCCAAATCACCTGAGATCTTACTTCTTCCCTTCTCAGCTCAAAACTGAAACTAGCTGCAAGCTGCCTGGGAAATTCTTCAAGATCCAAAAGGTTCGGTTGGCTGATCCTCCTGTCAGTCACAACAAAGGCTCACCCTTCAGCTGCAAAAAGGTGCAAAAAGCCCAATCTACAAATTTTGACTCCAGACAGCTCCTGTAGTCCGGCTTCACTTTAGGTCTCACCAGTACTGATTGGTTCAATTTGCAGTCCAGGACCAAGATAGTGGAGATAAACAAAACAGTCCTTGCTGCAAAGAAGGCAGGTTAGGCAAACTACATTATCATTATCACTCTAAATGATTTTCAGCAAATAGTTACATCTTTCAACAGAGCTCCCTCTCAGATTACTGATGACTGCAATCCAGGCAGCTCTTAAAGAGAAAGTACACTGAGGTTATACAGGCACTCTCTGGCAATCACATTTAAACTGTTAAAACGCAGGACTCCAGCCTGGCAGTGAACATTTAGGCAAGCTCGAGGAAGAGTTTTTGGGAACCCCAATTTGTAGGGGGGTTACATATTCATGGCATTTTTTAGCATTTTGCTTTCATATAGTGGAGTTAGCAGCTACAAGGTGGAGGTAGTGGACAAGTTTATGAGAGATACAAGCAATAAAGTGAGGTAGTGGACATGTTTATGAGAGATACAAGCAATAAAGTGAGGTAGTGGACAAGTTTATGAGAGATACAAGCAATACAGTGATGGCAGTGTAAACTGGAGGAAACAAAGCAATTAAAATAACGATTGGGAAATACAGTGAAAGTGTTGGCATAGCAGTGGGGCTTAGGTACTCACAACATTTAAAAAGTGAAATGCCAGGATTGAATTCAGTTAGGAAAAAAATATTGTTTTTTTAATTGATTTAGTTTTTCTTGACCAGGAATGAAGGGTTAGGCACTTCTGCTAATTTTCAGCCTTGTCCCTGGGAGAGGGGGGATACAGATGTAAACTGATATATTGAATGAGGTGAAGTTGTTGGTATTTTTAGTGAATGGGAGAAATTTGTCTGGAGCTGCTGAGGTCATGAGGGCAAGCAGATTTCAGCCCTCCTCAGAGCCCCTGAGCACCGTGGATTGCCGATGCAGCAGAAGCTGCTGAGGTTGTGAGGGCAAGCAGATTTCAGCCCTCCCCAGAGCCCCGAGCACCGTGGATTGGTGATGGAGCAGAAGCTGCTGAGGTCATGAGGGCAAGCAGGTTTCAGCCCATCCCAAAGCCCCCGAGCACCGCGGATCGCCAACGGAGCAGAAGCTGCTGAGGTCATGAGGGCAAGCAGGTTTCAGCCCTCCCCAGAGCCCCCGAGCACCGCAGATCACCGACGGAGCAGAAGGTAGTGTTCCCACACCTGAGGCAGAGCTCCAGCTGACTGCAGGAGAGGGATTTTGAATTTTGGTGCCTTTTTGAACAAAGGTGCTTGCTTTTACTGTCGGCAGAGCACTATAGATAGTTTTTTCCTGCCTGTTTCATGCTAGATCAACCTATATTTTACTCCAGGCAGAAGGGAACTTTTAGGAATTCATTTACACCTAGTCTGCCTTAAAAGGGTCTTTCCATACAATTAACATAGGCGGTAGTACACCAGAGCCTAATTCAGGTGATTGTGTAGGGGTTGCTAGTCATTTTTCTGCTGTTTCTTTTAAAATATTAAAACAAGCAACTAAATTGTAACCTATGTCATTGTACCTGTTCTTTTAGCTCATCCTCCTCTACCTGCTATTTAAACTGTGTTCTCTTCTGTTTCTTCGCTGCTGAGGTGGTGAGGGCAAGCAGGTTTCAGCCCTCCCCAGAGCCCCCGAGCACAGCGGATCACCAAAGAAGCAGAAGGTAGTGTTTCCACGTCTAAGGCAGAGCTCCAGCTGACTGCGGGAGAGGAATCCCCACCGGCAGTGTGCGCCGGCTGCCCAACCACCCCCACCACCACCCTTGGTGAGCTCCTACTTATATAGGCAGTACCATGTGACTGTCAAAGCCAATCAGCCCTCTTTTCCATTTGCTCCTTATACTTTCCTGACACTAGTGGCTGCCCCTGAGCAGTGTTCCAAACTCACATTAAAATGTTCTCTCTCTCTCTCTCTCTCTAGCAATGGTTGTTCTGCTCATAACCATATCGTCCCTTCCACCCTTTTCCTACCCCAATCCACAAAGCTCTCTGCCCCTCATCTCTGAGACTGTGAAGCAGCCTCCCCCACTCTTCCTCCACCATAGGGCACCACCCTCTGCACTGCTGGCAAAACTGGGTACTGGGAGCTACCATCCTTTCCCCCTCTTTTCATGCTGGGTTGTCTGCCCTAAAGGTCTCTTACTCTTTAGACCATGTGTCTACCTCGTGTACACCGTACCACCTCCCTATCCACTGTAAGTCACAAAGGAACATGCGCGCCTATTAAAACAACTCCTATCACTCCTGCTCCTTATAGCTGGTGATGTAGAACAAAACCCTGGTCCCACCTCCCCAATAAGTGGACGTCTCTCTGCCCTGGCAAATCACCTTCCAAGAGGGTTTAAAATAGTACATCTAAATATATGCAGCATTCTGAACAAAATAACGGCCTTACAAACAAATGTCTTAGCCCTATGCCCTGATATCTTAATCATTACAGAATCCTGGCTGAAACCCCACAACCTTGATGCTGAATTCTCAATACCTGGCTACTCCCTCATTCTGCAGGACCATCAAGGTATTTTTTTTAATTTATTTATTTATTTATTTAGGTAAAAAGAAGGGTGGTGGCACAGCCATGTACATCTCCTCCAAACTCCAGTTCTCCACAATCAGACCTACCTCACCCACATTGTCAATAGATTCCTTACTAATCAAAATCTCTCTCCCCCACTCGATCCCAATATACATAGCAGGGTCTTACTGCCCCCTGGATATACCACTGCCTATCATGTTAGACCACCTAAGTACCCTTAGGTCCCTTGCAGCTGGAGGTGAACTTCAAATCCTTGGGGATTTCAACCAGAACTGGCTAGCCAGCACGGCCTCTAAAGCACGTTGTCAAGTATATGAGCTAAACCTGTCCCAACAAATAACTGAACCTACTTGCCTAAACCACAATTCCAAGAAGCATATTCTACTGGATTGGGCCCTTACCACCCACCCCCATCGTATAATTGACGCTGGCCTACTACTGGACTACCTCAGCGATCACCACATGATTTATTTGGTGTGGAAAATATTCAGACCAAAGGCCCCTCCCCCCATATATTGTACAATAGATCATACAAATCCTTAGACATGACCATGCTCCTAAATGACCTCACCAGCATCAATTGGTCCTACATCTCTAGGGCTCCCTACATGGATGAGGCCCTCAAATTCTTCATGATCAGATTCCTGGCTATCTGGGACTCCCACACACTGCTCAGAAGATCCAGAGTAAGGGGATCCCATCTACCCTGGGTAACCGCCAACCTCTTGAAACAATTACTAGTCAGGGACCGAGCCTGAAAAACCTACAAGGCAACAGGTACTCAAACAGCTCTACAATACCACCACTCGTTAAGGAATTCCTGCACAAGACTCATCCAACAAGCCAAATCAAATTATTTCAAGTCTGCGTTCCACAGTAACTTTACTCATCCAGCACAATTCTGGAAGTCAATTACATCCCTCCTCACCCCACTGGTCCAACCCCCTACTCCAACCCTTAATATAGCAGGAAGTATTATCACTGCACCGTGCACTGTAGACACAGAGCTTAACTCCTATTTCACCAACAGTGCATCCTCTCTACTCTCCTCTCCTCTCACCCCTCACTCCCTCCCCCATATTCCCAGTTGTCTCCTCACCTGACAATTTCTCACTTCACCTTGTTACACCAGCTGAGGTACTAAAAATACTTTGGTCAATAAATCCAGCCAAAGGAAAATGCCCCTCGGGCCTTGACTCCAAAATGCTCCATTTCTCTGCCCCAGCCATAGCCAGCCCTCTAACCGCGCTCTATAACCTGTCATTCAGACTTGGTACTGTCCCTACAAAATGGAAACATGACACAGTCATACCCCTCACCAAAGGAGGTGACCTTTCCTCCCCATGCAACTACCGACCTATATCGCTGCTCCCCATCCTAGCAAAATCCAGGAAAGCCTTGTACTAGCCCAGCTTTCCCACTACCTCAACTCCATCTCCTTCATCACCCCTTACCAGGCTGGGTTTAGAAAAAATCACTCCACCACCACCTCTCTCCTCTGTCTCACTGACACTATCTTCACAGGCATGGATAAAGGGGAGATAACTATGGCTATCTTCATCGACCTGGCTAAGGCGTTTGACATGGTCTCTCATGCACTGCTACTGTCCAAACTCACCCAAGCTGGACTGACTGAGCCTGCCACCAATTGGTTCCAGTCGTACCTGGTAGACAGGTCCCAGTCAGTCTGTATTGGCTCAGCCATCTCCACCTCACTCCCTGTTACCATCGGGGTCCCCCAAGGATCGGTCCTAGGCCCTTTGTTGTTCTCTATTTTTCTCAATGTTCTGCCTGCAGCCTGCCCTCATACATCTTTCTACATGTATGCAGACGACATGGTGCTGTATGCCTCTGGATCATCCCCCACTGCCGTGGCAGCATGCCTGCAGCAGGACTTTGACTCAGTCCAACACTGGTTCTGTTCAAATCAGCTATTTCTAAACCCTAAAAAAACTGACTCCCTAACTTTCAGCACTCGGGCCAAACTGTCCCGTCTCCAGCCTCCCCAACTTTCCACACATTAGAAGGCTCCCCCCTGGAGGGTTGCACTACCTACAGATACCTCGGGGTCTGGTTAGACCAGCATCTTGACTTCTCTGCACATATTGATGCTATGCATAAGAAACTACACCCCATGTTAGGTGCGTTATATTGTAATAAAAGTTGCATCCCCTTGCCCACATGTCTGGCTATCGTTCAAAAGATGATCCTCCCAATAATGGACTACGGGGATGTAGTCTACTGTGCAGCTCCCTGACCAGACTAGACCCTCTCTTCAACTCCTTCTGCCATTTCTCCCTGGACTGCCCTCCCAGTACACATCACTGTGACCTCTACCACTCCTTAGATCTCCCTTCTCTCCACAATCGGAGACTGGTACACTGCGCTAGAACCACTGTGAAATTCTGGTCGCAGTCCCTCCCCTCCTACCTTGAGACCACCCTGATTGTTCTTCCCCTCCAGCATACTCACTCAGAAAACATTGACTCATGGCTACTTCACATCCCCCACAGGTCCACTAGGTCTGGACAGGCTGCTTTCAGCTTCTGGATGCCCAAATTATGGAACTCCCTGTCGGCCGATATTAGACACGCCACCAGCACTCCGCACCGCAATGCTCTACTTAAGACTCAGTTCTCCACTACTTCCTCTTGCATTCTGTCCCGCTAAAGTCCTTGCAGCCTTGATGTCAGTTGTTTATTTGTCTTCACGATTTTTATCCTGCTGTTGACACCCCTGCCTATTTTTATGATGTGGGTTGCTGTGAAAAATGTAATTCTGTGCGTGTTGCTACCATGTCTTTACTACACTGTCTGTATATTGCTATTTATTTATAAGAATTTTTGCCTGCTCTATTATGGTTGTATTGAATCATGTACATGTGTAAATTCTACTATTACTGTATCCTGACCATCCCATATTCCCCCATGGCGCATCTGGAATCGAGTGGTACACTGCTCAGTATGCCTTCCTGGTAAAACTCTTGAATAAATAAATAAATAAAAGAGTACCATGGAAGTTCCCTTACTCTTCCTGCGGGGTTGGCAAGATGGCTGACCCAGATCAAGGAGGAGGAGGAGGAGATGGTGGTCAGAGAACCAGCACTGTAGTTGTGGACACTTTACATTTCAAGAGCACTATGGAAATCTCTGACAATCTGGGGGTTAAATATCATGATATGGATGTGGACATGAATGAGTAACTGACTGATTCTCACAAAGATATGGATATAAAGAAGAGAGCGCAAGATGAAAAAGAGACTGCTATGGTTCTTGAAAGAGCAAAAGGAAAAAGATACCACTATGGTTCTCGAAAGAACAAGAGGAAAAAGAAACCACTATGGTTCTCGAAAGAAGTTGCGGAAAAGGTAAAAGCTAACCCAAACTAGACAATCTGAAAGCTTAACTCAACAGACCCCCAGAGTCTTTTGCATTTCAGAGACATGGCTGTCTGCCAAGGTCCCAGACTCAATGGTAGTGATCCCTGGTTACTCTATTTTCCACCAAGTCAGGGTAAGTGTGGTAGGGGAGTGGCTGTTTACTTCCTATGTGCCACTGTCAGCCACCAGAAAGTAGTTCATCAGTCCCACAGACTTCTACTCACTAAGCTGTCACTTCCATTCTCCTCTCCCCTTTGCATAATGGTTTGCTACTTCTCTCAAAATGCTAAGACCACAGCCATTGTGTCTTGCCTGGCCTCCTTCATAGCCTCCGCAGTATCTGGTGAGCTTCTGGTCCTAGGGGACTTCAGTCTCAATTGACTTACTCAACAAACTATATCTGTAACCCAGGAGATTGAAGTCCTCAACTTTACTCAACTTATTTCAGAACCCACAAGACTAAACCCCCATTCTACCAACCACTCCTTATTAGACTGAATATTAGCTTTGCACTGTCTCAAATTCTTGAATACCAGGATTCTCCCTGATATCCTCAGCAAACATTACATCACCCACTGCCTCAGGAAAACCTTTCCCCCCTCCCCATACAAATACCTGTGGTTCAGACCCCTGAGATCGCTCAATCACCAAGTGATCCTAGCCAAACTCTACTTAGCAGACTGGTCCTGTGTCTACTGCTCTCTCGATATTGACTCCACCTTAGCAGCATTCAGCAACACCATTTTGAAAAGCTGGAACAGTCACCCCCCAAAGGCTAAGGCTCCATCACAGGCACCTTTCTTGGATCTCTCCTAGCCTAGTAAAACTACTGAAATCCAGATATCATGCCTGGAGCACATATAAGACATCCCACAACCCCTTAGACCTTCAGAGATGCAGATCCCTAAGGAACGCTTGCACCAAGGCAGTGCACATGGTCAAAGCAAGCTTTTCAAAAGGAAGCCAGAAGACAACCACCCCTCTCCTGCAGCATTCTGGAAGACCCTTCATTCTCTGCTTGGTACCTCCTCCCACACCCCCTTCTCCCCCGCAATGACTTCTATCACTAAAAGCACCCTCTCCAGCACCACTGCATCCTCCATAAATCACTTCTTCACTAGCCCTCCTCCTAGCACACCCTCTCTCCCCTTACTCCCTCATCATGCCGACCTATACTCTTCACCCTCCACTGCATCAGGCCATTCCTTTCCCCCCTTCTCCCCTCAGTGGTTCTATGCACTCTCAAATCTCTGAATTCATTTAAACAAAGTCCAAATGGACTCAACCCCAATCTCCTTAAGATCTCTGCTTTCACCATTTCTCCACCACTCACCCGCTTATTCAATTTAACCCTCTCCCTTTGCTCCCTGCCCAAGGCATGGACACTAGCTAAAGTGATCCTGCTCCGCAAAGGGGGCGATCCTTCTACTCCAGTCAACTATGGGCCCATTTCCCTCCTCCTCTCACCCTGAAATCATGGACTGTCTCATTTCAGAAAAAGGTTAAACTCCATCTTAACCACAAATGATATCCTGACACCTTTCCAGTCCAGCTTTTGTCACTTTCACTCCACCACCTCCTCCCTTCTCAGACTAACCAGTCACATTCACGCTGCTATTGATAAGGACCAACTGACATGAGCCATCTTCATTGACCTAGCCAAGGCCTTTGATTTGATTTTCCATAGACTCCTTGTGGACAAGCTGTCCTCAATTGGCCTATCACTCTCAACCACGAAGTGGCTCAAAGCCTATCTGTCAGACCAATATCAATACGTGCAGCTGGGTGACACCACAGTCCCCCATTTTAGCTGGGGTATCCCAGGGTTCAGTCTTTGGACCCTTACTATTCTCAATATTTATCAATCATCTCTCTACCATCTGCACTGCCTCAAAAGTTCAAATGTATGCAGATGATACAGATATCTTCATTTCTGGCCCTTCCCTTCAGCATATCTAACCATTTCTCCAGGCTGACTTCGCAAACTTGCTGTGGTAGTTTGATGCTAACTCACTACATTGTAATACCAAGAAAACAATCACCATGGCCTTTGTCTCCATGTAAAAACTGACCAGACTCCCCTACCCCCTTCACTGCCCAAGATGGTTCCAGAATTGAGACTGTTGACTCCTGCAAATATTTTGGAGTATGGCTGGACCCAAGACTGGACTTCTCCCTCAACCTCAATTCCATCCACAGCAAACTGCATCCCAAATTAGGTGTGCTACACAGGAACAAAGATAGTCTCTCACTCCCTGTTAGAAAGGAAATTATATCAAAACTTATCCTACCATCCCTGGACTATGCAGATGTGGTTTACAGCATGGCACCACAATCCTCTCTAATCAAGTTAGACCCCCTATTCCATGCCTTCTGTCACTTTGCCACTAACCTCCCCTGCCACATACATCATTGCACACTCTACGGGCAATATCTTCTCCTCTCTATCCAACCACCATCTTGCCCACTGTGCCACCGTTATCACCAAGTACTGGATTGGCACCCTCCCCTCCTACCTATCTTCACTGCTATTCCCTTCCCCCCAATCAGGATATTCATTGTGCACCTGTGACCCACGTTCATTTGCCCTACCTCAGCCTCACTCACTAGCAGGTAAACTATCCTTTGCCTATAGGCTCCCAACTCTCTGGAATAGCCTCCTGCTTCCAACCAGTCTTCTGCCAACTGCTGACTCCCTCAAATAGCATCTCAAACTATTACCACCTCCTCTGCTTATGCCCCCTCAACACCCATGAGTCTACCTTTTCTACCTGCCTCAGCCCTCCCTAGCCATCCTTAGCCTCCTACCCTACCCTACCCCCTACAGACCCCCCTTACTCCTGGTGTCCAAAGCCTTAACCTGTATAACTGGAAATAGAGTTTCATCAATGTAAATATTGTATCTATTGCAATCTATTTTTATTCCTGTACTAGTTATTCTTACCTGGTATAGTGTTATATTTTGTACCTGGTTCACTCTATCTATGCACTTCTGAATTTATATTTTTGCTTGTTGTAATATTTCCATGTCCCCTTCCCTAGGGTTACAACTGGACATCAGTCTCTGCTCAGTGTGCCTTTCCCAGTTACCAAAATTTTAAATCAATAAAAAGGTAACATTAAGAAGGTGCATAAGGAGACACAGAAGGAGGAGGTTAGGGAGGTGTATTGGGGAAACCAAAGGAAGCAGGTAATGAGGTAAGGAGGACAAAGGTGAAAAGTGAGGACAGAATAGCCCAGGGGGTAAAGAAAGAGAACAGGACATTTTTAGGTATGTAAGAGAAAACAGGAAGCCCAGGGGTAGGATTGCAAGATTAAAAAAGGGAAGGGGTACTGTGCAGAGGGAGGCCATAAAAAGGCAGACATCCTGGACAAATACTTCAGTTCAGTGTTCACAGAGGAAGGAGGAAGGAGAAAGGAAGGGGGCCACAAAAACAAGAACAAAAGCTTTGGAGGGAGAGAGGTGGGCACTAGTACTTTTTTGAAGGCAAGACTCCTGAAGGGACTTGCTAATCTGAAGTTGGAGAAAGCAATGGGGCCAGATGGGGTACATCCAAGGGCATTGAAGGAGCTCAGGGAAATACTGACTGCTCCTCTGACAATTCCATGTAAGAGCTCAATTGAAACAGGAGTGATTCAGGATAACTGGAGGAGGGCTGATGTAGTCCCACTACATAAAAGTGGTAGCAGGTAGAAGGCTAGCAATTATAGGCAAGTCAGCCTGACATTGGTGGTGGAAAAATTAATTAAATCACTGTTGAAGGAAAGGATTGTGGAATATCTTGAATCCAGTGGATTGCAGGACCAGACATAGCATAGTTTCACAGGGGGGAGGTCATGTCAAATGAATCTGATAGATTTATTTGACTGGTTGACCGAGGAACTAGATCAGGGTGGAGTGGTGGATGTGGCCTACCTAGATGTCAATAAGGCGTTCAGCACCATTCCACATAGGAGACTAGCAAGCAAGCAGGGTAGCTTAGGAGTGGATCCAATGGTGGTAAACTGGATCAGAAATTGGTTAGGGGATAGGCGACAGAGGGTGTTGGTAAATGGAGTTCATGCCAAGGAAGGGAGGGTGACCAGCAGGGCACCTCAGGGATTAATCCTGAGACAAGTCCTCTTAAAGTCTTTATTAGTGACATTGCAGAGGAGTTGGAAGGGAAGGTCTGCCTGTTTTACAAATGACACCAAAATCTGCAATAGGGTGGACACTCCAGGGGGGTGGAAAGGATGAGCAGAGACCTGAGAAAAGTGGAGGAGTGGCTAAGGGTATGGCAGCTGGGTTGCAATGTGAAGAAGTGTAAAATAATGCACTTAGGGTGCAGAAACCCAGGGCAGAGTACCAAATGGGTGGAGTGATATTCATGACAATCAAGCAGGAAAGAGACCTGGGGTAGTCAGATCGAATGACTTAACGGTGACCAAGCAGTGTAACAAGGCAGTAGGGAGGGCGAGTTGGATGCTGGGGTGCATAGGGAGGGGTATCATCAGCAGAAAGATGGAGGGTGGTGTTTCCTCTGTATAGATCACTGGTACAACCCCACCTAGAGTACTGTGCCCAGTTCTGGAGACCACATCTCTGGAAGGACATAGACAGCATGGAGGTGGTCCAGAGGAGGGCAACTAAAACAGTGCAGGGTTTGCATCAAAAGCCGTATGAGGAGAGGCTAAAGGACCTCGATATGTACACCCTGGAACAGAGGAGGGAGAGGGAGAGGGGGGGATATGATAGAGACCTTTAAATATCTCACAGGGTTAAATAAGATACCAGAGGGGAGTATTTTTCAGAAGAAAAGGTGCTCAAGAACAAGGGGACATGCTAAGAAGAAAAGGTGTTCAAGAACAAGGGGAAATGCTAAGAAGCTGGAGGGGAATAGATTCAGGAGAGACCTGAGGAAGTACTTCTTTACAGAAGAGTGGTGAATCTCCGGAACAGCCTTCCAGCAGAAGTGGTGGGGGTGGAAACAGTGGTAGGGTTCAAGAATGCATGAGATAAGCAGAAGAGAATCATAATGGAAAGGAAGGAGGGATGTAGAAACAGCTGTAGATTGGGCATGGTCTGCAGTAATAGTGTAGGGAGGAAGAAATGGGCAGACTGAATGGGGCAAGCAGTCCTTATTTGCCATCAAATTCTATGTTTCTGTAATGGAAACTGATGTGGATACAGTACCTTCTGGTAAGACAGATCACAAATTTCTTCAGGTGAAGTGTCTGAGGAAGCTGAGCTAATGGCAGGGATCCAGGAGAGGAGAACCATCTTACTACAAATGCTTGTGGAAGAGGAGGCTGCACTGGAGGCTGTAAGAATGTAGAAACTGTACAATGGATCCAGAAATTTGACAGCAGCTGCAGTTTAATCTGGTACAGAAAGTTCCATATCCAACAATCTGAGAATCAGCATACCCCCATGCAAATCTTTGGAGGATGTTATAGTCTCTGTGCAGCAGGAATGGGAGAGCTATTTGAATCAGTGGAAAGTAGTTTCAGATTGGTCTCTGTAGAAGGCATTATTGGCAGTGGGATGGTCCCACTCAAAGAACAGCACAGAGTGGGTTGAGGGAGCAGCAACTAGTGCAGCGGAACTCATACAGAGCTCAAAAGTTGCTGCTTTTCCTGTTTCAAAGAGTAAACTACAGCAAAAAAAAAAGACAGTTTTGCAGCTTTGCTGCAGCTGACTGGGAACAGTCAAGCCAGGTACTTGACAAGCAGGCCTGCAACATCAGAAAACTCCATGGCAAGTGGGCAGTCAGTGGGTGTTTCAGCAGCTGGTTGTACAGCTGGTGTAACTGACAAAACTCCAGCTTTAAAGGACAGCCTGCAGAATAAAGATGCATCCCGTAATAAAAGTTTGGGGGAGTGAAAAAGGGAACATTGACTTTGAGGAACCAGAGGAGGTGCTGGAGCAAGTGATACAGGAACAATGTTGTTCAAAGGGTATAAAGATGCAAACTAATAAGGTTGCTACCCCACAACATACTCAGGAGAATCATTCTGAGCCAAGTGTGGAAGCTGGCCCATATGGATTTACTCTTTTGAAATACACTACAGTCAGACTGGCTGTAGTAGAAGACATAGGTAATCTGAAGGGGACTGAGCAGGCCACCACTTAATGGGTAGACCAAGTTGCTTTAATTGATGCCATCATTTCAGAAGGCCAGCCTCCTACCATCATGGAGGGTTAGATAAACCTGAGGCATCCTTTTACAGCAACCCAACTGCATGATCTCAGTTGTAACCCCTCCTTACAATTTAAACCTTTACCAACATGGCAAGATGCCTCCAATGCATGAGCTGCTGATAGGAGAAGTAGGAGCCAATTTAGAATGGCTGCTCTGTTTGCAAATGTGGGCAGACCTGCAAAGCAGAGGAATACTGTGCATCTCAAATATAAAGGGGCCCTAGAAAAGGCACCTGACCAAATATATGTGGCAAGAAGATTGTTAAAAGACTCAATGCAAATTTTAGCAACAGTATTTATGCACTTATACCTTTATCAGGGGATACACAGTTTGATATCAGTTTAAAATCACAGATGATGTTAGGAAGATTTTGTGTAAAATTTCAACAATTCAAGAACTCCCCCCTGTGGTCTCCCTTTATTCCAGTCCCTTTAACAAAATCAACAGGAAGTCTATCTCAATACTTTTCAAAATGAGGTAGTTCATATCTCAGGCATTTATTTTTAGATAAAAGTGAAAGGCAGAAGTTATTGACAGCCCAGATCGTAGAATTGGACTCTGAAGATATTTGGACTGGAGGTTTGAAAATCAGAGTACACTTACATTCTAATGACACAGGAACACAACATTTGACCAGCAATTTTTATATTGACTGTGACAGAGAATTTTGTTCCTATGCTGGTCAGTCTAAGACATGTCACCAATGTGGGTCCTTATCACACTTTAGTAACATGTGCAATGAAATTATATGTGAGTTATGTATTGGTCAGGGACATTCTAGTCATTTTTGTCTGAATCCTGTTATATGCAGTTTATGTGAGGAATCAGGGCATTCTTATTTGAATTGTCTGTGGGCAGTATACAACAAACAATCCTTTTATGATCAAGAGAATATGGTCTGGGAGGCACAGAACAATAAATAGCAAGAGAGCAGGCCAAGAACTTTTCAAATGAAGCTGCAACATCAGTGGCAAATACCGAGCAACCTAACCCTGCTCAAGAGGATACTACAGAAGAGGCCCAGATGACTGAAGACATCCTTACTCCACAGTCTAACAGTTCTTTGTAGCAGAATGAGACTCAAAATGAAAGTCAAGGACTGTTTCAGACAAGACAAGTTAGTGAAGATGAGGTGAGCACAGTCATCATGCCTACATCTCCCCTTCCACTGGATGACTTTCAAGTGGTGGGAGGTAAAAGAAGAAGTAGCAGTTTGCAATCAAAATTAAAAATGGAAAACAGTGGTAGTAAAAACCCAGAATAGTTATGAAGACCTACAAACACTGCAGAAGGACATTGACAGGGAGGATGGAGAGTCTGATCCCTCTTCGGTAACATCATTACTAAAATACTTTTCAGACACAGAAGGCTCACCTAAAGAATCCTCTATGATAATCAAGGGAAGCAGAAGGAAAAGAACTTTCACTAAACGGAAATGATGTAACTTTGGATGTACTGGTCTTTGTCCTGTAATTCCTGATGGCAGTAAGCAGAACAACAATTTCTACTCTGAATGTCAATAGCATTAGGAATTACAGGCAGAGAATAGCCACATATAACTCACTTGCTAACTGACATGCAAGTGTGTTTGCTACTGGACACAAGGTTGAGATCCACTGGGGATAGCCATCAAGCACAAAAAGCTTGGCCTGGGAATGGACTTGGGTCACTGGAGGGCCAGCCAGGGGGAGAAGGAGGGAGCATCCACCAACAGCTTGCCTTCTTTGGGGGGAGGGAGGGGATGCAGCACGGCATCTGCTGACCCCTGGTGGAGGCTGGGGGTTCTTTACAATGTCTGACCCATGATGTTTGGGGAGAAATAGACGTCAGCATCAGCCTAGACATCATGGCACGTCTCTCCTCAGAGGAAAAACACTGAAAATGGTGCCCTGGCCAATCAGATGACAGTCTCCCCTGGATCCTCACTCCTGGGCTCCTGGACCTCCATCAGCTGCCTCAGCAGCATCCAGGGTCATTGGATACATGGCCAGAAAGGCTCATCCCCTATGGAGGTAAGAGACCCTCCCGATGAAGGGATATGTTGGGGATACCTGGGCTGGCTGTGATGTGGGGCAGTGGGGTCGGGAGCACTGGGGTGGGGCAATCCATGTGGGGGCCCAAAGGGAAGACTGGTCAGGTGCACGGGGGCAATAAATACCATCATACAAAAAAAAATCTTGGCCTTGGAGACCCTCAGTGTGGTCTGTCAGGGAAGATCTCTGCACAGGGGAGGAAATATTGTTTAAGTCAATGCAAGTAAAATTTTTGAAGATTATGGATCTAGAACCGGGGACAGCATTATTGATGCATATAGAGTGTGGTGCAAAATTAATGAGGTTAGGTGTTATTTACACACCACAAACAAAAACAGCAAGAATGGAATTGTTTTAAGTGATACAAACCTATTTGTATGCAGCTCAGTCAGTCATCTTGGGACAGGATTTCAATTGCTCATGGAATACAGAAGATAAGAAAGGTAAAACAGCCAAAATGTTATGTAATTCACAAGTTCTAAATCAAATGATAATGTTGTGACAGGGAGATCCTGCCACTCTTGAGGACCAACATTTTCTTAAATCTGTTGCAACAATTCTTTTATTTTTTAGCCTAATCTATCCTTTACAATTTCTAGTCCATTTGGTTGGCGACCTATGGGCACCCCCTCCGCTTTCTGGACTATGCTATAACGTCCTCTTTAATTTTCCTTTTCCCTCTCAGGTCCTCATTCAGGGAGGTTATTGTGATGACCTCTGAGCTGATGTAAAACAACAGGCTGTGTTCCTCATTGTTGGATTTAGCATGCAATAGCACTATGTCATAAAATACCTTGATGTATATGCCTTATGTGTATGAAACCTGTAAATGTTGAAAATACCATGGCACCAGGTGTCTTTTATAAAGGTTAAATGTTACTTAGGTGACTGCAATTATAGAATTAAGTTACCGGGCTAGAGATACCAGAAAACCCCTGTTGTGTTAAAATGCATGTAAATTACAGATTGTTTGAGATGCCCTTTGTCACCATGCATTCCTGCTTTAAGCTGAACAAGCCTAAAATGTCGTGGTGATTTGCATATAGATCCCATTGCATTATGGGGATTTGTGTAATGCTGTGTTTCTTTGAAACTTGACTTTTTTGCCAATGTCCTTTGGGGTAACCCTTGCTTCTGTGCTTCTGCACTGTGGTTCTTTGTCTTTAGCTTGTTTGGGGGGGGGTTCTTTTTTGGGCTCCCCATCATCCAAACACACAAGACCAACATAGGGATGCAATAGTTTTCACTAAAGAGATAGATCAGTAGATCAGTGGGTCAGTAGGTATGGACTAAGTGCAGAGGAATGACACTCATAGTCTGTTGTTGCAAACTGATGTACTGAAGAAGGGATATGCCATTGCTTAAGGTTATCCCCTGTGTATTAAATAAACATCACACAGAGATTGTATGTTGCTCCTGAAGTTATGTGTCTGGTCCATCTGTTATCCCACAACCCCTCCACAAATGTCAGCTAGATTGCAAGATGCTTACAGGACTTTACACTCAACTGGAGGTCATACTTATCATAGGAGTCATTATCATCAAGAATTGTTTATTTCTTTGTTTCTAGTCAAATAGTGATATGGGATGCTAAAAGAATAGTTTCAGTTATGTCAGATCACACTGAACTTCAGGTACAGATAGGGTGTAGCACAGACACAGATATGGGGGCAAGATACTGAATTTAAATACCTCTCTGTTGGAGGTTTCTGAGGGGTTAGTGAACTGTGAGGAACTTCTCAGGGCCAGGAAGTCAGTGGCATGCTGCTTTGATACATTGTTGAATTGGTGGGAGGAGACAAAATAGGAAGTTCGGAAGATTTTTCAAAGGTAGGGAAAATGAAAGGTAGGCATGACTATTTTATATACCAACATCTAAGGGCTCATTTGTTTATAGCTATATCACTGCAGCATGAACAGAGGGCATCTCATAAAACTCAAAGAGATTGTTTGAAGTAGAGAATGAAAGACTATTTATATGATGGTGTGAAATCCCTTAGGATAGAGCAACAGTTTGGAATTCAAGGCTATAAACCAACTTCGAATATTTTTAAAGGTTGCCAGGAAAGAAGTAACCATAAGTTGTCTTCATGTTATCAAAGACGAAAAGGGTAACTTACACAAAGGTCCAGACAGGTTCTGCAGTTAATTGAGGAAGCTCTGTGAAATTTGTTTGGAAAAAAATCTTCAATCAAGATAAAAATAATAATAATATACTTTATTTATATAGCGCTCTTCAGCAATGTATCACAGCGCTACACAACAAAATAATTACAGCAATAAAATATTAAAATACCATAAATTAGTAAACCACAATACCATAAAATAGTCAGTCACAAAGCAGCACCAAATGCCAGCTGAAATAAGTAGGTCTTAAGGGCAGTCTTAAAGCTTTCCACTGTCAGGCACTCTCGTACCCGACAAGGCAGAGAATTCCACAGGGTAGGGGCCACAAATGAAAATGCCCTAGCTCCAGATGTTTTTAGATGTACGCTGGGAATCTCCAACAATCACTTATCAGTCAAGCAGAGCAGCCGGAGAGGACAGCAGGGTTGCAGGAGAACTTGCAGGCAGCTCAGTCCCTGTCCATGTAGGGCTTTGTAGGTCAGCAAGCTGACCTTAAAGGTGATCCACCACAGAACTGGCAGCCAGTGCAGTTCACGCAGCACAGGTGTAATATGACTGGATTGGAATGATCCAGACAGCAGCCTTGCCACCACATTCTGCACCAGCTATAGGTGGCAAATATCAACCCCAGGAAGCCCTAGGTAGAGGGAGTTACAATAGTCAAGGCGTGAAGTTACAAAGGTGTGGATCAGAGTAGACAAGTCGCTAAACGGAACCGGGTGCTTAATCCGGGCAATGTTCCTCAGATGGAGAAAAGAGGATTTAACGATGGCTGACACCAGAGCAAAGTGTCAAACCATGATCAAAAATTACCCCCAGATTTTGCACCCGATCAGAGGTCAGTAACTGGGACCCTCCAAGCCAAAGTCTAGAGGGACAGCCTGTTCCCGACCCCTCAATCCAGTGACACGGGTCCACTACCAACACCTCAGTCTTGTCTGAATTAAGTCTCAGCCAGCTAGTGTTCATCCAGTCCAGTATTTCTGCCAGGCAGTTATTAAAGACCAAGCACGCACTATCCTGGTCAGGTGCAAAAGACAGGTAGAGCTGTGTATCATCTGCATAACAGTGAAACCTCAGCCCATACCATCTCACAATGTCTTCTAATGGCAGTATATACACAGTGAACAACATGGGGAATAGCACAGTGCCCTGCAAGACCCCACAAGACAGAGGGAATGCCTCAGAGGAATAAACCTCTGAGACCACCCTCTGAGATCTACCAGTGAAGAATGAACAAAACCATCTGAGGACTGTACTAGACAGCCCTCAGATGGCATGCAGGCAGTCCAGCAACACCCCATGGTTCACGGTGTCAAAAGCTGAAGAGAGACTGAGAAATACCAAGATGGTGCAGGATCTCTGATCTCTCACAATCAGGAGATCATTGAGCACCTGAACTAGAGCAATCTCGGTACTATGCCTTTTATGAAATCTGGATTGGAGAAGATCGTAGATGTCATGGATGGTAAAATGGTTCTCCAACTGTAGCACCATGACCATCTCAATAACCTTCAGATTAGAGATCAGATGGTAGCTGGCGAGGCAGTCTGGGTCAAGAGAAAGTTTTTTGAGAAGAGAAGTCACCACTACTTCCTTTAGGGAGAAGGGAAACTCACCCATCTCCAATGAACACCAGATTATCTCCGGAAGGACCAGGCCGATGACATCAAGACAGCCTAATAAAAGGTGAGTAGGGCCCGGATCCAAACTACAACTGGTTGGGCTCATATACCTGAGAATCCTCATGACATCCTCGATCCCTAGCTGATCAAACTCCATCTAGCAAAACTGAGGTATAGCAACATTCAGCTGCCCCCCCCAAAGAACGAACAAAACTGATCTCCAATTTGATGTCAACAACCTTACCAGTAAAGAACTAAGCAAACTCCTCACACTTTTCATAAGAAAAAGCTATCTGAACTTGTAGACAAGCTGGATGGACAGTCTGTCCACAGTTCAGAAAAGCTGAGCTGTTCAATTCTGAGCTGCAGCAATCTCTTTGGACAGGAAATCTGCCTTCTTATAGGTGATTGCCGACTGATAATCTCTAAAATGGACCACCAGTCTAAGTTTGTCGGCCTCCAGGCCAGTTTTCCGCCACATATGTTCTAGCCTTCACCCTATTTGCCTCAACTCCCTGAAGTCTCTATCAAACCAAGGGGATTGAGGGAGGAGGGTGAGAGAGCGAATGCGGACAGGAGCTAAGGCATCCAGAAACCCCACCACAGCCTGATTATAGGCTTGTAGAAGGTTTTCAGGACCCTCACTTGTACCAAATATTCTCGATAGGTCCAATTCCACCAGAAGGCCATTAGGGATCACACCTTGCAAAGGGTGGTATTGTACCATCTCCACAGGGGCAGGTCTATTTCCTATTTTTGCAAGCTTTTGGGGTATAATTTTGATTATTTATATTTATTATTACTATTTTATATATCTATGCGGTATGAAATGCTGCAAAATTTTTGTGCGGCGCCCAGAGCCTTTGGGATTGGGCGTCTTTTTAAATAAACTTGCCTTTGCCTTTATAAGTGGAAGCAAAGAGGTTGAACCTTATGGAGTGATGATCAGACCAACCGACCGGTTCCACCACCAAGTCAGCAGTCTCCAAGATAGCACGGAGCATTGAAGAGATTAAATTGGGGTCGGGAACTTGACAAAGAAGATTTGGTAAAACCCATAGCAGTTAATGAAGTTGTAGAAGTGATAAAATCCTAGAGAGGGAAGGAAGTTCCTGGTTCAGATGGAATAAGTGCTGAATTAAAAAAAAAAATTCTCTAACCAGGTCAGTATTATTCTAATTGAAATATTTAATGATATGTTGGAAAATCACAGAGCCTCAGAAGATATGTTTCAAGAAATATTTATTTTATTATATAAAAAGGGTGAAAGGGAGGTGATAAGTAGCTGGAGGCCCATTTCTCTTATGAATAATTATATGAACATTTTGCATAACATTTTAGGAAACAGACTAAGTAAACCTGTAAATAAAGTTATTTGTACTAGTCAAATGTGTGCAATACCAGGGAGGTACATGAGTGAAAATTTAATATTCACAAGGAAAAGAATTGCCAGGAGTCAGCCAAATAAAGTAAAGGGATTTCACTTAGCCCTAGATTAGAAGAAACCATTTGGTCAAATCTCGTATGGCTTTTTATTCAAAACACTGGAATGTCATGGCATACCAGACGTATGGGAGAACATTATTATGGGTGGAATTCCATCAAAAGCTAATCTTGTTGTATCATTGATGTGACATCAATTTGTTGTTGTACAGTACCATCTTCAGTAAATCACATCTATGAACAACAGCAGCGAATGCATTTCCGCATGTGCTTAACTTAAATGCTACACTTCGGGAAATGGCCGCAGTGATTTGCCATGGACCCTAAAGCGAGCAACAGCAATCAAATGAAGACAAAGTAAGGGCATATTCTGGATTTCTCTTTCCAAGAGGGCAACAGCAGGAGTGTAGGCAAGTCAAGCAAAAAAGCTGCACCCAGGGACCTGCTGTGCTCAGGCCCAAAGTTAATTACTGGAGAAGGCTTAGTGGAGGCCGACACCAATGACAAACCATTTTATGGTCACTTTATGCAACAAGTGTATGTTGACTGGACTTTTAACTGAAGAAATAAAAGCTATGTTTTACTGATGACCACGTCAAGTCTGGACAGGGATACTTTTTGCTTGTTTGCCTGCTGTTCATTGAAAGGAAAAGGAACTGTGAGTACTCTGCAAGTACATATTCTGAAGGCACATACAATTATATTGCGCTTTGTAACAGCAGGAATGTGTAAATTTATTTAAAATAAATGTTGTTTGTGACATCAGGAGACTGGGGATGGAGTGAAGTTTGTTCTTGGGTTTTGGGATGGCTTGCAAAGACTGAAATCCCATCACGTTGGCCAAAGAAGTGGTCTGCTATTGATTTAATTATGCCCAAACACTATAAAAGACAATAGATGGGCATCAGTAAAAAAACAGTGCTGTCTTCACCTCTTGAGGTTTTCTGAGAACCATAAACCTCTCGAGCTTCAGTCTCGAAGATTATTTGGTTGTCATCATAACATCTCAAATTGAATAGAGATGTGTGAAATTAAAAAATTTCACTCAGTGAATATTTTGCATAATTCCAGCATTTTGTGAAATATTTCGTTGGTGCGAAATGCGAAATTCCCCAAGTGAAATGCTGAATTTCACCACCAGCGGGCAAAATTCAGCATTTGAAAGCCAGGGGATGATAATATTTAAAAAAAAGTGTTTTCCCTGTCTTGTCCAGGCTAACATTAAAATCAATCTCTATCCCCACATCCCTGGTGTCTGGTAGTCTCACATCCTGGCTGAATTGTGGATTCAGAATGGAGATCTATATATGCTGTACTTTGGCATCCCCAGAGAGGTTGAACATGAACCCCCTTTTTGTATTCAGTACAGAGTGTGTACTTTTTAATCCTGGATTCATTCTGTAGCCTTCTGTTGTGGACAAATTACGGAAAGCCGCGTCTTTGATATCGTAGTGCATTCTGCTTCGATTTACAATCCTGATTCGATGTATTTTCCTAAAGTGCAGGATGCTCCTGAATTTATTGGCCCTCAGAGATCCTCAGTTCATAGTGTTTCGAGAACTTTCTGGTTTCTGGGACTCCTTATATTTTATTTTTTCACTCTCTGGTTCTATTTCTTTTTCATTCTGTGCCCTGTGCCTGGGTAACCCTGTAGCCTTTACTCCAATCAAGAATCCCAGTTTGATGCATTTTTTCAGTGTGGCTATGGATTCAGGATAGTATCTTGGATTTGTATTGGAGCTTTTTTTGTATTGTACTATCGAGTCCTTTGGGGGATCAGAAGTAAACTCCTTTCTTTGGACTACAAGTGGAGAATATCCCTTAATATTAGACTCACACCAGGATTCTCCCCTACAGGAAAGCTAAGGCATGTTGCAGCTATGTTGTCCGGATGTACTTTACTTCAATCTAATATCCTGGTTCGATGTGCTTCTCAGATGCATAGCTGGATCCTAGACCGCACTGCAAACTGAGAGTGAAGAATTATTTATAACGCATTGTCGGATTCCTTTAGTCCTTTAAAATGCATGAGATGAATACCATTTAGAAGACAAAGGGGAGAGATTGACCTCTGATCTTGGCTCAAGGTTACAGGCTCACCAGGTTTGTTTTTGGGCTACATTGGAGACTGGGGTTCCACCTGGAGGGATGCAAGCCTATACTGGCATGATGGTCTGCATCTGTGCAGGACAGGAATCAGGATCCTAGGTGATAAGTTTAAATACTTCACTGGCAGGCATTTAAACTAGCCACGGGGGGAGGCACTGAAAAGGAGCAGGGAAATCCTAGCCCCCCCCAAAAAAAAATCAGGGTAGTTAGTGAGGTAAACACCAAGATAGAGAAGTCAATAGGGAGAAGTGCAGGGGTAAGGGAGAAAAAGGCAAAGGAAGTAAGGACAGGGATGGGGCAAAAAGGGGCAAGGCCATCATTAAATGGAGGGTAATGAGTACCAGTGCCCATATCTAGGTAACAAGCTCCCTGAACTGGTGGTCTTGATGAAAGAGGGACATCTGGATATTGTGGCAGTCACAGAAACATGGTACACAGAGAACCATGACTGGGAGGTCAGCATACCAGGGTACACAATCTACAGGAGGGACAGAGAGGGTAGAAGAGGAGGAGAAGTAGCTCTCTACATAAGGGAAGGGATCAAAGCAATGGAACAAAAGGGTAAACAAGGAGGAGAGGAGGTACTGTGGGTTACCCTGGAGACCAGAAATGGCACCACAATCCGCATGGGGTTTGTATACAGACCCCCGTATCAGAGGGAGGAAATGGATGAGGAAATGATAGAAGGCATCCTTAGGATGGCAGAGAAAGGGGAGATATTGTTGATGGGGAACCTGAATATGCCAGATGTTAATTGGAGCACCTTTACTGCAGCCATATCCAAGAGCAGAGTCATTCTCGATGCCCTACAGGGGGCATGCCTCAGACAGCTAGTGTTGGAACCCACACAGGAGGGAGAAATCTTAGACCTGGTACTCTCAAACAGGGATGGAGAGAGGATCTCAGATCTAGAAGTGGCAGCCATCTAGGAACAAGTGACCACCAAACAGTGTGGTTCACGATAAACACAGCCACAGAGTCAACCTATACAAAAGTGAGGATACTGGATGTTAGCTAGGCTGACTTTGTCAAAATGGGAGACTGCCTCAGAAAAGCACTAGCAAACTAGCCTTCACTCTGCCAAAAATGTCCCAGTGCACATCCCGAGACACCACACCACAAAAGGTGCTAGTGCCTTTGCCTGTCATGTGCCCAATTTCTGGAACTCACGCCCTCTAACTCTACACCAAACTGCATCCCACATCTCTTTTAAGAGAGAGCTATGCCACTATCCCATCTACTCCTACAAATGCTCCTGTTTCAAACCACCCTAGCCCTTTACTCTCTAACTCCTCTCTTCCCTCTGTGGTCTCCTGAGTGCCTGGGGTCCACTCCAACATGGAGCACTTCCTCTCACTTTCACTTCCTAAACTTCTAGCATTCATCTACCATTTCCCACTGAACTTTTCTGGAAAACTTGTTTACTTTTTCTTCTTAATTGACAGAGCTTCATTTTTTTGTCACTTGCTGTACCCTACTGGGTAACCTGTACTTATTCTGTACCTAATCTATGCCTCCCCACCTATTGCCTTCCTACTCCCTACACTTTCTTTCTAGTTCCTCCTTCACCTATTACTGCCTGGCTGCTACTTCTCTCACAGCACTTTATCCCTCGCTGATTGAACATTGCTTAGTCACTCTATTTGACCTGAATGTATTGTCACTTGTAAATTTTAATACTGCATTTTCTTACTGCCTCAATCTTAATCATGCTCTGCTGTTAATGCCTCATACATCTACATGTAACTTGGTTGAACATTGCATAGTCACTTTATTTGACCTGATTGTAATTGTCACGTGTTAAATTCTACTGCTGTATTGTTCTTACTAACTTCAATTTTTGTCATTTTCAGCTGTTAATGCCTCAGACATCTATATGTAACCTGTATTTTGTTCCATAATGTTCTCTTGAAGTTTGACTCTGTACTCTCCCAGGCCGTGCCTGAAAATAGTCATTTTTTGGCTAGTGCACCTACCCGGTAAACAAAAACTAAATAAAATAAACAGGCAAGAAGGAGGGGTGGAGGAACAATGGAGGAACATCAAAACTGCCATCACAGAGGCAACAAGTCTTTGTGTAAAGCAAATAAACAAATCAAAATGAAAGAAAAAAACACTATGGTTCTCAAAAGAGGTGGCAGGGAAAGTTAGGGGGAAAAAGGCAGCATTCAGGAAGTATAAAGAAACACAGAAGGAGCAGGACAGAGAACTGAACCAGTTAAAGCAGAAGGAAGCAGGGAAGGCAATCAGAATAGTGAAGGCTCAAACTGAGGAAAAGATAGTCAACTCGGTTAAGAGGGGAGATAAATTCTTTTATAGGTACATCAGGGAGCGAAGAAAGACCAAGGGAGGGATAGTGAGGCTTAATAAAGGGGAGGGTGGGTGGGCAGAGAGGGACAGTGAAAAAGCAGGGATACTGAATTAATAATTCTGCTCAGTATTTACAAAAGAAGAGGAGGAGGAGGTACCTAATCCAATCAATAGAAGCACTCTGGATGGGGGGGTTGATACCAGTCCTTCCACAGAAGAAAGAGTTCTGAAAGAACTCCTAAAACTGAAGGTGGAAAACTCAATGGGGCCTGACGGGATTCATCCCAGAATTCTAAAAGAACTAAGGGGAGAACTAGTGACACCACTGACTTCCCTTTTTAACAAATCATGAGAGGATGGTGTGGTATCTGAGGACTGGAGGAGAGCAGATGTGATTCCTCTTCACTAAAGTGGGAGCAAAGCAGAGGCAGGAAACTACAGACTTGTTAGCTTAACCTCAGTGGTAAGGAAAATTATGAAATCACTTCTGAAAGAAAGAATTGTTGAGTACCTATAGGCCAGTGGGGCACAGGACCCAAGGCAGCATGGATTCACAGTGGGAAGATCATGTCAGATGAATCTAATAGATTTATTTGACTGGGTGACCAAAGTAGTAGACCAGGGAGGGACTGTGGACATGGCCTACCTAGACTTTAGCAAGGCATTTGACACAGTCCCACACAAAAGATTAATAAACAAATTAGCCACACTGGGAGTGGGTTCCAGGGTGGTAACCAGGGTGAAAGATTGGCTGGACAATGGAATACAGAGGGTAATAGTAAACGGAGTCCACTCCAAAGAAAGGGGGGTTACTAGTGGGGTACCACAGGGTTCAGTACTGGATCTGGTCCTCTTTAATGTCTTTATAAGCCACATTGCAAAGAGACTGGAAGGAAAAGTATGCCTCTTTGCAGATGACACAAAGATCTTCAAAAGGGTTGATACACAAGGGGGGGTGGAAAGGATGAGAACAGACTTGGCAAGGTTGGAGGAATGGTCAAAAGTATGGCAGCTCAGATTCAATGTAAAGAAGTGCAAAGTAATGCACCTGGGAAACAAAATCTCAGGGGAAGAATACACAATGGGAGGAGGTATTAACAACAACAAAAAGGGAAAGGGGCCTGGGGGGTTGTCATATCAGATGACCTAAAGATAAGCAATCAATGTGAAAAGGCAGTAAGAATGGCTGGGAGATACTGGGATGCATATGGAGAGACATCACCAGTAGAAAACTGGAAGTTGTTATACCTCTGTACAGACAGTTGGTGAGACCCCATCTGGAGTACAGCATGCAGTTCGGGAGACCACATCTCAACAAGGACATAAACAGGATGGAGGCAGTCCAGAGGAGGGGAACTAAAATGGTGTAGGGCCTGCAACAGAAGCCATATGAAGAGATACTAAAGGAGCTCAATATGTATACCCTTGAGGAAAGGAGGGAAGGGGGACATGATAGAACTTTCAAGTACCTCAAGGGAATCAACAAAGTCCAAGAGGGTAGCATCTTTCAGAAAAAGAGATGTGCAAGAAAACAGGGACACAATTTGAAGGTAGAGGGAAATGACTCAGGGGCAATGTGAGGAAGTATTTTTATCACAGAGAGGGTGGTAGACGCATGGAACGGCCTTCCTGAGGTGGTCATGGGGTCAAAAACAGTGGGGGAATTCAAGAACACATGGGACAGACATAAGGCAATTCTGATGGGGGGTAGGAAGAAGTAGGTTGTTGGTTAACTAGGATCTCCAGCTTATCCAATAGGTAGGGAAATGGGCAGACTAGCTGGGCCAAGTATGGTCCTTATCTGCCGTCAAAGGCTACGTTTCTATGTTTTGCTTGTCAGCTTACCCCCAGCCCTCTTGATTTATGTTTCTATTTGTTGATGGGGCTGGAACTATATTGGAGCACAGTTGGGAGATTTATTGATGCTGGCCTTAGCAATTTTCTCCTCAACCATTGCTCTCATCTGATGGTGGGGGTTTTGGCGGGGTGTGCTTTTGCATATATACCTGGAAGGGAGAGTGTAGTGGCTGGTCACCTGCCAAAGCCCATGTCTCCTCCTTTGTGGGTTTGAGTCAGGAAGAGTTGAGCCCCTGATCATTATGCCATTTGACAAGACTGATAGGATACATCTAGTAAGGTGCTTTTTTCCAATGCATCTCCTTTTTCTTCTACTCCACAATATCGGATGAATTTTGGTGGAGAGGGGTGTGTTTTGAGCCATTCGGGACCTGAGACTTTTTCCTGGTAATAAACTTTTCATTGTCTCTGCTTTTCCCAGCAGCTTACACTGTAGTTTCCAACCCAGAATTGGTGACTGCCTCCTTCTGCAAGCTGTGGGAGCTGCTCTGACCCTCACTGCTGTTCTGCACTGACCCACCTGTTTCACAGCCTACAACCAGACATCCTGCCCAGAATGAGCAACTGCCTCCCTCTGCAAGCTGCAGGAGCTGCTGTAAACCTGGCTGCTGTTCTATGCTGACCTGCCTACCTCACAGCCTACAACCAGGTACAGATTTTGAAGAGCAGCCCAGATCCGCTGACGGAATTGAACTTGGCACTTTTTGCCTTTGTGGCCTATTGGCTGCACTACTACTGTTCCTGAGCTCTGACTGAGTGCAATGCTATTCCCCCTTCTCTTATTGGCTCTTGCCTCTACCTTTTCTAAGCTGTCTTTTATTTAATACAAAAATAGCTAATGCTGAGTTTTCCAGTGCTGACTGTTTAGTAGAACAGGATTGTTAAAGTTACAGTGTCTACTTTCACATTTGCAAATTAAACTTCAAAGCCACTGGAGGGCAACAAGTCATGGAGGTTGTAGTCCTTTTCCCACTGCACTCCACTAACACTTCTAGTCCTGGCTCTTTCAAAATCTTGACTGCTCCACGGTGGCTGTATGCTACAATTTTAACTGAACTTCCCTCAGATCATTGGAATATTGTTCTCAGCCTAAATTCGCCCCATACTATCGGTGAGAAGAACTCTGTGATCACCAAGATGCCCCTCAAGTCCAAGGGATTTCAGCGAGCCTTGTCCTACTCACTGTAATATCACTTGCAGGTCCACCCAGCAGACTGTGCTCTCAACCCACACAATGGATCTCCCGAATAGCACCTTGCGCGGGTGCTCTATGCCCTGGTTGTGAGAATACCAACTTAATGGTCCATACACACTGTCACTCTTCCCTGCGATGGTGACACAATTCAACACTGTGAAAGAGTGACCATCTAGGAGAAGGAAATGAGGAATGAATCTAAAACTCCTACTGTGCCATCTTGCTCGCCTGCTCATGCTCCTACTCCTACTATCAGGCACTGTGCACCCCAACCCAGGCCTGACACCACAACAGGTGAATTAAACAATCAAGCCAACTGAACTTACTGTTGCCTCAAATAACATATGTAGCCTACTCCCTAAATTGGATAACCTGAAAGCATGGGTTACCCAACAGTCTGGATGTTCTCTCAGTGGTAAAGTCTTGCCTCTCTCTCAAAGTACTGGACTCCGCTATCCTTTAACCAGGTTACTCCTCATTCAGACAGGACCATCTCTCAAAAAGAAGTGGTGGCTGTATCCTGTATGTCAGGGATTCCCTTCAGGGGCACGTCCTCCCTTCCCCCAGTAGTAGTGATAACCTGCAGGTCCTGACCGTAAAACTCCTTCTGGAGTCATATAGCAGGGCTCTCACTGTACTTAGAGATGCAGCAAATTTTTAATCTGCTGGCAAAGTGAACACGAAGTGAGCACTTTGTGTTGGTGGAGCACAATGCGAGGTGAGCACTGTGCTCACTTCGCGTTATCATTATTACTTCGCGTTTCCATTATGCCTTAATGTGAAGTAAGGCGAAGTGACAAGTAAATAGGCAGCCCCCCACGCTTCACATGGCTTACAGTACTGAAAGTCACATTTTAGCCAGGCAGGAAGGAAGTGAGTCAGAAAAGCAGTTTCACTTTCTCCTTTGCATTCATAGAGGGAGGAGGCTTTGTGAGAAATCAGTGTAAGAGTCTGTGACAAAGTGCTTCATTGCCTTACTAAAACAACAGCTTTTTTAAAAGCTATCTTTATTTAGTTTTTGTATTGTGTTTGTGATTGTTGTTTTGGTAGTTAATTTTTTTTATGTTTTGTTTTATTTTGTGTGTGAGTGTGTGTATTTGCTGGGGACTTGTGCTGGAGGGATGGACGTGGACTCTGGAGAAGGCAAGTTGCTGGCCCATGGGTGCGGTCAGAGGAGGGGAGTTCTGGCACGTGGGAGCGGTCATGTAATGTTGGACCACTCCCGAATCCTGGGTGTTGCTTCCCCCCCAGTTGAAGCAACAGCAGCAGCAGCACCAGGGCCACTGGTGGCTGCTGTGCATCGACCTTCTCCGCCACTACCACCACCAATGGTAGCAGCTGTACGGGCTCCAGCAGCACCCTCTCCACCACCTCCACAGCCAAAGGAGGTGCCCCTGTAAAGCATACGTGTTGTGATGACTGTGTCTGGTCCCCCCCACAGCTCCTCAGTGTGGGAGTTTTTTAACTCTGTGAGGGGAGACAGTTCAGTCATGGTGTGTCATCTGTATGGTGTGCTGGTGCACTGTGGCCCCTGGGGGACACATTTGGGGACCGGTGGCCAGTGCACCCACAAGTTCAACCACCACAAGGTGGAGTGGCAGGCTGCCATGGAAGGGGCCAGATGTCCACCTGCTGGCCCTTCTGTGGCAGTGGCCGAGGGTGCTGCTGGGGTTGAAGTTGTGCCTTGCCGCAGCAGGAGGAGGGCCAGTACAGCAGCTGCACCACCTCCACCACCACCACAGACACAAGCACCACCCTCTTCACCACCATCACTACCTGGATTTCCACTTGTAGTGGACCCCGCCACAGTCTTGCAACAGAGGCCAACCTCATCCTGGTGTGGGTGGCCCTGGAGGAGAGTAATCAGAGGGTCAGTGCTTTGCAGCAGCAGGTCAACACAATGCAACAACAGCAGCAGCAAATACTGACAATGCTGCACCTGCTGCTGGACCACCACGGCATCCCACGGCCACAGTAAGAGATTGTTTTCTGCCCCCCACACTACTGTGTTGCACTGTTTTTGTGTTTTTTCTTTGTTGTTGTTGTTTAATAATACACATTTTCCCTTTCAAGGGAATCTTTCTTGTGCCACATACTGCAATACATTTCTGTGAAAACCACCCGTAATTTCATTACAGTGTGTCACGTGACGGAGGAATTGCCATTCTGAAAATCCACCCACATTCTGCCCACCTTCTCAGCAATGTTAGGACATGATGCCAGGGAGAGCGCGGGTGCATACTCCATTACAGTGAATGTCCGATTGTCAGGCAGCTTTCCAAATGTTTCTTTATGTTATAATGGGCAGTTTGTGGTGAAACGTGTGGGCACATTTCCAGTAAGAAGAGCCTTGTTAGTGAAAACATTCCCACATTTCACCACAAAGTGAACCTTATAACATAACGAAACATTGGGATAGCTGCCGGACATTCACTATAGTGGAGCATGCACCTGCGCTCCCCCTGGCATCACGTCCTAACGTTGCTGAAAAAGGGGGGCAGAATGTGGGTGGCTTTTCTGAACAGGAATTCTTCCGTCATGTGACACACACTGTAATGAAATTATGGGTGGTTTTCTAAGAAATATATTGCACTCTGTGGAGCAAGAAATATTCCACTGAAAGTAAGGCCCCCGCATATTAGGTTATGTGCATCACCATAACTATGTAACATGGTGAATCTCTGTAAAGCAGCAGTGCAACAATCTGGTGAGAACTCTGACCTATATTTTTTAATGCTATGTTACAACTTCCTTTACTTACATCCTGACTGGAATAATATGAGCATTTCCAGTAGTTGAGTCTGCTGTACTACCTTTTTTCATGTGTGAAATAATGAAAGACGCATTCCTTTTATATTGGTGCTGACCAGGTCTTTGTCATTGTTTTCTTCTGCTTTTCTCCATCACATCAGTTAGTTGTTATATATCACTTCTGTTGTAAATTAATTTATGCAGCAGGCAGTGTTTTATGACACCACGGAACAATATTTATTGAAAAGCAGCTGCAAATAAATACAAACCTGGTCAGAACAATATTGAAGGGCGTGCTTATTTGTTTTGTCATACATGAAAAAAAGTAGTCAACTAAGTAAAGCAGATGGAAATTGTGAAAAAAAGCGTATCAATCAAGTCATAACTTGGAGTAGCTAGTGGCTGTGGCAATATAAAGTAGCATAAAAAAAGTACAGTTCAAAATTGTCACGACATTCTTGCAATGCTACTTTAATTGATAATGTCAGTATGATATCATGAGCTCACAACAATCACACAACACATAAAATGCATCCTCCTTGTGTGCAGAAAATTGACAGGTGGTAATGCAGTGAAATGAGACTGTTTCAGCACATACAAATTCCCCCAGAATTAATGGCGCACTCAGTCATGCATGCAGTGGTGGCACAGAGTCCTCAGATTTTTTCTGCAGGCCCAAAATGCATCCTTCTTGTGTGCAGAAAATTGACAAGTGGTAACACAGTGAAATGAGACTGTTTCAGCACATACAAAGTCCCCCAGAATTAATGGTGCACTCAGTCATGCGCGCAGTGGTGGCACAGAGTCCCCAGATTTTTTCTGCAGGCCCAAAATGTATCCTCCTGGTGTGCAGAAAATTGACAAGTGGTAACACAGTGAAATGAAACTGTTTCAGCACATACAAAGTCCCCCAGAATTAGTGGCGCACTCAGTCATGCGCGCAAAGGTGGCACAGAGTCCCCAGATTTATTCTGTATGCCCAAAATGCATCCTCCTTGTGTGCAGAAAATTGACAAGTGGTAACACAGTGAAATGAGACTGTTTCAGCACATACAAAGTCCCCTAGAATAAAATGATGACCGTGAGTGTCCTGTTGCTGGTCCAATGTGTTCTGCGAGGCGATTCGAGCAAATGCAATGTGATCATCTCAAGTGGATGGAGGGATGCCCTATGGCTGTACACTAATAGTAGCCTTGGTGAGTAGATATATACAGATATATGTTTGTGTGTTTTGTAGGTGAGGAGGGGGGTTGACATGGACATGTACTCATGGTATTGTTCTGTATAACACACAGGTCACAGAAACTGTTGGTGTGCACATTCCAGTGCTCAGTGAGAATTAATTTTTTGATTTGAAATTCGAAACGGATAACTCTCAAGCACATGAAGGTAAGTATTTTTTTGGGGGGGTGGGGGAAATCATATTTGCAGGTTTGTCTGTAATGGTTTCTTATTTTGTTACTTCTTCACAGATTTCATCTGCATCCTTCTGGAGCCCGGTTCTTAATGATGGTCATGGTCATCTAATGAAATGACTTCTGCATGTTGCATGTCATGAGGGGGGTGCCTGATGATGTTGAAGAACTTTTTTGGATAAGGCCACTTTGACAGAACAACAAAGCATCTGGAAGTTTCCTAAAAAAACAAATGAATGACTTCTTACAACTTAATTGTTATTTGTCCCTCTCTGGTTCTCAATCTCAAGTCAAGTTACATTTCAAACCCACATCTTGTCAACTAACACAGTCTGTGTGCAATATTTGCTGCAGTCTTTCCAAAACAATGAAACGCATGAAATAAAATCTTCATACTTACCAGAATGGATTTCACATGGATATTCCATAGGCTCCTCTCTGTACGGTACAGCTGCACTACCATTCCCACCAAGCCGAGTTTTAGCGATTGAGACTTTTTTTTGTTAACCTGTAAAAAAAAAACAAAATAAGTGTACCGTATGTGTTTTACCATTGCGGCTCTGAAAAGCTACAGAAAACAAAACATACAACTAAAGGAAGTGAAACAGCATAACAAACATTAGTACACATTTATTTTATTTTTATTTATTGCATATATTTGGAATTACAATCCTTTGAGTCACAGACTCATTTGCAAAGGCTCCACGTCGGTTACAGGGGTGGAGGAGAGACGGAGTACAAGGATACATACATAGTAAAACAGTATACAGGAGAACATACACACTCAAATATTACACAAACAGTTCTGACAGTGCAGTCCAGGCTTTATCTTAGTTCAGCAGAGACAGTAGAAGGCAGCATTCAGGGTATCATTTGTTAGAGCAGGGGGGAAGTGTATTCGTGGGGTCTATGGAGACCCTGTGTCAGTTATTAATGGGGTTAGGTAGCATACTTAGGTGGACAGAGCTAGCCATAGGCACAGGTAGCGGACTTAGTTAGGTGGGCTTTGAGGCCTGCTTTGAATAGAGAGATGCTGTGTGTCTGTGTGAGCTGAGGAGGTAGTGCATTAAGCCAAAGAGGATCTTTGACCCATTGATGTTCTACAGTGGGGGACCAGGAATGAGAGATTAGTAGCGAGTCGGGTATTGCGCCTGAGGGGGGCTGGTCTTATTATAGGGAGAAGGCCAAGTGGGGCGGTCTGAAGTTGTATTTTTTTTTGCCAGGATACAGGTGTGGTACTGTAGTCTTTGTTGGAAGTTTAGCCAACCCGTTAAGGCATAAAGGTCACATGTATGAGTTAGACGGTCGCTGCCGGTGACTAGTCAGCAAGCTTTATTCAGGGCAGTGTTAATAATGTTTAGTGCCGTGGGTTCTGCTGATTCATATATCGCTATCCCATAATCGATTAGGGAGAAGGTTGAGCGGAGACTGCCAGATGCAAGGCCTGTGGGGGTAAACAGTGTTTAACTCGATAAAGGATTCCCACTCTTGTGTTAACAGTGGTGGAAAGAAGTTGAATGTGTCTATGGTAGGAGACGGAGGTATATAATGTGATACCCAGGTATTTGAAGTTAGTGACGTGTTCAAGGGGGGTGCCTTGCTTGTTTTTAATTAGTAGAGCCGATTGGCTGTGTGGGCTTTGTCGGTGCGCAAATATCATGGATTTAGTTTTTTTATAGTTGATGATCAGGCGGTGCTCATCGAACCAAGATTCTAGCTCCCCAAAGAAACCCTGTAGGGCTTGCTGCAGGGCGCTAGGTTGAGGGTGTTTCCAGAATAGTACCGCATCATCTGCATAGAGAAGCATACTCACTTTATGGTTTAAATATTAAGAAGCTTTGTGTCTGTGGCTAACGGATGTAGTGTTCCAGACAGACTCATGCTCAGTGGTAACAGTGGCTAACATCAGTCCCGGTGGTGGTGGTCCGGGGGTCAGACAGACTCACTGTGGCAGTGGTGGCAGTGGTGAACATCAGTTCCGGTGGTGGTGGTCCAGGGGTCAGACAGACAGACTCATACTCAGTGGTGGCAGTGGCGAACATCAGTCCCAGTGGTGGTGGTCCGGGGGTCAGACAGACTCATGGTGTCAGTGGTGGCAGTGGTGAACATCAGTCCCGGTGGTGGTGGTCAAGGGGTCAGACAGACTCATACTCAGTGGTGGCAGTGGCGAACATCAGTCCCAGTGGTGGTGGTCCGGGGGTCAGACAGACTCATGGTTGCAGTGGCGAACATCAGTCCAGGTGGCGGTGGTCCGGGGGTCAGACAGATGCATAGTGGCAGTGGTGGCAGTGGAGAACATCAGTCCTGGTGATGGTGGTCCGGGGGTCAGACAGACTAATGCTCAGTGGTGGCAGTGGCGAACATCAGTCCTGGTGGTGGTGGTCCAGGGGTCAGACAGACTCATGCTCAGTGGTGGCAGTGGTGAACATCAGTCCCGGTGGTGGTGGTCCAGTGGTCAGACAGACTCATGCTCAGTGGTGGCAGTGGTGAACATCAGTCCTGGTGGTGGTGGTCCAGGGGTCGGACAGATTCATTGTGTCAGTGGTGGCAGTGGCAAACATCAGTCCTGGTGGTGGTGGTCCAGGGGTCAGACAGATTCATTGTGTCAGTGGTGGCAGTGGCGAACATCAGTCCTGGTGGTGGTGGTCCGGGGGTCAGACAGACTCATGGTTGCAGTGGCGAACATCAGTCCAGGTGGCGGTGGTCCGGGGGTCAGACAGATGCATAGTGGCAGTGGTGGCAGTGGAGAACATCAGTCCTGGTGATGGTGGTCCGGGGGTCAGACAGACTAATGCTCAGTGGTGGCAGTGGCGAACATCAGTCCTGGTGGTGGTGGTCCAGGGGTCAGACAGACTCATGCTCAGTGGTGGCAGTGGTGAACATCAGTCCCGGTGGTGGTGGTCCAGTGGTCAGACAGACTCATGCTCAGTGGTGGCAGTGGTGAACATCAGTCCTGGTGGTGGTGGTCCAGGGGTCGGACAGATTCATTGTGTCAGTGGTGGCAGTGGCGAACATCAGTCCTGGTGGTGGTGGTCCAGGGGTCAGACAGACTCATGCTCAGTGGTGGCAGTGGCTAACATCAGTCCCAGTGGTAGTGGTCCGGGGGTCAGACAGACTCATAATGGCAGTAGTGGCAGTGGCGAACATCAGTCCCGGTGGTGGTGGTCCAGGGGTCAGGTCAGACAGACTCATACTCAGTGGTGGCAGTGGCTAACATGAGTCCCAGTGGTGGTGGTCTAGGGGTCAGACAGACTCATGGTGGCAGTAGTGGCAGTGGCTAACATCAGTCCCGGTGATGGTGGTCCGGGGGTCAGAGAGACTCATGCTCAGTGGTGGCAGTGGCTAACATCAGTCCCAGTGGTGGTGGTCCATGGGTTAGACATACTCACGGTGGCAGTAGTGGCAGTGGTGAACATCAGTCCCGGTGGTGGTGGTTTGGGGTTCAGACAGACTCATGCTCAGTGGTGGCAGTGGCTAACATCAGTCCCAGTGGTGGTGGTCTGGGGGTCAGATAGACTCATGGTGGCAGTGGCTAACATCAGTCCCGGTGGTGGTGGTTGTTCGGGGGGTCAGACAGACAGACTCATGCTCAGTGGTGGCACTGGCTAACATCAGTCCAGTGGTGTTCGTCTGGGAATCAGACAGACTCATGCTCAGTGGTGGCAGTGGCTAATATCATTCCAGGTGGTGTTGGTGGTCTGGGGTGGCACACCGCCTTTTAACGACTTCAGTTAAAACCTGCCAACATTAACCACATCATCATCCTCATAAAGAAAACTTCCCTCACAGTCATCTATGTCTGAAGTCTGACCTCTGGGAAATTCTTTCTCCATTGTGTCATCATCTTTGTCAGTGGTGGGCCTTTGCAGGCAACCACTGCCAGTGTCACCAGGATGGTCCATTTCCACATCACCAAAACCACCATGAATAGGCCGGGGTACGAATACCGATGTTGCAGTCTGTGCTGATATGTGCCTCTCATTCATTTTAATGAATGTTAGCAAATTAACATTTGCAGGAGACAGGTTTGTCTGACGATCCCTGACTATTGCACCTGCTGAGCTGAATACCCTCTCAACACTTACACTGGAGGGTGGGCATGTGAGGTACTTCAGTGCCACTGCAGTCAGCTCTGGCCTTTCACTGACCTTTCCACACCAGTAGAAAAGAGGAGCTTCAGTTATTGTCAGATGCCAGTTTTCAGACAAATATGACTCAACCATTCTCTAAGCCACACTAAGTCCAGTTGTTGATGCATCATCCTGTTCTCCTGAATCATTTATTTCACAAATACCCACTTGGGACAAAGTCTACCAAAGCGGGTTGACGCCAGCCACTTTGGATGACAAACCACCTGGAACTGCTGTCCCCTTCCCCATGCAGGATATGCTTGATAGTGCTACAGGTACACCTTCAGCTGGATTATGCTGCTGAGGTTTGTGACCTTGGCACGTGACTTCTGTGCCCCATGAACCAAGTGCACCAGTTGACCACTGATATTTTTTACCTGTTCAGGCCCTCCCTCCAGTACTGATGCAATTCCACGGTTGTATAGTGGGTCCAGCATTGTTGCTATGGCAAAGTTGTCACTACACTGAATGCTCTCAACGTGACGATTCTGGTTGAATACTGTCAGCATGTGGAGTAGCAACATACTGTTACCACCACCTCCGGCAACATCAAGGCCATGCTGTACATTCACCAAGGTCTACCTCAGCACCTACGCAGTGGAATTGATTGGCTAATGGAGGCAGACTCACCACTCACTGCCTGTGTGGCATGTTCAAAAGGCTGCAAAATTGTTATTACAGAGTCTATGAGGCGTCACTGTTCAGTCATCATGGAGGCCCTGGAACTGTCAAGGCTAGTGTGCATCACAAGATATTCTGAGATGGCTTTGTGTTGTTCATACAACCTCTCTGCCATGTATAAAGTGGACTTCCATTGGGTGACAACTTCCAGCTTCAAGCGGTGCTGAGGCAGGCTGTTTTGTATCTGCAACCGCCGCAGTTGGTCACGGGCCTTTCCTGATCTTGAAAAGTGAGAGCAGATATGTTGTGCAACGGTCAGCATTTCCTTTACATCATGGTGCTGCAGAAACTCCTGCACCACAAGATTTCAACAGTGGGCCATGCATGGAACATGAAAAAAAACACCATTCGTGATGCATTTCACCACATTTGACCCATTGTCACTTGCTATGAACCCAGCTCTCAGGGACAGAGGATTTAGTCATTTGTCAAGTTTCAGTCAGTACCACGTCCGACATGTTCTCTCCAATGTGTGAACAGGTCACATTGCACATAGCAATCGTTGCATGCTGTCAAATTCCTGGAAGATTGCTACCATGACAATCCACCTTACTACACTGATTATTCACACTACCAACATCACAAACAATCCCCCAGCACCTGCGCCCAGTGTGCAGTTATACAGAAATATGAACTCCCCGCTGTTTTGCCACTTGTCCACATACCCATAATTAAATGGATGAATGGAGAGGAGGAATGTTGAAGGGCATGTCTTACTGAGCCGGACACAATGCGGAACAACTCGGGAACAGCACAGGTAGAAAAGTATGTCCTGGATGGGACTTTCCATTTTGGACAGGCACATGCAGCAAACTGCCGGAACCCAGAATTCTCCACAAAGGAGAAGGGCAAAAGATCAATTGCCAGCATTTCCGCTACAGCAGCATTAAGTTCACGTTACACTGTATGATTCGGGGGGGACTTCAGCTTATTCACAAAAACACTCTGTAACGTGGGCTCACTTAAACGTTTTACATGGGGTGTGATCACAAATGGTTGTGCTCTGTGATGAATGGCATTGGCAGGGGGTGGAGTGTGGATGTTTGATGATGACGGTTGCATAGGTGATGATGACAAACCTAGAAATGCAGTTATTTTGCCAGATTTGCCAACCGGGGTTGATGTACCACTTGCACTAGACATATTGCATTCACCACCACCACTAAAACTGCTACTTTCATCAGCACTGGACAACATTTCAAAATCATTATGGACCTCCACCTCATCATGACTGATGTAATCCTCTGCCGTTATTACCTCACTACTGTACATGTTTAATTTAGCACTGGACTTACAGTCATGGAAGGGGATAACATGCTTGCTCTGGTTGCCGGTGAAGAGGGTGAATGCCCCACTGTGGTATTAGCTGCCTGCTAGTGCTAGGTCCACAGTGCCAAGTGCCTATTCTTAAGATGCTTATGCTGTCCTTCTCTACCCAGATGGCTCCCCTTTTTACCTCGACTCACACGCACATGGCAAACCTGGCAGATTGCAACTGACTCATCGTTTCCATCTTGAACAAAAAAATCCCAAACAAGGGATTGTGATGCTCTGCTTTTAACATGTCCATGAGGTGGCTTATTTTAAGTCCGTTATTTTAAATACTGAAGTGGAGGGGGGGGCACATGATGATTCGGGCACTGCACACCTGGACTGCAACTGACCACCATGACTACCTATCATATTTATTACAGGGTCATCATCGTCAACTAAAACCGGTAAATCACAAGTTTTTATGGGGGGGGGGATTCCTGCAAACAGACTCAGACACAGCCACTTTGAATTTCTTTTTCTCCAGTTCCCAACTGGGGTCTATTACATCATCATCATATTCATCAACGTCACACACATCCACATCTTCTGCTTGGATGCTAGCATGTGGACTGCATGTTGCAACAACAGCAACATCATCGTCATCATCACATTCATCATCAGCATCTACACCACTATCACCTGATATTTTTTCACCACACTGTGAATCACTGCATGGAAAATGCATGACATTAACTGCCAGTGCCACGGTGGACAGAATATCACATTGTATGCTATCATTGACATGATTATCAGAATCCTCAGGTTCAGTTACTGGGATGTTACTGGGAAGCATGACATCATCTACGCTGCCACTCACTTGCACTGCTTCACACTCAATATTTTTGGATACGGTACACTGGTCGGAATTCGAACTTGACGCACCAATACTAATACTACCACCACCACTAACACCAGTAACACTATCACCACCGGCTGGGAAAACATCATCTCCTCCGACTATGAGAGTGAAGCTACTGATTGGGCTGTAAAAAACATTGCAGGAGAAATACCTTTCCTCACATCAGTAGCAATGCAGTTCTGCATCTGCGTACTACCATGCTCACAGACTATCTTACTGCCCGAATTGCCAATGGCGAGAACAGCTTTGCTTGCACATCTCTTTGCAGGCATTTTGGGGGATCAACAACAATATTATAACCAAATTTAGATTTTGATATGTTCAATCTCTGATTGGGGGGATGCTGGATGTGAAGCCAAAAAAAAACAGCTGTAGCTTCAGCAACAGATAAGAGACTTGTCTGTCACGCAATGAAAACAACTTCAGTAACCAGTGGTGCTGATGAGGTCACAAAAACAATCCAATCTGGTAAAAAATTCCTTTTGCCAGTAGGGGTTGGGGGGGATCACTGACTGCAGACTTTTACAGCAGTACAAGCAGCAAAACAAAGAACATATACCAAGACTGCAGTACAAAATCAGGCAGCTGCAGTGGATAGCAGGTTCACACTGCTGCGCCTGCAATTACACTAATCTGTGGCACAATAAAAGGTATATTATTTGATGTCACGCAACACCGCACACACACTCACACACACACACACACACACACACACACAGAACAGTTTATCTACAATGCTGAACTAGTAATGCATAGCAAATTCAAAAGTTCAGTAATATGCCACGAATTGTAATGTAAACAACCTGAAATTAGGAACTGCTGCACCAGATCCACACAACACAAAACAGTAAGAAAATTTCAACAATTACTGACAATATTACTGTGTGTTCAGTAACACAGTCAGTTATGTAACAAAAATATAACCAAAAAAACAAATAAATCACTATTTCTCCAACTTAAATTTACCTATACCACAGATACGCCCCTCCCCAAAGCACACTTTCACTGGCTTTCACTACACACACTCAATGTTGTACATTAACATTCAAAATCCACACAAAAACAAAAATGCTCGATGATATGAGCACAGGAGGGTTTCCTACAATTGATGAACTAAAATTTGAGACCCAAAAAAACACAAAAACACTTATCTAACAGTTTTTAGACAGTTTCAGTCACAGACAGCTCTCAGAGCACACTGTCTCCTACTCCCTTCCTACACATACTACCCCAAACTGAGGCTATGCAGATCAATATAGAGCCCATGTGACCTGAAATCCCATGAATCACTGCGAAATTTGTCTTCAGAGCTAAAAAACAAGGTGAAGTGAGGCAAAGTGCATTGCCCTCTATGCACTTCACCTTAAATTTGGTGGAGTAGTGGTCTGGGGAGGTGGAGTAACGCAAAGTCATTGTTTTCAATGGACTTAGCTTTACTCATCATAACGTGAATTACTCTGCTTTGCATTACGGAGGACTCCGCAAATCTGCCTTTGCTCCGTTAATCACTTCATGGAGCGGATTGAGCCCACTTCGCCCACCACTAATCGTACTCTCTGTATACATCCTACCCAAACTCACTGGGGCTGGTACCAGGGTCCTGATGGACTATGTGAGCACCCTGGGTCTTCATACTGAAATTGTGATGCTGGAAGATTTCAACATCAACTGGCTCTCCTCTACTACCACCTCAATTAAAGATGCCTTAATAGCTGTCCATTTCTCACAAATGGTTGAGACTCCAGCCCTTATCAACTACAAAACTGGGACCAGTACACTCCTTGACTGGGTTCTATCCATTTGCCCTGCCTGCATCCACACTACTGTTCTCCCTGATTGCCTGAGTGACCAATCTCTGGTCACATGTACCTGGTCCTTCAACTATTGTAAACCACCCACCAGAACAATTAAAAACTGAGTCTTACTAGAAGAGCACCAGAAGCTGCTAAAAATGGACCTCAAGAACTCAGATTGGACAGCACTCTGTAATGCCAATAATGTGGACACAGCCCTGGACCACTTCATAAAAACCTTCAACAATCTGTGACAAGTATGCCTCAATAAAAACCAGAAAGATAAGAGGGCACAGTAACCCCTGGATCACCCCTGACCTCCTAGAGCAATTACAAGCAAGAGATCACTTATTGCAGATAGCGAGAGCACACTGTACAACTGCTAACATACAGAGATATAAAAAAGCTTGGAATGAGTACACTAAAGCCATCTGACTTGCCAAACGCAAATACTACAAAGAAGCCCTCTCCAGCACCTGGAATGACAGCAAGCCATTCTGGGATAACCTCAACGACATAACCATCAAAGACCCCAGATCTCCACCAGCCATGCTCTTGATCGATGGCGTGCCATCCTCGAACCATGTGCACATTGCCAATGCACTTAACATTACATTCATGGACCTAAGCAGTGTGCTATCAGCAGACTACTTCAAACCCCACCGCCAACTGATCCTAATATGGCCCAAACAACCGCCACTTAACCGCCCGCTCTTCTACTTTAAAAAGGTCTCTCAATCCAAAAGCTAAGAAGTGCATGGAGAAGGTGCTGGGGAAATCTAGACATAGCGGGGACAATCTGGACCTAAATTTCATCAAGCTGACCCTGGCTGAAGTCCTAGGCCTACTCACCGAACTAAGCAATCACTTCCTCTGCCTCTCACAGTTCCCTCAGAGATGGAAATCAGCTACAGTAACTCCAGTTCACAAAGGTGACGACAGAACCCTACATAACAACTACAGACCTATCTCCATACTCCCCCTTCTCTCTAAAGCCCTTGAGCAGATAGTGTAGGACCAGTTAGTCAAACAACTGAACCAATATCAACTTCTCTGTCCTGAGCAACACGGCTTCAGATCAGGTCACAGTACTATCACAGCCTTGCCCGAACTTGCTGGACAAAGGAAGCATGGGATAGATATCACCAGCTGAGGAATAAATATCTTAAAGAGATAAAAAAAAAAGTAGTTATTTAAATAACTTATTTGAGACAGAGAGGACAACAGACCCTAGAAGGTTTGGGAAAATATACTCTAAACTAAAAGGAGAGAAATCTCAAGGCTTCCCTGGCTCTTTTAGAATTGACAGTACAAATGTTCCTACATCTGCCTATGTGGCAAATGTAATAAATAGTTTTTTTTATAGACTTTGGAACTATAGCAGCAAAGAAAGAAAAAGAGAATGCAGGGACCCTACAATCGGGAGGGAGTTCAGGGTCTGATCAAGTAGAGGGAGTTTTGGGTAACAAGGAGAGGGTAGAACAACAAGGTGAAAAGGGTTAAAAAAAAACAAAATTTTACTTTTTGTAGGATTAGTCCTAATGAGGTCATGGATGTATTGTTTAAGTTGGATACATAGAAAGCCATAGGATTAGATGGAATCCCCATGTTTCTTTTGAAAATTGCTGCCCCTGTTGTAGCACAAAAGATTACTGATATCTTTAATTTGTCCATAGGTACTGGAACATATCCCAATGCCTGTAAAAGGGTGAAGGTGATCCCTATACATAAATCTGGGGCCCAAAGATGATATACAGAACTAAAGACCTATATCTTTACTCCCGGTTATATCTAAACATTTCAAGAAACTTATAGGGAGACAGTTACAGGGCTGTTTGGAGGTTAACAATTTATACAACATAAACCAAACAGGTTTTCACACAAAACACAGTACATCTACAGCTTTAAAGTAACATCTGATATTCAAAATTTGATGAACAATGGCATCCTGGTTGGGGCCATATTTATAGATCTGTCTAAAGCATTTCATACGATTAAACATTTAGTCTTATTAGACATGCTGAAGGACACTGGCCTTGACCAGGTGGACCTTAAATAATTCAGAGAATATCTAACAGACAGGACACAATTGGTCAGTTTGGGTCCCTTTTCATCCCAACAAGAGTGTATCGGATTTGGGGTCCCTCAAGGTTCAGTGTTATGACCGATACTATTCAACCTGTACACGAATGGTGACAGTGCCCTTATAAAGGGGGTGGGGCACCATGTGTATGCAGATGATGTGATCATGTTTGCAGATGGTGTGTCCATTTTGGAAATACAGAAAATGCTTCAAAGTGATTTTGATATTCTTCAGGATTATTTGGGTTTACATAACTTGATCCTAAATAATAAAAAAACTCAAGTTATGCTTTTTCAGAGTAAACAGGCAGTTAATCTGTATATACTTCAAATCACAAATCAGATACTAACATGAGTTAATTCTTACAGGTACCTAGGTGTATGGTTCGGTTGGATGCACAGCTAAAATGGGATGTGCATCTGGATAGTTTGAGTAAGAGACTGCACACCAGGTTGGGGGCATTATATAGATTGAGACGTATACCACTTAATGTTAGAAAACATATAGTTAATACAACAATAATCCCTCTGTTTGATTATGGAGATGTGGTCTACTTGGGGGCACCCAGGGCAGAACTGGAACAGTTGGATGTGGCCTTGAATAAATTTGCCAGGTTTGCCCTGGACACCCCACGGTTGACACATCACTGAATCTTGTACAGGTCCCCAAAATGGATTAATCTAATGGAGCGAAGACATTTGCATACAATGCATTTGGTCCACCAATATCTAAAAAGTAAGACGCCACCATATTTAGATAATTTATTTGTTATACATGCCTCAAGGGTAGATTTGAGAACTGTACATAATCTAGAATTAGCAATCCCTAAAATGAGAACAGCAAAGGGAAACTCTGCTATAGTTGCCCATGGACCTAGAATTTCGAATAGGCTGAAAGATTTTTTGAAACAAAAAGTGACTGTCCCATGGAACAAGATTAGATGCTGGCTGTTTCAAGAGTTTGCAAAATCAAAAAACTGTTGCTGTTGTTGTTTTCTTTTTTAATATTTATTAATGACTGTATGTGATTGTATGAATTTTCTGAAGTGTTAATGGAATTTGTGTATTTGTGATATGTATTTATTGTACTACTTGTTATGAATGAATGTGGACCAAACTGAAAATGAGCTTTCGCTCAGATGGGCTATCCCTTTCGTTAAAATGTCCTTAAGGGATAAACTTTTACAAACAAACAAACAAACATTCACCCTTCAATTGATCAAGGTTTCCTGGTTGGGGCAACTTTTATTGACCTATCAAAAGCATTTGATATGGTGCATCACAAGCTCCTGCTGGACCAACTGTCAGCTATGGGACTCTCCTCGGAATCAGTACACTGGTTCAGCAGCTACCTTCACAATCACTCAAAAAAGGTCAAAATAGGGGCATCACCTCTGATAACAGATCAAGCTGCTCAGGAGCCCCACAAGGATCAATTCTGGGAGCCCTACTGTTCAGTTTATTCCTAAACAAACTGCCATCTGCATGCCCGGGCTGAAATGCTCCAATACGCAGACAACACAGTCATATTCAACAGCAACCCTAATCCTGAATAACTGGTGGTGGATCTCCAAAAGGGATTCTCAGCCACTGAAAAATGGTTTATGTATCACAGACAAGTCATTAACTGCAAAAAAACTTAGACTATGAAGTTCACCAGCACACAGAGCAAGCATATGGCCACCCCCTTGCAATCAGGAATGCCAATCGGGACCCACTGGAACTGTATACCGTTGCCGCATCGAAACCCCGATGGCGAAGATCACCACAGCAACAGGATTCGGCCAAAACCTGCCTGTTGCTGTGATGGTCTCCCACGGCCAGGGGATTGCCTCGCAGGGTGTTTTGCCTCCCCCCAGTCCAACTCCAACTTGGAGTTGGAATCCTAGAAACTGGGGGGTGTGGGGGGTGGAGCTCCCCACATGGGGGAGTTCAGGGGCACAGACCCCCTTTGGAAAGAGGAGGCATCCCTGACACTGCATTGCCGACACTCGGCAATGCGGCTGTCGCTATCGGGGATGGCTCCATAGCCGCTGTCCCTGCGGCATGGTAAAACCCACTGGAACACGTCCAGCAGTTCAGGTACCTGGGTATCACACTTGACTCTACACTTTTGTACCCCCAACACATTGACAACACAGCAAGGCCAATTAATACAAGAATAGGGATCCTACACAGGCATATTCAGGACCCTCCCTAAACTCAAGACATTCCAAGATAAGTTCAAGATCTCCTGCTTAGATGGTTCACTCATAGCTCCTGTAACGTGTTTTAAATACCGTGGGGTCACCCTTCACCAGTCTCTAAATGTTGAACTCCACAACATCAACGCATGCAAATCAATCAATTCCAAGCTAGACATGTCATACCAGACCAGCCACATGCTAATCCCTACTGCTAGAGTGTCTATAGCTCGGGGCATACTCCTACCTACTCTGACCTATGAAGTGGCAACTTGTGCTTCTTTACCAAAATCAAATCTTCAAAGATGGGATGTCACCTATAACAACAGCCTCCCATAGACTAAAACACCATTGTCTACTATACTCGGATTTAAACTGGTTGTCCCCCAGTGATACTAGACTTTACTCTCTTGGCTCCACTGTTGACAGCATCATGAGATCTCATACCCCAACAACTCTAGCTGAGCTACTCATCTTCCAGACCTCCAACTACGGACTGCGCTTGGCTGACAAATCCCTACTATGCATCCTCAAATGCAGTACCACCAAAGGCTCTTGAGCTTTTGCCCACCATGTACCTTATTATGGAACTCACTCCCTCTGGACATCCGGCTAGCTCCTACACTGAATGTTTTTAAAAAAGCACTCCACCACATCTCGGCTCCACCAACTAATGCTCCTCTTTTCAAACCTCCTTAGTCCTCTTGGTATCCTGCCTATCCCAAAGCTCTTATCTTTTCTCCACAATTCTTCCCTTGCAGTACAGCCAATCCCAGCTCTCTTTCCTGACCCTAGCCCCCTGCAGCCATCCCCTTCTCTCTTTGCCAGCTCCTATCCTATAACCTACTTTTCCTTATCCTGACTCGCTATTATCCCTACTGTTCACAATCTTGCTATACCCCTGCCCATTATCCCCCAGCACTTGTCAGTATTAGGCCACATTTTTATTAATCTATATTTGTTGTACTTTCTAAAGCATATTTTCAGGACTACTACTGCAGTACTCTTACTACTGTATGTTTTTCATCATGCTATCACTGTAAAAATCTCTACAATCCTACCAGAACCACCCAGTGTACTACCTCTAATGCTTAGCTTATTGTTAAATGATTTTCAAAATGCCCTGTATACTACCTGTGCTGCTTAGCCTATTGTTTAATGTTTCACAATACCTTGTTTATGTATCTCGATGTAATCTACTGTTTGTTATACCTGCAATGTCTGCCCAGTAACCTCCCGGGTCGTGCCTAAAAACAGTCATCTTTATGACTAGCGCACCCACCCAGTAAACAAAAAATAAATAAATTAATTAATAAATAAACAAACACTACCTAACACATGAGGCATTAAACCTGGCCATCAATAGCTCAATAGTCTCCCTCGTCGATTATGGTCTGGCAATCTACGGGTCAGCGACAGACACAGCCCTAAACTGCATCACCACTGTACTAAACAAGGCTGGCCCACTGCTCACAGGTGCAGAAAAATTAACACACACCTGTGAGCTCTACACCCTGGCAAGTTGGATACAACTGAAGGACAGAATAAACTACCAAACCTACCTCATTGCCAAGAAATGCTCCCTTAACCAGCTACCCACAGGGGTCCAGAACCTCCTAACTCCACACTCAAGCACCCGACCAACAAGGAACTCCTCCACTCAGACCTTCAAAGTTCCCAGATGCCACACAGCCCTGGCAAAACCTGCCTTTTACTATCGTGCTCCACTATGGACCAATGCTTTACCTCCTGACGTTATCAATGCCACATCTATTGGATTGTTCAAATGCAGACTCCGGCAGCACCTTGTAAAATCTAGTAAATGTGACTGCTACCATTAGCACCCTCCAAGAGAATCAACCAACTACCTGCACTTACCTCCTGACAGCTTACTGGGTTGAGGGACCCCATCCCAGCACTTTAGGTTATGCCTGCCTCCCCTAATCATGTCATTGCTCCCACTTCCCTACCCCCTCAGATGCTCACAACTACCTTACTCCTTCCACCCATGTTTGCAACACCTTCTTCTTCTCACCTCTGAGAGTTTCCAAGTTGGGTGTTAACCTCTGATGCCGGCTAGCTGCTATACTGCCTAAGCTGTTTAATGCTGTTGTACCCTGTAACTTACCTGTACCATATGTAACTCTGTCATCTGTATTGTATTGTCTATGTAACTGACGTGGAACCTATAAATGAGCATCTGCTCACTGGTGTACTCCAAGACCTCAATAAATAAAAAAATAAATAAATAAAGGTGCTCAATGTCAGTGGAGAGGGGCTGGTTCCCCAGGCTCTCTCCCAGAGGTAGCCCTAGAAGGGTGCATTAGTGCTCGGAACCCACTTGGGCTGCTAAAGGCCCACATGTATATCCTTCCTGGATGAGGGTTCTGGCAAGAAAGGATGGTTCCAGTGGATAAACTGGATTGTTTGTGGAGTTCTGTTATGTGCTAAAAGCTTACTTGGTGACTGTGACAGTAGGGGGCTCCCCTTGTTTCTGATCCTTGCTACGAGGCTGAGAGAGGGATTTGGCATGTGCTGGCCCACCACCTCCTGATAATAGTTATCAGAGCCTTCTTATCTTACTATCGGACAGTGTGGGCGGTCCAGTAGACACCAGGGAAAGATTTTTTTAGTTACATGACTTATCTTTGGCCACAGTGTTGGCAGCGGCACTTATGGACAATGAGAGGATGGGTGTGAATCTCGGGGGGGGGGGCATTCTTCATTTAGCCAGCGATCGGTCACAGGGTGAGAACACTAGACACCAGGGAAATTTATTTTTATTTCAAATTCTGGATGGTGGACGGGGCTGATTCTCGGAGGGGGGAATTCTTCATATTAGGCTGGCAATCAGCCAGGGGGGTGGGACCACTAGACACCAGGGATGTGAGGATAATGATTTATTTTAATGTTGGCCTGGACAGGAGGAGGGAAAACACTTCTTTTTACATTTTTTTTAAATAGATGTGTACTCAAAGTTCCGCATTTTGCACCTGTGAAATATTCTGTGAAATATGTGAATTTTGTGAAATATTTTGCGTGGCAAAATTCCCAATTTTGCCAGAATTTCACCGTCAAAATTAAAATTTTGCTGCATCACTAAAAGTGAACACAGCATTGTTGTTCACTGTTGCCCATCCAGTATCCTCTGTACAAACTGGATAAAACTATTATACAGTAAGGCTATTTTTACACCTTTGATAAAAGAGTTTTTAAGTCACAATGTAAGTATTTCTTGTGGTGTCAGACAAGTTTGTCCTTTGAGCCAATTACTATATGTTTTTATATTGGCTTGCACACATGCGCAAGCAACATCTTGCAGTAGTAGCACGGTAGTAGCACTTTCAAAGGTGTGTCAGTGTTGTGGCAAATCCAGGGGATGCTTTAGTGGGTGTGTGCCTCAGCCACCAACCAGTGAGCATTCTGCCAATAACAGCAGTTTAAGAGAGTGCCACCAACTTGAAACGAATCTGCGCTGCAATGAGAGACAGGCTCGTCATTGTAGAGGCAGATCTGACAAGCCTCCATGATGTGCCATTCCTGGTGAAACATTGAAATACATATGTCGGTAGCTCCTGCCATCCACCACACAATCCTGACATCGCGGTGCCCATTCCACCCCCATTATGTGGCACACCTAACATGGCAGCTCCTGCCGCCTGCCACAAACTCCCAAAATGCTGACATCGGAGTGCTCAATCCGCATGTTGGCATCCCCCCTCGTAGTGTGTTTTTCCTAGTTAAATAATATCCCCTTTCCGACACTAGGATGCCCACTCCCAGGCTGAGATGCAGCCCCCCCCAAATTGTGGCACACTGGGAGCCTACTCCAATGTGCCATTTTTTTTTTACCTGTTTTAAAAAAGAAAACCTTCCCTCGCGGTCTGTTTTTTTTACCTGCAACACAGAAAATGGTCCACCATTGTCTCCCTCATCCCCTCCCCCATCCCTCTCCCTCTGTGCACCCACCACCCCGCACCCCCACCCATACTTACCCTCCGGAGGTTGGGAGCCGTGATCTTCTCTGAAACCAGACATGTCTGCACTCTTCAAAGCCGAACTGCAAACTGAAGAAATGACTGTAAGCTTTATAATGGGAGGTTTCAACTTAGGTTGATATCTTAGCCATTTTTAGGACTTTTGGCCCAACATGTTCAGCATGGGGTTCTTGGGAACCCACCTGGTGAACATGTAACTGTCATTTTGTTTCTCAGTCCCAAAAGCTGATTTCGCCATTGCTGCGTGGAATCACCTTTCTGGACAGATTAATGAAATGACAGTGCCAGTGTTCATGAGGCGACATCCCAAAAAACCCATGTTGCAAATTTAGTGAAAAAATTCCAAAAAGCGAATGTATTACCAGCGTGCATTGTGAAGTTTCTACGCACGGTCATAACTTCACCAATCTTTTATATTTTCACTCCAGATTTTCAAACTTGCCATTTTTGCACACCTCCTTATGAGCGGTACAGCTGTCATTTTTCACACCCTGCCCAAATCATGTTTTCGCACCTATGGAGCACAATGGGTGAGGTCACTGTGCAAAATCAACTTTTAGGACACAGTAACAAAATCACAGTGCCACTGTTTATGAAGAGAGGTCCCAAAATACCCATGTTGAAAATTTGTTGAAAAAAGTTCCTCAAATTAACCGCATTATGGGTGTGCCTTGCGCAGTATCTACGCATGCCGTACATTTGCACATTTTTCATATTTTCTCTCCATATTTTCAACATTGCCATTTTTTTATACCTCCTCATGAACAGTACAGCTGTTATTTTTTGCATCCTACCCAAAATGTGTTTCTGCACCTGTGGCTTCCAATGGCACAGTTACTGTGCAAAATCACCTTCCAGGACTGAGTAACGAAATGATAGTGCCACTGTTCATGAGGTGGGGTCCCAAAAAGCCAATTTTTTTTTAATTAGTATGCTTTATTATTTTTCTGCAAACAATATCTATTACAGAGACCCAGATACGGCATGAATGAGGAATAACAATTGAGTTCAGATATATACTTTTCTAACATTTAGTGATAAATTCTTGTATTGAGAAACATTAATTGAATAAGGTTGCTTGCATCTCCATCCCCCCACCCTCATCTCCTCCCATCCTACCCGAGTCTGCCACTAATTATTATTTTGTAATAGCTGCCTCAAGAGGAGAAAAGAGAGAAATTTGCGATAATAGAAGGGAAAATAAAAATAAAAAAGGGGGGTTAATAAAAAGAAAAAAAAAAGTTATTGGGATTCTCACTGAGTGAAAAAGTTGCAACGATCTTAGGGCATAGGTGGCCAGGATCTAGCAAATTGAAATAAGGGTGTAGAGTGGTTCCCTCTTTGTTTGTATTTACTCATACCATTTGAAATTCCTGCGATGGTAAGCTCAGCTTGTAGGGCAAACATGATTTCCTTGAACCATTCTACATAGTTGGGAGTGGTCAAATCTAACTAAATGCCTCAATATTACTTTCTTAGCACATGCTGAAATTAGGGCCATATGGGCCCTCTGATTACACCCTGGTAGTAATGTGTAAGATGCAGATTTCTGGGTTGAAGCTGTCTGTCAGCGTAAGTAATGGATCCAACCTATTTTGAATGCTATGCCAGAAGGGAGCAATTTTTTCGCATGACCATAACATATGAATTAGATCTGCAGGGGCTTGATGACATTTAGAGCACTGATTAGAATGTAGAATACCCATTTGGTGTAGTTTAGAAGGGGTATAGTATAGATTATGATTAATACAAAACTGCATATATCTATATCTGTCCCATTTAATATAGTTATATAGGTGGTTCTAAATAGAAGGCCAGTCTCTAGCGGAAGTAGGCAATGGAAGGGTATTATCCCACCAATAAAATCTCTGGCCCTCTAAGGTGGTCACCGTTGATAAAGAAATTTGTATGAATAGGACACCAAATGGGAGGTAGGAATAGATTTGAAGTATGTGAGCAAGGTAGATGTGAAAGAACTGGTCCATGTCCCTGACCCAAAGTGTTGTGTCAACATATGGGATAACTGAAGATATTTGAAAATAGAGGTATTATGCCAGTTAAAAAGAGAGCGGCCTTCTTGAAAGGAGAGCAATTTTTGTTCCTGAACCAGCTGGCCCACTCATTCTATACTTGTCTCTAGCCAAAAGAGATAAGATTTGACTGTTTTACCTGAAATTAGCAGATTAGGGTTTTGAAACAGGGGCTGAACTGTATCTCTATAAACATCTGTTTTGAGAAGGGCATTTAGCTGATGCTGTATTTGAATTAGGGAGTTTAAGGGAGTATCATGCAAAGGCTTAGGAAGGTTTTTTTTAGTGATAAAGGGAACAGCCTTGGGATCAATCAAAAAGCCAATGCTGAAAATGTGGAGTGAAAATACCAACAAACACCCAGGGCATTAACGTTTACAACCATACACCCAGCCTGTACAGACTGACAGGCATTGGGGGAGTAACTTGGGTTCGTTGGCCATAATGTTCACAGAATTCTACCCCCACCCCCTACCCTACAGCCACTGACAGGCATTGAGGTGTGCCTTGGGTTCTGTCACCCTAACTTTCACCCCATTCTCCTATATTGCACCCATCTCAGCTTATTTCCTTATGGAATGGTGTGGGCATATGGATCGAAGACCCCAATGCACACCCCAACACCTGTCACTCTCTGCAGGGTGGGGTGAGGTGGAATGGCATAAGCGTTATGACCAACCCAAAGCCACACTCCCAACGACTTTCAGTCTCTGTGGGGGAGGGAGGGTTGTTGGCGTTAGTTCAGTACTTCACTGCCATTCCTATTTTGCAATTCTAACTCCTGCACTACCAATGCCAATGCCAGCAAGCCAACATTCGGCATTGACATTGACAGAAATTGGGGCAGTCCTCAGATGTCCAGTTTATCTCGCTTAGTGAAACTTCACCTCAAGTTAAACTATGTGCATATGCTAATGATTTATGTTTATTTCTGTCAGATATAAATTCATACTGTTGTGCAGTGCAAATTTTACAGCAATAATCTCAAATGTCAGGGGCAAAGGTGAACCTTGACAAAAGTAATGTTTTTCACTAAAGGCCCATGAGGGAACAGGATATTACACACATAGAGGGGATCCCAGTGACAAAATCTGGACTGAAAATACTAGGAATAGAATTTGGGGTTTTAAATGCTGAGAATGTAAATTGAGAAACAAAAGAGTGGAAGGAGAGAGGAAAGTAGCACAATGGAAATCTATGCAAATAGAGAAAAAGAAAAGTGTCTAGTTGATAAAAACATTATTATTTGCAACATTCCTCTAACTTAGTTATGTAATTCCCCACCTCACAATCTTGAAACTAGGTTATAGAGTTTACTTTTTCAGTCTTCATGGGGGAGTTGTTTGAATCCTGTTAAGAGAAACTTTGCCTATTTAGAAATAAAGAATGGAGGGTTGTCTATGGTAAATCCTATAGTGTTTTTTTATTCACTAGTTTTTTCAGGCCTTATTTTCATTCTTCAAGTTCAATTGGATTCTTGGATTTAAGGAATGGATGTGTGTATCTTTACTGAGATGGGAAACGCAGAATTGGTCCTTTTACTTGAGTATTATGATGGGAACAATTACCCCAGTATGTGTTAGCAGCATTGCAGAAGGTAAAGCAATGAGAACTATTAACTGACTATTTCATACTATGTACTTGGAAAGGATTATATAGCAAAGTGACAGATGTTACCTATACTGAGTCCCTGGTGTTTCAGAAAGGGACCCAGCAGAATGTCACAGAGACTATTAAACAGTTGATAGAACCTAGGCTCCTGGTTCCAATGTGGGATTCAATTTGGCTAATATGTCATGGTGGACTGGGGGGTATGTTATTCACATAAACATAATAATAATAATAATAATAATAATTTTATTTATAAAGCTCCTTTCAATGTATCAAGGCGCTGAACACTTTAAGATCATAAATTCAAATTTCAAATACAAATCTACAAAACATGTATAAAAAATGTACCATAATAACATCAGATATTAAAACATAATAAGTTGTAATAAAGATACAGACACACTAAAATTGACTTAGTTATCCAAGAAGGCCATTTGCCATAAGTATGTTTTCAGATCTTTCTTAAATATCTCCACAGAGCTGCACTCCCGTAACCGGCATGGTAGAGAATTCCAAAGAGTGAGTGCAGCATGAGAGAATGCTCTGCTACCTGAAGGTTTTAGACTCACTCTTGGAATCTCTAACAACCACTCGTCGGCCGAGCGAAGCAATCGGCCAGGGACATAAGGCACCAGAAGTTCTTTCAGATAGGTCAGACCCTGATTGTGAAGGGCTTTAAAAGTCAATAAAATTACTTTAAAGGTGATCCTCCACCATATAGGGAGCCAGTGCAGTTTGCGCAGCACCGGGGTAATAGGACAGGACCTACTTGTCCCAGTCAAAACCCAGGCTTCAGTGTTCTGCAACAGCTGTAGGCGATGGATTTCTATCCCAGAAAGCCCAAAGTAAAGGGCGTTGCAGTAGTCCAAGCGCGAGAACACAAAGGCATGGACCAATGTTGGCAAAGAGTCAGACGGAACAAGGTGCCTAACCTCAGCAATATTCCTAAGATGGTAAAAGGAAGTTCTGACAACGGCCGACACTTGAGATTGTAGAGTCAGCCTGTTGTCTAGGACAATCCCAAGGCTATGCACCCGTTCAGTGGTCAGAAGTGACACACCACCAAGAAAAATTCCAGAAGGCATGCCATTATGCGACCTCTCGATCTGACCACCCGGGTCCACCACCAAAACCTCTGTCTTCTCTGAATTCAACTTTAGCCAACTAGAATCCATCCAACCTTGGATTTCATCCTGACAGTTGTTAAACACTACGAGAGCTCCATCCTGTTCAGGTGCAAAAGACAGGTATAGCTGGGTATCATCTGCATAGTAGTGAAACCTCAGCCCATACTGTCTTATAATGTCTCTGAGGGGCAGCATATACACTGCAAATAACATGGGTGACATCACAGAATCCTGAGGCACTCCACACAACAAAGAGACTGGGCCAGAGGAAAAAATCCCCGACACAACTCTTTGTGCTCTCCCAGTGAGGAATGAAGTGAACCATTGTAAAACGGTTCCCAAGATTCCACAAATTTGCCTCAGGCATGCTATCAACACCATGTGATCCACAGTGTCAAAAGCTGATGAGAGATCAAGGAGAACCAGAATGGAACGTCTCTCCTGATCCCTTGCCCTCAGAAGCTCATTAAGCACCTGAACCAGCACAGTCTCAGTGCTATGTCTTTTACGGAAACCAGATTGGAAGGATTAGTAGATACTATAGATGATTAGCTGGTCCTCAAACTGGGCTGCCACAACCTTCTCAATAACCTTCCCAATAAAGGGAAGGTTAGAGATAGGTCTTTAATTTGAGAAACAGACTGGGTCAAAAAGGTAGCTTTCTTCAAGAGAGGTGTCACCACCTCCTCTTTCAGGGAGCTAGGAAACTCACCCAACTCCAAGGAGCACCAGACTATTTGCACCAGGACTGGACCGATGATATCAGAACAACCCAAAATTAGGGAAGTCGGTCCAGGGTCCAAACCACAGCTTGTGGGACGCACGCTATGGATGATCCTCATAATATCCATGAACTCAGGTCAACAAAAGGAACTCCAAGAGAACTGAGGCACTGTGATCTCACACTGTTCTACAACATCACCCTTAGAGGTTGCCGGACACAAGTCCGCCCTGATGTCAGCCACTTTAGTTGCAAAGTAACGAGCGAGCTCCTCGCACTCTAATTGCGAAAAGGCTTTTTCGAACTTGCAGACAGGCTGGGTTGCACAGTCTGTCTACAGTTTGAAACAGCTGAGCCGGTCGATTCTGAGCAACTGCAATCTCCCTAGACAGGAATTCTGCCTTCTTATGGGTGATTGCAGATTGATAGATAGAATAATGTTCCATCAATCTAAGGCGGTCGGCTTCAAGGACGGACTTGTGCCAACAACGCTCTAACCTTAGCCCCTGTCTCTGCATCTCCCTCAGTGTCCCATCAAACCAAGTGGACCCGGGTGAAGGAATAAGGGGCACTCATGAACAGGAGCAATAAGATCCAGGGCAGCCGTAATGGCCTCATTATAGGCTGACACCAGTGACTCTGGATTACTGCTCACCAACATAGGGGATGATAGGTCAAGGACTGCCGCTCGGCCTTGTGAAGTAATATTCCGTAATGGGCGGTACCTGACCTTCTCCACAGGGGAAGGCCTTCTAAGAGGGGTGCAAAAATTGAACCTCACGGTGTAGTGGTAAGACCAGGTGACTGGTTCCACCCCCACATCAGATGCATCAATCCCTAGAAGGAAGACTAAAGTCCAAAGAGTGTCCAGATTTATGCGTAGCAGTGGAAACTACCTGTGTAAGGCCCAAAGTAGACATTAATTGGTGGAATAAGCAGATATCTGATCGATATTGTCCAAGAGATACATGTGATGGAATGTTAGAAACTCAAATGCATTTAGTTTCAGAATGTCCTTATGTACAGAGGTGATGGGATGAGATTGCGACTGGTTTAAAATGCCAAGATTATGATGCGATTACATATGAGATGTTAATATTAGGCATTTATTTGGGAAACTGGTCTGGATATTATCCTAGCACTTTAAAGGTTATTTGTGGAGTGCTGAAATGTTATATATGGCAAGCTAGATGCAGATTACTGCTTCAACAACAATATTGGTCCAAAAAGAGTTATTTGTCCATACTAAACAGCAGGCAAGCTCTCTTTATGAAATGGAAAAACAGAAATTTTCTTAGGTATATCAGTGATTTGTGGAAATCTTTTTGGATTGGATAGGGTAAAAAAAGGGTGAGGAAGTGATGGTCAGGGCGGTTTGATGAAAGCATGTATTATGGTGGTATGGGGGAAGTTAAGTTTGTTTAAGTTTTTGAACTATGTATGATGTCTTTATGAGATTAATGTTTCATACTTAAATAAAAAAATGTCCCTACTCTTTTCTAAAAGTGCCATGGGATCGCTATCATCTACCAGAAAAGTCAAATATGGCCTCATTTTAAAAACTCATCTAAAAGATGACCCCTAAGAAATGAAGCTGCCCTTCATGCTGTACTACTGGGACTAACACCAAGTTCCAGGTGTGGGGCAAGAACCCACAGACTTTCAATCTTCTGTCCTCAGAGGCAAATATGCAACCTGCTGAGCCACTGGCAGTCTGTTCCAGGCAGCTACAACCCTTTCAGATGTGTGGGACAGACTGCCAGTGAAAGTTATAGAAGCTAGAGCCTATGGGAAAATGAAAATGTGGGAAGGAATTGAGGAAGAAGGGGGTTTGCTAGATTAAGCAAGGGACAAAATGTCTGATTTTTAAAACCAGAGGATTCAACATTTTCATGTTGATATGCTTGGTTTGTGAAAAGGCTGGCACTGTTTCTGTCTTTTTTTTTTTTTGCTATTGGGTGTTGCATCATAAATACAGTATATGGTTGTAGAATGCCAGTAGCCAATCAGATTCCTGAATTTACTCAATCTGGGATTGGCAATATTATTCAGAAATTCAATTTGAATTTTCATATATATGCTGGTGACTCCCAACTTTATTTTGCTGTTTAAACTTGGTCACATGATACTTTTACAAATCTGGATGCCTGTCTCTGCAAAATAAACTCATGGTTAGCTGAAATGTTTGTACAGTTGAAACTTAAAAAAAATGGACGTTTATTTCGATGCAAAAGGTGAGCCTGTAATTGTCCTCTTGATCTGACTTTGATGTCAGTTCCTTTTTGTGGTATGCTTGTGTCCCCTATTGTTAAATATCAAGGAGGGATTATGTTGGATTCTCATCTGCATTTTGAAGCCCACAACAATTTTTTTAAGGAGAAATGAATGCTTTTCATCTTAGAATGATTTCAAAGATAAACAATTGTATCATTCTGGATGATTTAAAAGTGGTGGGCAATACTTTTATTATCTCTTGGATTGATTACTACAGTGCTCCTCTTTCAGGCCTTTATAACACAAAACTGAACAACTTGCAGTATGTTTTAAATGTGACAGCCAGGTTGGTTTCCAATTCTTCTACTCAAGATCCTATTAGCCCAATTCATGGCAATGTGCATTGGTTGCCAGTTCAATTCTGAATTAACTTTAAGGCACTTCTTTTAATGCATAAATCCCTCCGTGATCAAGGTCCCAAATATCTCTCAGATTTGTTAATTGAATATTACCCAGCAAGACCTCTGAGGTCTGCTAACTCGAAACTGCTAATTGTCCCCAAACACCATCTATAAACTGTAGGTGGTAGGGCATTTGCAGTTAGGGCCCCCTTATTATGGTTTGCCCTTGGATTAATTGATTCTCTGAATGATTTTAAGTCTGTTCTGAAAGCATTTATGTTTGCAAAAGCTTTTGAGACCACCTGACCAGAATATATTCAAATTGTTTATTAAAATGGTGCTTATAATGTTTTCTCTGTATTTAATTGTATATGCATATATGCATTGTTTGACTATTTGTAAATGCAGTATAGTTGTGTTAAGGGTCTTAAGTTGTACAGTGCACAAAGCTTTTTGTGGGACTTGGCGAAGTACAGCTTTTCTGCTTTTTTGCACTTTTTCTTCCCTCTTTTGAAGTGGATGCGGATAACTACATGTTTTTATCTGTATGTGGCATATCTTTATTATTGTGACTGTTTAAATAAAGGTGACTGATATGTGAATAGTCAGGTTTATAGATCCCCTTTTTTTCCAGCATTGTGCTGACCTCATACAAAGACTTTGGTCTTTTTTTCTTTTTTGTTGCCACTCTAGATTGGTCAACTTTATTGACTGCTCTTCCTTCCTATCCCCTTTCCAGAATGATTTCAGGAAAAAAAACACTCCACAGTCACCTCCCTTCTCTGCATTACTGACTCAGGCCTTACAGAGCTAGATCAGGGTCTCATCATAGCAACTATTTTTATAGATCTTGTTAAGGCGTTAGATTTAGTATCATACCCTTCTTCTTTTAAAGAAGCTGGCCTTAGCTGGTCTCTCTACACCTGCAGTTAAGTGGTTCCACTCTTACCTGACTAACCGCCAGCAATCTGAGCAGGAAGGAGGTGCATTATTCCCCCCTCCCCATTCTAGCAGGAGTACCCCATCACTCTATCCTGGGGCCCCATAGTATTCTCTATTTTCTAAACAACCTCCTTTTCATTTGTGTTTCCTCCCATATTCACATGTATACCGACAGCACAGTCATCTATGCATCTGGTCCCTCCAAGTCTGTAGTTGCATCCTCACTCTAGTGCAATTTCCACAATGTGCTATGCTGGTTTCAAGCCAACCAGCTCAAAGTAAATATCAAGAACATGATGTCCATGACCTTTGGCACCAATCAATCACTTCATGTCTTCTCCACCCTTGATAGTACCCAACTTGAGGTAGTCCACACTTATAAATACCTTGGTGTGTGTCTCGATAGTAACCAAGAGCTTTCAGCACACATCGATGCTATACGCACAAAGCTGCACCCCAAATTAGGCATTCTTTTCCAGAATATGAACTCTCTCTCTCTCTCTCTCTCCCCATTGAAATCTGCAAGGACTTGTTTGTCAAAATGATCCTCCCTATTTTTGTCCATGTGGATGTGGTCTACAGTGCAAGCCCTCCCTCCACCCTTACCAGACTGGACACCCTCTGTAATACCTTCTGCGACTTTGCTATTAATTATCCCCACACACAGACACACTCACATATAACTTTTCACTTTATACCACTCTATCAGTTGCTCCCCCTGCATTCTTGTCGCCTTTCCCACTGCTCCGCCCTTATTAGAAAATATTGGTTCACCTCCCTTCCCTCTTACCTATCCTGTCTCCTCTTCCCTTCGACTCCCTTCTCCTACCCGCTTCATCGTATCTCTCAGCTGCTATTAATTTTGCATAACACAATGATTTTTACACTCAAATTTACCCTTGCGCCACAAAGGTTTACTAATGTTTTTAATAATAGTAGAGCTATTTCTGGACACATAAACTATTAAATCATTGAACTAACTTGATAGAAACATTCTCTAACACTAAATATGTCGGGTGCACTATTTGTAGACATTATTATTCTTTAAAATAAGAAAGTACTACACATTCTGGCCATTTGCTCTGAATTTTGAAGGCCTGTTATGAATTTAATTCTGGGAGGCTGAGAGGTATGGCCATCACTCTAGGGACTCCATTTCCTTCTCTATCCCTTAACCTCACTCTAGAGACTCCTGTTCCTTCTCTATCCCTTACCCTCACTTTAGGGACTCCTGTTCCTTCTCTATCCCTTACCCTCACTCTAGAGGCTCCTGTTTCTTCTCTATCCCTTACCTTCCCTCTAGAGACTCCTGTTCCTTCTCGATCCCTTGCACTCACTCTAGAGACTCCTGTTCCTTCTGTATCCCTTACCCTCACTCTAGGGACTCCTGTTCCTTCTTTTTCCCTTACCCTCACTCTAGAGACTCCTGTTCCTTCTCTATCCCTTACCCTCACTCTAGCACTGATCTGCCTGTCTTCTCTTACTGTCTCCCCTCCTTTTGGAACTGGCTTCTCCTCATCTGTGCCTCATCTCTACTATCACGAAAGTGGCTGTTAAAGCCACCCCCCCCCATTAGTTCCTGTCTCACCCCCATCTGACTATTCCCCTGCACAGTTGTGTGCATTAGAATGTATGCTGTTGACTTGATGTGCTACTGAGGGATATCAGTGTCTGCAAAATAAGGTCATTCAGTGACCTCTTGATGCATTTCGGCTAGTGTCATTGTTTTAGATGTAGCATGATTCATTATGAAGTTCATATATTTCTCTGGTACTTTGGATGCCCTGGAATTTGAAAGACTGTTTTCTGGGACTGGATGATGTGGCATTTAGACTGCTGGTTTCCCTTTTTCAGATCTGTAAATGATATTGAAATTGCATGGTTGTAATTGCATACCTTATTTTTCAATGAGTGCAGGTGGCTTGAGTTTGGTGTTGTTCCATATAAGCTCCAGAGGCTTGTGGCTGGTCGTTAGTGTAAACGTTACCATACTGTTGAGATGTAAATGAAAATGTTCCCATTTCCACACAATAGCCTGTACCTCTAACACTGTTGGGGTGCTCCACCTATCCACATCACTTAGGGAGTGATCTGCATATGCTATGATGTACTATGTAGAGCTGTCTCTCTGTAGGAGTATGGCACCTAATCCTACTAGGCTGGCATCAAAAATTAGAGCTGTCTATCTGAGTAGGTTGAAACATGCCATTGTTGTTTCAGTAATTAGACTTTGTTTCAGTTTCTCTAAAGCTGCTTCTTTGACATCTCCCCAACACCATTTAACATCTTTCTTTATTAACTTTCTCAGTGGTGCTGTGACGGTAGCAACATTTACACAAAATCTGGAACAGTAGTTGGCCATTCCAAGTAGGCTCCAAATTTCTCTATGATATCTTTGAGTGCTTGGCTGCTGAGTAGCTGCAACTTTCTTCACATCCATGAGAAAATAAAAAACACACATGCACTTACTCACACCAGTAAATCAGGTGGAAACAGCTAAAACCAAACACAAAGGTTGCTGTGTTCAGTTTATTAAACCTAGGGATGGGAAAACTGGTTCTGGTGGAGTTCTGAAACCTTCCCAGTCTGGGCTGACTTGGCTGTGACCAGAAAAACTGAGCCTTTCATGTCTTAACCCAAATTGCCATGTTGGCTTGGTTCAGAAGTACAGTCCAGTCTGGAATAACACTCTCACCAACGGTACTGCATGGAAAAGGCAGGGAAGGGTGCAGAAACATACAGAAAAAAAGTGTTTCTTTTTTTCCCAAAACTCCACCGAGGTTTCCTGAGTCACTGGACCATCACATAACCAACAAAGGGAAACACCAGTGATCATGGGGCACTGAAAGGAGCCAACCCATGAGGGTTTCTGTTCTGTGACTGAAGAATATTCTAGCCAATACTCTGCATCACCCACCACAGAACATCCCTAGGAAACCATATATTGAGTGCATTTCGGGGCTTTGCATTCAATGGAGACAGTCATGAGTGTGTGTATAGATTTAAAACAAGCATTTGTCAATGCCGAATGTTGATTGCTTCTATGTGCTGTTTAGGTATTTGGAAGTCATTGGAGTGCAAATATTGAAAATTTGCGAACTTACGAGCCTGCGTAGGAACTGCGCAACGCACCCTCATAAAACAGTCATTATTAGGAAATTTTTCATGAAATGTTCAACATAGCCATTTTAAGACCTCTGGTCATGAACAGTGTCAGTGTGATTTTGTTGATGTGTCCCATACATTGAGTTTGCACACCGACTGCGCCATTGTGCGCTACATGGGTGGAAACACGTTTTGGGCAGGATGTGAAAAATGACAGCTGTACTGCTCATAAGGAGGTGTGGTAAAATGACAATGTTGAAAATCTGGAGTGGAAATATTGAAAATTCGCAAACCTACGAGCGTGCGTGGGAACTGTGCAACGCACACTCGTAAAACAGTCATTTTTAGGAATTCTTTCACCAAATTTTCAACATTGCCATTTTAAGATCTCTGCTCATGAACAGTGACACTGTGATTTTCTTAATGTGTCCCATACACTGAGTTCGCACACCGACTGCGCCATTGTGCGCTACATGGGCGGAAACATGTTTTGGGCAGGATGTGAAAAATGACAGCTATACTGCTCATGAGGAGGTGTGGTAAAATGGCAATGTTGAAAATCTGGAGTGAAAATATTGAAATTTCGTGAACTTACGAGCCTGCGTAGGAACTGCGCAACGCACACCCGTAAAACAGTCATTTTTTGGAATTTTTGGACCAGATTTTCAACATAGGTTTTGGGACCCTTCTCATGAATGATGTCACTGTCATGGTGGTATTCAGGCCCGAAGGGTGATTTCTCAGTCACTGCACAGTCACTGCGCGAAATCACCCTTCAGGCCCGAATAACGCCATGACAGTGACATCATTCATGAGAAGGGGTCCTAAAAACCCCATGTTGAAAATTTGGTGCAAAAATTCCCAAAAATGCCTGAGATATGCAATAAAGTTGAACCCCCCTATCTAGCCCATTATACAGCTTACCGGCATTTCCTCAGTTCGCGGTCGGCTTTGAAGAGTGCAGACGTGTTCCTGGTCCACCGAAGATCGTCGCGCCGGAGTCCGGAGGTAAGTATGGGGTGAGGGGGTGTGGGAGGCTGGGTGCGCAGTGGGTGGGTGCGGGTTGTGGGAGGGGGGTCGGGAGATGCGCCGCGGGACCGTTTTTGTTTTTACAGGTTTAAACAATAAAAGATGTCATGGGACGCTTGCCACGCTGGGTGGGCTCCCAGCCTGGCACCAGCTACGGGGATGACAGTAGCTCAGCCGGGCGGGATTGGGCACCTCGTCAAGCGAGGATGCGGGGCACGACGCCTGCATGTGGGGAAGCTATGCTTATCGGTGCTCACTGAAGTGTAGCTCCCCCTTTCAACTGTATGCCACTGCATTTTGGAGCGTGTCATAGACAGCTCCAAAATGCATTGGCTTACAGGCGCCGCGCCTGCCAGCTCACTGACTGAATTGGAGGAGGAGGTGACACACCTCTGAAATCTCTGATGATGGCACTATGTTTCTTGCACATGCGTGCAAGCAACATAAAAAATGGTGAAAATCATTTTGTTAGAGAGGGAGAGTAGAGATGGAGGGCCTGATTTTAGAACATGGATGCAGAGCTTGTGTCAAGCTCTGAATCCATTTCAGAGGGGGTCGCAGATTCAGTGAAGCCCCTTGGATGCAGACCGGTCCAATTTTCAAAGGCATGGTGCTGGTGCATTTGTGGCTTTTCTCCCACTTTATGGCACCTTGTGCCAAAGGATTGGCACAAGTGCTGTGATCCCAGACACAAAGTTAGACCAGGCAGTAGCTGGTCTAACTCTCTGAATCCCACCTTCCAGACTTGCTGCTGACATCTACAGCAATCTTCTTTGAAAATTGTACCTGCCGCAATGTGTGAGGCAGGTCTCCACTTGTGTCACACACCCTGCTGCAAGTCCAGTGTGCCACTGCCACTGCATCCTGATAAAAAATTGGGCCCTGAGAGTCCAACAAATTCAACAGCAGAGTGCAGATGCTGCTCCATTAGAAAGACAGAGAGTAGAGAGACCAATGAATTTAACAACAGAGTTCAGACATTGTATTCGCCACAATAAAAAAAAATGTTAGAGAAAGAGAGAGTAGAGAGACACCAATGAATTCAACAGCACAGTACAGAAACTAAAACTGAAAATAAAAAATAAAATATTAAGGGGAGCACAGTCAGACAGAACAGGAGGACTCTGTCTGAAGATCATAGTGTCTTGGTAATTTTGAGGGGGGGCTTGTAGTGCTGTACAGATTTTGAAGGGGGGTGTCACCCACATGTCAGACTCAGTGTTGCCCATCTCTGTGCTGCCCTGAAAACTCATACTGCCCCAGAGTCCGTGTTTCCCATCTCTGTGCCTGAACTACTTCTAGGTCATAGTGCCATACAGACTGTGATGGGGGGGCCACATCTCAAACTCTGTGCTTCCCATCTCTGTGCCCAAAATACTGCTACTGTAGGTCATACTGCCATAGTGTAGACTCTGTGTTGCCCATTTACGTGCCTGAACTACTATTAGATCATAGTGCTATACAGATTGTGAAGGGAATCACATCTCAGACTCTGTGTTGCCCATCTGTGCCTGAACTACTGCTAAGTCATACTGCCTTAGCCTAGACTCTGTGTTGCCCATCTCTGTGCCTGAACTATTAGATCATATAGTGCCACACATATTTTGAGAGGGGGGGGTTCACGTCACAGTCCCTGTTACCTATCTCTGTGCCTGAATTGCTACTAGGTCATATAGTGCCTCATGTATTTTGAGGAGGTCATGTCTCAAACTCTGTGTTGCCCATCTTTGCATCCAAACTAATACTACAAAGTAAGCATTTCAGCTGGACCCCAAAAAATTAATTCAGAATCAGAGTCTGTTATGGAAATGGAACATGTGGACAACACCAGCAATATGGCAGAAATTGGTACATGTAACAATAAAAATATCTTTATAAATCAAATTCAGAAAAAAAGGGAACTTCACTGCTGAAGATATCATTTATACAATTGATGAAAATAAAGCAACACAACCAAAAAAATATGATGCCACACAACCAGAAAAAGAGAAGCATGTTGGTGAAGTCCCTGATCAAACTAATGCAGCACTGTTGGCATTGCTAGAAAAATCAGATAAAACACAAAAACAGGTAGGCAAAACACTTAGACCTAGAAACAGCATAAAGTCAATGGTTAAGGAAAGGGATCTATCTAGTACCACATGATGTGGCACTCCATGATATGTATCTCATTCATATTGGTCTCCTTCATCAGAAAGCAGTGCTTCTGGTGAAGAAGAGGTTGTAAATGTACAGGAACAAGATCACAATGTATCACAGTTATGCTCTTCCAAAGGTGATGACTCAGAATGTGATACTGAAGAGGTAGAAAATGCCACCTAGGTTCCCCCACACAAAATGAAAAAACACATACAGCAAGTACCACTAGTAGCCACAGCCAGTAGCGGAAAAAAAAATAATTATGGTAGCTGTTCTGGAGGCAGCCACAGTGTGTATGAATCAGGGTCAGAAACAAGTGCCACCAAAATTGCTGCAGTTCCTGGCATGACAACGAAACATTCCACATCAGTTGTGTAGAGCAATTTTCATATGAGTCCCAAAAATTAATGTGTTGCTGTCTGCACATTTTGTCATCGGGAAGCTAGCAGGGGGAAAGTGAGGGGCCAGTTTGGGACATCAATAAAAAGTAATTTGCAAAGAGCACATCCAACCATTCGGCTGGGCAGTAGTCCTGAGCAAGGGACAAATATCTGTGATGAAAATAATCCTACAGACAATAGTGATGGTGAAAAAACTGAGAGACAAGGCAAAAATGAAACGTGTTTGACTTCACTGAAAAAAGTATCTGGACAAGCTACAGCTTCGCCACTACAATCCCATGGTTTTTGCCCCCCCCCACTCCCGCACAGACTGAACAGCAGACCATTACTGTGATGCTTGAACAAAAAACTGCCTACAGTAGATGACATCAAGTCACATTATAAATGAATCAGTTAATAGCTGAATTTATTGCCAAGGACCTGCAACCATTTTCTGTAGTGGAGAATGGCAATTTTAGAGCCTTTGAAAATATTTTGCTCCATGTTACAACATACCAAGCCATAGATATTTTGCAATTGTGTCTGTTACCAAAATGTACAAATGTACTGTATGCAAAGTAAAATAAAATTGGCTCTTCAAGTCAGTAAATGTGATTCTGCGCACCTAACCACAGACATGTGAATGAGTTCTCATACCACTCATTATATGTTCATCACAACACATTGGGTGTCACGATCATCTTCAAACACCATTACAAGCAGCAGTGTACAGGAAGGTAGACAAAGAATGGCAGCCCTTTGCAGTAGCAGGTTTGGTAAGCATCACACCACTGACAATATTTTGGAAGAGTTACGTGACAAAATTTCTGAGTGGTTAGAGCCCTTGTCACGCTCTACTGAATTTGTGGTTTCAGACAATGGCACCAATATTGTTAGTGCTTTGAAACGTGATGGTTTTACTCGCATTCCATGCTTTGCACACTCATTAAATCTGTTAGTATGAGCATTCCTTTCCAGTGACAACAGTACTGTAACACTAGTGGAAGCTGCAAAGAAAATTTGTGGACATGTTACTCATGCTGTAAAATCACATGGTATCTTGGCTGACCTCCAGAAAAAAAAAATTCTTGCCAATACAGCAAATAAAACAAGATGTTCCAACAAGACGGAACTCAATGTTTTACATGTGTGACAGACTTCTCACACAAAATAAGGCAGTGCATGAGTATGCCATAGAGCACAATGGAGCAGATGGCATGCTGAATTCATTCCAGTGGGGCATCATGGGGCATCTTACATTGCTCTTGACTCTCTTTGAGGAAGCAACTCGACAGATTAGCAAAGAGAATTCTACTCTAAGCCAGATTATTCTCATCATAAATTTATTGAACAAAGAACTCAGGAGGCTGCATAGAGGATATGAACAAAAAGGAGACAAATCTGGTATATTCCTTATGAACCTACTGATACAACAATTCCAAAATTGCAGAAGACTTCACAATATCACGACAGCAAAAGTTTTCCTCTTTCCATGCTTCCTGACCCTCGGTTTAAGTTGCAACAGCTGCCTCCTTCAGATCTCAGTGACTCTTATCTCGAATACAAAAACATGCTGATTTCAGCAATTGCACAGGAAAAGGAAGGAACTGTATTTGACAATACAAGTGAATTATGGCATGATGGCATGCATGAGAGCTCAAGACTGGGCTTGGAAGGCCCACAAAGTCTCTAAATCTAATGCTGACCATGACAGATATTGAGACCTCAGAAATGCCTGCTCCAAGGCTACAAGACTTGCTAAGTCCGAATACTTTAGATCCACCTTTGATGCTAACATACATACCCCATCAACATTTTGGAAAGTTATTAACTACCTCTTCTCTCCCCCATCTAAATCCCAAACTCCACTCGTCTATGTCAATAATGGCTCTGCCTTTCTCACTCCCTACCCATCTGGATTTAGGAAAGATTACTCCACTACCACTTCCTTACTTAGGCTCATCGATTCCATACTCTCAGGTATGGACAGTGGCCTAATCACATCTGTGATCTTTGCTGACATTGCTAAGGTCTTTGACACTGTCTCCCACCCTCTTCTCCTAGATAATCTGTGATCTTCTGGCCTGTCTGATTCAGCCACAGACTAGTTAGCTCCTACCTAACAGGCTAGACAGTCAAAATTGCTGATTCCACCCACCCCTCACTCCAAATTCATGCTGACATACCCCAAGGCTCCGTCCTTGGCCTCCTATTATTCTCCATATTCCTTAATGACCTCCCATCAGTGTGCACCTCCTCCTCCATCCATATATATGGTGACGATACTGTTCTTTTCTACTCTGGGCAATCACCAGCTGATGTCGCTTTCACACTTCAGCATGATTTTGAGAAAGTTCAGCAATGGCTAAGCTCCCATCAGCTTTTCCTCAATACCAAAACAGTCTCCATGACCTTCGGCACTAGGCAGAGACTCTCTAGGCTATCTAAATTGCCCTTCTTCGACAATCTTGATGACTCTACTCTGGAGGAAACCTCCTCCACCTTTAAGTATCTCAGGGTCTGGTGAGACCAGCACCTAAACTTCACTGGACACACAGACTCCATGCTGAAAAAGCTGCACCCCAAATTAGGTTCCCTTTACAGGAACCACAACTGCCTACCTCTACAGGCCCTGTGGGTGACTGTCCAGAAAATGATACTATCCATCTTCAACTACTGTGACATAGTCTACAGTGCTGCACTGAAGTCATCCTTTACCAGACTGGACACCCTTTTCAATGCTTTCTGTCGTTTCACTCTTGATCCCCTTCCTTTACCCACTACTGTGATCTATATCGCTCTCTAGCTTTTCCTTCCATGGAAAACCACCGTCTAGCCCACTGCATAAAATGTGTCTCTAAATTCTGGTTTGATACACTTCCCCCTTACTTTATCTCCTCACTGTCCTCCTGCCCCACTACCCCTCTATCCCTGAGAACCAGTGACTTCTGTACTCTAGCTATACCACATTTTTTTTACTCTGTTGCTTATTTGGAAATGTGTTACTGATTATTGTATATATACTTTTCTATAATACTGCATGGAAATGTGCTTTTGATTACTGTACTCCCATGTTCCCCTTCCCCCAGGACGCTCCGTGAGACAAGCAGTTTTATATTGTTCAGTGTGTATTTCCTGGTGAAACTTTTCAAAAAATAAACAAAATAAATGTGATGTGGATGCTGCATCTGATGATGCAACATCTATTGGTGGTGACAGCAATAATTTCCACCTAGTGCTTCCATGTACTCCTTCATCAACATTGGGTAGTCCTACATAAAGTCCTCTTTCATGGCTCTTGAAAAGGCATATCAGTCTGAAAAGCAAACAAATGACTCACACTTTTTGGTAAAAATTCATGAAAACTGATAATTCAGACGTGTCTGTCATGGAGCCGCCTTCTTTATCTTTGTCTGATATTATCGATGCCTATTTATGAGAACCACTCATAAATATTACTGATGACCCTTTTGAGTACTGGCTGGAAAAGGAAAATCATCTGGCCTATACTACCTGCCTTTGCTACTTTTACTTTTTTTGCTTCTTAGTTGCCTTCCCACTAGTGTTTACTGCGCGTGTATATTTAGCACACTGGAAATGTTGTCTCTGATGGCTGTGCAAGGCTTACACTTGAAAATGTTCAGTGCCTTAACCTTCCTAAAAATCAATCTCAACAAATTATCTTACCAGTTCAGTGAAGAGTGGCAGGAACATAACAGTGATGATGGTGAACAGCTGCAACAGGTGTCTGCTAATCATAGTGCTTCCTTGGTTGTGTTTGAATACGATGGTGATGATATTATTTCATTTAATGATTTATTTCTTTGAACTTAGATGACAGAGGTCAGCAACCATAACAGAAAGATCAAGTAAAAAAATTCCTTCTCATGCCGTTTTGGTGTATATTATATCATATGTGTTGGTACATGTGTTTTTCAATTTGGGAACCTAGGTGGAATGTATCATGTAGATCTCCATTGACTTGATGATGGGGTGGGGCAGCAATGGGGCTGGGGAATGGCATGTGGGCTTCATGATGGGAGGAGGTGGTAGTGGCTGGGACCAAACAGCCTATAAAAAACTGTACGAATGTGGGGGGGGGGCGAGGTCAACCAGATAAAAAAAAGTAAGAATACACAAGTGATAAAAAATAACTGGCCAATCAGGCAGGAGTGTGAGGGATGGTTGGGGCCCATGATGCTTACTGAAATACTAAGTAGGCAAGCAAAATAATTAGAAATAAAAAAAATAACATATCAAGTCAAATGGGCAGGAGGAATGGCTGGGGTCCCATCACATATCCTGGTCATTCTGCCTCTCTCCCACCAAAAAGCATGCCAGACTCAGTGAAGGTCTGTCTGCACTCTGTTGTTGTCTTTCTACTCTCAAATTCATTGGCCTCTCTCACTCTTTCTGACTAACGTTTGACATGCTGCCTCCTACCACTGCAAAGCCCCAAATGTCCTACATACCCTGGGCTGGATTCACAAACATTTTTGGGACTAAGTCCCACACTCCAGTTGTGAACCGAAACCTCTGTAGCTGCAAAGATTTCTATTCACATCGGCAGCATCTGAGGAAGACGTTATGGCTGGTCCCACCGGCCATAACATTTTTCTGCAACTGAGGGGATTTCCATGGCAACACCACCCTCAAGCTGCTGTAAATCATGGAGCCAGTTGTAAACTGGTTCCACTTTTGAGAATACCATAGCTGCAGGAGGAACTGTGGTTCTGCAACTGGCAACCCACTTGTGCCGAGTTATTTCTGCAGCTGTGGGATTTTCAAGAGTTTTGTGAATCCAGTCTACTGTTTCCTACAAATGTCATGTGGTGGCTGACACACTGGATTGGCAAGAACAACAGTTTATTTTATTGCTGTTGACTGCCTACTGACCTTGAAACTACAGACACAACAATTTAAAAACCAAAAAGGTTACAGTTTTTTTTTAACAGAGGAATCTAAAAGAATAATACTGATGCATTTCTCACACTCAAATAGACCAAAAATGGTCTACAATTCATGGGCCTTATGCACTAACAAAAATGTTCCTACACGCCGCATATCCAAGGCATGTAGGCAACCTCATGTGTGAATGCCATGCAGTGGGGGTCCCATGGACCCCCAGTGGCATTCACCAAGGGCACATAAGCACAGAACAAGGCACTTATGCTCCCACCTCCTAAGACCCTCAGCGATGTCCACCCTAGGGGCATGTTGGGGGTGTGCCTGCACCATGCAGCATTCACTAAGCCATGTAGTGCCAGACATAGGGGGTGCCGGGTATGCCTGCCTGGACTTGGTGTAACCCAATGCACATCCCCATGAATGATGACCACTCGGTGCGGCAGTAACAGGAACCTGTCTGCTGTGCTACCGCATCCCACTAGGCTGCAGGGGAGGGCTGGAGCAGTGGCACAGGTGACTGCCTGATGGTGTGTCTATGATGCCACTACATGCAGTTTATCCCTACTCCCTGTGCCCTCTGCAAGGGTGCAAGGGATCCACTCAGAAACCCGGTACAGGTATCCAATTGGATGCCCGCCCAGTTCTGCATCTCCGCCCAATCCACCCACGCGACCATGCATGCTGTGGGGGTGTGGTCTTGGACAGGCACCCCATGGGTGCTAGCAGTAGTGCATACAGCTTACCATGCGCCTGTCTAGGGCTGCATAGGTACGCAGGTGGGGTGGCACGCCTCAGGAGCATATTACCAGCCCTTTTGTGCATTGGGCCCATTAAGAGTAAATCAGAACCTTTTGGGAAAAATTAGAGTTGGAATCAGAACCGGGTCACAGCTGACCCACCCATCCCTAATTAAATCAGATCTGCAATGGACACCAAAACAACAGGCAACTAAGTTCAGAAATGTGCCTCAATGTTTTGTGCTTGCGTGCATTCTCAAGTGGCTGTCATGTCTGGCACAACAATACCAGGCAGAGTGGCTCTGTTTACTCTCCTTTCTTTAGCTCCATTGGCAACAATTGGCTGAAACTATAAAGCCAAAGAATTCAGGTCTTATTTTATTAAACTCACATGTGTTGTTGTTAACTGTCAGTTCTTTTTTCATATTGTCTTTGGGACACAACTGCATGGTTGCTATCATATTCCTCTTGAATGGTCCCATTAATAATGATGTCATCACTTAGGTTCTTGACACCTGTGGCATCCTATAAAATCTTGTGTATGGTGTTTTAGAAAAATTCATCATTTGAGAAAATACCAAAATTCAGCCTTTTCTGTCTCCACAGTCATGCATGTGTAGAGAAGGAAGTAATATATCTACTGTCTGGGTGTGGCTCCAGCAGATTATCTTGCTTTGAGATTCAGCTTTGAAAATACCTTTGCTCCATTGAGATTATGCACTACATTATCCAAGGTTGGAGTGATGTGACATTCATGGAGGATTGCTGTATTGCCTTGCCACATGTCAATGCTGATTCTCAACTTTTCTGGTTCCTTTGGCTTAGGATGTGTCCTTATCAGTGAGATCCATGGTGTAGGTCCTTCCACTTTCTCTCTCTCAGTTATGCCCTCATCTTTCAATAGTTTAATATCTTCTTCCATCTTCTGCCAGCTGCCATAAATGTAATGGGACCCATCAATGTAGTCAAGTTGTAGTTTTCATGTCTAGGTTGATATGAGGTGGAACCTGAATGGCTTTAAGTCTTTGGATGCCTTGGAAACCCTCTGGATACCAAACGATTAACTGGTGTGTTACTATATCTGCATTAGATATGGAATTATAGCATTAATAATTTTAATGAGCTTTAACTCTGAAGCAGTTTGATGACCCAAAAGTGAGCTGCTCTTACCACCTACCATAGCAAAAAAAAAAACTTGTGTGTTCCATTGTTCCACATCTGTTTAGCATGTTAAATGTTATCACACCTATGGTATTTACCACTGCACCTGAGTCAGTCAGTACACTTATTCTAGTTCCACTTATGAGTATTGGTGCCTATGGTTGTTTGATGTTCCCTAAACCTTCAGTGACAAACACACACAGTTTGCATCACCTCTACTGGATAATTTAGCCCCTTACCTATCACATGCCATAACTTGGTTCACTTTATATTGCGGTGTACATTTTATGTTGGTATGGAACTGAGTTTTGCAATAGGCTGTGTGCTTCAGCTTTGAATGTCATTTTTTGAGAAACTGATTATGTTTACCTAATGCTTTGCATATTTTCCCTATTGCAGGACAAACTCCTGAATCTGCATATGAGTTACCATAACATGTGCATTGAGTCATAGGGCTTTATTTCCAAAAGGGAATGTAAGGATTGCATCAAGCCCTGCATCAACTTCTTTATTTGGCACAGCTGCGCCAAACTCCTTTTAACGCAACTGTACCTGATTTTAATACACCGGGCGCAGTTGCAACACTTTACACACTTTACAGCAGTTTGCACCAAATATTTGGCTCATGCTTCATAAAAAAGTTCCCCCAAATGGCAGAAGTTAGACCAGGGAAAATCTGATCTAACTTGATGCATTTGGCTCTTAGGATTGAAAATACTGATCACTGTCCAGGAGAATATCGCAAGCCTCATGCACCAAACGATTGGTTTTGCAGCATTCTCAGGGCTCTCAAAATTGATCCCATAGTCTGTTTTTCATTTTGTAAGTTTGCTGCACAAGTTGTTTTTGAGCTGCACTGTTGACAGAGACTAATGCACTACTGGTTCCATTCTTAATTTCAGAGACTTGTGTCTCCGAGGTCTCAGGTAGCCGTCTATAATCAAGGAGGTCTTTAAATAATATATCTGGCCCTGTCAGTGCATGCTGCCATAATTTGGAAGATTTACAGCTCAGTATAATCTGTTCTTCAATCTCTTTATATTTGAAAATTCACATTTTTGTGCTAACATGTGTAACCTTGTTTGGTAGGTATCTAAATCTTTGCCTGGTTGCTGTGATGCTTTCCTGAATGCATACATTTCACACTACACATTATTTTAAGGAGAAAAGTTATACATCAGTTTAGTTCTGACATTCACATACAGTATGTATCATTTTCTGCTGATATATATGTCATAAACCTCTCCTCTACAATGTGTAGTAAAGTAGACTTGTTTCTGTCTTCAGCTGTTATGGCCACTGCAACTGTAAATTCCTCAAATCTCTGTGACCATTTAATCCAACACGGTCCAACTGAACCAGGCTTTATGTCAGCAGCAAACACAGAAAAACTGGGCTGGCTTAGGAACACCATAGAGATATGTTCTGTGCTTTATCAAGTAGTGTAGCTCTATCACAATGTTTCTGAAAAGTACTGTAGTCACAATTCAGTATTTTGCATATAAGCAAGGTTCTTTTCATGATCCTGTCACCAAATGTGCTCTTCTACAGGCTATGTGCTGTAGTCAGTAGCACAAGCCACCAGCCCATGCTTTCAGTAACAAACTCTGTTTATTTTCTACCTCACTGCCATAAGGAAGACCATGCTGTGGAACATATACTGTATGTTTCACAACAGTTCACAGTATTTACTAATTTTTCAATAACATCTCAAGGTGGTGATATAACAAACACTTTAATGCAATGATTAACTGCAAATGCTGCATCCCATTTAACAGTGGCACCTTACTACTTGTCGTGCTTCCTCCTCAAGTCTAGGATGACGCCCAGATCCCTTTCCACCTACATTACAGCAAGAAGACCCTCACACAATATGTGCAGCCTATGACACTTGGCCAGCTAGTTATGATTATTGTATGATATTGGTAGTATAAATAAATGGTCAGTGAATGAAATGTCAGTCCGTGAGATTTGGCCCTTTAGAATTACAAGGTGCCAGCAGCTGTAATCACAGGATGTATTACACTGACCAGGAGATCTCTGTAATGTAATTAACATCTTTGAGAAATTGCATTTTATGGCCTTTTTATGACCTCATGCTTTTGAAGTTGGAAATTAAATATACATTTTATTACATAGGGAAAGGACGTCATTTAGCTGATTCCTGTTGGCTGTCTCACACCTGGGTGACAGACTGCAGGGTTGTAAACCTCAAAGGAACTGGTTGATCAATGATTCATAATTTGGGAAATGGGTTTTTGCTGATGTCACATTATTTAATGTACCTCCTGATAGGAAATCATATCTGAAATTGTATATTCTAAAAGAAGGAGCTAGATGACTCACAGAAGTGACATGGAGACACAGAGTTTAAACTGATACTTGTGTCTGAAACGAATGTCACATCATCTTGGGACTCTAGGGAGACACAGCTCTCTGATCTAACTTTAAAAGGAACTTCTAGAGGTAATATCATAGATAGCAAAGATCTAAATATATTGTGGAAGGCGTTTTGCTTTGTAATGTTCCCTTGTTCTTTTATGTGATTGTGAGCTCTTTGATATATTGTTCTGTGTTTACATTTTTCATATTTTTATCATCTTTTAGTAAAGTACCTTTTCTTTGAAGGACTGCCTGGGTGTCTTTCAGTTATTTTTGCATGTGATGTATAGGTGGTTAAGTCTGCCACAACTGTTCAACAGCTTGATGGTGTTACTGAGCTTGAGTAAAAAGGTAAGAATACACCTAAGGTCTCTTATAGAGTTAAAAGGTTTCATTATGGATACCTGGTTAGGTGTCCTTAGGCGAAAGATATATTGCATCCCCCTGAAGATAATATTATCTGAGCCTGTACATTTGGGCACTCTAGCATAAGGTTCACAGTTTGAATCTCCTCAGAACTTGAGGCAAAAGGTGATTCAGACCCAAAAGCAGACAGGAGGGTTACCCTGTCTGTTACCTGTTCGCACTATTGCACTCTGAGGTTGGCAGTGTGGGAGCAGAGGGCCTGACCTGTGGAGTGCGTTTGTGACACAGCCTACTTCAGTGTTTCATCCTGATGTGTTACAACTTGTACTTGGCTACACTGAGTGCTGCATATGACTTATATTCTAGACAGCACTATAGAACCTGCAGCAGAGTAACATAGAATGCCATAATCAAGTAATGATGATAGGAGACTGGTACCCAACAGTCTCCCTGACTTTAGGAGAACCTGCTGACAAATTCTAAATAGAGATGTCAGTGTTTGGTGAACAGTTTTTACCTGGTAATCAATGTGGCGGTCAATGAAAGGAAGAAGTCCAGGTCAACACCCAAGTACTTGAATTCTTTCACTGCTTCAGTTATTTTACCCCTGTAGTCTTTATGCTAAACTCAATGTCAGAAGATGTATTATGGCCCCCAAAGATCATGCTTTTTTTTAATGTTTAAAATCATTTTATGCTAAGCAAACCAATATTTCAGATGGTTAAAATGTTTTGGGACTGTCTCGCTAAGGGCCCTCAGATATTTCCCACTTTTAAAAATAGTGCTGTCATGCAAGTACAGCAAAATGACTGCAGACAGACCAGAAATGGGTAAATTGTTCAAAAAGAGGAAAAGAAGACGGGCCTCAAGATAGGGTCTTTCCTGGTATAGAATTTTGTGTGACATTTTTATGGTCTATCCCATTTAAAAACATTTGCAAACACCTTAGGGCATCCTTGGAAAAATGGATATGTCACAAACATGACAAGAGAAATGTTCACACAGAACAGTACCAGTTTTTGAAGGGGGAAAAAAGTAATCTCTCTCTTGAATTTCCATACATTTGCCCAACACACCAGTACTTTTAGAAAAAGCCAGGATTTTATTGTAGTTTTGACCCTCCAATACTACAGCTACAGTACTGTAATTGTTGTCTAAGTATGACAATTTATTTGCACTGCAATTTGAGGACCTACAGTAATCCATTAAAGGGGGGCATTATTTCTGGGTGGTTCCAGACTTTACCCGATGTATCTAGAAATAAGAAAACCAATAAGGACCATGAATGTGGGGCCACATATATACAGGGGAGTATCTAGAATTGTTTTCAAGGTGGTATGGTCACATTAAAGCTCACAGTTAGTGTAGGCGCCCTGGTGCTCGGGAGCTGCCCAAATCTGGAAGCAACAATACCCAACAGGAAACACTCAATCTGCTCATACAAGTGGAAAATTCAAAAAAGCTGCAACAAAGACATCTGGTAGACTTGGATATTTTACTTCCCATCCAGCATATAGAAAATGCAAATGCTAAGTGTTCATTGTTCCAGTATACATCAACATTCCCAGGTAATACCTTGGAACCTCCTGCTACTCCACCACAATCCCCCGACACTTTGGTCACCTGACCTTCCTCAGGGGGAATCCCTGTATTTGTATTTGTATTTTTGTGGTCATACCCTGATCATCACCATACAGCAGTGATCTGAATAAATTCCACATATGCTCAGCATTACCAGACTCATGCAGCTGCTCCAGACCCATGGATACCAGGTCCTTCTTCTTGGTAAAGTCCACCTTTGTGAGCTTCAGGGTTCTGGAAGTTAAGGAACAGCTTGTCTTCCCTGTCACCCGGGAGAAGACTACATGGTTTTAGTCACTGTCTTCCACTGATTTCTTGATGTTGACATTGGAGATTACCCCCTCACCACTACTGAGGACAGTGTTCAGTTATATCAAATCTAGTCCCCTGTTTGATGGACTGCTCTAGGAAGCAGTCCTAGAAGGTGGACAGAAACTTTTTCTTAGCCCTGCAATTAGCCTTCTGAAGATACCAGTCTATGCTTGGGAGAATTAAGTCTTCCAGGATCATCACCCAGTTTGATTTGGTTGCTCTCATAATTTGCCCAAACAGTGGGGCAATCATGCTTCACTGAGCTGTTTGAAGGCCTGTTGCTCACCCCCAGGGTTACTCTTCTGTCCTTCTTGTCCCCAATCTTGACCAGGTTTGACTCTGTGGACCTGTTTGCCCCCCCTTTGGTGTCCACTTTTTCCTCCAAAATGACTCTTCCATTAAGAAGAGAGACACCCACCCCCTTTCCTGTCAGATCTATCCAATTAAAATAGTCTGTATATATATCTAGTCAGTGTACCTACCCCCAGACTAGCAGGGAAGGACTCAGGGCAGCTAAAAAGGCAGGGAGTAGAAGAATTGAAAAGGAGGCCAATGAAGGGAAGGGGGCAGGATGGAGGGTGGTCTCGCTGAATGCAAGAAGCTTAGGCAACAAATCAGCTGAGCTACAGGCACTCTTAATAGTGTGGAGGGTGGATATTGCAGCTATCACAGAAACTTGGGCAACAGAGCACCGGGACTGAGATCTGGCAATCCCAGGATACAAATTATACAGGAAGGACCGTAAGGAAGGGAGGGGCAGTGGGGTGGCAGTCTATATTTATTTTATTTATTTATTTAGTTTTTGTTGACCGGGTAAGTGCACTAGACAAATCCTGCCTATTTTCAGGCACGACCCAGGAAAGGGGGATACAGATGAATGCCAACTGACCTTGAACCAGATTAAGCTGTTGGTGGTATTTTTAGTGAATGAGGGAAATTTGGCCAGGACACCGGGGAAATTCCCCTGCTCTTTTCGATAAGTGCCATGGGATCTTTAACATCTTTAACATCCACCTGAGCTACCACCAATCCAGGAAGATGGGACCTCAGTTTAACGTCTCATCCAAAAGACAGCACCTCCGAAGTGCATCACCCCTCTCATGCTGCACTACAGTGTCAGTACTGGGATATTAACCCAAGTGCCAGGTGTGGGAACTGAACCCATGGCCCTCTAATCTCCCAGCCTCAGAGGCGAGTGTGCTACTTACTGAGCCACTGACACTGACAGTGAGGGACGGGATCAAATTCACAAGGGACGAGGGGGAAGAAAGGAGAACAGAGGCAGTTTGGCTGCAGTTCCTAAACTCAAGGGGTAGGAAACATGTTTGAGGTGGTATACAGGCCACCATCCCAGTCTGAGGAGCTTGACAGGGAATTAGCAGGACAAATCAGAAAGGTATGTTGAAAAGGGAAGGTGGTCATCATGGGGGATTTCAACTTGCAGGGGGTTGACTGGAGCATTCCGGTCACCTCCAGTGCTAGGGAGAAAGTGCTCCTGGATGTGATCCAGGAGAGTCTCCTGACACAGTTGGTTGGTGTACCTACTAGGCTAAAGAACACTTTAGATCTGGTGTTGTCGATTGGAGAGGGAGTAAGGGAAATAAAGGTGGAGGACCTACTAGCCGACAGCGATCACCAAATGGTGTTTTTAATATCATGATGTGGGGGGAGCCAGAGAAATAAGTTACTCAGGTGGTAAACTTCAAGGGGGAAGACTTTGGGGGGATGCAGGAAGTACTGAAAGGGAAACTAGAGGACACAAGTCAGGAGATGGATACAGAGCAGAAATGGGATATTATTAAATGGGGGATTACAGAGGCAACAGAAGCCTGCACCAAGACACAGAGTAAGAGGATCAGAGCAAGAAAACCATTCTGGTTAAACAGTGAGGTAGTGGAAGTGGTGAGAGCAAAACGAGAGGTGCACCAGAGGTATAGGAGGATGGGGAAGGAAGTGGATAGGGAGGAGTAAGGCCCAGAGGGAGCTGAGATTAGTGCAGGGAATTAACAGGGGGGGGGAGACTTTTTCAGATACATCAGGGAGAAAAGGAAGTTCAAGGAGACAATAAAGAGGATAAAAATGGGTGGGGAATGGACGGAAAAGGTGGAGGAGTAGGAAGAAGCACTGAATGAATACTTTTGCTCAGTGTTCATGGAAGAAGGGACCACAACCACCATGGGCTGGGAGGGTGGGGACAGGGGAGAGGAGGTAACAGATGGAAGAATTGAGACACGTAGAGGCCTAGAGGGACTGAGAGTACTGAAGGTGACAAGGCACCAGGGCTGGATGGTATCCACCCCAGGGAGCTGAGGGAGATGGTGGAGGTGTTGGTGGAGCTGCTGGCAGATCTGTACAGCACCTCACTGGAGTAGGGATGTGTGCTACTGGACTGGAGGATGGCACATGTAGTACCATTACACAAGAGCGGACCAAGGGATGAACCAGGAAATTATCGCCCGGTAAGTCTTACCTCCATAGTGTGCAAACTCATGCAAACAATACTAAAGGAAAAACTGGTGTCATACCTGGAGGTCAATGGCCTCCAGGATGTGAGGCAGCATGAGTTTGTTTCAGGGAAGTCTTGTCAAACCAACCTGATACAATATTATGACTGGGTGACAGGTGAGCTGGATAAAGGTCATGCGGTGGATGTTCTTTACTTGGACTTCAGCAAGGCCTTCAATTCTGTGCCTCATGGGTGGCTTGGGGGAAAGCTAGCTGGTGTAGTGGTGGGGCAAATATGATGAACTGGTTTACAAGCTGGCTGAGTGGGAGACTGCAACGGGTGGTGGTGAGAGGGGAGCTCTCAACTCCAAGGCCAGTAATGAGTGGAGTGCCACAGGGCTCTGTGTTGGGGCCAGTATTATTTAGGCTCTTCATATAAGACATTTTACATGGGGTGGTGAGCAAGGTAAGTCTGTTTGATGATGACACCAAAATCGGAGTAGTGGTGGCTGGAGAGAAGGGATGGAAGCAGCTGCAGGGGGACCTAAGCAAGCTAGAGGAGTGGTCAGAGAGGTGGCAGCTGGGGTTCAATTCATAGAAGTGTAAGGTTATGCACTTTGGGGTGAAAAATCCAAGGAGAGAATACTGGCTGGGGGGAGGGTTAAGCTGGGGATCACTGAGGAGGAGAAGGACCTAGGGGTAATGATAACAGAGACCATGAACAACACTGCCCAGTGCAGGAGAGCAGCTGCAAAAGTGAACAAAATGCTGGGGTGCATAGCGAGGGTTTTTCTGTCCAGGCGAAGAGAGGTTATCTTGTCCCTCTACAGGTCACTGGTAAGGCCACACTTAGAGTATTGTGTGCCGTTTTGGAGGCCATACCTAAAGTGTGGTATCAGGCTACTGGAGGGGGTGCAGAGGAGGGCAACAAAGATGATATGTGGAAAGGAGGGGAGACACTATGACAGAAGGCTGGGAGACCTGAATATGTACACCCTGGAGGATAGAAGGGACAGGGGGACATGGTAGAGACATTCAAGTTTCTGAGGGGAATCAATAAGGATGGAGCAGATGGGGTCTTTAAGTTAAGGAGGGGGAGGGTCATCAGGGGGCATGGGCTAAGAATAGAGGGGGGAAGATTTAGGAAGGAAATGAGGAGACACTATTTCACAGAGAGGATGGTAGCAAAATGGAAGGCCCTACCAGAATGGGCGGTATCATGTAAATCTGTGAACAGCTTCAAAAGGGCATAGGACAGGGAACAGGGGAGAGCGAGGGTGGGAAAGGTGGGGGTGGCAATGGGATGACAAAAGGGAGGGGGTTGGGGTAGCTGCAAACTAGGTGTGCTAGCTGCACAGTCTAGCAGACTTAGATTGACTGGGTGGTCTGTTTCTGCTGGCACATTTGTATGTTTGTATGTTGATATGTACTAACCAAACAATGAAACCACAGCAACAAAGACCATTACAGTGACCGAAATTGTAAGGTCACTGTAATGGTCCCCTCTGAACACTGGCACTGCATCTCCAGTGTTTCACCCCCTCCCCTAAAACAACTCTGACTCGGAGTTGGTTAATTAAATACTGTGGGGTGTGGGGGTGGAGCCCCCCACATGGGGGGTTCAGGGGTGCACCAGCCTGAAGAAATCACAACAGAATACTGACAGCACAGTGCCAACAATCGGCATTGTGTCTGTCGATGTGGAGGATGTTGGCAACTTTGGTGTTGTTGCAGCATGGTAGATCCATCTAGTCTAGTGTCCCAGTCCATTTCATCTCCATCTAAATCTCTGTAAGTACTACTAAGTCATGGCCTTTGAAGTACATTAGGCCCTTGAGCTCATTCATGTTGCTTGGTGCTCTCCCCATATTGTTCTGCATGCATTTGATGAAAATTGGCACTTTATGTTCCCTTAGCACCCCTCTTTGGGGTCTACTCTTCTGTCATCCTTTCTTCTATATTTTCCTGCATCTGCCTTCTAGCCTTGCTGATCATCTGCACCAGACCCTCCCTCAGCCCTCTATTTTAATCCCCCCTGACTGCCCTGCCCAGTGCCTGGGTCATTTCCCCAAATTCATCCTGGTGCCAGTGTGCCAAGCGGTCCATATCTGTTGTCAGATGCTATGTTTCTATGTTTCAGTGCCATCCATCCTGGGCATACAGGCATCCTTTACCTCATATGGACATAAAGTTGCCAGAAAAGTGAAAGCCACCCTCTTGCATCAGACCATTAGCCAAGTGTTAGCCTACCTAATGATCTACTGTCACTCCTTACCAGTCCTTGCACAGCACTCATTCAACCCATACCTCCAGCAGGTACACCACCTCACCTGAGCTACAACCCTGGCACAACAATATTCCCACCTCACCCACTGACCTGAAAATTAAGTCCACAATGACTACAACCTTCTTCTGCTCCCCTGCTTTTTCCTTCCTCTCCTTGACAGGTCAGGTGTCCTTGTGCCTGAACTGCCCACACCAGTCCTAGTCACCTGCTGATACCACCTCATCCTGGCCAAGTAGAAGATATTTGTTTCTGGTGTTCACTGGTGGCAGTGCTCTTCCATAATACATACTGCTTCCTTCTCCGCTCTGATCCACTCCTATCTTTTCCTTTAAGGTAGATATCACAGTTCTGACAATACTTTTCCCAACCCTGTCTGTCCCTAAAACTGGCACTGCCTCAACCCATGTGCCCAAGTCCCTAGGCTCCCCTCTCCATATTACTTGGCTGCCTGCTGATATCTGATATCACTGCAATCGTGTGGTGCCTCCATCAGCCACTCAAGCTTAGCAATTTACCTCTTGAGAGTGTTGACCTCCTCACAGTGCCAACAGATGTATCTCCCTGTTTTCCATCTACAGGATGCTGTATTGTACATTCTACAGCACTCTCAGCTCACAAGGTATGCTTCCCTCCCCATGTCCTGGACACTGTGTCTGCCCACTTCATCATAAAGTACCCACCATCCCAGCTGCCATCACTCTTTTCCATGCTCCATAGCACAGTCACTTGCATTCCATGCTGACAACATACCTCTAGAGAGTAGCACCTGTAAACATACCCTTCTATGCTTTCTATAGGCAGGATGACGTGCATTCGACAGCCCTGGCAGTGTTTCAAGTGTGCTTTCATCCTCCATGGGAAACCACACTGTGAGAATCAATAGCTGGCCCTTGGCCCACTGCCACATAGTCCAACTCCAACACCAATTGCCTCATGACTGTTTGCCACTGGGACAACTGGCCACTGGCTCAGTCAGTGTCCACTGATAGAAAAATGAGCCCTTCTTGTAATACACTAGGTCTGTCCAGGTCCAGCACCAATTAGTCACCTAATACACAGGTAGCAACCACTTCACCCACAATAGACTATGATATTCAAACTAGCTAGTTTAGTTATTTATTTGGAAAAACACAGATGCACTCATGAGCTCATTTGCAAAGGTTCCATCCTCTTCACAATTAGTAGTACAAAGCATAAGCAGGCGGAGTATAGGAGGCAGCTCCAATGGAACACTTGTCACAGAGAATTACAGAGGTGCAAGAGTAGACAATTCAATAGTACATAGAAACATAGAAACATAGACTTTGACGGCAGATAAGGACCGCTTGGCCCACCTAGTCTGCCCATTTCCCTACCTACAGGATTAGCTGCAGATCCTATTTAACAAACAGCCTACTTCTTCCTACCCCCCACAAAAATTGCCTTATGTCTGTCCCATGCATTCTTGAATTCTCCCACAGTTTTAGATTCCACAACCTCCTCAGGAAGGCTGTTCCATGCATCCACCACCCTCTCTGTAAAAAAAGAATGTTCTCTCATTACCCCTTATGTGATGCACCTCCAATTTCATGTCATGCTCTCTAGTCGTACTGTACTTTTTATACTGGAAGGTGCTATCCCCTTCCACCTCATTTATGTCCTTAAGATATTTGAAAGCCTCAATTATGTTGCCCCTCTCCAGTCTCTGTTCCAATGTGTACATATTGAGGTCCTTAAGTCTATTCACATATGCCTTGCCATGAAGACCCTGCACCAACTTAGTTGCCCTCCTCTGCACTGTTTCCACCCTGTCAATATCCTTATGCAGGTGCAGACTCCAGAACTGCACATGGTACTCTAGGTGATGCCTAATCAGTGTCTTGTAAAGTAGGATCACCACTTCCCTCCTATGGCTTGTAATACCCCTCTCAATACACCGTAACATCCCACTAGCCCTTCCAACTGCTTTTGCTGTCTGTTTAGTGGATTTCAGGTCATCTGATATAATGACCTCCCAAATCCCTCTCCTCTCTTGTGACTGTCAACAACTCAGTCCCCCCAACATGTAGCTCCCCCCAGGGTTTCTGTTCTGCAGGTGCATGATCTTGCACTTCTTCACATTAAACCTTAACTGCCGTACCTCAGACCATTTCTCCAACTTTTTCAGGTCTCTTTTCATTCTCTGTACACCGCCTGGAGGATCTACTCTGTTACGGATCTTGGTGTCATCTGCAAACAGGCATACTTTTCCCTCTAGCCTTTCTGCTATGTTGGCTATGAAGACGTTGAAGAGGACTGGTTCAAGGGGCCAGCCCGTCAGTGCAGCGGTTGGATTTCCGCTTGCGATGCCAGCAACCCGGGTTCAGAAACGAACTTGGGTTGCTGGAGGGCCGGCCGGGGGGAGGCAGCTTGAGCATCCCAAGATTGCTTGCTGTCTCCAGGAAGGGAAGGGATCATGACTCAGTGCTGAAGCAACCACTGGTGGAGGCTGGTGGTAGAGCAGCACATCGGGTCATTAGGGGTGGTGCGTGACAGACGTTGGCTCTCGCTTTGATGTCCAGACATCACGCACCCTAAGAAAGCCAGGAAAAATCGCTCGCTGGCCTCTGGATGATGGCTCTCTGTTCCTGAGGGCTTCCAGTGCCTCCCCGGTGCCTCCTGTTCCCCAGCAGCATCCCTGGGCCCTAGAAGTGTGCGCTGGGGCTATCCCCCCCATGCCTTCCCTCTCGGAGGAGGAGAGGGACCCGCCCGGTGAAGGGATACACCGGGATATCCCGGGGGTCGGCTGTGATCTGGGGATCAAAGGAGGGCTGGGCAAGCACAGAAGAGGTCAGGAGGACCTTGACAGAGCCCGAAGGAGTGGAGGACCAGCAAGCACGGGGGTGGAAAAAAAAAAAGAGGACTGGTTCCAGGACTGACCCCTGTGGCACCCCACTGGTAACTCCCATTTCTTCCAGCTGTGTGCCATTTACCACCACTCTCTGTCTTTCCTGCACTAACCAATTTCTGACCCAGTTCATCACCCTGTGTCCCACCCCAAGACTCCTCAACTTGTTTACCAGCCTTCTATGTTGGACTGTGTCAAAGGCCTTGCTGAAATCAAGGTAGGCCATGTCCACCACCCCTCTCTGGTCCACAACCTTGGTCACCCAGTCAAAGAAATCTATCACATTTGTTTGACAGGACCTTCCCGCTGTGAACCCATGCTGTCTTGGATCCTGCATTCCCAACAGATACCAGGTGATTCACAATATGTTCCTTAAGCAGTGTCTCCATGATCTTCCCCACTATTGAGGTGAGACTCACTGGCATGTAATTACCTGCATCCTCCATGCTACCTCTCTTGTGAAGAGGGACCACATTTGTCCTTCTCCAGTTCTACGGGACCACCCCTTTGTTCAGCGACTCACTGAACAGTGCTGCCAAAGGTGCTTCCAGTTCCATCCTAAGTTCCTTAAGAATCCTTGGATGTATTCCATCTGGCCCCATTGCTTTGTCCACCTTCAGTTTTGTAAGTTCCTCTTGGACCCTCTGTTCTGTAAATGTTGTGAAACTCTATTCTTCCCCCTCGCTCGCACAACTGAACACACTTTTAGTTTTGTCAGAGGGAACAGTCACACCTGGCCCAGAGTGTAAGAACATTTCTTTATCCCTTCTTGAACTGGGCTGGTTTAGGGAGGTTCAGCAGTGATTCAGGTTGCTCCTTTAGCCAGCATGGTGCTCTGTAGGCAAAGGATCATTGGGCCTGGCTTGTTTTCCAGAAAGGCATCGATAGTACATTCCTGATCATACTCCTGGCTGCCTATTGGTTTTGGACAGGGAGCAGGACATTTTGTATGGCAGGGTAGGAAAGGCCCATTATCACCTTCATCCCTAGTAGACACACAGTACCTGATAGTTGATTCTATTCTGCAGTGAGAGAGCCAACTGAATTGTGAGTAGAGTGCACAGGTATGTGTGAGCCTATCAGCCCTGAGGATGAAGCAGCAGGTCTTATTTAGCACCAACCTGACCCTATTGAAGACTGTGACAGTAGCTACTCCATAAACTGACAGGCCATAGTCCAGTATTTGGAGGACAGAGCTGGATACTGCCACGTGCTTTGCTTCAGGGTTTAGGTAGTGCTTATGCCTATACAATACCCCTAATTTTATGTTGACTTGCTTTACAATGTTGTCAACATGAGGTGCAAATGTAAGTGAGTCATGTAGGATTACTCCTAGGTACTTAAATGCAGTTACTTGTTTCAGGGAATCACCATTATTATTTATTATGTTGAGTGGAGGGGCCTTTTTCCTTGCTAAAGGGCCTGCGAATAGCATGATTTTTGTTTTCTTGTAATTCAGTAGTAGTTTATCCCCTTTTCATGTCTCTTACTATTATCCCTTCCGTAAATTAACTTTTCAATCCCTTATTAGTACTAAAAAATTTTAATCTGTCGTGTTTCTTCTTCCTCAAAGCAAATTGTGGTGTAATTTTAGTTATTGTACAGCTCCTGTTTTTTTTTTCTTTTCCCACACTGTTACCACAACCTCCTTGTTTTTAGCTGTTTTTTTTTGCAACCTGCTTGAATGCTATTGTCAACGATTTTTGTTGCACTTGTACTTGTATTGGAATGTCTTCCCTGTATTGTTGTATTGTACCCTCCTGGGTTGCACCTGAAAATAGTCATTGCTATGGCTAGTGCACTTACCCGGTAAACAAAATCGAAATAAAATAAAATAAATAAATACATTTTTACTAAACCACTTGTCCAATGCCCTGAAACTGCATTGGAGTTCATGTGTAAGGATTCCTGGTAGTGGGCTACTGGTGTAGATGACTGTGTCATCTGCATACAGGAGGACCTTCTAGGGGCAGGCTGTGGGGATATTATTTACAAATAACCTGAATAATAGAGGCCCCAGAATTGATCCTTGAGGCATACTAATAGTAACACTTTTGGTGTCGGACAATGTTCTATTGATCCTCACGTTTTGAGACTGGTGAGAGAGGTACCAGAACACAGTATCTGCGAGAGTTCAAGAGTGTAGAGCTTGGAAAGAAGAAGCCGGCGGTTGACTAGATTGAAAGTTTTCATTAAATCTGTGTAATTAGACCCTAAAAAGTTTCCTCTGTCAAGGGCCTTGTGCAGATAGCTGGTTACTCTATCAGAGCGGTGCTTGTACATGAAACGTCCTGAATCCACGTTGCTGTGGGCATTGGATATTATATTTCCAGAAATAATCAACAAGTTGATCAGAAATGATTCTTTCCAGAGCCTGGACAAAGGGTAGTGGTTGGAAATCGGTCTATAGTTGGTCACTAGTGAGCGGTCACCTCTTTTGTGGACAGGGGTGACCAGTGCCATTTTGGATAAACCTGGAAACTGGGAGTACCAGAGGAAGAAGTTGAATATTTTGGTTAGTGGGAGGGTCAGTTCATTCAGGGCTAGGGCTACCAGTTTCATGTCCATCATGTCATTGCCCATTCTTGTTTTCCCCAGTACCCCTTTTACATACTTTACTGTGTCAGACACAATGATGGGTCTGAAATAGACTGTTGGTTGCAGGGATTGCATGTGGTAGTTGTTGGAGATTCACCCCCAAGCTTCAGGGGTGTCTGTCATGTGGAAGACATTTGAAATAAGGATGGCACTGAGATTGGTAAAGGCCTTATTGAAGGTGTTAGCAGCCTCCCCTGGATCAAGTGTGATTGCTCTATTGGTACTGAGCATCACAGGCTGAGATTTGTCACCCTTTTCCAAGAGCTCTTCTAAGTTCTCCCCAAAATTTTTCCCATCTCCCCAACTATTCATTTGTTGTTTTTTTAAATATGCTGCCTTAGCCAGCCTCATGTCACTTACGCATTTTTTGCATGTAGCCCTATACTTTTGTGTGCCCCTTTGTGACCCAGAGTCTCTGGCCCATTGCCACAAGCTATCTCTGTCCTGCATCTGGGTAAGGAGAGATGGGATGATTAACCTAGCACTTATGCCTTGGATAATTCATTTTTGAGGGGGGCAAATATATTGGAGGCCACATTGAACTGACTGATGAAATAGTCCAGGGTTATGTCGATGACTGTCTACTAAAATTGTACAGCACTGCCTCAAAAACTTTCAAAAGAACTACCTTCCAACTCTGCCAGTTGAATTATTAAATATAATTTCTCAGTAGCTTAGGCTATTCTCACCTAATCTCTGTCAGTTTAATAGGCATCACTACAAAACTTTTGAATGAACATTTTCAAAGGGAGGACAAAGGTACAACTCCAGAATTTAGGCAACACCTGCATCCTCTGAATTCCTTTTAAAATGTTTAAAATGCGATTGCAATCACATCAAAAAAATGATGCATGTGTCACTTTTTTGATGCATTGTTCTAAGTGCCACAAGTTGCAGAAACTTTGCCCAACAGACCACTTCTGAAGTGGTCTAACTTGTGTGTGCAATTTGTGAAAATTCAAAGAATTCTGCTGTAAGGTCCCCTGAGGGTTTGGAAAACCAGGTGTATGACTTTTATATATTTAAAATGAGCCAAAAAATGGATGAAAAAAGAAACAAGCACTATTTCACTATTGAAATTAGCTTTATACCTTATCATTTTTATGTTAGATTTCAAAAACAGAGTATCTCCAGCTGGCACAGCAATGGTGCTACCACTTGCCATCCAGATGACCTGGGTTCTTGCCCCATGTCTGTGAGTCTAAAGCTGGCAGGCAAGACAGGGTTCTAAAATCCATCCTATACACCTGCTCCTGCTGCATGGCTGTCTCCTGATCTACCAGGGGGATGGCACATCACGCAAAAAGAAATATATGGTCCCTCTGGAGTGGTATACATTAACAAGAATCCACTCACTTGATGAGTGATGAACAAGTTATCCTGCATCCAGAGCCAGGCCAGCATGGGAGTTCTAAAGGAACAGCAGGACTGTTCTCCTTTCCAATGGCCATGATAGGTGCTATGCCGTGTTGCTACTCAGGATCACACCCTGGGAAGGGGTAAAAGAGGGCCTTAGTGGAAAGAAAATACATCACTGACACCCAGGCAAATGAAGCCACCCACTTCTATGCCACTGCAGGGCTCTGCCAACTCATCCTGCATCTTGCTCATTTCTCCCAGACCTCAAGCATCAAATGTGAATTCTCCTGTGCTCTCCACCATGGCCATTTGCCAAATGTGTTGTCAAGAAGCATGTACTGTATACAGAAAATGCTCATGAGCTGTCAGCCAAAGAGCACGTGCTGTATACAGTACACATGCATTGATAGCTCAGTCGGTGGCAGGCCGTGGTGCAGTTCAGAAGGCTGTGCTGGTCACCAGCTCATGGAAGGGGCAGGGGGGCAGGGTGATGGGGCACTGCTTGCCTGGGTGGGGGTCCACTAGACTACCAGGGAATTCTATTTAAAAGGTTTGGAAGTGATCAGGGATCTGGAGGTCTGCTAGACCACCAGGGAAGATGTATCAATATTTATTGGGCACATCGGGGATCGGGGGGTCTGCTAGACACCCAGGGAAGATATATCATTATGTATGAGGACATCAGGGATTGGGAGGTTTGCTAGACCACCAGGGAAGATAATTATGTTGTACATATATAATACAATGCAATGCAAATGCACTCCCCTCGGTGCTACATAACTTTCATTGATGCACAGTTGTCGCCCTGACTCCCCCATGCCACCTCCCATGCCCCTTTTGCACCCAGCCCTTTCCTGTCCAGCAATTTCACACAACCCCACCATCCCAGCAACTCTAGTGTTGCACTGGGTGGGGGTGGGTGATTCCTGATGCAATTCCCACAGGTTCACCAACTGTTTGGTGCAGCAATTAACTTGTGGCACACTGGGGGAGTTTGGTGTGGGACCCTGATTTTTATAAAATTGGGCACAGGGTCCCTGGCACACCCAGAGTTTGCCACAGCACTGGAGCAACACAACTTGCATCACTCTAAGGGCGCTTTGAAAATTGGACCCATGGTCTTTTTATGACCCCACCTCATGAACCTGGGAAGTGAAATGTTTCAAATTCCACATGAAAGGGGATTTTGCACCATGATTGTGATATCACCTTTTGGACTGAATTTGAAAAATCACACCTCCTGTGTTCATAAGGTGGGGTCCAGAAAAAAGCTATATTGAAAATTTGGTAAAACAAAAAAATTAAAAAAGGCAGAGTTATGAATAAATGTTGTTTTTTGGTACCAGGTCCAAACACTTATGTCACACGCTGGTATTCTTAGATTAAACTTCCTCACTACATAAAAATTCTCAGCCTACAACATAAGAATTGGCAACCTCACTAAGCTCATAACATAAGATTTCAGGGTGCCCCAAAAACGTATTTCTGGGTTAGTTTTCATCACACTCCAGAATCTAGCTAAACAGGTCCTGTTTAGGTAGGTTCAGCTATTTGTTTTCTGAAAAAGTATTATTTTACGCTTTTCTGATTGTATTGGTTCAGTGAGCAGCAGGAAGTGCTGCTAGATTCCATATCTAAAGGTATCAGCTGTGTTAGGGCAAATCAAGCACAAAACAGATATGTGACAGTCAGGCATTATAAGACTAATATAAGGAAAACAAATTATGAATGTTTAACACATATGATATGAAAATAAATAAAAGGTGATCTCCTGATGAAATCCTGCAAACAATAGGGTAAAAAATAGAGTGAGATATACTGGTGAAAATTTTAATTTACTTGTCATAATAAACTTCAAGATACACTGCATTTGAGAGTCTGTGACCTGTTTCCTGTCCCACCATTGGACTTTCCAATGCAAAGCAGCATACCAGTGGTGTATGGTCCCAGATCCATAGTTTGCTTGACTGGATTGATAGCTGCTTTGTGTGGGGACCTTTAGCTTGTCATTAAGTCACAAGGATAAAGAATGATGGAGAGGGGTGGCAGTTAGGGTTGTAAATGTTAACACCATATGTCAATACTTTTGTTGCATTATTACACTAGCTGATGCATAAATGTGCATTTTTTCCCCAGTATATTTCCTTACTTTTTAACACAGACATATGACAATTAACATCTATAGCTTTCTTCGAAGCAGCAGGTCCACTGGCAGGGCCTCAGATCTGTACTTTCTTTGTGCAGGGCCTGTGGGCCCTACATGAAGCAGCAGACCCATCAGGCTAAGCACCGCACCAGCAGATTGTTTAGCATAGGGCCCTAAGGACCCTGTTAAAAACAGCAAGTCCCTGGACATGCATAGTAAGGATTTTTTCAGACTAAGTTTTATTCAGCCATATTTGTTTCAGGATACCAAAGCACCAGAGTAGAAGGCAGTGGCCTGCTGAGATGGAGGGAGGACTGTGCCATTCTCCCACAATGGGACCATTATTATGATAGCATGTACTAGGTTGGCTGTGGGGAGGAAGAGGGTAGCAGGGGTGATGGGGTGGTTGAGAGTGGAGGGGTTTACTTTCAAGCAATGGGCTAGGTGAAATGACAGTGAGTGGGAGATAAAGGATTGACAATTTTGGTACTGGGGTTGGGATCTCCAGTAACAGGAAGCAGGGACCACAATCTGACACAGGGACTAGGCACAAAACATCAGCAAGGGAGGTGGGTGAAGGGTGTTAGTGAGCTACTGGGGTTGGGCACCCAGTAGTCACACATTTAAGAAAAGGTAAGAACCTAATTCTGGGATTAGGCAATCAGTATTGGAAGAGGTGTGGATGGAGGCCTGACACAGGGATTGAGCACATGATGTCTAAAAATACATGTGAAGGGGAAAAATATACAAGTCTTTACTTTTTTTCTTTCATGACTGATTTCTTGTTTAATCAATCACAAACAATGAAAGCATTTGTGCTTTTTCATATATTTTTATTTCTGTTTTTTTCATTTCGACGTGCAGCTGATCTGCATGATAAAAACCCATATAACTTTTTAAATTGGCCTTTTTTGATCATGAAACTAATGAAAGGCCCTACTTTGTGCCAGTATCTAACAAACTTGAATATTTCAGGTTTGTGTACAAAAAAAACTCTTAATTATAGATATTTTATGTCATTTAATTGCTCAATAGCACCACATCTACTGGACTTATTGTTTTGCAAAGGGGCATGCTTGCCCTTTGACACTAGCACTAAGAGATGCATGCCAATCTTCACAACCCTAGGTCCTAGGATGACTGAGTCACATGCTCTCACAAATAGGGGTTTTGACACAAATGCTAATGCAACCCTAACTACTGTATAATGGCAGTACAGCACCACTATATATATATATTTACGCATACACAGTATGCGTATCAGGCACATGGTAAGGTATTTTCTCTATAAGAAACAGTGTGCTATTTCTCCTTATCACATCCTTCTGACTCCATAGCAAGTACATTTAAAAAAAGCATTAAAATCAAGCCATGTTTTGGCTAACCTAGTAATGTTATATAAATCAATCAACAGAAAAGTGCAAGTGTTTCTGGCTCTTGGTTTATGAGTTTCTTAGGCCCTTTGATTGTGTTATTTCCTTGTGCACAACCCTTTTTATCATATATATATATCATATATATATATATATATATATATATATATGTATATTAGAGACAAAACTCAGTTTAATGCATCAGTTAGGGTTGTTCCACAGTAGACAAAGTGAGGAAATTGGTGTTAGTGTTGAAAGTCCCCTTGACCCCACAGCCCCCCCCCAACTGCTCGGTGTGCATTAAGTCATGCCCTAACTCTCACCCCATCACATGTGTAAAGAAGCAGAGGTATAGAGGAATGGGGTGAGTTAGGACCGATGACCAGTGCGCACTTCATGCCGGGTTGGGGGCTAATCCATGGGGGCTTTCAACCCAACACTGAACTTCCTCGCTTTTGTCACTGTGGAACAACCCTAACTGATGCATTAAATGGAGTTTGTTGCCTCTAATTTCCCTTCTTTTTGAGAATGATAACAAGAAATAGTGAACATAATGCGACGCCACATGATGACTTGTCACATAGTAACACAGTGCCCGCAAATGCAAATGGTAATGTGCATGCTGGTGCAAAGTGAAACAGAAAGAGAAACAGTACTGTAGATACAAATGGTAAAAATAACACAAAAGCAAGCGCAAATGAAAACGCAAAGAGTAACGCACATGGTGGCGTAGACGGGAACGGTAAGTGAAACGGGTACGGAACTGCAAGCGGAAGTAGTAACAGTAACAGTAATGTAAGCGCATAAGCTGGTTTTCCCCAAAAGCTGCATAGAGAAAGACAGTGAGTACAAAGAATGTATGCGTAATAATGGGTCTCAGAGCAGAAAATAAGGAGTTGGAATACTAAATTGCTTATATCTCAGGAACCATACGACGTGGAAAAAAAATTTAAAAGTCATATGATTTATGACTTCCCTGGCTAGTTTTGAGCTTAGCCCTCCTTAAGCATTTTTCTGATGAAAAGTCCATATCTCGCACCGTTTCCGAGATATGGGCCCTGAAAAGCGCGTCGAACTCCATAATGTTATCCTATGGGGAAAAAAGAGAAGTTCGGAGTGCCATAACTTTGCCACCCTGTAATATTTTTTCACCAACCACCAAAAGGCACATCTGTGGGATGTTGGCTTTCTTGCATCCAAATTTCAGTGTAAAAGACCAAATCGTTATATTGCAGCAGGGTGGCAAACAATTCCTGTCATGCAGTGGATGCCACAATGTTAGTCTGTTGGAAAAAGTGTCAACTTCAGAGTATTGTAACTTTCCATCCATGCAATATTTTGTCACCAAACCACCAAAAGGCACATCTGTGAGATGTTGGCTGCCTTTCCTCCAAATTTCAGCCCAAAAGACCAAACCATTCTTTTGCAGCAGGGTGGCAAAGAACTGCTGTCATTTTGGCCATAGTCTGAAAAAGTAGTGTCGTGATTTGCGACAGCTTTCGCAAGCATTTGCAACACTTTCGTGAGTGTGACACTACTTTGCGACACTACTTTTTCCAGAAATTGAAAAAACATATTTCTAGGGTGTTTAACCTCAAAATAAAAACATGCCTAGCATCCTCAGAGTCCGACTAGGTAAACAGAAAAATAATTGTGTTGCTAGAGGGTCCCAAATTTAAATGAAAAGCATTTTTCTGATCACTAACTGAAAACACAATGGCAGATTTACGACACTACCAGGGCCATTTGCGACACTAAAAAGTGCATTTGTGACACCGTTGAACGTTTTGTTAACTTTTCCCATTGACTTATAATGGGAAATTGTTTTTTGAATAACTTTTGAACCGTTTAATATTTTTTCACAAAATCTTCAAAAAGCACATTGGAGACCCCGGCCACATATTCCCTGAAGTTTTCGGACCAGTGACACAAACCGTGTGACCTATAGGGACGAGCAAAGAATTCCCAAAAAGTGTAAATGTGCACGCAGATCATGATTAATAACTCCGCAGCCATATATCCAAACAGTACAAAAGTTGGCAGATCCCAAGATGAATGATTCTTGAAAGCGTATTCCAAATTGTAGGCAAATCCATTTAATGGTTGCAAAGTTATTAAGGTGCAAAATTTAGGTTTAGCATGTAAATGGCTCCTCAACTCTAACTATGGTCGCACTACGTGCTACCATAATACATATATATATATATATATATATATATATATATATATATTACATGATGGGCAGGAGTGGAATTTTGAAAATATCTACATGAGTGAACAGTGACCTCGGGATGCCTCACAAGTGGCGGAATGTAGCGGAGCAATGAGTGAAAGTATCCCGAGGTCACTGTTCACGAGTGTAGATATTTTCATATTCCACTCCTGCCCATCATGTGTGCGATTTATACAATAGGGGCATAAGTATGTTTTGCTTTTCTAAGTTATGTTTATTGTAAGTTATTTTTATTCTGAAGTGGTGCTGTGAGTGTTATTTTCTCTAGTGGTTTTGCTCTGCTTGAGTTCTGTGCTGTTATGAATGAGTTGGTTTCAGTTTAGTCAATGGAGGGTAGTTGTAGTGTTTTCATTGGTTAGTTTTATGAATGGGTTGGCTGGTGAAGTTCTTATTGGTTGTTTGTGTGGAGCTTACTTGTTGATTGGTTCTTTTCAGTTTTGTGGGTGGGAGTTATCTGGAGTTTGTAATGGCGGTTAATTGGCAGCGGCTATATATTTTCGTAGTGTTCTGGTAACTACTTATTTACATCTGTGCTTTTGGAGTTTATGTTATTTATTTTTGCTTTGGTTGTGATTGATTTATTTTATTCTGTGGGAGTTTAGTGGTGTCGTGCTTTGTACTTTGTGTGTGCTGCTTTTCTTTGGCTTATTTCACTGAAGGTGGTGGTAGGGGGTTGTTGGTTGACTTCACCGGGTGGAACAATTCAGTATTTCCATGTCTCCCATTATTTTTTAGATGGATTTTGCTGTTCTGTTTCTGTTTAATTGTTAGTCGGAGTCAGTCGGAGTCTGTGTGACTCAATAATTCTGCATTTTTTCTTTGGCTTGTTTCATATTGATGTCCTGTACAGAGAAGGAGAGAGAAAAATAAGGTTACTGTGCATGTATCAGCATCTGTATTGTGCTGTCTGAGTTGTGCACTACTTGGGTTTTCAGCACAGGAGGTATGTGACTGTTTTCATGTTTGAAATGCTGCACAGGTGATTTTTATTGGATACACTGCTCATTTAAAAGTAGTTTGGTATGGGAACATCGGGATGGGGTGCTTACGTAGGCACTGTTGGAAAAATGTTACTGACATACTGTATGCACTGTGTATATAAATGTAAGATACCATCACAGTGCATACATGATGTAAGATTTATTCAACCCTAGTGAGAATATGCGTTTTTATCACATGGAATATCACCTCACCCCTATTGTGTGTGTGTGTGTGTGTGTGTGTGTGTGTGTGTGTGTGTGTGTGTATATATATATATATATTTATATATATATATTTGTATAGTAATGCTCTTTCAAACAGTATCAGACTACTCACAAAAATGTATGGGTTCTTTAAAACATCTATGTTAAACATGTTCTTTCTTGTAATTAGTTCTATTTATTTAACTGTAATTGTATTATTTTATGCACTGTCCAGTGTCCCATACCGTTAATCTGTTGACTACTGCAGTCAGTTCTGCCTACCATGACACTCATGTAAATAAGAATGTTTCCATCACATAAGCTTTTTTCTTAGCTCATGATTTTAAATAAAAAAACTATATGAGTCTATTCTGACAGATCATAAAAGGAGTATACTGTATAAGTGATATGGAAAATAGGTATATTGTTTAAAAGACTGCAGCTGTAGTAAATGCATTTGTTTAGTTAGCGATAGAAATGTTGCCATGATTCTAACATTTGACATGATGATGGATTATTTATTTACTGAGCAACACTGGTGGCCAGAAAATCCCATTTTCATGCATGAAATCCATGAAGCCTCAGCCGCCACACAGCTCTTTTTATGTGTAGCAAAGGTCACATATCAAGGGATTTTCTCAACTTTTGTGTGATTGGTCATGCCTCATTTCCTCAAAGTAAATATGGGTTTCCCTTAAGTACACATTTTAAAAGACTCACAAAAGGCATAGAAAGTTATTTCCTCTCTGTTTTTTGATAGCACAAAATAGAGACTGACCTATGGGGACCAAGTTTTGCATACAGTACATGAAGGGCAAGGAACTGTTTGTAGTTGGATACCGTAGCTAATCGTACCTTTACAGGAAAGCCTCAGAGCTCTTGGACTGCTAAAAAAAGGCTTCTTTCAGATAAAATTAAATTAGTCAAAGGAGAAAGCAAGGAAAATGATGTGGTTATTATGCAGAAAGAAGGCCTGAATAATTCAGGGTTCTTACAGCACCCAGGACTTAGATTCAATATTATTCAGCCAGCCAAAAAAGAACCCAGAACTGACAGAAACAATTTCTTAAGCTTGATTTAACTGTATTTTGCTTTACTATTTTGAGAGAACATATATCCCCTCAGTACAGGTAGTGAAAATGCAGATTTGGAAACCAGCATAACTTGGTTAGCTGAGGGGTTTATATGTGATCCCCATTCTTCTTTTTTTAAGCATCATCTTCTCCATCACCAGAGGCACCACCATTCGCTGCAGCTGCACAGCTACAGTAGTTCAGTACTGTAGTGAAAATACAGAAAGCTCCTTATAGATTCAGTTCTCCTATGAATTTGGAAATAGCAGGTAGTCATTGCTTTTTACACTTCTTGACAGCTTAAGTATAACAAAAATCAATTAGAGTGAAACTAGTATCCAGATTAATGCTGAAAATAAATCTGCTTCTAAAGTACCTGCTTGCCCAGCATTGATTTTTATTGTTTGAGGGAGGCTGGTTATATTTAATTTCTTTTATTGATTTGTCTTAAGTCCCATATCCAATGAATCTGAAGTAAAATGCAATTTCTCATACAAAAAGCAATACCAGGAATCAGGCTCATGAATTAATTTTGCATGAGCAAGAACAGTGCTTGATAATTTGCTAGGTGCTTCTGAGCAAAACTAGTCATTTTCTTCTTTATTATTTATAAATACCAAAAGGCTCAGAAGTGAGCTTGCTGTTGTGGGGGTAGCTGAGTAGCTCCACATATTAATTTCTAATTGTTTGACACTGCAGCGCCCGGTATATTTCTCCTAGAGTTCCTACCATGTCCTCAATGATTGAATGTGTTTGGGCAGCAGCAGAACAAATACTCATCAGCATAATAACTGACCCTAAGAACCTACAAGTTTCCAAGGTAGCTTGTTTTCCAGTGTGATCTTGGAGCTGAAGTGATTGGATAATTATAATTTCCAGCAACCACTGTCTTTTTATACATCTTTAATGAACCTTCACATCCTTATTTTCTTGTGCCCCTTTGCACATTATGAGTAAATAGGGGAAACTAATGACTTCATGTGACAGAAAGGCATTTTCCAGATGGATTCATAGAAAAGGAACTTCCAGTAAGCCCCCTGTGCCCTACATGGACGTGGCATGGAACCTTTGTAAAAGAGCTCACACTCAAAGGCCTTTCCGAAATACTAACTAAACTAAACTAAACTACATGGAACCATAATATAGCAACAAAGCTTACTTGTTATTATTACAGTATTTCATAATGTATTAACCCATGATAGTGCAGTTGAGATGCAATATCTGATTTCCGTTGGGGGTCCTGCTTCTCCCCATTTCTGCAGCTGGTTGGACTGGAGCATTGAGGGGTTAAGTGACCCACCCAAACGTAAACAATGAGTATTTGGCTCTAGTGGGGTTTGAACCCAGGATCTCAAAGTTCTGAAGCCAGTACTCTAACCACTAGCTCACATTGCCTCAAGAAAGTACTTGAAGAACCTATCAAAACATAACATTTTTACTTTTCAGGTGTGTTATCCAAGTAGGTGGCACTAAGCACTGTCTGATTCCCCTGACAATCTAGTACAGTACCAACAGTCATTTTAACCTACAGTATAACTTGGAAGAGAGCAGTAAATCTTTCCCCGTGTAATCACTTGTTTCACTTAGTAACCTTGATTGCAATATTTTGCATAACATTGATATTCTATTCACATTCTAACTGCTTTAAACTGGAAATGGGGAAACAAATTACAGTGCCTAGACTACATTTTGAAAAGTTGTCCCTAATGTTAAAACTGCCCATTCACTATAATAATAGCTTTGACTTGAGATACATTTGTTTCCTGTGGCCCTGAAAAAAGGGGTACTGCTAACCTGGGACTGCAGAGTATCTGAAAGTGGGCCACATTAAATAAATAGCCTCTATGTATTCGAATTGCATTGAATGTGGTTCTTACATGGTAGATATTATTAATGTGCAAATGGTCTGCACTTATATAAATCTGCCAAGGATAAGTGTCACCTTTGAATATCTGATTCTTTTAATCTCTGGAACTAATTGCATAAGAGTGCAGAAGTAAAAAACTGTGTTAATTCATATTTAGATATTAAACATCTGAAATGTCTCTAGCACCATTAACATTAAATAATGATTTTACTAATTGCCTGCTTAATAGGTGCCTAACATTTATATTTTGCTCAAATATATGAAAGTATTCACTTCCCATAAAGTGGCTTATTAAATTCTGAATGAGCAGTAAAGAAGCTCCTTTATAATTTAATTGGATGCATCCATGTGTAAGTAAGTGTGAACAAAAGATACTGTGAAGAGTCTGGCATTTACAGTAATGATAAGTGCTCTGTGAACTCATGGCTGAGTACACATAAAAGATGATCCGGTTGTAGTGTAGTTCGGCTGTGTTAAAGAAAGTATTGATGAACTCGGAAGGCAATGTGGTTAAATTAGTGAGCACTAAAATGTGAACATAGAGAGCCTCTTACAGACAATGTGGCTTATGGTGGGACCTTGAGTAAAACATCTGACCTAAGTATTCCTGGTTGGTAAATTTGGTGCTAGCACGTCTCTACTAAATGTGATATGACATCTCAGTTGAATTATACTCTGTGTGAATGAACAGCAACATACTGAAAGCAGCAAAAGAAGTAAAGACCAGTAAGCATTCTCCCCTTTCAGCTAAAGAGGACAGAGCTGTGCCATGATTATATTGTTATATTAAGTGTTCCCCAAAGAATGCATCACCACATTTTAAGTGTAGTGTTCTCCTTCAGCTGGACTTCAGTTTCAGGACAGCCTGACACCCTCATCCCACTGCTACAGAACACAAAGGCTGTTCTGACTTTGCCTCACCATGGTCCAATGAAACACTGGATCAGCTTGCCACCATTGTCCAAAGGGTACCCAGTTAGAGTAGCACTACCAGAATAGTGCCAGTCAACTGAGTGCTAGTCTGGATAATGCTACCTCGGACAGCGAGAGGGGATTTACAGCACTTGCAGTAAGTGCCCCCCTCATCACTGTCCATGGTGCTGCTGATGTACAAGGGCACCAGAATCCAGGGAGCTGGCCGAGCTGCTCTGGTGGCGTGGAGAGCTGGGGCATAGAGCAGCTTGATCAGTGCTATTGGAGACCAGGTTTGTAATCCTGGCCTCCAGTCATCTTGCTTGCTTTTGGGACTTTTTTCTCAAGGTGCCGTGGAAACAGTATTTCATGGCCCCAGACATTTAACTTGCCCTGTCTTCCTCTAAAGCATCTAAGCAGATGCTACATCGGTCTGCTGCTGCTGCTGGCCTGCAATTGCAATCTGTGCTCAAGGTGCAATGTTGGGTCACTGGCATAATAGCAACTCCCTAACACTGGCACAAAAGTATCAGCCTGCTGCCTCACTTTTTAATGGAAAATGGACAGTGAAGGAGTTTGCTACAAAACTGGCTTGCCCAACACATTCTTCTGTGCTTCTAGCCAGGTCATTTTTGATATCACATTACTAAAGTGAGATACTGTATGTTATTATGTTGCGTATACTTTTGCATATTTGAACAGTCAGGGTTAAAAAAGTTTTTTAGACAGGGAAACAGTAGAAGAAACATATATTTAGAATAAATCTGCTAAATGTACATTTAGACTAGTTATGCTAAATAATTTTGGAGTCCATTTTTAGAAACATAGAAACATTGAAGCATAGAAGTTGTTGTCAGATAAAGACGTCTTGGCTGATCCAGTCTGCCCTATTTTCCCTACCTACAGTGCCATTGCACACCTTACTCGGTCTTTGGTTTGCACCCCTGCTTGCCTTGCTTACCTTACTTCTGAGATCCCCTTGTCTCTATCCCATGCTAGTGTAGATTTATAAGAGGGACATGCTGGGAAACATGGACAGATATGACTGGGCTCGTTACAAGAGATAAGGCAGAAGAAAACAGGCAGCAGGAGAAAAAAACAAGGGTTAGAAGGAGGGAGCAAAAAGGCAAAGGTAATAATGTAAGGGGCACAGGCTGCAAGACATGGACAGTCATGTATACAAATACCAGCAGTCTGGGAAACAAAATTCCAGACCTGGCAGCCTTTTTTTTTTTTATATATATTTTGCTTTTTATGCCCTCTCCTCCAACATGGCCTTCCCTTCCCTCAAGTCCTCCAAGGCATCAGGCTGGCTGTACTCTTACCTCTTCCACCGGGGCCACCTCCATGCTGCCTAGGTTTGCCCCTTGGCAGGAAGGGGGGAATAGTCACCCCTTACCGTTCCCCACCACCTGCTTAATGTCTTTTTCAGGCATCCTGGGGGATCGTCAGAGTAGTGGGGTTACCTGCCCGAGGCTGTCTCCAGGTTCAGCTGTGGGGTCTTTCCTTGTTTTCTGGTTTGCTGGCAGCTCCAAGGGATGTAGGCATGTCACTATGTGACGACCATCCCAGAGTCACCGATGTCCTCCCAACCCATGACATCCCAAGCTGCACCTCCACCTGTGGTCACCCAGGTGGTGGTATTGCAGTGGGGATGACTGTCCTCCCTCCCTGGAGGAGGAGAGCGATGCATGGGATGCTCTATCCTTCTCCCCCCAGCCAGCCTCCAACAACCCGAGTCTGCACCCGAACCCAGGTCACTGGCATTGTGAGTGGTAGCATTACCACTGTGCCAATGGGCTGGCTAGACTTGGCAGTTTTGTTGGCAGAGGCAGATCTGAACCTAGTAGCAATTATTGAGACATGGTACACAGGAAACCATGGCTGGAAGGTAAATGTGCAAGAGTATGCTCTATACAGGAGGGACAGAGACGGTGAAGGGGGGGTGGCCCTCTACATCAGAGAAGGTATTAAAGTGACAGCAGTGCAGGGTAAACAGGGGGATACTGAGGCAATGTGCGCCACAATTGAACCAGGAAATGGCACAGCAATTCACAAATGAGTGATCTACATTCCCCAGCACAGAGGGAGGAGGTAGATAGGGCAACCGTGGAGGAAATGCATGAGATGGCAGCAAAAGGGGAAATACTGCTGCTGGGTGATTTTAGCATGCCAGACATGGACTGGACAGTATCCCATAATATAAGTGAAGTAATATTGGTGAGTACATTACAGTAAGTGTAGAAGAGCGGATTCATTTTGGGTAACATTTGTATATTGAGTGGTTGTTTTAGTGAGATGGTAGCAGCAGAAAGAGACTGGTGAATTGGCTTGGGAGCAGTGAAATATGATGCTGTGGGCTGAGCAGCTGAGCTGCCACTTTGGCATAGTGGCTAGAGTCCTTAGCTGTATACCCGTTAAGTGCCCTCAGCCTGGGTTTGAGGCTGGCTGTTTCTGTGGCCGTTTCTGTTTTTGCTTTTTTTTTTTTTGCTATGTTGTATTGTTCCTCATTCCCAGAATTACGTCTGACCTGGAGTTGATTATAAATGGTAAGGGGTGTGTGGGGGGTGATTCCCCCCCTCAACAGGGGTGTGGGGCCTGAGCCCCTCACAATAACTAAATGTAGCACTGTTGTAGCAACTTGTGAGGATTGCTGTGATGTACAGTTGCTGTATGTAGAGGTGACCTTTTGCAGTAGCTGTTTTTACTGTTGCAGATATATTTTCACAGTTATCATGTGGAATCGACTGGACCATCATGGCAGCTGCCTCAGCAAGGATCCAAGAGACCATAGAATCCTTGCAGGGGGCAGGCATCAGGCAGTTGGTTCAGGAGCCCACCATGGGCAAGGCAGTCTTAGACCACGTGCTGACCAGTATGATAAAGGAAGTCAGGGTGGATGGGCACATAGGGTCCAGTGACCACCATACAGCGCAGTTGAGCATCAGTACAGTGTCACAGGACAGCCACACAAAGACAAGGGTCCTGGATTTCAGGAGGGAAGACTTCGCTAGGATGAGGAGGGGGATTAAAGAAGCCTGGGCAGGAAGGGATCCAGGGAGAGGGGTTGAGGAGCAGTGGGCACACCTAAAAGAAGCCATAATGGAGGTGGCAAATCTGTGCAATTGGCTGACTGACAAGAAAATAAATGAACAAACCACTATGGTTCACAAAGGAGGTGTCAGAGAAAGTGAAGGACAGGGCTTTCAGAAAATACAAGGAGACTTGGAAGGATGAGGATAGGGTGGTGTACCTAGAGAGACAGTGGGAGGCAGGAAAAGCAGTTGGAAGTGCAAAGGTGCAAACAGAGGACAGATTAGTACAGACAGTAAAGAGGGGTTCAAGACATTTTATATATACATTAGCAATAGATGGAAGGCCAGGGAAGGGATTGTAAGGCTCAAAGGGGAGGAAAGGGTGTGCATAAAGGGTGACCAAGAAAAAGCATTGATACTGAATTTCAGTCTCAATCTTTATTTATAAAATGCTATTCCAGTGAGATCATAGCATTGTATACAGAGACATAAAACATCAATACTACAAAATTATAAACATAAAAACAAATCATATTGCAGCAGACTTTTAAATATTAGAAAATGCTAGATCAAATAAATATGTTTTTAAGGCAGGTTTAATGAACAAATACTTCTGTTCGGTATTCACGGTAGAGGGGAGCGACAGGGACCACAGCTAAGCAACAGAAACAATGGGGTGAGAGAGGTAAAAAATAGTCCTTTTACAGCAGAAGAGGTTCTGGCAGAACTCACAAAATTGAGGGTGGACAAAGTGATGGGGCCAGATGACAGGCACCACAGGATATTAAAGAAATTATGGACAGTGCTAGCAGTACTGCTTGTGGCCCTGTTTAGTGAGATGCTGGATACAGGGGTGGTTTCAGAGGACTGGAAGGGGGCAAATGCAGTCCTTCTCCACAAGAGTGGTAGCAGGGAGGAGGCAGGAAACTACAGACCAGTCAGCCTTGCCTCAGTAGTGGGTAAGATTATGGAGGAACTGCTTAAGGAAAGGATTATGAAAAACTTGGAAACCATGGGAGCACAGGATCCAAGGCAGCATGGTTTCACAGCAGGAAGGTAATGTCAAACAAATCTGATTGACTTTTTTGACTGTGTAACGAAGGACAGATAGGTAGATAGACAGACAGATAGATAGATAGATAGATAGATAGATAGATAGATAGATAGATAGATAGACAGACAGACAGATGACAGATAAATAGATATATAGATAGACAGGCAGACCGATACATAACAGATAGATAGATAGATAGATAGATAGATAGATAGATAGATACTTTATTTGTATAGCACCCCTTCCTGGAGGCTCAGAGCGCTTAACAAAACATAAAAAACATCATTCCAAAAATACAATAACATAATGCAGAGTAAAATTATAAAACACTCTATCTACAACTTAAAATATCAGTCAGTGCATTTCACATTTCTCATTCTTCATTATATATTATACAAATCATATGCCTGGTTAAAAAAGAATGTGTTTAGCCTCTTTTTAAAGGTTTCTACAGAGGGTGCCTCCCTTAGTTGTCTTGGCAATGAGTTCCACAGGGCTGATGCAGCAACGGAGAAAGCACGATCCCCAGACTGCGGCAACCTAGCTCTGGGAAATACAAGGAGGCAACTCTCAGAGGAATGGAGAGTGGGAGTCGGGCAGTGAGGAACCAGGAGGTCTTACAGGTATTCTGGTCCCTGTCCATGCAAGGCTTTGTAGGTCAGTAATCCGACCTTGAAGGCAATCCTCCACCTTACTGGCAGCCAGTGCAACTCACGCAGGACAGGCGTAACATGATCAGATCTTAAAGTGCCAGTCAATAATCTAGCTACCACATTCTGCACCAGCTGCAGATGGATGTGGTTGCCTCCAGATAGCCCCAGGTACACAGCATTGCAATAATCCAACCTGGACATGACAAAGGCATGTACCAGGTTGGTATCAGAGCCTGGATCTAAGCAATATTCCTCAGATGATAGAACCCACTTTGGATAATGGCTGACACCTGAGCCTCAAGTGCCAGGCTGTCATCAAGGACCACCCCCAGATCCCTGACCTCAACAGAGGAGGCCAGGGGGACGCCACCCAGTATAAGACCAGGGACATTCCCAGAACCCCTTCCATCCCTTTGTTGACCCAGGTCCACCACCAGTAACTCTTTCTTGTCTGGATTGGATCACAGACAGTTTTGAGTCATCCAGTTCTGGATTTCATCAAGGCAGGTGTTAAACATAGAGGACACCATATGGTTACCTGGTGCACAGGGCAGGTATAGCTGGGTATCATCAGCATAACAATGAAAACCCATACCCTACCGCCTGATAACATCTCCTAATGGCAGCATATACACCGTGAACAACAGAGGCAACAGGACTGTCCCCTGAAGAACTCCACAGTGTAGAGGCATTGGGTTAGATGATGATAACCCCATCATCACCCTTTGACCTCTACCCATGAGGTAGGACATAAACCAGTTGATGACATTTCTGGTTAATTCACACCAGTTCTGCAAATGGTCCAGTAACACCCCGTGGTTGATGGTGTCCAAAGCCACCGAAAGATTGAGGAGAACAAGGATAGTATGTTCTCCACTATCTCTCACCATTAGGAGATTGTTCAGTACCAACCATAACCAGGGCAGTCTCCATGCTGTGCTCGGGTCTGTAACCAGACGGAAAACACTCATAAGTGGTGGAGGAGGCAAGATGAGTCTCAAGCTGAATGGACACCACTTTTTCTGGAATCTTCCCTAAAATTGGGAGGTTCGAGACTGGTCTGTAGGTAATTAGACACTCTGGATCCAAGGAGAGTTTCTTCAATAGTGGTCTAACAAAAGACCTCTTTCAAGACCATTGGAAAAACCCCACTCCGCAAAGAACACCAGCCAATCAGAGTAAACACAGAGCCAATCAGGTCCACATACCCAAACAAAAGTCTGGTTGGACCTGGCTCTAGGTCACAACAGGTTTGTTGCAGCCTCAAGACTATCTTAGCCACCTCATCCACTACAAATGGATCAAACTCAACCCATACAAGAGGGATCACCTGATACATCTAAGGTCCGACTCTATAAGCTCTTTGAGCAACACTAGATGAGATCTCCACCCTGGTAGAGGACAACTTGTCAGCAAAGAACTGAGCAAACTCTTCACACCTTGTGCTTAAGCCTGCTCCTCCCACATGGAGACAGGCAGGATGTAAAAGCCTGTCCGCCATACAGAACAGCTGAGCGGGTTTGTTCTTTGCCGCAGCAATCTCCCTAGATAGAAAATCTGCCTTCCTTTGGGAGATTGCTCCCTGATAATCACCATAATGTGACCTCAGGGCCAATTTGTCCTCCATCATTTCAGACCTCTTCCAGCACTGCTCCAACTTCCACTCTTTATCTTTAACTGCCTGAATTCCCGATCAAACCAAGGGGGCCTCCGGCAAGTAGATAAGGGATGAACACGAACGGGACCGACTGTGTTAAAGGTCACAGAGACAGCCCTGGTATAGGCTGCCACTGCCTCCTCCATCCTGGTCACGCATACAGGTTACATACTCGATAGGTCCAGCACCACCTGAAGGAGGTAGATCAGGGAGAAGTGGTGGATATTAATAAATGGGATAAAATCTGCAGAAAAGAGGGTGACCAGTGGGGTGCCTCAGGGATCAGTCCTGGAAATAGTCATTTTCAATGTCTTCATCAGTGACATTGCTGAAGGACTGGAGGGGAAGGTTTACCTATCTGAAGATGATACCAAGATCTGCAACAGAGTGAACACTCCAGAGGGAGTTGAAAGAATGAGGAGGGTTCTTGGAAAGCTGGAAAAATGGTCAAAGGTGTGGCAGTTGAAATTTAATGCAAAAAAGTGCAAAATCATGCACCTAGGGTGAAGAAACCCTGTGGAGAGCTACAGAATGTGGAGGGAGGATTGCTGACAATCACCAGGGAAGAGAGGGATTCAGGGACAATCATCTCAGATGACCTAAGGGTGGCCAAATAGTATAACAAGGCTGTGGGGAGGGCCAGTGGGATGTTGGAGTGCATACAAAGGGGTATCACTAGCAGAAAGGAGGTGGCGATGCTGTGAGGCCTCATCTAGAATACTGTTTTCAGTTCTGGAGGCCGCATCTTTTCAAAAACATGGACAAGGTGGAGGCAGTCCAGAGAAGGGCGACCAAGATGGTGTGGGGCTTGCATTAGAAAACATATGAGAACAGATTAAAAGACCTCAATATGTATACACTTGAAGAGAGGAGTAAACGGGGGGATACGATAGAGACCTTCAAGTATCTTAAAAGCTTGAATAAAGTGCAAGCGGATGACATCTTTCTGTACAAGAGTTGTACAAGGATGAGGGGGGCAAAATATGAGATTGGAGGAGGGCAGGATAAGGGGAAATGTGAGGAAGTTTTTCTTCAGAAAGAGAGTGGTAGATGTTTGGAATAGCCTACCCCAGGAAGTGATGGGTGCTAACACAGTGGGGAATTCAAATATGCATGGGATCGACATAAGGAAACCCTAGATGTGGGGAAGAAAGGCAAAAGTCAATGACCCAGTAGGGTCAGTGGCCGCTGATGCAGGCAGTGAATGTGGGCAGACAAGGTGGGCCTAGCGGTCCCTATCTGCCATCCACTATGTTACCGTGTTAATGAATCCTGTAACCATTTCAGCCCTCAACACCTCCGCTGGGAGACTGTTTCAAGCATCCACCACCCTTTCCATGAAGAAGTACTTCCTCACATTTCCTCTCAACCTCCCCCCTCTCCAGCTTCATAGTGTGACCCCTTGTACTTGAGCATCTTTTCTCTGGAAAATTCTACCTTCCTGTACCTTGTTTGTATCTGTGAGGTATCTGAATGGTTCTATCATATCCCCCCTTTACTTCCTTTCTTCTATGGAGTACATATTTAATTCCTCTAACCTTTCTTCATAGGGCTTCTGATGCAGGCCCTGCACTATTTTGGTTGCCCTCCTTTGTACCACCTCTACCCCGTCTATGTCCTTTTGGATGTGGGGCCTCCAGAACTGGACACAGTACTTGAGGTGGGATCTCACTAATGATCTATACAGGGGTATTATTGCCTCCCTTTTTCTGCTGGTGATACCCCTGTCTATGCATTCAAGCATTCTGCTAGCCTTTTGCACTGCCTTGCACACAGTTTAGCTACCTCAAGGTAATCAGAAATGATTATCCCCAGGTCCCTCTTCTGTTTTGTGACTGCTAGTATTTCTCCTCCCAGTTGAGATGGTGCCCCCAGGTTTCTGTGTCCCGTGTGCATGATTCTGCACTTTTTTGCATTAAAGACCAGCTGCCAGACCTATGACCATTCTTCCAACTTTTTTAGATCTTCTCTCATTCTCCCCCCCCCCATGTGTCTACTCTGTTGCAGATTTTTGTGTCATCCACGGGCAGGCATACATTCTCCTCCAGTCCTTCTGCAATGTTGCTTATAAAGACATTGAAGAGGACTGGGTCTAGTACTAACCCTTGTGGCACCCCACTGGTCACTTTGCCCTCTCTAGAGTGGATGTCATTTACCAACACCCTCTGACTCCCATTGTCCAGTCAGCTCCCTACCCATCTTACTACTTTAAGACCCACTCCCAGGCTTCTCAGCTTGCTTACCAGTCTTCTATGTGGAATGGAGTCGAAGGTCTTACTGAAGTGCAAGCAGGCTACATCAATCACTCCTCCCTGATGCACTTCCTTGGTTTCCAACTCAAAGAACTTGATCAGGTTTGTCTGGCAAGACCTACTCCCGTGAACCCTTGTTGCCTCGGATCCTGAAGACCTTTGGAAACAAGGCATTTCCCAATCCTTTCCTTCCGTAGTGATTCCATTACTTTGCCTACTACTGAAGTCAGGCTGACAGGCCTGTAATTTCCAGCCTTCTCTCTGTTTCCATTTTTTTGGAGTGGGACTACATCAGCACTCCTCCAGTCTCTTGAGATCTCTCCTGTTTCTAGTAACAGATTGAACAGGGCTGTCATAGCGAACTCCTCCTTGAACTCCCTCAGTAACCTGGGATGCACCCCGTCTGGCCCCATCACTTTGTCTACTTTTAACCAAGAAAATTCCTTTATGACTCTTTCCACTGTAAAAGAGCTAGTGTCTACCTCCCTTCCCTTAATGCCTTTGTTTTTAATCATTGGTCCACTACCTAATCCCTTCTCTGTAAATACTGAACAGAAGTATTTATTCAATATGTCCACTTTTTGGTGGTTCTCTTCCACACACAATCCCCCAACCCCCTTCAGCCTTACAATCCCTCCCTTAGGTCTTTCTCTTTTTGGCTTAAGCATTTAAAAAATGTCTTGTCCTCTTTTTTACTGATTTGGCAATATTCTCCTCTGTTTGCACTTTTGCACTCCTAACTGCCTTCCCTTCCTCCCTTTCTTTCTCCTGGTAGTTTTCCCTATCCTCCTCTTTCTGTGTTTTTTTCTGCTTTCTAAAAGCCAGTTTCTTGCTCTTACTTTTTCCGTTACCTCACCAGAGAACCATAGTGGTTTCTTTTATCTCGTGCCCCTGCTAACCTGCATGTTTTTTTTTACTCTTTTATCACTGTCAGATGCTCATAATTCAGAGATGTGAATTTGGCAAAATTCTATAAGTCAGATTAGTATTTAGTAATGTGCACCATTGTCTGCTTCTGTATTTTGTCCTTTTGTCCATTGCTGCTTCACACAAGAGCACTGCTGAGACACTACTGTATAATATATTCTGGTCTGGGCTGGCTGTTCCTCTCTGTCAAGAGTTCATTCTTAGTGGACTGCATCACTAATATGGTCTTGTACTCCCATGTGTTTATCTGATTTGATATAAAATCCCTTCTGTGCTTGTGACCTAAGATCCAATGATAAATTGCTGTCACTTTATCCCCTCCACTAAGATGGGCCAACTGACATTTTCATACTTTGCTCCCAGATTCTGGAACTCCTTAGAATCAGCAGTAATCAATAAGATATAACAGGGCCTGGGCTGTTATGTAAGAAACACACATTCAGGTGTACTGTGCAGCATGAGGCATTTATGATGAGTGCCTTCAGCACCTGGAAGTGCAGTTATCATATAATAGCCCACACTCTAAAGAGTCTTATTTCACTTACAAAACGTGTTAACTGAGAAAATTAAAAAAAAAAAAATGTCAACTTATTTTTGTCAAAAACAGGTATTTTCTACTAAACATAGCTAGTAAGTAGTCAATCCACCTCTATCAAAAGTACATTTAATAGACTGAATGTTTGCTAACCATTGAATAGAACTGTCCCCGGTTCCTTGTTCTTTACTCCTGTTTAGGACCATGTAGATCTGTCAAATAAGTGGCAGCTTGCTCTCCATTCTGGTATTATGCTTGGCTGCTGTTTAGCCTCAGGCCATCTCCTTGTCACCAGTTAGCACCTTTTCACTTGCTATAGGGAGGCTGCTTGCTTTAGAGTTGGGGGAGTTTATTTGCTTTTTTGAACACATCCACAATGCTCTTGAGGCCTGGCAATCTCAAGGGTCATGCATTCTTGTTTGTGGCCTTTCAGCAATATTAAATACATTGTCTGTTTTCCCAGTCAGATCACTCAACTTTTCAGGATGTGACCCAATAGCTACCTAGGGTGCCGGATGAGAACTTGCAGCAGGTAAGGGGTCTGGACTGAACTGGTATGGCTACCAGCTAGTTGTTTGTTTGCTAATGTGTCTATGACTCAACAGCTAAAGCGTGCTGTTCAGTAGTGTTCATCGGTAGTGAACAGTAGTGCAGTGTTCAATAGTATAAGGCAGGCAGTTAAAGGGGCGGCACTCATGTTGACAGCATAAGCTGTGGCTGCACATGCATTTACAGATACATCTGGCACCATGGCTATAGGCATACCAATGAATATTAAAGAGGTATTACCTGTGGTAGGACTATGTGACCATATTCTTGGGTTCATTCTGTTCCTGCTATAATCTAATTCTATACTTATATTTCGGTACTCCCCAGCCAAACCCCTGGACTTGGGGGGTGCACCTGTGGTACTGACTGGCAGGAGAAAGCTGAGTTAGATACATCCTCTTGCTTCTTGTAAGGTGTTCAAGAACAAGGGGTTATACTAGGAAACTGGGTAGACTCAGGGGAAATAAAAGAAAGTACTTCTTCATAGAAAGAGTGGTAGTTGCATGAAACAGCTTTCCAGTGGAGGTGGTGGGGCAAAAACAGTAACAGAATTCAAAAATGTATGGGATAGGCATAAGGGAACCTTAGTGGTTAGGAAAGGGTGGATAAATCCAGAGATCAGTTAGGGTCTCTGGTATTACAGTAGGCAGGGAACATGGGCAGGCTAGGTGGGCCACGCGGTCCTTATCTGCCATCAATTTGTACCGTAGGTTTCTTTGTTTCTATGGAAACTGTGCACAGATGATATGTAGGTTTTACTTGTGATGACACGTGAACCAGAAGTAGGCCCACAAGTTAGGTGGGGGACACATATGCACAGCTAGGTGCACCACAGCATGGACTTCCTGCTAACCCATATCTGTAGGTATTAACCAATTCTGACATCCTTGGAGAGCTACTGTAGATATGAATGAAGGGGGAACTGAGGAGAATCTCAGCCTGGTTGAATCAGTCCCATTAAATGAATGGGAATGTCCCTGTGAATGGAAGGAGAATGGATGGAGCCTAAGGAATGGGTTCTGGTTCTCCCCTTGTTGGACTCACAGATAATGTTCTATCAGATATATGAGGCATGGAGGCTTTTACAGCTAAAAGTCATATGTCAGAAACCTTAGATGCAAAGTCCTTCTTGTCCACATTGACTCTGGGTCTGAAAATTTTCCAAACTGCTGCCACTGTGTCCAAATCATAGAACAGGAATTTCTTTTTCATATTCATTTTATTCAGGGTTAAACACATTTAGCAGAGCTCATTTGCAATGAAGAACCAGTTCACAAGAACAATGCAAGTTACACATAATTTACACTACATTAACACATTAAAATTAAAAATAATCTGTGCAAAATTAAAAAAAACTAATAAACTCTTACACCATACTTGTAAGAAGCAAGATTGAAAAACAACATACAAACAATACCAGTGGGTACAAAATAGTTACAATGAGTCAGAGAGGATGGGAACCATGATTTTAACACAGCAGTTGAAGGACGTTTAGTGTCCACAGTATGGAACTGAACTGTGAGAGAGTTCAACAGTGTAGGCACAAAGTGGCTAAAGAATTATATAGACCATTTTTTTGGGGGGAGTGGGGGAAGGGGATTTCCAGATCATAGAGATGAAGATTTCATAAAGAGATGTTCACCTTTCCTTGGGAAAACCTCTCCAGTATGTCATATGTGGGGTTTCCAGATCATAGAGACAAGCATTTTGTAAAGAGATGTCCACCTTTCCTTAGGAGAATCTCTCCACTAGATATTCTGGAGCCTCTCCCAATACACACTTATAATTAAAAAAACTTATGAAGTTTTCTTCTACTATCCAGAGAGGTCCAATCAAACTTCTTATAGAGATCATAGTGGTAGGTCTGTCTGGGACAGTTGAGAATTAATCTAGGCAAATGACTGTATGAATCTGGTCTCATCTAGCACACTCATATAAAAAATCCACATAGTCAAACAGTGGAAAGATGTACATTGATACTGTTTTCTGGATAGTTTTGGAATCTAGACAATTCCTATTCCAGTAGAGGAAACACACCCTGGAACCAATTTTCCTTGTCAGGTGTTCCACGTACCTTTTACCATTACCCATAATGTTCAACCAAAAACTGAGGTATTTTTAGGAATCTACAGACTACAGCATGGCACCACTATGAGCAGCAATAGTTATCTTGGTGGTGGATCTGGGTTTGGTAGGGTGTCCAAAAATCATTAACTTGGTTGTAGTCACATTTAGACTCAGTCTAGATTTAGAGAGAAAAAAAATCTAGGCACACATTAAAGCTCCTCTGAAGATTTCTCTGGACAACTATGGGAGATTTACTCGAAATACTGTAAATACAACAGTGTCGCCCGTATACAGATTGTAATTCGTGTCACCAACACTGTCAGGGAACCATTTTAGATTAATCCAAAAGAGGAGTGACCCCACTACATAACCTTAGGATAATCCCCTAAAGATTGATAAGGACCCTGACTCCAACCCATTCATTAATGTTATTTGCTTTCTAGATGCTGAACAAGCACTAAATTTTATGGTGCCCCCTCTATTCCTGTATCAGTCATCCTATGCAGCAAAGCACAGTTGTCTTTCATGCTGAGTGCCTTGGAGAGGTCAACATAGCTGGCTCTAGTAATTTACCTGAAGACCAGAGCTAAGTGGGCTTCATCCAAGACCGTCAAAATGACAGCCACTGTGCTGCTCTGCCTATGAAAGTCAGAATGAAATTTATTAAATACACTAGATGCATACAAGTAGCAGTTAAGCTGCTGTGCTTTCATTCTTTCTAGTATTTTAGAGGTGATTAAACGTATGGAGATAGACTAATAATTAGTCATCAGCCCAGGGTCCTTTCCTTTGAAGACTGGGATATCCCATACAAGTATCCCATCATTAGGCAGAACTCCCATAGAAAGAAACCAGTTAAATACATACAGAAAAAACAGCTGGAAGAATGGTGAAGAAATTGGCAGCTGGGTTTCAACACAAAAAAGTGCTAAATAACGCATATGGGGCAAAAAAACCTGAGGGCAATATATAAATGTGCGGGGGAGGCACTGACAGTCAAAGATCAGGAAAGGGACCTGGGAGTGATTATTACAGGTGACCTAAAGGTTTCAAAAAAGTGTGATAAGGCAGTGGGGAAGGCTAGCTGGATGTTGTGATACATAGGCAGGGGCATCACTAGCTGATGCCGGGAGGTAATAATACACCACACAGATCATTGGTGAGACCACACTTTGAATACTGTGTCCAGTTCTGGAGGTGTTCAAAAGGACATTGCTAGGGTGGAGGCAGTTCAAAGGATGGCAACTAAAATGGTGCAGGGAATGCAACTGAGGACCTATGAGGAAAGGCTTTGGCAACTGAACATGTACTACCTGGAGGATCGGAGGAGATGGGATATGATAGAAACATACAAATACCTCATGGGGAGAAACAGGGTACAGGAGGGCAGCATTTTTCAAATGAAAAAATGCACAAGGACAAAGGGTCACACTATGAAATTGAAGGGGGGAGGTTCAGAGGAAATGTGACAAAGCACTTCTTCACTGAAATTGGTGGTAGATGAGTGGAACAGCCTACATGCAGAGGTGATAGGGTCTGAAACAGTTACAGGATTCAAGAAAACATTGGATCGCACAGAGGGATCTTGGCAGTAAAAAGTGAGAGAGGAGAGGAACCAGAGGCAGAGTAGGGTCTACCGTGTCACATTAGGATAAAGGAGAATATAGAGCAGACTGGGTGGGCTGTGAGGCCCTTATCTGCCATCACCTGCTAGAGTATGTTTCTATGTTAATGGTGCAACAATTTGGAAAGCAAAGATTTTAAGAATAAAAAGAGACAATTCATCTGGGACCTCACTTTTTTCAGATTTTAGGTGTAGTAGATGCTCAAGTACCTTGCTGGGATGGACTTGTTTTTAAAAACATGAAATGATTACTACCCACAACAGAACCAAGGGCCAGAGAGTTTCGTAAGTTATTATTAGCCTGACCAAAAAAATTGGCGGACTCAGCAAACCATTTGTTAACGGTATTAGCACTTTGTTCTGTACTGTCATCCCATCATCATGCTGAATTTTAATACTGGTAGTAGTTTTGGTCTGACTTGTCAGATTCTTTATGAGCATTCAGAACTTTTTAAGATCCCCAGCTGCCTCCAAATCCAATATATTTTCTGTATAGAATAAATTATTTGATTTCCTACCTTCGGAGATACATTAATTTCATATTTTTTTATAGTTGTCAAAATCACCACTCACTTTAATATTATGGACAACATCTCATGCCTTATTTTTGTCCTTTTTTTAGTTTTGTCAGTAAGGAAAAGAAGCAGGGGGCTGAGGTGTTTTTATTCTTTTGTTTTGAGTGGGAGACATTTGTCAATCATTTTAAGCAGCTCAGAGGTGGAATAACTCCACACTGACTGAAATTAAGGGATTAACTGTAGCCTGTCCCAGTTTATATTATCAAGATCAGAAATAAAACTTAAGTAAGATAAAAATTTAAAGGATCAAAATCTAACTGTTCTCTGAGGGACAGTAACTCTGTCCTTACCCCGAATACAGAATACCAAATTATGTTCACTGTATTGGTTGGCTGAAACACCTGACTGTATATAATTATGTGGGGAGTTAGTGAAAATTAGGTCAAGCAAAGTTGAACCTCCTGGATGTTTTATATTACTGTAAGTGGGGTCTATAATTAGTTGTTAAAGACCGAACTGTAATGCAGATTTTCTAGCATGCTTCTTTCGATCAATTTTTAGCCAGTCCATATTGAAACCGCAGCTATGAGACGTTTGTTTGTGGCTTAAAATGGTGTCAAGACATCTGCAAAAGCTACAAAGTCAGAAGTAGAGACTCTAGGGGCCGATATCCTCTCACCAAGAGGAAGGGCTTCTCTAATTAAAGTCAGAAATCGAGTACAGGGAGTTCGCAACAGCTACACCCAACAGCTACATGAATTTAACTCAGTGAAAATCTATCCTGGTAATAAACCATCACACCCTTCCCCGTCATTCTTACTTCTGTCAGCCCTAATTAACTTATAACCCTGGACTGACAAATCACTGTCCTTAATTTTACAATTCAACAAAGTTTCACTTACTATTAAGAAATCAGGATTACTATCAAGGACAAAGTCCATGATCAGTTCTAACTTTGGAAGGATGCTCCTCCTGACATTAGCATGTATAAACATTAAACTGTGTCTACTGTTAAGATCACAGACAGCAAGGCCAGGATTTGGACTGATTTCTCCACATTTTAGAAGACTTAGGGACCCATTTCCAAAAAGTTTGTGCCATGCTAACCAGGAATACTGCCGCTGTTGGGAGGCGTGCCCATATTCAAAGGACATCTATGCATGGTGCACCCCACAGCTATTACACTAATAATATTGTGCTGCACCTATGCAAATGATAGGCTCCCTCATGTATGTGGCACAGCACAATATTGAAAGTTTTCATAAGCACTAAACAACCCCTAGCAGTGGTGCAGTTTAATGCTTCTGAAACCCAGCCCTTAACAGTGTGCAGTGAGGCTGCATACCCAGGTTGTCCAGTGATCCCTCCCTAGCCCCGGTCCCTGTGTTCTATTATTGGTGGTTCAGCAGACCCTCCCTAGCCCTGATTCCTGCCTATGACATCCAAAAAATACAGTGGTGGTCCAGTGGTCTCTCCTTCCTCCCCCATTCCCTGATCACCATCCTTGTTCACATAAAAAACATTCCTTGGTGGTCCAGTGGTCCCTTCCTCCTCCCTGTTCCCTGATCACCATCCCTGTTCACACAAAAAACATTCCCTGGTGGTCCAGTGGTCCCTCTCCCCCATTCTCCGATTGCTGTCTGATGAATACTACAAGACCCTGGTAGTCTAGTGGTCCCCCACTCCCCCCTCCACTCCGGTAGGTAGTGACTAACCACCCTGCTCCTCCCCAACCAGACCCGAGCCAGTGAACTGGACAGCTCTTTGCACACTGCCATGGCCAGCTGCCAACTGAACTGTAACTGGGTACTCACAGTAGACAGTACACGCTCATTGGTTGACCTGTCTTCTGGACCTTATGTTTGTGGGTAACTGCCTTTGGTAAGTTTGTTCCACAGGACAATAAAGGGATAAATATTTTGAATCCTATTACTATGACCTCCATACTTGTTGGGAGCTACAGTTGTGGAGAGTTTATATAGGTCAGCTTTCTCAGCCTGTTCCCTAGTTAAAGACGTGTTGGGGTGTGGCTGCACCTATGGTCTGCAGATCAGATTCTAAGATGAAACTACACAATATTCCATTTGCAGGGAGATCTATATTCAGCCCAGATCTGAATATATTTTGAAGGCTTTCCAGAAAAAGAAAACAACAGCAAGCTGCCAGTCCGATCAACAACAGATGTCCAGCCCAGCTTTGAGTGAGTGGGGTGCTGGCTGCCCCAGGCAGTCAATGGGTGGATTTTGGCCCTTGCAGAATTTTGGTAACCAGAGAAGAAGAAGAAGTGCTTAATCTGGGCTCAATGTTAACAGCAATTGAGGTGCCCTTTCTTGAAGATTCAAAGAAGATATAGGCAGAAGAGGAGAATTTTCACAATAAAGCTACATGGACCCATTTCTGCTGCCCTTACCTTGCTGGGAGACTGTAGAACTTTTATCTATGATGGTCCCAAACAGTACCAGATGTATGGGTCTTGGAAATTCTACTGCTAGCCTATGTCATAGAGTTTCTTCCCTACAAGAGACTTCTTCCTTCAGTTCCTGGCTCCTCTGAACCAGGCGAAAGTGCAAGCAGTACGCCAGACTCTGATCACCTGATCCAGATGGAGCCAATCACCTCAGTTCCTCCTCATGAGAGGAGAGAGGGGACAGAGGTTTTACTCAATCTACTTCATAGTCCTAAAGAGGTCAAGGGCCTTCCAAACTATCCAGAAATTGAACCACTTAAATATGTTTGTTAAACACATTCAAGATGGGGGTCCCTACAGACCATCACTTGAGCAGTCCAGGCAGGGAACTACCTGGTGTCCATCAACTTGAAAGACACCTATACCTATAGTCTAATCTGAAAATTACTCCAGAAATATGAGATTTGCTCTATTCCAGATTCCAGTGCAGGCAGTCTTGAACCTTCTTAGGGACAGTGTCTCCAGATCTATGCTTTAGAAATGAGGGTAGTGTCTATCCTTGATGCACTTCCAGAACCAAGTTCAGTCCCAGGTAATGAAGGTCAGATCAGATGATGCCACCACTATGGTGTAGATAACCAGTTAAGGAACAACAAGGAGTGCAAACATGTTCGCTTAAGCAACTAGGATGCTTAAATGAGCAGAAGACAATCTTCTGTGTCTGACAGTGGTTAACCTAGCAGGGGAACTGAATGCCACAACAAATTTATTAGGTCATGATAGAGTACATCCAGACCAGGAGATGTTTGACCTGAGGTGTAGAAGGTTAGGGCATCCTCAGATAAATATTTTTCCTCAAAGGAGAATACTTATGTTCCAAGGTTCTTCAGACAGTTTTGGTGCTTGTGGGTGAAAACATTGGATGCTTTATCCCATCAGTGGGACTTCAACAGAGCATATCTATTTCTGCCTCTTCCACTTTTACCTAGGGTGCTGCAGAAGAGTTAATGGTCAAACAGAAGATTTCTTGTGACAACCCTGGAGTATCCAGAATGACAGTGGTTCTCAGACTGCATCAATCTAGAAATCGTAAAGCAAGGCAACATAATTTCTATAGCGCAATTACAAACTCTGAATTAAAACAGGCAGCATATAAAATCATAATTAACAATAATTGAAATTCAGGGGAAAGTCTCAGCAAAGAGGAAGGTTTTTAAAATACATTTAAAGGTCTCTACCATGTGCTTTTTTTAACACCACCTACTTTTGTGGCATCAAACTGAACCCTAATTGGCACAGTAACAACTTTTTGCAATGAATTTCCTTTCTTTTTGAAAAAATTAATAAACTCAAATTGCAACGGTATTTCTGGCTGTAGACACGCTGTGGGGTCAGTGTTTCTGCAGTCAAGGATACACATGCATATTGCAAGACATGCAAAGCCACTTCTGAGTGTGGCTAGAAATCCACAATACCCAAAATAAAACCCACTTCTGGGTGCAGAAGCACAGCACTGGTCAAGCATTACATTGGTGTTTGATTTGTATAGGACCCCCTACATAAATGCCATACTAAAGCCTTATGTACATTAGCCTAATTATACATAGGGACCATTCTGTGCATATACAATGTGAGTAGCACACTTTGGTCCTCTTACCACAGCATTACCTCTGGACCATACAGAAATCCAATAGTGAAACATTATGTGCATGTCAGCAGAATTGTACTGCTAAGCACATCCCATTTTTCATGTTTAGGTCTCAGATTCTCTGTACTTATATTTTAAGTTTCCATGACATCCACAGGAGTGACAGGATGGTAGTCCAACCTTTAAAATGTTTTTTAGGCATTACAGTGTAAAAATACATTTTGAGATGGAAGTGACAGTTTTCATCCACTGTGTTTATCTAAGGATCTTAAAAAATAAGATTGTTAAAAATTTGATAAAAAATTAAAAAAAAAAACAGGGTCTAGAGTCCCAAAACTCTGCCCCAGCACAAACCCAGTTTTGCATAAGTAAACCAGGTTTTGCGCCAAGCTGGTATTCACAAAAGCCCAATTTGCTGGCTCAAAGCAGGTTTGTGGAGGGGCCACAATGCAAATGAGGGGGAGGAGACCTGCATATTGTTGCAGTCTGATACTCAAAGCATTTGCTCTGTGCAAGGGCCTTTTGCAGGCTTCCCTTGCAGGGAGCAAATACCACCGACCGGGACCTTGCTGTAATCTTGCACAACACTAGTGGTTGACAGAGGTGCTATGGTGCCCCCCCCCACCGGTTGCAGACCTGGAGAAAACAGAAAAGTCCTAGTCCATGGTGCCAGTGGTCCCCCACCATGATCACTGATTGCAGGCCTGGAGACAAAAGAATAGTCCCTGGTGTCCTGTGGTCTCTCCCTCCACCCAGTGGAGTAGGCTGTCAATCAGTGGGCTCATACTATATATAGAACATGTTCATTGGTGACTCAGTTGGTAAACAGCCATGGTGGAGAATGGAGGGCTGTGCTAGTTGCCGGTTTGGGTCAGGATGGGGGAGTGGGGTGGTGGTGCACTACTTGCCAGGGTGTGGGGGGGGTAGAGGTCTGCTAGACATCAGGGAAATGTTGAACGGTAGTATACAGAGGATAGGAAATAAGGAGGGGGTCCAGTAGACACCGGTGACTGGGATATTGTTACTTCAAAAAGTCATTTGCAGGGGATGGGAGATGGGGAAGATGGGAATGGTGGACATTGAGGAATGGTGTTGTCTTCTACAGGGGATCAGGACCAGAGGGACCACTGGACACCATGGTATATGTGTGATGACATGGAGCATGGGAGCATGGGTGTGGGTGGGGGGATGGACCACTGGGCACCAGGGAAACTGTATTTTTCATTTTGAGATGGTAATCAGTGGTGGGTGAGACCACTACCACCAGGGAAACTATAGTGTACATTGTGGGCTAGTGATCGGTGGGGGTGGGCACTGAACACCAGAGAATATTAATTCATGATCAGACATGGGTGGGTGGAGGGACCACTAACCAGCAGGGAATATTAATTCACAATCAGCATGGGTTTGTGTGACGGAGGGACCACTATCCACAAGGGAATATTAGTTTACAATCGGACATGGGTGCAGTGGGGGGGAACACTAGCCACCATGGAATCTTGATTCAAGATCAGGCATGGGTGTGGGTGGGAGGAGGGATGACCTGACACCAGGGAAATGCTATGCCTATATCAGGTGAGTGATGGGGTGGGGAAGGGATCACTGGACACCAGGGACACCTTTCTTTTATATTGGGCAGGTGATCGCATGGTGGGAGGAACCACTGGACACCAGGGACACCTTTCTTTTATATTGGGGAGGTGATTGCATGGTGGGAGGAACCACTGGACACCAGGGACACCTTACTTTATATTGGGTGGGTGATTGGGAGGGGGAGGGACCACTGAACACCAGGGGTATCTCTTATTGGTATCGGCCTGGTGATCAGTGTGGAGGAGAGACCACTAGACACCAGGGAAGGGCTCTATTGCTATTGCCCCATGAAATTCTTTTTATTTTTTATCATTTTTATTTTTATTTTTCAGGAATTTCATGTTATTTTTTTTATTCATTGAAAATGTAGTTTTATTTCTTGTTATCACATCTGCATTCATAAAATACCTCAAAATAAAATTATACACACTAGAAATGGTCTTGAAAGGGTTTGTGAATCAAACAATTCTGCTGCCACTTCCTTGTGGACCATCTCTGTGGCAACAATGGAGTCTAAACATCAACTGCTGTAAGCATTTATTTAGTTTCTGCCAAAAAACAAGCAATTTTTAAACTTTTTTCATGCGCTTGTTTTAAATTTATTTCTTTTTTTACATTGAATTTCTTGTTATTTCTTATTTAAGAAAACACGGGTCTTTATCAAATACCTATTGGGCCGAAGATCAAAGGGGGGGGTACTGCTTTTTAAAATTCCAAATAACACAATGGCACTATTACATGTTGGGTCATTCTCTGGGATGCATGTAGAGGCATTGCTAGTGGGGTTAGAGGTAGCAGTACTGTGATTTGATTAGTGCTGACTCATCCTGGCCCTATTAACAGTCAGATAGCAGAGGTGCATTATACAACTGTGTATAGCAACCTTTAAAACCACGGAAATCGCAAAGCTCAACACAAACTTTTGCACTGCACTTTGCGATTTTTTGTGAATCTAGCCCCAGCTGAGTTATGAGAAGCAGTTGATTTGGGGAACAAAGTCCACATTCTTTTTTGGTTCTGGCCAGTAACATCGCGGAACAAAAGAAAGTGGTCAAAAATAAAGCAGCAGAAACATTGTCACCATCAATCTTGGCAGCACAAAATGTAGCATGCCAGCACAATGCAGGCCACATGATATGCAGGTAGCAAACAACGTCCACCATATGGAGTGCACTAGAACACACAGCAGCAGGCACCAGTGCACAAGTACAGCACAGGGGTGCAGAGAGATGGAACAGGGCAGGGTACAACCACCACTGTGGGAAGCAGGCCACTGGACACCTACCACGGTAATCTAATGGCACAGGCACCCACATGGTGGGTTACCCCCACCCAGAATGCTGAGTGATGGAGACAGTGCAACGGGGTAATCACTGGAGGACAGGTGGACCATGGCCACCATGTGGATGGCCATGCATAATGCAAGGGGCCAGGAGCACAAGCCAGCATGCTGTCTCCCCTGTCCTGTGTGTTGTGTATGTTGCTGTCAAATCTCCCTGCACCCCTGTGCTGTTCCTGTACACTGGTGCCTGCTGATGTGTGTTCCAGTGCAGTGTCTCCATGCGGTGGATGTTGTTTGCTACCTGTGTGTCATGTGGCCTGCATTGTTCTGTCACGCTACATTTTGTGTTGCCAATATTGATGGAGACACTGTTTTTGCCACTTTAGTTTTGTCCACTTTAATTTGTTCCGCGATGCTACTGACTGGAACTTTTTTTTTATTTCAAACAAAAAATTCTTCATTCACACATTTTTATGGTGTGAACAAAGAATTCTTTGCTCACACTTTTACATTCTGAGGTGGAACTGACAGCAGTCATCCAGTGTGTTTATCTAAGGGCCTTAAAAATATGAATGTTGAAAATTTGGTGAAAAAAATGTTAAAAAATAGCTGCATCATGATTTACTGTTCATTTTGGGTACACAGTCCAAATTTTTCTGTCATGAATGTTCACATATTCTTATGTCTCAAACAAAGAATTATTGGTTCACACTTATTAATGTCAAAACAATTCTTTGTTCATGAGATTCTTTATTTGTATTTTCTCTCAAAGAGACTGTCACAAGCAAAGAAGTTTTTTGTTCACAAGATTCTTTATTCACAGTTTCTCATGAGCAAAGAAATCTTTGCTCACAGCACGAGAATTGCAACCCTGGCTAAGCTGGCGACCTAGGATTTTATTTATTAGCTTTTGTTTACTGGGTGAGCATGCTAGACAAGGAATGCCTATTTTCAGGGGTGACCCGGGAAATTACAAGAGTAGGTTTACAAGCAGAATGAGAACAGTTACAACATAAGGAAATACAGGCATTGAACAGGGTGAAACAAATAAACAAGTACATGATGATCATTTAAGCATACACATCAAGGTAAGAACATGCAAGCAGTAATACCAATTCTTGGTATAACACATGGGCTTTTAAGGTGGGACATTGGGTGGTTGTCCTGGTATAAGGATGATAAGTGCTGAGGTACAGGAAACCATAAGAGTGGATGGTTCCCCTCTTTGAGCTTGGGGAGAGTTTTTTTTTTTTTTGGAGTGTATTGAAAACATATTTCTGGGGAACTTTGCATCAAACATACCAAAAATCTAGCTAAATTTTAATTTTTTTTTTTATTTATAATTGGTGACCAGGAAAGGTACATGGAGCCGAGGCTCGTTTCCAGGTCAACCCGGGTACAAGGTGTACACAGTAGAAGGCAGAGAGTACAAACAAATTTTTGTTACAGATGAATAGTACATTAGAAGGACAATTACATAGTGGTAAACAGAAAAGTAACAATTGTAGCTAGTACAGACGATTTAAAAAACATCCAGAGATTTCAATTCAAACAAATCGTATTTACAGTATATTACAAGCACACATAAAAACATTTTTACAAGTATTGGATGTCCAGAGTTTGGTAAACTAGTGTGGAAAATGTTCAGTAGCTAAGCAGTTAATACGGTTTGGGGCTGGAGTGTGCATACATGTTGACCTGGAGGGGTCACCCAGGGTAGGCTAGGCCCAAGTTAAGGAGGGTTCTGATGAGTATCTTGGGCAGGGAGGGGGAGGGAGGAGCCTGAGCAGTTGTTTAAAGGCTGATAGGGAGGAGACCTGGTGAAGGTTGGGTGGGAGATTGTTCCTAAGGAGGGGGAGTCAGTAGGAAAAGGCAGCTTGCCCAGTGGCAGAGAGGGGGTGTGAGAGGTGGAAGGTACGTGTGTGTCTGTGGTGGAGAGAGTAGCCTGGGAAGATGACTGGAGAGATGCGGGAAGAGAGGTAGGGGGGAAAGGAGCCAAGCCAATATTTTGCTATGAGGGAGGTGCTGTGGAGAGTCCTCCTATGCGAGAGTGGCATCAGGGATAGCATAGAGTATAGGAGGCAGTGCTGAGTAAGTGGGTGGGAGGCAGTGGCGAAACGACAGAAAGAATTGAGCAGGACATCAAGTTTTGAGAGGGTGGAAGCTGAGGCTATGACATAGATGACGTCTGCATAGTCCAGCACTGGCAAGATGGTTTTGCATACAAGTTCACTCTGGGTGGGAAGGGGAAGGCTGGCTTTGTGGCGATAGAGGATGGCCAGTTTGGGCCAGAGTTTGGTGCAGATGGCATCAACGTGGGTGGAGAAGTTTATGTGGGTAACCAGTCAGACTTCCAAGTACTTAAAGGAGGGTACTGACTCGAGGGGAGCACCATCCAAAGTGGAGATTAGTGGTGGGGCAGGTAGGGAGGTGAGCTTTTGTCTGGTGCTGAAGGCCATGGTGACTGTTTTTTTGGTATTTAGTGTAAGCTGTTTTTTCAGGAGCCATGCTTGTACTCGGTTGAAGTCTCTTTGGAAATTAGGGAGCAGAGTTTCATGAGAGGGGCCTGAGGCATAGATGATAGTTTCATTGGCGTATAAATGCATGCTTGAGGAGAGGCAGGCAGAGGGGAGGTCATTTATGAATAGGGAGAAAAGGATGCGGCCAAGGATAGAACCTTGGGGAAAGCCCAAGAGGATGGGAAGGGGGGGAGAGGGTGTCACCTATTTGTACTGACTGTTGCCTATTCTGGAGATAGGAGTGGAACCAGTTGATAGCACATTGAGCAAGGCCGAAAGAGCTTAATTTGCAAAGCAGCAGAGGCAGGATGCCAGAATTGAAGGCTTTTGCCAGGTCAATGAAAATGGCAGTGGTGGTTTGACCATTGTCCATGGCACAGAGAATTGAGTTGGTTACTCATAGCAAGGTAGTGGTAGTGGGGTGATGTTTTCTGAAACCTGATTGAAAGGGGGAGAGGGAGCTGTTTATGGAGGGGAAAGAGAACAATTTGGACAGCATAAGGGATTCCTGGATTTTGGCGAGGGAGGGGAGGAGTGAGATAGGTCTATAATTTACCGGTTGGGAGGGGTCACCACCTTTATAGAGAGGATGGATTTTGACTAGTTTCCAGGTAGAGGGGACCTTGGCTGTGGTGAGAGAGAGGTTTAGTTTGTGTGTCAGAGGTGCAACTATGGCTGGGGCAGCGATAAGGAGCATTCTAGAATGCAATCCATCAGGGCTGGTTTAGAACTGGTTCAGAGAGGTAAGTGCAGTTTGAACTTCCAGGAGCATGAAAGGATGAAAGAGGAAACCGGGGTGGGGATTTGTGGAGGCGGGAGGAGGAGGAGGAGGAGGGGGTGAGTTAGGCAGGGCACAGGAAATGAAGAACGAGTTGAATAGTTCAGATACTGTAGCAGGATTGGAGACAATTCTGACATCAATGTTGAGGATTGGACTGGCTTGCTTGGTGGGGGGGGTTGATTAGTGAGTTGATCACCTTCCAGAAGGACACTGGGGAAGCTTGGTGATGGGTAAGTTGAGCCTTGAAATAGTATGCTTTGGATTGCCGAATTGCTTTGGTGCATTTGTTTCTGAGAGTTTTGTAGGATAGGAGGTCCCAAGATGCAAGGGAGGCTTTGTATTATCTCCAAGCCTTGTCTCTGGTATGCCACAAGGTGATGAGGTCTGCTCTGATCCAGAGGTGATGGTGTTTTTTAACTCTGGCTTTCCTGAGGAGGGCGTGGTGGTCCCATGTGCTTAGGAAAATGTTGTAGAAGTGGGACAGGGTGATGTCAACGTCTTGGGTGTCAAAAACTGGGACCAGTCCACATTTGCCAGGTCATGTTGTAGGGCAGGTTCATCGAGGAGATGTAGGGGATGAGATAAGATGAATTTGGGGCCAGAGTGCAGACAGTGGATTTTGCAGAAACAGTAAGTAATACAGTGGTCGCTAAGGGCATCGGAGAGGATGCCTGAGTCAGCAATCCTATGGGGGTAGGTGGTTAAAATCCACTCCAGGCGGGAGTGTTTTTGGGATCAGTGGTTTAGTCAGGTGGGTTTCTGGATTAGCTGGGAGAAATTTAGGGCTTCTATCCTCATGGTGGCTGATTTGGTGGAGGAGGAGAGCCAGTCAAGTTTGAAGTCACCAAGTAGAATGAGTTTGTCTTTTAAAGTGGCCGAGGAAATGGCAGAGATGGCCTTGATAAGGGAGTCAGGTGAAGGCTTAGGAGGGGTGTACAGAACCCTTATGTAAAGGGGGGAAGACAAGGGAAAGGATAGGTGAGTGACTAAGGATTCATGGGAGGATGGGCAGGATTCTTTGATAGTGACGGTGCACGTAATGGAGTGCCTGACATGCAGTGCTACCCCCCCACCTCGCTTGCCATGGCTTCTGTTTACCTAAGTTCTGGTGTTTGTTTTTGGAAAAAGCATAATTTTTATGTGTTTCTAAAACCTTTTTTTTTTTGCAATAGAAAACCAAAATGGTCATGCTGATGACCAAAAAGGTTTTCCAGAAACATCAAAAACATGTTCTCCCAAAACAGAAATTGGCACCCGAGCATACACTCTTTTTTCTCACCAAACAGCTATTCCTAAAAAGACAACTGAGCATGCTCAGAAGCTACATATTAAAACATTGTAACTCAAGAACTGATTGCTATTTTACATAGAAACATAGAAATTGTTGGCAGAGAAGTACCTCTAGGCCCATCAAGTCTACCCTTTCTCCTTACACTTGTTTGTGGCCTGTGACCCTAGCTGGTCATGGTTTTTCCCTACTCTTACCTAGGTTTGTAGGAGTGAGAAAGTCATGACCAGTTAGGGTCACAGGCCAAAAACAAGTGCAGGAAAAAGGACAGACTGGATGGGCCTAGAGATCCTTATCTACTAACAATTTCTATGTAAAATAGCCATCAGTTCTTGAGTTATGAGGTTTTAAAATGTGGTTTCTGAGCATGATCAGTTGTACTGTTAGACTGTAATGTCTAATGATCACTTCCAGGAGTAGCATGTACATCAAGAACAACATGGGTGAGAGGATCAATCCCTGGGGCTCACCACAGAACAGGGACTTTGAGAGTGAGGAGAAATTCCTCATCACAACCTTCTGCATCCTATCACTGAGTAAGAACTCAGCTGACAGTGCTGATGATTCCACAGTATTAAAATGGTCCAACAGCAACCCATGGTCCACAGTGTCAAATGCTAAAGAAAGATTGAGGAGGATGAGACCTGATTGCTGTCCTCCATCTCTCACCCTGAGAAGGTTATTATGCACCATGACTAATGCAGTCTTAGCATTGTGCAATGACCTAAATCCAGACTGGTGAAGTTCAAGGATATCAAAAGCGATTAGGTATTCCTCAAGCTGCAATGCCACCATCCTCTCAATAACCGTCCTCAAAAAATTGCAGGTTAGAGACTGGTCGATAATTCACCAAGTAGTTCAGGCCCAAAGTTGTTTTTTTAAGGAGAGGCATCACCAGTGCATTTTTCAAGGCAGTCAGGAAGGTCACCTCTGAAAGGTAGCACCGGATTAATCTGATGAACATTGAACCTAGAAAGCCTACACACCTAACCAAAAGGCACATTGGTCCCTGGTCCAGCTCACAAAATGGTGGGCATCAGTTCTGAGATCACCCTGCTGATCTCTTGCATTGAAACAGGCCTAAACTCTTCTGAGATTTGAGGAGAGCATCCAATAACACCCAGTTCCACCCTGCCAGGTCATGACAACCTGATTTGTGAGATCCCTGACTGAACTGAGGACACCCAGACAGAGAAGAATCAAACAAACTCTTCACAATGAGTGTATGAAATTGCTTTCAACAGTTGCAAACAGATTGGATTCAACAGTCTGTCTATCATCCAGACAAGCTGAGCTGGTCAGTTTCTCCCTGCAACAATTTCCCTGGACCAAAATGCTGCCTTCTTATGGTACAGTTTCCCTTTGATACTCACCATAGTCAGTCCTCAAAGCCAGTCTGTCCTCATAGGCCCTTGACCTCCTCTAACAAATCTCCAAACTCCAATCCTTAGACTTCAGCTCCCTAAGTTCCATGTCAAACCATGGGGATCTCAAGCAGGAGGTCTTAGGTCATATATATAGACTGGTGTGACTGCATCAAAGGATGCAGTGATGGACCTATTATAGGTCACCAGTGCTTCCTCTAATCCAATCCCACAAGCAGCCATCACAGATGATAGAGGCACTGTAAGAATATACGCACCCACAAGCACCTGATGTATGCAAGGTACATCGTGACTACAAGCTTACTCACACACACACATCATGTGCACAAGGTGCGTCATGATTATCTGTATGCTCATGCCATTCAGATGACACACAAGTACATAACCCACAGCCATAAGTGGGATAGTCTTACACACACAAGCCCACATCTATAAGTGGGGATACTTACATGCACACCCACATCTAATAAGTGGCAGTACTAACATCCACACAATACCCACATGTATAAGTGGGGCATCTCACACACAAACAGACATAACATGGTGACATCTCACACAGACTTATCAATTACACCGTGGAGCTAGGGATACACACACACACACACATATAGAATTGGGGGGAAGCACATTACATATAGAGCTAGGGATGCACACACATAGCTAGGGAACATCCACATAAGTTTAGTATAGGTTTACATATACATAAGGCTAGGTGACTCTTTATTCTTGCATAGAACCTAGATACAAGCTATGAAACTGCACTGCTACTGAAGCATGACCTTTACCCTACATATGATCCTGTAGGCTGGAAACAAAATACCACAAATCATATGCTAGGCTAGAACTGCAATGCTATTTTGCTGCAATAAAATGGGTTGCCATTAAGGGCAACCCCCATTGTTCCAGGCCATCCGACCCTGGGAAGAGACAGGGGATGTCAGCAGGGACAAGAAGGGGATAGGAGAAATGGGGAGGAGGGAAACAGAGGGAAGGGGAAGAAAAGGGAGGAAGTGAGGTCACAAAGAGGGAGGGCTCCCCTGACGTCATCACAGCATCAGAAGGGGGCGGAGGATAGGATCCAATGGGAAACTGAGAAAAGGGGGATTGAGGGTGGAGCAACAAGGGGTTTAAAAAGGGCAACACAGAGGGGCTCTGCTACTTTCTGCTAAGTTTCTTAGGTAGGTAAATTCAAGAAAAAGAACCTAGCACATCAGTTGGTGAGTTCCTCAGGAAAAGGTAAGGAAAGGGGATTTTGGGACATTAATCCATTCGGTGGACTACTCAGGCAGATATCAAGGCTGGAGCTGAGAGAAAGTTAAAATATGAGGCGTGGTTTAAAAAAATATATCTAGTAACAATGTTGTTGTTGATGTGGTTTTAAAAAAAAATGTGTGTTGTGTGTATAAAAATAAGGTATCAGGTACAGTCTTTTTAGAACATTGTTTCATCCATAGGAATTGTGGTTGCAAGATTTGGATAGGTTTTGTTTGGAAGGGTAATTTTAGAGAAAGCACCAGGTGTTTGCATCCATATGGAGAAGCAATGGGAACAGAAAAGTCTCTGAAAGTGTTTAAAGTACATGCAAAGCGAAGCAGGAGGAGCGGCAGTAAGTTTCAGTAGAGAGAAAAAGTGAGCAGCTGCGGGGGAGAATACAAGAAGCGGATAGCTGGGGGCAAGGGATGGAAAGCACGGTAGGAGGATAACGAAGTGAATGGGAGGAATGAAGAAGGAGGAGCCGTGCGGCGAATGTAGGGGCAGCCAGAAGGGAAAAAGCTGTGCATGCGGTAAAATGGAAAAGTTGTTTTTTAAGAAGAGAGGGGGTAGGAGTCCATAGAGAAGGGTAGATGGAAGGAAGGCCACGAGGAGAAGGATGCAGAGCGGGCGCACAAGCAAAAGGGGGATGCAAAAGAGGAGAGAGGCCTGTGGCGTTCACGGAGAGCCGCGTGGCGGGCCTTTGGGCCCAGTGCGACAAAGGGATACGGACAGCTTCAAAGAAGGACAAAAAAGGGAGGTCCTAGTATCCAGGGAGGAGGAAGAAGGGGATCGGAGAAGCAAGAGGGGGATGGCTGGGACAGGGGGAAAAAGCAGAGGACTGGCTGGGCCCAAGAGGAAGACGTGGGCCTGGAAAAATGGGAAGAGAGCTGCGGAAGAACACGGAGAGAGCGAGCAGCATGGGGCCACTTAGGAATTTGGAACTGCGCTAAGGGAGGGCCTCAAAATGGGGGGGGAGACTTGCCAGCATTCCGAAACCGAGGTCCTTGACACTGTGACAATGGAGGGAGTGGCGAAGCCCCGTTAATATGAGGGCTAGCTCTGGCATTTAATTCATTTCACAATCGGCGGCTTATCTCTGTATATGGAATTCATTTTCATAACCTGCGGCCTACAAAAATTTACAGTCATGATGAGGAGATAGTGAATGGGATTCTGGGCCCTCCATACAGCGAGGGATATAGTAGCCAAATTCAAAAAAAAAAAAAAAACAATTTGGGGATGACACTACTGAGAGCAAGGAAGCCCCTATTCAGGCAGCAGGCAGTTTCGGAGAGCCCAGCAAGGGCCCTGATGCACAAGCGCGGGCTCTGAGCCAGGAGGTGAGCAAGGAGGTGAGGCTGTTTAGCAGCATGGTAACAGGCCTGAACAAGGGCCACATGGGGGGCATCCCGGAAGGAAGGCGAGGTGCTGTTTGCAACAAGGGCATATAGCAAAAAAAAATATAAAACAATAGAGGGCTTTTTGGGGCATAATTACTAATCGGAGCACCCAGGGGCGGGGTGAGGGATTAAGAGCACAGGAGATTACGCTTGGGACAAAAATATATATATATATTATATATGGATAGCCCTCAGGCAACCCAGGGTGGCTACAAAGCAAATAAGGGAGCAAAGGCAAAAAAAAAAAAAGGGGGGGAATAGGACGAAAAGGTGGACTTGTAGAATATTGGACAAGAGTGCTGGAATGGCATACCAGGGTATGTGGCGAAAATCTCATTGCGCCAAAAAAAAAAAAAAAAGGGGGGGACACAGGTAGGGCTAGGGCAGGTGTTGCATATGGGGAAAAAACTCAGAGAGCTAACTAATGTTTTTTTATGTTTTGTTACAAGCAAGAAACAGACAGGATGAATACTCGGGGATCTAGCTCATTGAAAGCGGACGCGATGAAGATGATCATGGATCTCATGGACAGGGCTCACAAGGTCCTGGATACAGTAGAGGACACGGGACGGGGAGAGATACCAGCATGGAACGGGAAGGTCAGAAAGAAGGGACAGAGTGGGGCAGGAGGAAAAGGGAAGGGAACTGGGTCACTGGTACCAAAGCGCCACAGGGCTAGTTCTCCGGGGTGGCAACTGACAACCCAGGCAACACCCGACCCATCACCTGCACCCAGGCTGGAGGGACCGATGCGAGATCTGAACCCCACCCCCAGGGAAGTGATTAGGCCTCACCCAGGGCCCAACATGTCCGCACTCGATGCTAACCGGCCAGAGACGGGCAGGGAACGGTGGTCCCCAGGTAGCGAATTACGAGAGGGAACGGAGTCAGGACATGTAGGAACTAGTGAACCATCAAAAGAACCCCATAACAAAGCAGGTACAGTGTTGACATTAGACAGTACCATGAAGGAATATGTGGAACAAATATTGTTAGGTATTGGGGGAAATGGCGTTAAGAGGTTACAGAGAATATTGGGCGGATTGGAGGAAAAGGAAAAGGGGGAAAAATGGGGAGATGGGGGAAAAGAAATGTCAGAACAGAAAAAGGGGGGTGGGGGGTAAGAATAGGGGACCATGCGCCATTAGCAACAAAAGAAAAAATATGGAAGGGAGAATTTGTTGATATCTTTGCATTGGTAGACAAGAAAACTGCAGAGCTATACGAAGAGAAGGAGGGTTTTAGCAAAAAAAAATTAGCGGAGGTGGGCGAAGGGTAGGGACGCTTTGGGGCAGCTCTCTTACACGCCGTTATGGCTGCAGGTGGAGCTTGCCCTGATCAGGGAATTTGGTCTTAGACCTGAGGCCTTGCTTCATCTTATACCTAAATTTTTACCTCCCCAGTTGCGAAACTCTCCAGTTGGGGTCTCTGTGAGAGCCCACTCTCAACTTTCGAATTTTTTGCAATATGACTACCTTAAGGATGGGGCACAACCAATCTGTGGTAACCCTCGTTTTACACTAGGAAATAGAATGCTGGGTCATTCCTGGTTGCCTATACCTGAGGATTGTCGTGTGAGAGACCTTCTCTCAACTGAGGGGGAGATTCTCCCCTCTGTTGCGATTTTGAGTAAATTTGGGTTGCCCTCTAAGGCAATATTTAAGGTATATCAGATTAGGCACCTACTGGTTGCCCAGCTGGGTAGTGGGGTAGTTCCGAATCCCAGGCTGGAGTTTTTTGGCTCCCTTGAGCCTTTGGCGGGAATACAACATGCAATTTCTAAAATATATTCGGTGTTGTTTGAATGGGCATATTCCTCAAGTCCCTGGCAGGGTCTTACTGGACCTCTGTTTTCCCTGATTTAGCGCTAATTGGAAAGCTTTGTGAGCAATTGTCATAAGTTTCTTTTGCAGGATCGGTTAAAGCTGATGCAGTTTAAGATTCTTCACTAACATTTACTATTCCCATAAAATTAGGCAGGTTGAAGCTGATGAAGGACTTTAAAGTGTTTTAGGTGCCAAGCAGGGGAAGGAGATTTGATGCATGTTTTTGGCAATGCCTAAAGTAACCCCATTGTGGATGGAATTAAAGGAATGCGAACCCATTACTGGGGCTAAGTGACCTATTTACTCCGGAGATATGTCTGCTGGGCACTGTCTTTGGCATCCCTGCTAAGAATAGAAGTATCACATAGTTTTAATTGCTGCTACATATGAAAAAATTGTGCTTAGGCACTGGAAGGATTCTGTCGTGCCAAGTTACGAATGGCTGGAGGTTGCTAGCTTGTTTGAGGATTGAAAGGATGATGGCTATCCTCCAGAATAAGCTTTCAGGTTCGATAAGATCTGGGGTTCCTTTTATGCCCTTTTTCTGTCTAGAGTGTAGGAATTAGTATTGGTGGGTATACTACCTTCTTGAACTTGTGCTGGGAGGTAGGGAGGATTGGGGAGGGTGGGGGTTTGTTACAGGGTCTGCTCTCATAGGTATTTTTATGTATATATATGTGTCATGTTTTGCCTGTGTTGTGAATTGTTGATTCATACCCCTGTAACTGAAACCAAATAAAGAGTTAATTGAAAAAAAAAAAAAAAAGAATTAGCGGCCGTGGTAATTCTGGTCAAAAAAGGGGAGGAACAGAAAGGGCCCACATATAAGGGAAAATCATGGGAGGCGTGGACATTGGGTTTCACATATTATAGTGCAATAGCTCAAGAGAAAAAGCCTGAATTGGGCATTCCCCTATTAACTTACACCTTGATCATAAGGAATGCGTATAAAATGATGGGGGGGGACTAACTGGTTACAGTATGATGAAAAGTTCAGGACCCAAATGGCCAACTATGAAGAAGATTGTAGATGGGATTCTAGACATAATGACCTATGGTGGAGACCATGGACGGTAGCGGGGGGCAAGGTGAGGCAGAGGGAGGGCCACGTATACCAGAAGTGCTGTTGGGGGTACAATAGGCATTCTGCCCCTTCCCAGGCTGCAGATTTAGGCATGCTTGCTCAAGATGTGGGGGATCCCACCCAGTCACAAGATGCAGATCTCACGGTGAAGCCAGCCCTGGGGGAGGGCAAGGAAGTGTTTCCTTTTGGGGATGCTACAGAGGGATGCAGAGGGATAATACAGGGAGAGGGAGGGGACATGCGGGAGGGAGAGGGTTTCAGCAAGGGGGAAGATGAAAAAGGTCAGTTCCGGTTAGCAAAAACCCCGATCAGGGCGGAAAAAGTAGAGCAATGGATCCAAAAAGGTTTTAGTTTACGCTACCAAGGAAAGTGGTTTGGGACATGGCCAAAAAATTTGTAATCAATAAAAGGCAAGGAGGCATTATTAAAATTGAAGATTGGGATTGAAAAAAGAGGCAGGGAGGATAGAGGGTCCCTTCAAGGGCCCTCCTTTCCAGCACCTGCAAGTATCACCACTGGGCCTAGTCCAGAAAAAACAGGCAGGGGAATGTTGGGTAATTCACCACCTATCCTATCCGGAGAAGGAGTCAGTCAATGATTACATTTCAGAGGAGGATAGTAGGGTGTCCTATGGTACATTAGAGGACACAGTGCAGATTATCAGGGCAAGGCATACTCCATGGCTGGCAAAGACTGACATCAAGTCCACGTTTCGGCTACTGCCGGTGCACAGGGAAGATTGGGAATTGTTGGGTTTTCAGATCAAAGGGGAGTATTATTTTGATAAAGCCATGCCAATGGGCTGTTCAGAGGCATGCTCCACTTTTGAAATATTCAGAACATGGCTACAATGGGCATTCAAGGTCAGGTACGGGCATGACACGGTGGTGCATTACCTGGATGATTTTTTGTTTATAGGGGAAGGTCAAAAAGGGGTGCAGAAGATCATGAAGGACTTTCAAGAAATGAGTAAGGAACTAGGAGTCCCATTAGCGGGGGAAAAAACAGAGGGACCCAGCAGATGTTTAGAATTCCTGGGTATAGAGGTGGATGCGGAGCAGGGCCTATTCCATTTGCCAACTTCAAAGATCAACAAGCTAAAGAGAATGTTGACAGAGATAGGAAAGAAAAAAAGAGTGCCCTTAATTAACAGTCAGCAATTAATGGGTCATTTGAATTTTGCGTGTAGAGCAATTGGGCCAGGATGCGCGTTTACACGACGTCTGGCAAGGGCCATGGCTGGAGGTTCAAAGCCATACCACTGGGTCAGTATAGGGAAAGAGACCAAGGAAGACTTAAAAATATGGGAGCAATTCACTGAAAATTACAACGGGATAGCTTTTTGGCAGGAGGAGTGGCTTTATAATACAGACCTAGAACTCTACATGGACACTTCTGGGGGGCATGGAGTAGGCGCCTACTTCCAAGGGAGGTGGATAGCAGAACCTTGGCCACAGAGGTGGGTCAAAGAGGGCTTGACAAAGGACATCACTTTCCTAGAGATCTTCCCAATATGGGTGGTGACGAAAATATGGGGACCATGGCTACAGAAGCAAAGGGTCACATTCTGGTGTGACAACAGGGCAGTTGTGGACGTGCTAAATAACAGAGGGTCAAGGTCTGTCTTGGTACTCCACATCCTACGACAGTTAGTACTATGGGGTTGAGGCTCAACACGAGTTTCAAAGCTAGGCACATTGAAGGAATAAACAACTCCATCGCTGACAGCCTCTCATGATTACAGATGGGAAGATTTCGAGAGCTGGCTCCCAACGCAGATCCAATGAGAGAGGATCCCAGAGGAGCTATGGAGATTGGCTGGAGGGCAGCATATCTCTTTCACAGCGCATGGGCAGACAGCACCTAAAAAGCCTACGAGAGCTCATGGAGGGTCTTCCAAGCTTTCAGATCTAACCACAACAGGGAGGTAAGTGGGGCGGTCACAGAAGAGCAAGTGGGGAGATTTGTAGTGGTTAACTGGGAGGAAGGAACAGCCTGCGCCACAGTAAGAGTACATCTGGCGGCCATAGGATGGGTATGCCAGATGAAAGGATGGGGTGAACCGTGCAACAGTATTTTGGTAAGAAGAATGATGATGGGGTGGCAAAGGATAAAAGGGAAGGAGAGGGATAGGAGAGAACCAATCACGGAACACCTACTAGAGGAGATACTAAGAAAATTATTGGAGATTTGCTACACCCGATATGAGGTAAATATTCAAAGCTTTGTTTATGGTTTTATACAAGGAGCATTCAGAGTGTCGAAATAGTCAGACCCACTATGCCGCGCGAGAGAGAGCTTGCAGTGGGATGATTATATAGGAATAGGGTGAGGGATCACCTAATAATTTCTAGGAAAAAATGGACCAGACAGGCAAAGGGTACAGGGTGAATATCGAGCAGGAAGGGACCCTGAGGTGTGCCCATGCTGGCTTATGCTCGACTTCCACAGAGTCAGGCCAAAACAAGGGGTTGTATTTCGTGCGAAGGCAGGAAAGAGGTAAATCGCAGTCAAGTATCCCGGGGTGTTAAAGCAGGGCATAAAGAACTGGGAAAAAACCGGACAGGTTCTCATCTCATTCCTTCCGGATTGGGGCAGCCTCAGAGGCAGCTGTTCGGGGAAAAAGGGGGGAGGACATAAAAGCCATGGGACGATGGGCATCAGACTGCTACAAGAAATATATTAGAAATGCAGTACACTAACTCTATCAGTTTTGTCTTCTTACAGGAAGAAATGAAGTTAAAAAAAAAAAGAGGGGGGTACAAGGGAATGTTGTTTCCTGCCTCGCTGTTTCCTATTATGTGTTATAGATATACAGAAAAGAAAGGACATATGGATAGTGGGACACTCACACATTTATTGGACAGAAAGGGAGGCAGCACAGAAGAGAGGTGGAAGGCAACTGGGTTATGACCACAAAGGAATAAGGATCCTGTGGAAAGGAATATGGGGGATGAATTGGGGGCAGCTCCTTCCTCTACTACTAGAGATGAAAAAGAACAACAAGGACCCAGATCTCCTGATTATACATCTTGGTGGGAATGATTTGGGAATTGGCCCCTGAGTTGACATCTTTTACAGCATACAAAGGGATGACACGGTCATAAGGACATGGTGGCCAGAGATAACAATTATGTGGTCCAAAATTATTCCCCGTAGAGTGTGGAGGCAAGCCAGGCATCACAAAGCCATAGAAAAAGTGAGGAGGAGGATGAATACTGGAGTGGGGAGATATTTGATAGAACGGGGGGGGGAGCTGCCACTAGACATGACAAGACAGAAGAGAGGATACATGGGTTATACAGTATGGATGGGGTACACCTGTCCCAGATGGAAATCACATATTCATCACTGAGCTAGGTAGAGGCATAGACCAGTGGTTGAAGGGTTTCCTAAATGAAGGTGGAAGCTTACCATCCAACGCAGAGCTGGAGGCAAGCTAATGGCGTGTTAGGAAAGAAAGATCCAATAGGGAGAAAGGGAAGGGTATGGGGGTAGGGAAAACAAAATGGGGGATTAAGATCTGGAAGAAGGTAAAAGAGTATGGACACCCTGAAAATGGACAAGAAAAAGAGGAGCAGGAATTGGACCTGCCCAGAACGAAAGAAAGTATAAGACCAGCTCAGGTTTACGCCCGGGTAAGGAGTGGAACTGGACCCCCTTGGGTTTCGACGCCTGGGGGAGAAACAAAGAGATACAAAATTAAGAAAGAGGAGTGGAATAAAATATGATAAAGAAAATAAGAGGAACTCAATATTGAAAAGTGTATATATTTATTTTAAGTAGACAATAAAAGGTTTTGCTGACTGAGCAGCCAAATCTACAATATTGAGTGTGATGTCTCTTTCTTGAAGGGAGGGGATCTGGAACAAAATGGCTTGCCATTAAGGGCAACCCCCATTGTTCCAGGCCATCCGACCCTGGGAAGAGATGGGGGATGTCAGCAGGGACAAGAAGGGGAGGGGAGAAATGGGGAGGAGGGGAGGGGAAGAAAAGGGAGGAAGTGAGGTCACAAAGAGGGAGGGCTCCCCTGATGTCATCACAGTGTCAGAAGGGGGCAGAGGATAGGATCCAATGGGAAACAGAGAAAAGGGGGATTGAGGGCAGAGCAACAAGGGGTTTAAAAAGGGCAACACAGAGGGGCTCTGCCACCTTATGCTAAGGTTCTTAGGTAAGTAAATTCAAGACCCACCCGCCACCCTTAAAAAATGGGATGATGGGGAGAAAGATTCAATAAGAAGAAAGGGGGGAAAGGGTATGGGGGGGTTAGGGAAAACAAAATGGGGGATTAAGATCTGAAAGAAGGTAAAAGTGTATGGACACCCTGAAAATGGACAAGAAAAAGGGGAGCAGGAATTGGACCTGCCCAGAACAAAAGAAAGTATAAGACCAGCTCGGGTTCACGCCCGGGTAAGGAGTGGAACTGGATGCCCTCGGGTTTCAATGCCTGGGGGAGAAACAAAGAGATACAAAATTAAGAAAGAGGAGTGGAGGGTGGCATGGCTTGGATGCCAGAGAGTATGGCAGGGTAGTGCTGTAGTGCGAGCCCCAACTTCGGCATCTCTTTATCGTTAGTGGGCATCTGAGTTGGATACGGCGACCGGAGCACTGCGTTGTCCCCTCTTCAATCGCAGAGTCGAGTCTGGTGAGAAATTTGGTGCACCGCAGTTAAGCCAATTAGATGCAACGTATAAGACGCGTACAATAGCGTGTAGGCCGCGAGATCCTCTGTGCTCGAGTGTTCAGTACGTCGCTGCAGGAAGCCTGGTTGGAGCTGTGTTGCAATTCTATGCAGTGGGAATGCATTTTGTTGGCGACTGTGACCTGTGTTTGTGTTTGGGAACTGCAGTAATTCCATAGAAGATCAGCCTCGAATGTAATTTTTCTCGCAGTGCACGCTGGATGGGAACAGCCGTGTAAAGGTGGTATACAATGGCTTCAGAATCCCCTGCTCATGAGCTGAAGGTTCAGTCCTCGCTCCAGCACATAACATCTTTGCTGGAGACTCTGCTTTCCAGGGTCGACTCCCTATCAACTACTCTTGCTGGGAATGTAGCTGAGGTGCAAGAATTAAAGGATAAATTTAACGTGGTGGAGCAAAGGACTGAAAGCTTAGAGATAAACCAAGCTAAACTTCTTCAGCGACTTCAAGAACATGAGGGCAGGCTGGCTACCTTATGGCAGAGGGCTGAAGATCAAGAGAATCATAGTAGAAGGAACAAAATCTGGATTCTGGGCATACCAGAAGGGGCTGAGGGGGTTAATATGGAGAGATTCCTAAATGAAGAGATCCCCAAGATGTTGGAAGACAGGTGGCAAGGACCCGTAGACGTGGAGAGAGCACACCAGGTTCCTGGAGGCCCCCACCCGAAGACACCGGGGCCCCAACCTATAGTGGCATACTTAAGATACTCCATGAAGGAGCGAGTGCTGCATGCCACCAGGGACCTTGAGGAAGTGATGTGGCGTGGGGCAAAAATTTCATTTTATAGAGACTTCTCAGCTGAAGTGGCAGCTCGGAGGAAAGCCTTTGCTCCTGTTAAAAAGATGTTGGCTCAACATGGCTTCAAGTATGGATTCCGACAGCTGGCCCACATGGCTGTGTCAAGGGAAGGTAAGGAGATAGTGGCTGAGTCTCCTCGGGAAGTAGAAGCCTGGGTCTCCAAGTACTGGCTGCGCTTGAATTTTAAAAACTCTTCTCCCAAAAGGCTATGGCATCCTGATAAAGAGGGCAGGAATCTGAGTAAGAGTAGAAGCCTACAGGAGGATGTCAGCAAGGAATCGATAACCCCCTCAGAGAATGGGCCCTCCAAACCCTCTCAGCCCCAGCATGTAGATATGGAGAGCTCTAGGCGAGGGCATGATCAGGCTGCGGTCCCCAGTGCTGTTTCCCTCGTAAAACCCCGGTGGGACAATAACTCTATGGCCCGTGTTAGACACCGGTCTCATAGTGATGCTGAATTTGAAGAAGGGCAAGAGATGGCACCTCCGGCTAAGGTAACTAAAGAGGAGTTGGTGCAAATTGAATCAGAGGAGATACCCGATGAGGCTATCATGGAAGCGGTTGAGTCAGAGTCATGGTCTGACAATCTGCCAGGAACAGAAGAGTTGGCAGCTAATTCCTCCTTATATAATAAACTGGGAACTCTGTCTTTTGTAGAAGTGATTCCTAAGGGTTTGCAAGGAGTAGGCAGCGGATCCCTACCAGAGGATGGAGCGCCTCTTCCGGACTGAAAGACTTAAGGATTGTGGTTGTTATTAATTTTTGGTGGGCATGCATTGGGGTAGCCTTGTAGGACTTGGAGGATCTGGCTGCTTAGTACATATCCATGGTTGGTAATGTTAGCTGACTGAGACACTCCGGTCGTTCCCCTTGGCTTTCTTTCTCCTGACTCAGATGCCCCACCCTACTAGGGGGTAAGGGTAGCATTGGGAATAATGTTTAATTTAGGCGGAGCTGGGGTGGAGCCTGTCAGTAATTGGATGGTTCAATCTTCCCTTCCCCTATTTGAGCCTTTGGCTAGCACAGCAGGGAGCTTGCCCTAGTGATTGGCTGGGGTATAGCACCAGTGTGCATACACCAAGACTGGTTAGCAAGTTACTTTATAATTACTGTTATACTGTACTAGAAGTTTGAGGGATTATATAGTTAATATAGTTTTATATTTGCTTAACTCACAGTTTAGTGGGTGTTCTTAGAGTTCTATAATATTTCAGTAGTTTAGTGAGTGTTGTCTAATCTCACCTGTTTCTCTTCTTTAGATATTAGGTCTTTTGGGGCCGCATCCAGTATGCTATATTCTACTGGATCTGACCCTATTACATATCCTGTTACCCTCAGGTATCCTGAATTACTACTTTTGTTCATTGTCTCGGGGCTCCTGAGGTGAGTACTACATCTATTTCTCTTTGCTTTTCCCTCACGGAAACCCCAGCATAGTGGCGCGGCATTCCAATATGGGGCTTAAGCTCGTATCATGGAATGTAAAGGGGCTCAACCACCCAGCTAAGTGGAGCATCATCCTTAGATGCCTCCACTCTTTGCACGCAGATATTGCGTTATTGCAGGAAACGCATCTGTTTGCAAGGACTGTGGGCTGGCTTAAGAAAATGTGGGTCGGGACAGTAATTGCCAGTTCAGCCCAGAATAAGTCTAAAGGGGTGGCCATTTTGTTTAAGGAAATCGTGCCCATGGACGTTGGACAAAACAATCAAGGATACCCAAGGTCGGTGGATAGGGGCTAGGTTTTCTCACTCCGGGGGGTATGTGGTGTTAGCAAACTTTTATGGCCCAAATATGGACTTCCCCGAAGTACTTCTCGATCTTAATCAGGTGTTGGAATCTCTCACTGAGGGACATCAAAACTGTCCACTCTTGGAGGGGGAGATTTCAACCTGGCTCCTGATGTTTTTCTGGATAAATCTAAGCCCACACCACAGGCACACCCTAGAATGTTGGGCGCCGTATGTGAAATGATGGAAGAATGGGGTATGACTGATGTTTGGCATAGACATCACCCTACGGGGAGGGATTATTCGTTCTTTTCGTCAGTTCATGCAACGTATAGCCGGATTGATTTCTGGCTTACAAACAGGTGGGTAGCTCAAGATGTTGTGGCAACCGAGATCAAGGATATTGTAATATCCAATCATGCTCCTGTTTCCTGCACCTTCCAGATAGGGTGGCATTTAGGAAGGGGTACTAGATGACGATGTAGCCCTTCACTGATTAAGGATCCCTCCTTTCAGAGTATGGTCCAGGATGCTGCCCTGGAGTACTTCGCCCATAATAAGTCGAGGGACACGTCCGCGAGCACGGTGTGGGAGGCCTTTAAAGTGGTGTTAAGAGTGCACATTATAACTTATGTGGCTCAGAAGAATGAGGAGCACAAGGTGGAGCTCAATAGGCTCCAGGCGGAACTTACCACCATGGAAGTGCAGTTTAGAGCATCTGCTACTGACGACCTGGACACAACCTTACTCCGGAGGGTGGTTGGTTTAAAGTACCGGATCAACACTATGCTCTACCAACAAGTTGAGTGGTATATGACCAGAGTTAAGCAAGCATATTGGGAGGGTGGGGATAAGAGCGGGAAGCTACTGGCATTGCAGCTAAGGAAGCAACGACTGGTTCCCATATTCAGGCCCTTAGAACAGAAAGAGCGGAGATAGTAACAGGCCCTAAGCAGATCAATGAGTGTATAGCGCGTTACTACCAGAGGCTGTATCAATCCCGTATCTCTCAGGAGGTTGGTGATATTAGGAGTCAGTTAAGGGATTTCTGCTCAGCTGTGCATATTCCTCATTTATTAGATGCCATGAAGGATGTCTTGGATGCACCTATTTCTGAGGCTGAAGTCCGTGAAGCTCTGTCTCAGCTAGCTAAAGGGAAGGCTCCAGGGCCTGAAGGCATGACCGCTGAATTATACCAGTTGTTAACTCCCGAAATCTGCCCTTCTCTACTTGCTGCTTTGCAGGAATCGCATGCAACTGGCTCCCTCCCACCCACGATGTGGAAGGCACTGATCACCCTTATTCTGAAGAAGTCAGACGACCCGTTAAATTGCGCTAATTACCACCCCATTTCACTAATTTCTGTAGATACTAAGATTGTAGCCAAGGTACTAGCTAAACGGGTAACAGAGGTCTTGCCCTCCATCGTTCACCCATCTCAAGCTGGCTTTACCAAAGGTAGGGCAGTGGCAGACAATATCCGTCTGTTGCTCAATATTAAATGGTTAGCATTATGATCTTCCATCCCTATGGTGGTTATAGCAGTGGATTTCTCGAAAGCGTTTGATTCGGTGGAGTGGCCCTACTTACATGAAGTGCTTGACCTATATGGTTTTGGTGCTTATTTTAAACAATGGATTCATGTTTTGTATAATGAACCCACAGTGAGGGTGCTCACCAATAAGGATATTTCTGCACCCTTTTCCCTTCAGCGGGGCACCCGTTGGGGTGCCCACTGTCTCCGCTACTTTTTCTGGTGTCCCTAGACCCTCTTATACGGGTGCTCCGGGCCAATGAGAGGGCTCAAGGCATCACAGTGGGGGGGCAGGAGTATTTGACTATGGCGTATGCAGATGATCTTCTTCTCACCCTCTCTCATCCCCAAGAGTCCCTCCCCCCCATTTTGGAGTCCCTGCATTTGTTTGCTAGCATCTCAGGGTTGTACATCAACCAAAAGAAAACTAGTGTCACCCCTTTGAATGGGCCGTGCACCAAAGAGTGTCTGCGGGGAACAGAATTATCATGGGCACCTGATAAGTTGCATTATTTGGGAATATATATCCCTTTTGCCTGAGGGCATATAGAGTCAAGGAACTTTACCCCTTTAATCACCCAACTGACTACTGAGGTGGCGCGTTGGAAACGCCTAAATCTGTCACTGTTAGGGAAAGTAGCGGCACTTCAAATGCTTATGTTGCCCAGGATAGCGTACTTGTTAAATAACCTCCCTATAGTGTTGTCAAATAAAGTGTTTCAGATGTTAGATAAATTAATATCGGATTATCTATGGGAAGGACGGAAGCCTAGGTGGGGTGTTAATAAACTTCAGGCACACTGCTAGTGGGGGGGCTTAGGGCTTCCTTTCTTTAGGGGATATCATTGGTCCTTCCTTGCCGCCCAGGCAGTTAAATGGTTTGTTCCAGCTTCCGGTAACCCACCGCTGTGGCTGGAGCTGGAGAGACAGATTTCTCAGTCTGTCCCTCTTAGCCTGCTGTTAACTCATGCAAACATACCTCCAGACAAACTTACCCCAGTGATGGATGCTACAAGGAGGGCTTGGTTTCGTTTAATGAAGTCGGCTGGGACGGCAAAGCAGAGTGCTAGAGTGCCCTTTAGATATGTTGAACTGTGGTGTAATCCACTTATTAGGGTTGGTAATCAACCCCTGTCGTGGGTCTCATGGGAAGAGAAAGGGATACATCTTGTGCAAGACCTCTATCTACCGAACTCTAATACCTTAATGTCCTTTGAGCAACTGCGTGCTCGCTATGCGTTAAAGGTACAGGACTTCTGGAGGGTCTTGCAACTACGAAATGCAGTGCAGGCCACTGACTGGTCGAGAAAAGATGATCTGATGTGGCACTGGTTATCCTCATTGCGTATAAAATCCTCATTTCGGGGGCTGGCAGGCAGGTTCTATAGTACTTGGTGGGAGGCTCAATCAGATCACATGGAGTCGAGCAGGCTGGCATGGAGCACAGAAATTGGTAGTCATATCGGTTTGGAAACCTGGTCTCGCTGTCTCTGTGCAGTGCACACCACTTACAAAGATGCTAGAAGCCAATTAATTCAGCTTAAGATCCTGCTTCGTTGGTATAGAACACCTGCCATCTTGTCTAAGTGGGGGATTATTTTGCATGATAGTTGTTGGAGATGCGAGTGCAGCCCTGCTGACACCTTGCATCTCCTATGGAGATGCCAGGTGCTGGTTCCTTTTTGGTCAGTGGTAGCAATGGATTGTTCGGGGGTGGTGGGACAGCCTATAGATCTGTCATACCCAACGTTGCTGTTGGGCGATCGGGCTCCGTTAGCACATTTGAGTCCACAACCCCAGAGTTGGGTCCTTGTGGTTCTGTTGGAGGCTAAACAGCTTATACTAAGACAATGGCGGCAACCTTCGCCTCCACCTATCTCGGCATGGCATGCGGCTGTCTCCAGGCTAGCTACCTTTGAAAGGTTAACTTATGTTGCGAGAGGGCAGCTTCCTGCTTACTTTTCCAAATGGGAGGCCTACCTCAACTCGGCTTTGTGTCAGGCTCCCCCTTCCCCCCCAGTACGGTGATTATTTCATTGGGCCTCAGTCAGTGACATAGGTCCTGTCTAGCTTATGCGCTGATCTAAATGAGGTGCGTATCCTTATGTGTGGTTTAGGAGATGGTCTTGGTGGTGCTGAGCTGAGGTGGAGGGTGACTAGTCTCCCTCATATACCTTCTTAATGTTCGTATATTAGTCCTATATTTGATCCGTGTAGGGTACGGGAATTTTAGTGCTGGGGTGGCGGTGCCCATATGACCTAAACAGGAGTGTGAGATGTGGACGAATTATGATGTATTATGGATGTTAGCTGTTGTAAGCTGTTTTATTAGGAAGATATAAGACCTGAGTAACAGTGATGTGTGTCTCAAATAGGGATATGTGTATTTTATTATGTCCAATCTTATGTTGATAGAAGCTATTTTGTTTCTGGATATGTTGTTTATGTAAACAATAAAAATTATTCTATGATAAATAAAAAAGAAAGAGGAGTGGAATAAAAAATGATGAAAATAAGAGGAACTCAATATTGAAAAATGTATATATTTATTTTAAATGGACAATAAAAGGTTTAGCCGACTGAGCAGCCAAATCTACAATATTGAGTGTGATGTCTCTTTCTTGAGGGAAGGGGATCTGGAACAATGTCAAAAATATAATTATTGATGTACCCAGGAGCACCCTCTATAGCTAAGGTGTCATGTGAAACCACAGCAATAATTTATAAATGGACCTTTCAGAGAGCATGATGATACATTACAAAAATGTTTCATCCATAAGAACATGTCATTGACATCAACATATTCTTATGACCAGAATGCTACACTTTGTAGCATTCTAAAGGGCAATTGAGATAATACTCTGCTGCCCCCCCAAATTGACAAATGGAAGTAATAGTAAGTGCGATCATCACACGCACATGATCTGGCTACCTATCACCAGATTAAGATCTTATCAGGGTATAAAACCCCTTTCCCAATGCCCCATCTCTGAGGAAATCACAGGCAGACCCTGCATGACACTGCAGCGTTCGAGAGAACCAGATTCCTGGGTGTGTATGTTACATAATTAGTATGCAATGTAGAATGAATGTCCTATAGGCAAGTTGGTAGGACAATAAAAGAATCTTTTGTTGCTTTTACAACCACTTCTTTTTCTTTTTATTATTCTTTCTTCAGTCCTAGAACCTGTAAGAGGGGTATTGTACATTTTGTTATGGTGTAGTGATCTCCTGACATTCCCCAAAGGGCTACATTTCTCTGCAGGTAACTAAATGTTTGCTAGACCATAATAACAAAGACAAAAGGTGTCCAACAGAGCCCAGTAAAATACCCAACAGCACCAACATCTGGAGTCCTTCTGGGGACAACCCCTTCAAAGGGTGGTAGTGAATGATCTCATCTCCACTGGGGGTGGAGTATGAGGGGGCAGGATATGAACAAGAACCTCACTGTGCAGTCACCCAACCAGCTAATCAGATCAATCTAGAGGTTGTTAATCTTGACCCATGAGAAGACCAAGTCCAAGGCATGACTGTGTTGATGGGTCACAGAGGTAACTACTTGTGCAAGGCCAAGCAATTCCAACAGCTAGATGAAATCCTTAATCAATTGTGAGAGTTCAGAAAATGTTTTTGTTTTTTGTTTTTATTTCCTGGGCTCTAATTGGATGGCACCCCTGCCAGGAGAGCACATTAACTTTCAATTGATGACCAGGAAATAAAATGTGCCAATCTGCCATGCCTCACTAAGAAACTGGTATCCCTGTGCCAGTTAAAATTTCAAAGTTCAGTAGCTGCCATTTTTTCCCCTTCGGTAAACTAGAGGAAACACCCACTAGGCACATTAAGACATGCATCTACAACCCTGCCCAGAACTCCACAGCCCCGTCCCCAAAATCCAGCATTATTTGTTAAAAAGAATTTCAGTCCACTGTGGGGGGGGGGTGGAAACCAAGATAGACATGGCTTACAGGAAACGGACTGGCAGCAACTATTCAAATCACATACAGATTTCCATTTAACTGGTCAGTAGTTTTCCGCCTGTGTCTCTCTGCTCCCCAATAGCCCACTCGGTTATTCAGCATCTTGCAGAGGGGAAAAGCAACAGTACCTGCTTGATGTATGTCCTTTCAGAGTAACAGTTCTTCTCCATTGGCAGTTATGTCCTCTTTTGCAGCTTCTCCAGCTCCATACTTGCACAAGAGCCCTCTGGCTAACTTGATCTTCCATACTGCCCTCCTCTTCACAGTCCCAGTCCTCAGGGCAGTCAGTGAGGACCAAGAATCCAAAAAAAAAAAACAGTAATGACTCAGTGCTGGTCCTCAGGTCATGCAACGAGGATCAGAAAAGTGAAAAGAAAAGCCATTACTTCCAATCCCCAGGTCCAGCAGCAAGGATTGCAAGTTCTCCATGGAAACTAAAAACAATTCCAGACCCCTGAGCAGGCAGCAGGGACTGGAGAAAAAAGGAAACACTCTACACACTGATTTTGTCCTGGTCGTTAGGGTAGGCAGTGAGGACCAGGAAAATCTAAACAAAACAAAAAAAAGGAAAGAAAAAAACCAAAAAAACTATGAAGCAGGCAGGCAGTGAGTCAGTATTGTAATGTTACATAACAGCTCCACCTACTGACAACTAGTATAGGAACTACGTTACCCAAAAAAATGACAAAAAATTCAGTTGTAGTCATTTTTTATAACATTACGTAGCATTTTTTTTATAACCTTATAAAAAATGAAACATGTAGCCCATTTTCTAAGCACAATAATACCCACCAGAGTGGGCGGTATGGGCAATATCAGACCTTTCAAGAGCAATAAGGCCCTCCACCTGCAGTATCAAGCCTCATTATGTCCCTGGGTGGTTCAGTATTGCCCAATACCACCCAACCTGTTGGGTAATATTGCTTGCTTGTTGTCGATCCAGGCATTGAAGTCACGTAGAATCAACCATCTGGGTCACTCCAACTTCCTCTCAGTGGTGAAATCCATGACTCCCTCAGGAACTCCCTCTCATGTGCCAGTGGACAGTACACCAGAAGAAACCTGCAGCCTGTACCTGTGCAGTTAAGTGCAGATAAACAAAATCACAACACTTAGTATATCGTCTACCACTGCATGTCACAAGCACTAAAAAAAAGTGCACTGAAGAACATCTTGCTGTATATTTGCACAAATTAAATACAAATTGCATCATCAAATGCTATTATGCTATTATTGTAGAACAGGGTATATTTAATGCAAAATAATTATAACTATATTCGCTTAAGTGATAATTGTGCTAAAATAAAATGGCGCTGATTGGTCAAAATTACATATTTTTAATTGATGCAAATTAGGAGCTAACTGTAGAGCATGAAATTAAATTTGCACAATTGCAGCTGATTAATGCCTTGCGCTAAATGTAACATGCATTAATACACAGCTCTACAGTATTCTCATCTGTATCAGACTGTATTATGGCTACATAAGTGTGAAATATTTATATGTGGAACCATTCCAAAAAGAATGTTTTGTAATTCTAAACTCACACATCACCCTCACTTCAGATACAAGTGACTTAACTCCCTTTCAGCTCTAGCCCTCACAACACTATGCAAAAAGCAGCAGTGTGATGACATTTTATTTTGCAAATGGCTATTTTCATCTGCAATTAATATTAGCATACTTATCAAATCTGTTTTTTTATATACCACCTATGATGCACTCCATAAGTTTTATTTTCTCAGTCCTAGCTCTTATCAGGTTTTCAATGGTATTTCTAAGCCAAATGTGGCTGCCATCTTTTTATTTTATTGAGAAACAAATAAATAGATCAGAACATTTATAAAACTTCAAATTTGGGAGGCATTAGAACATGTTACCACTAAATAAAATTGGAGAATACATAGAATATTTTGAAGTGAAGAAAGTAGGGTCAAATTGTTTGCAACATTTCACTGTACTTCTTCTTAGAAATGCAGAACAGAAACAAACTGTGTTTTAAATGCCTTTCTGAGATTTCAACATTAATAGTGAATCTGGCTTTGAAAGAAGTATCTCTATGTCCATTGGCTGAACTCCTCCTGCTGCCATCAGTGGTGTTTCACACCAGTCCACAGACACTATCTGTACAACAAAACATTCCATGTTATCCACCTAAAATGACCAAAATCACTAAAAAGGGCTGAGTGTCAACACCACCATCTTCTCAGTCATGTCTCATGCCTGGTATGACTATATGTATCTGCTAATAGTTTCTTTATAGCATATGTGTGATTTGGATGCCATTGCCTAGCCTACATGAAATTCTGGTTGAGAAGGACCAGCAGCGATGGCCATGCAGATCACCATGTTCATGATGAGGCAATAATGTCGACATTCATTGCCATACTGCAATGTCATGCTGATTGCTGAAGAAGTGACCCCTTTCTGTTGACTTTTCTGCACTGATGAATGATGAAGGAGGACAGATCCACCACAAAAGGATTTGTCAGACTGATTGACTGATTGTCCGCCTCATAAAGTGACAATGTTGGGTTCCAACTGCCTTCAGTTCTTCCACTGATTTGACACTGTAAGTAATATACATTCCTCCTTTCCTTCATTTTCATATTTAAGTTGCTTATGTTCCCAGGAAAGCCCCATAGCTATAATACCAGATTTAAAGACCCTAACACTGAAGGGCATGAGTACTGTCTTTTCCATGTTAAGCTTGTAATTTGAAAATCTACTGAACTCTGAAATAGTCGATAGCACCTCTGGGATAGCTGTTTTGGGATTTACAATATGTATCAAAATATCATCTGCATATGTGGATAATTTGAGATTTTGAGATCCCATTTGCACACCACATATCTTAGGTTTACTCTTAAGTTTAATGAGTAGGCATTCCAAATAATAATTTAAAAGCAAGGGAGAGAGAGGGCAGCCTTGGTGGTTGCCAGAATTCAAAGGGAAGGAAGAGGAAAACAACTCACTGCAGTAAATTTTAGCTGTAGGGGAAAAGTATATCACTTTGATCCAATGGAGAAAGCAGGGAGGAATCTGAACACCTCCAGAGAGGCCAAAAGGAATGCCCAGTTGACTCTGTCAAACATTTTCTCCACATTCAGGGAAACTAATACAGCAGGTATATCTGAATCCCTGGATGTGGAGAAAATATGAGAGAGTTTATGTAAATGATCTACTGAAGAGCGAGTGGATATAAATCCAACTTTCTCATTACTAATGAAACTAGTCCAAACTGCCCCTATCATCGAAGACAATACTTTAAATAACATTTTCATATCATAATTAGGTAAAGATATTGGGTGGTATCTGAAAATGGTGTGAAAGGGTTTCTCAGGTTTTAAAAGCAATATTGTTAAAGCTTCTAGGAGGGTGTGGTCAAAAATATCTGAGTCATAGATAAAAATAAACAGGCAATATACAAAGGGGAGGAGCTCCTTAGAGAAAGTTTTGTAGAAATTAGAGGAAAGACCATCAGAGCCAGGAGCTTTGTCTGTGGCTAAGGAGTTAATCACCACCAATATCTCCTCCTCAGAAATAGGTTCCAGGAGATGGGTTTGATGAACTACTTTTAAGGAAGGGAGCGGAATATCAGCCAGATATTGGCGAACCTCAAAAGGGCCTGGGAGCTCTGCCATAGGGCCATATACAGAATGATAGTACCTCTCAAATTCCTTGGCTGTGTCCGTTGGGGAGCTCTTAATAATATTATCTAGAATGGAGTGGATGGAGGAAATTAACCGCAAAGCTTCATGTTTCTGGAGGAGTAATGCCAACAACCATCCGGCCTGCTCTCCTTAATCAATATAAGTGGAGAGTGTTTTAAATATAGTATATTCTGCTTTGTCTCTTAATAAATCAGCATATTTCTCTCTAAGTACTATAAGATGTCTCCTCAATGATTCGGGTGCAGTAGGACTCAGGGTTTTCTCCAATTATTTTCTGCACTTCAGAAAGGTAGTGGTCTCACTCTCCCGAATATGTTTCCACCTAAAGCTAAGCGGATGAATTCCCCGCGTATAAAACTTTTAAAAGAACACTATTCAACAACCACACGCTCTACAGAGCCACAGTTTTGAGATATAAAAAGATTAATATGATCTTTAATTCTGTCTATAACAAACTGATCTTTGAGCAGATAGTTATTTAATTTCCAAGTAGTGTCTTTCTCTACAAAAGACACCAAGGTGAGCTGCACCCAAACTGACAAGTGATCAGAGAGAACCTGGGTATCTACCCCTGAGCCCTCACTCCACTCAAGAGACCTTGACTAGATAGAATGTAATCAATCTGGGATTGAGTCCCATGTACATCAGAGTAAAAACTAAAATCCCAGGATGTGACAAACACAAGTACCAGTGACAGAAGGTCTTCAGGGGGAATCAAAGCTTTAATCTGGGCTATGTTTCTGAGATAGTAAAAGCCACTCCAGACTACATTGACATCTGAGCCTCAAATGTCATCATTTTGCCCAGAATGACTCCCCCCCGCCCCATACTCTTCAGCTTAGTGGAGACCTCCTGATTGGAGGAGCTTGTTGACAGCTGGTGTCCTGCAGCAAAAGACTATTACAGTTGAGTATCATTGGCACAGCAAGGAAAACCCAGACTGTAATGTCTAATGATCCCTAATAGGGGTAGCATGTACACCACAAACATCATGGATAAGGGGATCAGTCCCTGGGGTACACCACAGAATAGGGAATTTGGAAGTGATGAGAAATTCCTTATCGCCGCCTTCTGCATCCTATCTCTGAGTAAGAACTTAGCTGACAGTGCTAATGAGTACACAGTACTAGGATGGTCCAACAGCAACCCATGATCCACAGTGTCAAATGATGAAGAGAGATCAAGGAGGACAAGAATTGATTGCTGACCTCTATCTCTCGCCCTAAGAAGGTCATTATGCACCCTGACTAATGCAGTCTAAGCTCTGTACAATGACCTAAATCCAAACTGGAGAATTTAAAGGATGTCAAAAGCAATGAGGTATTCCTCAAGCTGCAATGCCACCACCCTCTCAATAACCATCCTCAAAAAATGGTAGGTTAGAGACTGACCTATAATTCCTCAAGCAGCTCAGGACCAGAATTGGTTTCCCAAGCAGAGGCCTCACCGGTGCATTTTTCAAGGCACTCAGAAAGGTCACCTCTGAAAGGGAGACTAGATTAATTTGGTGAGCATTGAACCAAAAAAGCAAATACACCTAACCAAAAGGCACATTGGGCCCTGGTCCAGCTCACAAAATGGCGGGCATCAGCTCTGAGATCACCCCACTGACCTCTTGCATTGAAACAGGCCTAAACTCTTCTGAGACTTGAGGAGAGCATCCAGTAACACCCAGTTCCACCCTGCCAGGTCATGACAACCTGATTTGTGAGATCCCTGACTGAAGTGAGGACACCCACATAAAGAAGAACCAAACAAACTCTTCACAATGAGTGGATGACATTGCTTTAAACAGTTGCATGCAGACTGGATTCAACAGTCAGTCTGTCTATCATCAAGAAGAGCTGAGCTGGTCAGTTTCTCCCTGCAGTAATTTCCCTGAACTGACATTATGCCTTCTTATTAGAATACTCATCATGGTGAGTCCTCAAAGCCAGTCTGTCCTCATAGGCCCTTGACCTCCTCTAACAAATCTCCAACCTCCAATCTTTAGACTTCAGCTCCCTAAGCTCCATGTCAAACCACGGGTATCTCAAGAAGGAAGTCTTAGGTCATATATAGACTGGTGTGAGTGCATTGAAGGATGCAGTGATGGACCTAGTATAGGTCACCAGTGCTTCCTCTAATCCAATCCCACAAGCAGTCATCACAGAAGAGAGAGGCACCACCATCTGGAGTCCTTCTAGGGGACAACCCCTTCAAAGGATGGTAGTGAATGATCTCCATTGGGGGTGGAGTACGGGGGGGGGGGATGAAGAAGAACCTCACCGTGCAGTGACCCAACCAGCTAATCAGATCAATCTAGAGGTTATTAATCTTGCCCCTGTGAGAAGACCAAGTCCAAGACATGACTGTGTTGCTGGATCACAGAGGTAACTACCTGTGCAAGGCCAAGTGATTCCAGCAGCTGGAGGAAATCCTTACCCAATTGTAAGAGTTTAAAAAATGTTGTTGTTTTTTTTATTTCCTGGGCTCTGATTGGCTGGTATCCCTGCCAGGGAGTACATTAACTTTCAATAGATGCCCAGAAAGTAAATAGTGCAAATCTACCATGCCTCACCGAGAAACTGGTATCCTTGTGCCAGTTCAAATTTTAAAGTTCAGTAGCCCCCATTTTTTCCCCTTCAGTAAGCGAGAGAAAGACCATCAAAAGAATGAATAGGCACATACAGTCATGTATGTACAACCCTGCCCAGAACTCCACAGCCCCATCCCCAAATTCCAGCCTGATTTATTTTAAAGAATTTCAGTCCATGGGGGGGGGGGGTACACCAAGACAGACGTGTCGTACTGGAAGCGTACCAGCAGCAACTGTTCAAATCACATCTGGACCTCCATATAATTTGTAAGTAGTTTTCCACCTGTGTCCCAGCTCCCCAGTAGCCAACTTGGTTATTCACCATCTCATAGAGGAGAAAAGCAATAGTACCTGCTTGATGCATGTTCTTTCACAGTAACAGTTCTTCTCCATTGGCAGTTCTGTCCTCTTTTGTGGCTCCTCCAACGCCATACTGTACCTGCACAAAACTCCTCCAGCTAACTAGTTCTTCCATATGGCCCTCTTCTTCACAGCCCCAGTCTTCAGGGCAGTCAGCGAGTACTAGGAATCCATAAAAAAAAAACAAAAAAAAAACAGTAATGACTCAGTTCTGGTCCTCAGGTCATGCAGCGAGGATCAAAAAAGTGAAAAAATGAAGGAAAAAAATATCCCCCAAACCGTTACCTCCAATCCCCAGGGCTGGCAGCAGGGATTGAAAGTTTTCCAGTGAAGCCACATACAATTCCGGACCCAGAGAAGGCAGCAGGGACAGGAGAAAAAAAGGAAACACTCTACATACTGATTTGTCCTGGTCCTTAACGAAGGGAGTGAGGACCAAGAAAATGTAAACAAACATAAGAAAAGGAAAAAAAAAAAAAACATGAAGCAGTGCAGGCAGAGAGTCAGTACTATAAATAGAGAATAAAGGATGGGGAAGTGTGTATTATGAGAATTTAATGCTCACCCAAGGTGTGGGATCGCCCTCGGGGTTTATCAAAGCATCCCACACCTAGGGTGAGCATTAAATTCGAATATGACACACTTCACCATCTTTTATTTTTTATAATAAAAGGTCACCAATTTTTCTCCTGCTTGAGTTCAGTGTTCACACTACACACACACACACACACACACACACTCTCACACACACTCACACACACACACACTCTCTCACACACACACACACACACACACACACACACACATGCACACACACTCTCTCTCACACACACCGACACACACAGTCTCTGACTTCATCTGTCTTCTGCCCTCTACCTCCCTTCCTTAACATAGTTCTTTTTCTTTTTTGTTTCCGTTTTGCTTTTACCTTACAGCTTGTCTCTGATGTGATCATGCCTACGACGCTTCCCTGGCACACTCCCTTGTAGCTCTATTCATTTTGTCCTGAAATGGACAAATGGCAGGATCAACCAGATATTTTGCTGGGGAAAAGGCTGGATCAACCAAATACAGGAAACAAACAAATAAAAAAGGATTAACGCATCTTGTTTTGGTGGCTCCTCGGGACGCGAGAGACGGAGCCGCCATGTGAAAGAGTTCAGCCCACCCCGATGCCGAACATAAGCCCATAAGTGAGCGTCACCGACTGAGTGACTGAGCACGTGAATGTCATAATAACCAGCCAGTTATTACGTCAAGTATCAACTGGTTCAGCTCACAGAGAAAATTGCTGACCAGTAATTATTGATACATAACAGCTCCCCCCTACTGATAACTAGTAGAGGAACTATTGCAAGTAATAGAGGAATTACTTTACCAAAAAAAAGGACAAAAAATTAAACTGTACTCATTTTTTATAACTACTTAAGTTTGTTTTTTTTAATACTATAATAAAAAAATTAAAACATAGCCAATTTTTAAGCACCATAATTCCCTCAAGGGTGGGTGGTATGAGCAATACTGGACCTTCCAAGAGCTATAAGGCCCTCCAAGGCCTGCAGTATCAGGCCTCATTATGCCCCAATAGCACCCACCCTGTTGAGTATTATTGCTTGCTTGTTGTTGATTCAGTCTTTGAAGCCACCCAGAATCAACCATTTGGGTCACTCCAACACCCTCTCAGTGATGAAATCCATGACTCCCTCAGGAATTCCCTCTCAAGCTCCAGTGGACAGTACACCGGAAGGAACCTGCAGCCTGTACCTGTGCAGTTAAGCACAGATGAACAAAATTACAACACTCAGTATATTGCTTACCACTGCATGTCGCAAGCACTTAAAAAAGTGCACTGAAGAACATCTTGCTGGGTTTTTTTGACAAATTGAATGCAAATTGCATCCTCAAATGCTATTATGCTATTATTCTTATCTGTATCAGACTGTATTATGGCTGTATAAGTGTAAAATATTTATGATATGAGGAACCATTTTTAAAAGAATGTTTTGTAATTCTAAACTCACACATCACCCTCACTTCAGATACACGTGACTTAACTCCCTTTCTGCTCTAGCCCTCACAACACTATGCAAAAAAGCAGCAGTGTGATGAAAATGTTTTTGCAAATAAGCTATTTTCAGCTGCAATTAATAATATTAGCATTCTTGTCAAATCTATTTTTTCTATGAACCACCTAAGCTGCACACAATATGTTATTTTCTCGATCCTCTTACCAGGTTTGCAATGCTATTTCTAAGCCAAATGTGGCTGCATTCTTTATTTTTTATTGAGAAAAAAATAAATGGATCAGAACATTTATAAAATACTCAAATTTGGGAGGCACTAGAGCATTTTACCATTAAATAAAACTGGAGAATGCATGGAAACTTTTAAAGTGAAAAAAGTAGGGTTTAATTGTTTTCCCAATTTCACTGCACTTCTGCTTTGAAATGCAGAACAGAAACAAACTGTGTTTTAAATGCCTTTCTGGGATTTCAGCATTAATAGTGAATCTGGCTTTGAAAGAAGCATCTCTATGTCCATTGGCTGAACTCCTCCTGCTGCCATCAGTGGTGTTTCACACCAGTCCACAGACACAATCTGTAAAACAAAACATTCCATGTTATCCACCTAAAATGACCAAAATCACTCAAAGGGCTGAGTGTCAACACCACCATCTTCTCAGTCATGTCTCATGCCTGGTATTACTATATGTATCTGCTAATAGTTTCTTTATAGCATATGTGTGATTTGGATGCCATTGCCTAGCCTACGTGAAATTCTGGTTGAGAAGGACTAGCAGTGATGGCCATGCAGATCACCATGTTCATGATGAGGCAATGATGTCGACATTCATTGCCATACTGCAATGTCATGCTGATTGCTGAAGAAGTGACCCCTTTCTGTTGACTTTTCTGCACTGATGAATGATGAAGAAGGACAGACCCACCACAAAAAGATTTGTCAGACTGACTGACTGATTGTCCGCCTCATAAAGTGACAATGCTTGGTTCTAACCGCCTTCAGTTCTTCCACTAACTGATTTGACACTGTAAGTAATATACATTCCTCCTTTCCTTCATTTTCCATTTTATTTTTGTCACATTTATCAAGTGCTGCTTTAATTATATTTTCTAAATTTCTAAATTGGTTTCATCCAAGGGATACAAGACTACTGTAATGGCAGATGAGATACATATATGAAAAACTGTTTTCTCATGATTGTTTCTTGCCTTTCCACTCTCACACACAATCTCTCACTCGGTCTCTTTATTGCCATCTCTCTCTCCCTCCCTGCCTTTCTGCCCCCCTCTCTCTCTCTCTCTCTCTCTCTCTCTCTCTCTCTCTCTCTCTTTGTCATGTTAAATAGTGGACATATCCTCAGTTCTGCCAAATTATTTCATGTCTTTATGTACAACAAATAAGGATTCGACATGTTTCTTGCATGGGGAAGTATTTTCTATTTCATTTTTACCTTTACATTTTTTTCCTTTTTCCATGCGTTCCCATGAAAATTAATTATGATTTATTATTCTCATTAAGTGTAATTGGAAATATTAAACTGATGAGGACTTTACCTGGAGGAGGGCACTTGGCTTGCCACATGTGTAGGCTACCAAATGAAAAGCATTCTTTTCAGTCAAACCTCACCTGAGGCTGACAGATAATGTGAAAAAATATTTTACAGTACAGCAGGACCAAAGGCTCCTTAGCACGCATGACCTCATGTTAGATCCAGGTGTCCTCAGTATCCCTATCACTATTGTTTTCTGATGATTTCTGTTTCCTCTCACCCTCTCTTGCAGGTCTTATATTCTTCTGCAGTGTCACTTGGCCTCCTCTTCCATCATCTTCCATGGTGTTACTAGTAGTCCTAGAAAGCACAACTGAACAAAACTGCATGGTCACTTGGTCCATTATCTTGTACAGCACCAGGCAGGCAGGCATTATGTACTGTACACTGTTATGAAATTGTAAACTTACCAGGGGTATATAACACATATATATATATATATATATATATATGTATGTATATATATATATATAAGGGATATGCAGTGGTTCAGTGTGTGATAATGCATTTATCTTGTACAGTTTCAGTGACCTCAAGTAACCTCACAGTGCGAAGGCACCGAATGAGAGTTACGGAGAGGTCACTGAAACTGTACAAAATAAATGCATTATCACACACTGAACCACTGCATATTCCATTTATGCAACAGGTTTAGATGTTGTGTGAACATTTTGATTTTGGTAGGTGTAAATAATTTGTCAAAAAAGGGAAAAGAAAATTGAATTTTATGCTGTTTTTTGCTAATTATAAAAAAACAAAATGGTATCTATATATGAAACACCACTCATTTTGTAGATATTTTTGAGCTGAACATTTTTCGTGCTCACAGTACCATGCTATCATTTTTTGTTTTAAAGTTATTTATATTTGTTTGTCAAAAAAGTAAACAAAAAATTACATTTTCTTCTGTTTTCTTGCTAACCATATACAATATACAGGGTTTATATAAATGAAACAGTATTCATTTTGTAGATAATTTTGTGCTGAACAATTTTCGTGCTCACAGTACCATGTTATCTTTTTTCGTTTTAAGTTATTGACGTTTAAATATGGTTAGTACTGGTTCTGAGGCCGAACATTCTAAATGAATTCTGAAGAGAACTGTGTAGATAAATGAGCTAGTGATGTAGTTACTGTGTGGATAAATGGGTGATGATGTAGTTACTATGTGGATAAATAAATTTATTACCATAGTAGCGAAGATAAATGGTTTTATTCTACAGTTTTATCCTGACCCTGTTGCATAAATATATATATGTATATATATGTGTGTATATATATATATTTATGGCAAAAAAATCCATTTAATGCATCAGTTAGGGTTGTTCTACAGCGACAAAAGCAAGGAAATTCGATGGTAGGGTCCCCGCCCCTTGCACAGCGCCCCCACCCCACCACCACCAACAGGCATCGGGGTGTGCATTGGGGTCATCGGTCCCCAGCTGCATGTTTGCTCAAGGTTTTGGACTGGTCGTACAAACCATGCGACCTGTAGGCATGAGCAAAGAATGCTCAAAAAAGCGTAAATGTGACTTTCTATTGCGCTTAATAGCTCTGCAACCATATATCCGACTGTTACAAAACTTGGCAGATCCAGAGATCTATGGTACCGCTCCATGCCTGCCACATGTCAGGCAACTCTGTCATACAGTGGCAAAGTTATTAAGCTGCAAAATTTTACACTTTAACCTTAAATGGGGTACTCAACCCAAACTATAGTGCATTACTGTGCCACTATAATAAATATATATATATATATATATATATATATATATATATATATATGTGTATGTAGTATGTGAGAGGCTTATGATTAATGGAAATCACGAAGATTACTAGTTTGTTGTGCCATCGCTGTGACATCAGACTGTGGTTAACCCTTCCTGAGTACATCATAGTGATGCCACTACAACACTGGCGCCTTTGCACATGCACGTCTCTCACTCTTCCCACATAATTCTGTTCACGAAAAAATTGGGGAGCAGCACCAAGGTATGAAAGTTTCCATGATGCTCATCCTCAGTGGGGCTGAAGTCATTTATTTTTTTGAATACATTCTCGGTTAGCGAGTGAACAGCTCAGGGAGTGATCAGGGGGAGAACAGATTTGGAAACATTGGGTTAGTCTGAGAAGAGGCAGAGTGGGAAGTCTGGGCTTGAGGGTGAACTCAGTGTCAAAATGCTGTCCATAAATTATAAAAGATAATGGATGGGCAACATTTAACAACAACACTGAGTTCCCTTCTCAAGATTGTTAAGACAACAGTAAACCTCTCGAGCTTCGCTCTCGAGGTTTACTAGGTTGGCATGACAACATCTCAAAGGGAACACAGTGTTGTTATTTTCTGTTTCTCATCCATTATTCTCTATATCTCTCTCACTGCCAGTCCCAGTGTTTTACCTCCTCCCACACCCATCACTCATAATGCTCTTAAACCAGTACAGTGATACTTGCAATTTGCACGGCAAATACTGGTTTTCCTAGACAAATATTTAGTACTACAAATCAGGGCCAGGAGTCACAAAACTAACACAAAGTGAATGTTAAAGTTTGCACTCCACTTCCCATCTGTGCTGGTGGGCAATGGAGCTATTCACAGTTGGATAGCGTGGTGTGCTATTGGACTGTGAATAGGAGCAGGTGGGGACAGCACAATCCCAGGAAAACAACCAGGAAATCCAGTAGTGCTGCCCCACATCCAGCCAAGAGAATGGACCAGCAACAATAGCTCACACTAGCTAAGCCCCTATTCACTAAGGGAGCCATGCAAATGAGCCCATTAGGCATGCAAGGCACTATTACCATGTTCATTATGGGCCAATCTGCATGGCTTATAGGTGGCTTAGTGTGCCCCCACCAGCCCATACCCAACGCAGTCACATTCCATGGTGATCTAGTGCCTTCCCTTCCTCCAGTCACTGTTCTCAAATACATAACAGTATTTGCTGATAGTCCAGTAGTGCCCTCTCCCTTCCTAGTCCCCGATCGCCAACCCGACATTGTAAAATATATTTTCCATAGTGTAGTGGTCCTTCCTGGTCCCTGATCACCCACCTGACATTGTAAACAATTGTTCCATAGTGTTGTGGTCCCACCCCCTTCTCTGATCACTGATCCCATAATAAAGAAAATGTTTCCATAGTGTAGTGTCCCACCCCAGTGCCCGATCTCCCATTCAATATTGTTAAACCCAATTTCCATAGTGTATTAGTCCCGCCTGTCACCGATCACTGTCTGAAATAGACAAATGTCCAGTCCCTGGTAATCTAGTGGTTCCACCAACCCCCCACCATCTCAGGTAATCACATACCACCCCACTCCCCCTCCCCAGCATGACCGCCGGTCGGCAACCAGAACAGCCCTTTTCACACCTGCACAGCTGCCCGCTGACTGAGCTGTCAATGGCAGCATACAGTATACACTACAAGCCCATTGGTTGACATGTCAAACAATGGGCTTGCTATGTATACTGTATGTCGTCATTGACAGCTCAGTCAGCGGGAAGCCATGGAGGTGTGAGGAGGGCTGTGCTGCTCACCAACCAGCAGTTATGCTGGGGCGGGGGGAACAGGGTGGTATGTGATTATCTGAGTGGGTGGGGGGTTGGGGGACCACTAGACTATGAGGGACAGGGCATTTGTCTATTTGGGGACAGCTATCAGTAATGGGGGGACCACCACACTATGGAAATGCGGTTTAAAAATATTGGGTGGGAGATCGGGCACTGGGGTGGGTCACTACACTATGGAAACATTTTCTTTATTATGGGATTGGTGATTGGGGAGGAGGGTGGGACCACTACACTATGGAACAATTGTTTACAATGCCGGGTGACCAATCGGAGACAGGAAGGGACCACTATACTATGAAAAATATATTTTACGAGGGGGCATGGCCTGACCAGGCAGAAGATGGCAGCATAGTTCAGCATCTCTGCAGGAATGACTGCAATCTAACCTCATCCAGCCTTCCCCAGACCTTTCTTTGGTACCAACTCCTGTGACCATCCTGTAATCTTACTGCCTGACACAGTTTATAAGTAATTTTAGATCCATCATCTACTTATATTCAATTATTCTACACTGTACTGCAGCATACTAGGCCTCATCCTTAAGCATTATGGCAGATCTCCAAGTACAGCAAAGCTCACTTGCTAGAGTGGAAGCAATGTTTTCTAAACTGATGGCTGAGATTAACGATCTAAAAACCTCCACCCAACAGAATGCAACCACTCTTGAAACTTTTAGCCAGAGAATTGCATTTAATGAGAAAGCAACCGCCTGTAACACCACTACTACTCATGACCTCCAGGCTACTGTCCGCAATCAAGATCGAACTATAAAATCCCTACAAGCCAAAATTGATGATATTGAAAATCGTAATCATCACAACAATTTACGATTTTTTGGCTTCCCAGAAGGTGTAGAATTAGGTGACACTACTTCACTTTTATTACATGCACTGCCTGCAATGCTTAAACTGCCTCCTGACCTAATGTTAATCATTGAGCAGTCTCACTGCACTCTGGGTCCCAGGCCAACATCAGACCAGCGACCAAGGCCTATCATTGCTCACTTCTTGAACTATTCCCATGCAGAATTAATACTGAAACGAGCCAGAGAAATGGGGAAACGTCAGTGGCAAGAGTTTACTGTTTCCATCTATAGAGACTTTTCAAAAGATTTAACTATCAGAAGGAAGGCCTACAATCCACTTAAACAAATCCTCCACCAAAGAAGCATTCAATTTGCTCTACGTTACCCTGTGACACTACATCTTTTCTCAGGCTCTTCCTTCAAGGATTTTGAAACCCCTGATGCCTTAACCAACTATCTGGAGGTCTCTCTCTGCAATCTTACCCTGGGAAGTTCAGCAGCAATTGGCAACCTGAACACGGCTTTGGTATCTGCATGGAGGGTGGACAACAAGGTACAGGAACATGGGGAAAGTGTTGCAGAACTCGCAGCCCCAAGCAGCAACGCCTCAACTGATTTGACCCCAAGGCAATCAACACGGCTGCACGAGAAGCTTCTGTCGGGGCATTATTCTTCAAGACTTTCATGCTCTTCTAGCGAGGTTTCACCCCAAACACCCCAATCTGCAGCCTCTCACCTTCAAACCAACCCCTCTATTCCCTTGAGCAATAAATTTGCTCTCTTGGAGGATGACATGCACTCCTCGCAGGAGGATGTTTCCCAGCAAATTTAAGATGAACATCCCTCTAATTTGGGCCCTGTGCCTCAGGGATGTATTTCTGCCTATACTTCATGGGCAGAAGTTGTTGCAAGTTCCCCCCTCAAATCTTTAGAGCTGTTCAAAAAGAAACATAGGGCAAAGACCAAAAGCAAGAACATCAATAGTCACAATCCTGCTAATAAATCTAAGGTGTCATGAGCTTATATGGTCAGTAATATGATCACAGTTGCTATATCTTGGTAGGTTTTGCTTCCAGGATACTTAAAGGGAGTGCCAGTATAGTTTTTCTGCCTAGCCGCCCACTCTAAAGTCTATGCTACCTGGTTGCTTTCGCTCCCAGCAGGTGCAGAAAGCAAAGGCTGTACATCGCGGCGAGATCAATTTGCTTTTTGTTGCAGTGTTTAAACCAGCAGCTTAAAGGTCTTCAAGGGAACTTTGGTATATCAGCAATGTGCTTCTAACCCATTATTTTAGTGTTAGATCTTATACATTACCTCACTAAACAGGCTCTCTGTATCTAGCCTTTTACTCTCCAGTTTAGCACTGCATCAGGTTTATAGTCTTTGGCTGTTCAGTTGCATATCTTCAATCGGTATGCATCCTGATTATTGCCTTTTCTTTTTTCATATGAGAATTATTACATATTACAAGGCAACTTACCCCTTCCCTCTCCTGATGACAGGTTCTTAAGTATTATTGGCAACTACATTTAATATATCTCCTTCCCTGTGCTCCATTATTCTTACTACCTCCTGTTTACAATATGGAACTATCATTAGCACTCAAAGAGGTGGGCTATGTTTGGTGTACTGTTGCAAAGGATTGTTCAATCTACATCTTCCTTATGCTCCTTATTTTACTTGAAGCCTACAGCTACTATAGAAATCCACTGCTGTGTGGTCCCTCCTGTTTTGGGGCTCACTGGGCCTAGTCTTCTAGACCTAGTCACCCCATATAACACCAATTTAGGCCATTTTTGAGTAATTGGAGCTGATCTTTACTATGACTATCTCTTCTGTCTACAGTTATCACCGAAGCCTATACCTCTCCACATAATCCCGATTTGCATTTGGTTCAGGGCATAAGGGCTTAAATTGACCTCCCCTTTCTTTTTTCCCCCTCAATATTGTATTTATTATGTACTTACTCTGTTGCACTGCAAAGTATACTCAAATGCACTCTGATGTAGTAACGATCTACTTTCCCTTATATATTTGTTCATTTGCATTCCACCTGGCTGCCTGAATGCCTTGCTCTATGTCTAGGCTGTACTGGCATCTCGTATATGGTTCTTTAATTTACTGTTATTTCAAGTTGGCATATCTTGTACTATTACTACTAATGTTTATAAATAAGTTCTGGTGTTTAGTTTTATCCTTATAGCTTGTCCTGTTAGCTTAGAATTAAGCTGAGGTTATTATAGTCCCCTGCCTTTCTTGGTATTACTCCCTTTCAGTTTAACTTATCAGGAATACTTACCTTATTATATTACTGTGATCAGACTTAGGTTTGAGCCGATATTTATAACTGGTCCTCCCTAGTCTCCTCCCTACATCGACACCCCAGAGTGTGGTGAGAAAGTCTCTTAGCCAGTTGGCTGACTCATATCTCCTCACACCCATAAAATGTTTTCTTTGTTATTTAGCTTACTAGTATTGTTGTTGTTGTTAATGGCTTTTCTCTTTCCCCATCTCTATTCTAACTTTAATAATATATCTGTGCTACTCGTGTATCACACATCTCACTTTTTTTGGCTTGAATGTTCCTGCCACTCTCTGCATATATGTAAGCTCTCTATATTGTATTCTAATCATCCTCTGCCTCATTTATTTGTCCCTTCACACTCCAATGATTATTCCCTTTCTTTAATACTAACAATATGAGTGACATACTTTTATATACATGGAATGTGAAGGGACTTAATTATCCTTGTAAGCAGAAGCAAATTCTTTCACATCTCAAAAAACATAAAACACAAATTGCTTTCCTTCAAGAAACAAAATTATTAGCAGAGGATGTTCAAAGACTTAAAAAAGATTGGGTCGGTCAGATCTCCGAATCAATCCTATACCTCACAGAAAAGAGGAGTTGCTATTCTTGTTCATAAGAGTCTCAAATGGTCCCTTATAAACTCCATTTCCGATACTGATGGCAGATGAGTGATGGTCAAAATGAATACCAACTCTGGTCCTCTTCTGCTTGTTAATGTCTATGCACTCAATTCCAATTCCCCAGAGTTTTTTCATAATTTAACTCAACAGATTCTATCATTTAACAGTGATAATGCACCAGTTATTCTTGGAGGGGATCTTAACTTAGCTTTAGAAGCCAGCATTGACAGAAGTAGCCCCACTACAGAGGCCCACCCTAGAAGTATTAAAGCCCTCTCATTACTAATGCAAGATGTTGGATTAGCTGATGTATGGCGCCTCCTTCACCCCCGTGATCGAGAATTTACTTTTTACTCCTCTCTACATAAGACATGCAGTAGAATTGACTACTGGTTAGCCTCTCCTGTTGTAGTGGAAAAAAACTATTGATTCATCCATCTTTCCCATCATAATCTCGGACCATTCCCCTGTCAAATTGCAACTTTTGCAGGGCCCATTAGCACCTAAATCTTCTTACTGGCGGCTGGACCCTCTCCTTCTCAAGGATCCTAATTTCTTACCCATGATCAAAGCAAAAATTTAGAACTTCCTCTTTCACAATACCCCAACCAAATCTTCTATGTTCTCTGCATGGGAAGCTCTTGAAGCTATGATTCAAAGGAAAATTATCAGTTATGCTGCACATATGAAAAGAGTAAGGGAACAACAGCTGGCTGACTTGGAAAAATCTCTTCAGGCTGAAGAGAATTTATACTTTTCTTCCAATAAGCACTGTCCTGATTCTCAACTTCATCTTGAAATTCTTCAACTTAGAGTTCAAATTAACAAATTAATTTCTCGTAAAACTGAACTGGCCTTGTTTAAACTTAAATATAAGTTTTGGGAACATGGCTATAAAAATGGAAAACTCCTCTCTTACCAGCTCAAAGCATAAAAAAATGGAATGACACATCCTAAGCCTAAAAGATGAACAGGGTACGATTCACTCCAACAACCTCTCTGTAAACCTTATCATGAAAACCTTTTATCAAAAACTATAACACAAATCCTCCATCTACTTCACAAATTCAACAGTTCCTTAAATCGTTACATCTTCCTCATCTTTCTACTGTTGAAAGAAATTCTGTAGATGAACCCTTCTCGCTTCAGGAAATCCAGAAAGGTTTGTCTTCCTTGAAATCCGACCAATCCCTTGGGGGTGATGGATTCCCTGTCGATTTCTATAAAATGTTTTCTGACACCTTATGTCCCCTTCTTCTTAATGTTTATCAAGACGCTTCCAATACTTGCAAGCTTCCCCCATCTTTTACTGAAGCAATCATAACCCTAATCCCTAAGAAAGAAAAAGACCCTACTCACCCCACAAGTTAAGGGCCCATCTCTTTATTAAACATGGATGGGAAGATATTTGCTAAACTACTAACTTCTGGACTTGAATCCTTGATTCCCAAGCTAACTCATTGTTCGCAAGCTGGTTTTATTAAGCATAGATCTGGTTCTGATCACCTACATTCCTTATTTAATTTAATTTACAAAGTCACATCCCTCAAGACACCAGCTGCAGCCATAGCTATTGATTTCGAGAAGACCTTTGATTCCTTAAACTGGGACTACCTTCATCAAGTTTTATCTTATTTCAGTCTTTCTCATATCTTTTGCTCCTGGATCAAGCTATTATATAACTCAACTGTTGCTAAAGTACTTACTAATTTCACCCTTTCCTCTTACTTTCATTTAGCAAGGGGAACTAGACAAGGCTCCCCCCTGTCACCTTCCCTGTTTATTTTAGCCATGGAACCCCTGACTGCTTGTTTACATCAGTCTTCTGGCATTAAGGGCATACCTTTGAGCAATTCAAGATATGTTTCTCTCTCCTACTCGGATGACCTCTTAATCTTACTTGAAGAACCTGAATGAGGCTGGGCCCCTGTTGATTGATTTGCTTACAAATTTTACTAAAATTACTGGCCTTGCTTTGAATTATGCCAAATCACAAACTATGCCTCTTAACGATCACTGTAAAGCCTTTATGAATATACCTCTTGGATTCCGCTGGACACCACAGGGTATAACATATCTTGGAATCAAAATTACTAGTAACTTAGGGAAGATATGGGACATTAACTTTAACCCCTTATTTGATAACATCAAAACAATTCTGGACAGATGGAAACTTCTTAATCTCTCTTTCATGAGGAAAATTGCAGCCATTAAGGTGTCCATTTCTCCCAAGATTCTTTACCTCTTTGGCAATATTCCTTTAGTCTTACCATCCTCCATTTTTGCTAAAATTGATAAATTAATAGGTAACTTTATTTGGGATGGGAAACCACCGAGATTTAACCACAACAAACTTCGATCACATTGGAAAAAAGGGGGATTCGGACTCCCTTGGTTCAAAGGCTACCTCTGGGCTTTCTGAATGGCCCAAACCATTAATTGGTTTCAGAAAACCTCCCCTCACTCACCACTATGGGTTGCAATGGAATCCGCATTGTGCCAGGGAGGAGTTCCCACTTCCTTCATTTTTAATCCCATTTCCTCTAAACTAAAATCTCACCCGACTATATCATCCTCTGTTCTTTATTGGAAACTAACCCACAAATTCCTGAAATACAATCCAGCACCCTGGTTTTATGCTCCATTATGGGGCAATCCACTGCTCATTCTAGAAGATCACCCTATTTTCTGTCATACATGGAGGAACAAAGGCATTTTCTTTCTCGGGGATATCTTGGACCAGAATTCACTCACTCTTAGATCATTCTCAGACTTGCAGGTCACATGGAAACTTCCTAAACAGGACTTCTGGAAATTTTTACAAATTCGGGCAGATTATAACGCTCTCTCTAGTTTAGTGTATAGGCATACTCTTCCAAACCCATACATCTCACACTGGACTCATTTATCAGTAAAATTAAATAGCTCCATTTACAAAGCCATTATTGATAATGTACCTGATCAGTCTATACAGGCCAAAAATAAATGGAGTACTCTTCTTAACTACAATATTTCAGACGCACAATGGAGTGATTGTTGGTGTATTGCACATAATACCTTTAAAGATGCCCATAGTTCTTTAATACAAACTGAAATCCTACATCTTTGGGATAGAACCCCTCTGTGCTTCAATGAAAGGGCCTATTAAATAATAATAATTGCTGGCACTGCAATTTAGCCAACGGGGATCTACTTCATATCTTGTGATCTTGTGCTCCCATTAATAAGCTCTGGCATAAAGTCTGTTTACTTGCCTCCAGAGTAACAGGACAAAAACTACCTTTTGACCCCAAGCTATTCCTTCTAGGCATCCTTATCCCCAATAGCTCTCTCCTCTCACATGCACGTGTTAGATGGCTAAACATACTTTCTCTTCTGGTCAAACATCTGATTCTTATGAAATAGAAATCAACTCTGGTGCCTTCTCTTTCAAATGCTCTTCAGAGCCTTTCTCAGTATGCCTCTCTAGACTGATTATCTCATGTTACTCATAACCGACTCACTGTATATGACAGATGTTGGCAGGATTACTTCAAGTACATGAACCTAGTTCTTCAAACAACATGAAGTCTTGCTGTATTCTGACTATTGCAGTTACCCCAGCACTCAAACTGCCCCAGAGAGTAGAAGGTTAGTTTCTATGCAGAGCATAGAACGTTGAGCTCGAGCTCGGTTCAAACCTCTGTCTGCTGCACTTTGAAGTGCAACTGTCAGATTCTTTACTCCGCCTAACTGAGCAGCCACTCCGGAGATTTCTCCTTTGCTCACGATTTGAAAGTCGGTTAAAGTCCTTGGTTTTACCAATTATTTTTTGCAAGTTTCAGTTCAGATCTCTGTCTGTGGTACGGTAAGTACTAGGTAGTGAACTAGACATAGTAAACTTGTGGAAATTGTAAAAATTGATTTTTCGACCTGTTCGGCTGAACCGGCCATTTAGTGATTTATATATATTCTGTCTTTTTTTTAAATGTAGAGTGTGGTTACCGGTCCTTATTGGTTTTTAAAAAATTTCATTTTCTTGTGTTTTTTTCCAATACCCGTGACACGGTTAGAAACCGATAAGGGTGTCTTGCCTGGTTGTTTGCCATAAAAAGGGTAATTTTGTGGTTAGGATGGCTACATCTGAGAAACCCAAAAGAAAAACTGGGCCCACTGGGTTTCAACACTACAGTGTATGTGGGGAGGTCTTTGCTAAGGCTGATCCCTGCACCACCTGTGTTTATTGTCTGGGGTTTAACCACCTCGATTCAGACTGCCAAATCTGTAAAAATTTCCCCTAAGTCTACCCTGGAAAAAAGATTAGGTAGGCTCAGGGATAAGGAGGCTGTGAATTCCGCTGACCCAAGTGGCCAGCCCGGTTCGGTTCTGACCGAACCTGAGGGAGTGCCCTCTGACCAGGGCAAGAGGAGAGTCTATATTGAGGGATTTGTTCCTACAAAAAGAAAAAGAAAAGAAAAATCATCCAGTTTGGATCCAGAGACCCATTTTTCAACTGCTGAAGAGATTGCCACTGCGATAAGGATTGTAGAATTGCTTCATCCGGTTCCGTCTGATCCGGTGCCTTCTGGCTGGTTCGGTCAGTTTCTCTGGTTCAAGATTATGCCCCTGAAGACTTCTATGAACCAGATTTAGAGGGGGATGAAGATTATGATGATGGTGATGCTGATGGTGATGGTGTGGGGGGTTTGATTGAGCCCATTGAACTGGACATTTCCCCAGACAGGCCTTCTGATGTTTCCCCTCCTAGGCTTTCTGAGTCCCCTTCCTACTACATGTTTTACAGGAAAGTGGCAGAAACCCTCCAGCTCCCTGTGGAAGAAGCTGATCATGTGGAGATGATGGACATCCCAGAGTCCATGAGGCTGTCTATTCTCCTTCATAAGTCTTTTGGGAAACAGACACAAAAGATTTTAAAAACTCCAAATTCTGTACCTCCTGTTGACAGAAGGATGGACAAAGAAACAGTACATGGCATCCGCCTTGGGACTCAGGCAGGCAAATTATATGGCCTATGCAGCCAGGTACCAGAAGTCCAGGTGGGACACTGTACTGGCACTGGCAAAGCAGGCCTCCCCCAGCTAGCCTCAGAGCTGGAGAGGGTGGCTGCTGATGGGATTGAGGCATCTCAGGTACAGTTCCATACCATTGTGGACTCCAGTGATGTGTTATATAGAGTCGTGGCTACATCTGTGGCTCTTCGGAGAATGGCTTGGCTCAGATGTACTAGTCTCTCCAGGACACCCAGGCTAAGCCATGGATTTCAGGTGGGTAATTCTCTGTTTGGGAGCAGACAGAGAATTACATGAAAAGATGGATGAGTATAGGACTACCTATATGAGTGCATAGGCCAAGGAAAGGCAGGTAACTCCTCAAAGGCAGCAGGCTAGGGGCAGGGGCAGGCCTTTTCATCGGCCTTTCTACCAAGCACAGGCCTCTTCTCCATTTCCTCAGAGGGGGTTCTTCAGAGGGAGTGGCAGAAGGGGGATGAGCAGGGCTGCATCCATCCCTCAAGCCTAAGGCTCCTGCCAAGAAGACACCCTGATGTGTCAGCCTGGGTCGACTCCCCATTCCTGTAGGAGGCAGGCTGGCTTACTTCATCCAGGACTGGATGTCTGTTACCTCAGACAAGTGGGTACTGGAGGTGGTAAGCCAGGGGCTGGTTCTCAGCTTCAAGAAATTTCCAAAACTGAGGGCCAGATCTTTTCCACCTGCAAGCATCTCCAAAACCATTGCCCTAGAGGCAGAGGTTTCATCTCTACTGGCTCTAAAGGCTGTAGAGAGAGTTCCTACATTGCACAGGGGCAAAGGTCTGTACTCCAGGTACTTCCTTACCCCAAAAAAGACAGGGAAGTGGTGGCCCATCCTAGACTTAAGATACCTGAACAGACATATTTTAAAACCAAAATTCAAAATGGTGATTCTGGGAATAATCCTTCCCTCTCTAAGGCCAGGGGACTGGCTAGCCTCCCTTGACTTAAAAGATGCCTACTTTCACATTCCCATCAAGTGCTCCCACAGAAAGTGCCTCAGGTTCGAATTGCCTTCAGGCCATTATCAGTTCAAAGCTATGCCCTTTGACCTGACATCAGCTCCAAGGGTATTCACAAAATGCCTAGCAGTAGTAGTGGCCTTTCTAAGAAGGAAAAATATTTCCATATTTCCATACCTGGACAACTGGCTCATTGTGGGTCAATCCCCAGACCAAGTCAAGTCAGACCTTCAAGTGACTCAGCAAGTGTTCACTTCCCTAGGATTCTTTCTCAATCTTCCCAAGTCAGTTCTTGAGCCTGTACAGCTCCTCACCTTCATAGGGGCAGAGTTGGATACAGTCAAAGCAAGAGCTTTTCTTCCCCTGGAAAGGGCAAGGGCTACTGTGGAGCTGGCCTCTTCATTCCACCTTCTGGCCTCTCGGCTAGCAAGACACTTCCTTCAACTTCTGGGCCACATGGCAGCTTCTACAGCAGTCATCCAAGGAGACAGATTTCAGATGAGGGACATTCAGTTTCACCTGAGGGCCTTTTGGTCTCAGAAGAAAGATTCTGTAACCAAACTAGTTTCAGTGACCCAGACTCTGATCCAGGCTCTCCAATGGTGGCAGGATCAGGGCAACCTCAGGCTAGGAGTCCCATTCGTCACTCAGTCTCACTTTGTGGTCCTAACCATGAATGCTTCTCTGTTGGGGTGGGGAGCCCATCTGGGGGCTCTCACAGCCCAGGGACTGTGGTCCCCTCAGGAATCCCTTCTTCATATCAATCTCTTGGAACTCAGGATGATCTTTCTTGCCCTGCAAGCTTTCTCTCAGTCAGTGCAGAACAAGGTGGTTCAGGTCAGGACAGACAACACCACCACCATGTGGTACATCAACATGCAGGGAGGCACTCGGTCCATGGCCTTGTGCACAGAAGTCATGAAATTGTGGTCCCTAGCTTATTCTCTGCAGACCTCTCTGATAGCAGTCCACCTTCCAGAGAAGGACAATGTGCTAGCAGATGCATTGAGCAGGATCTCCCAGGGCTATCACGAATGGTCCCTGGACCCTCTGGTGTTGAAAGTGATTTTTCATGGTGGGACACTCAGAGATAAATCTTTGCAGCCCCAGACAATCACCAACTTCTTCTGTTTTGTTGCAGACCCCCAGTCTTGGGCTCAGTCCTCTGGATGCTCTGATTTTGAACTGGGAAGGGAAATTTATATATGCCTTCCCTCCCTTTCCTCTACTGTTCAAGGTTCTGGTCAAGGTAAGGTCAGAACCTTGCAAAGTGATTCTGATTGCTCCAGACTGGGCCAGGCAGCCTTGGTACCCCCTGTTGCTGTCCCTAGCAGTCCATCATCCCCTGTATCTTCCCAGGAATTACAACCTGTTAACCTCCTCTCAGGGGAGGATTTGGTACCTCAGTCTTCGTTTTTTCAATCTCAAGGCATGGCTCTTGAAGAGTTAGAGTATGCAGATTTGCATCTGTCCCAAGGGGTTCTGGATATTCACAAAGCCTCTCAAAACCCAGCCACCAGAAAAACTTACAACTCCAAATGGAAAAGATTCAGCATTTGGTGTTCCAAGAAGCATATATCCCCAGACACTGCTGAATTGTCTACAGTTCTGGATTATATGGTCATCTTAATGGCCTAGGACTCAGACCAGCTACTCTCAAAGTACATTTGTCAGCTGTTTCTGCTTTTCTGTCAGAGGGGAAAGCCTTCCTTACTGTCATCTCACCCTGTATTCTGTAAATTTTTCAAGGGATTGCTTCATACCAATCCCCCTTTAGGGATCCTACCCCTGCTTGGGATCTTAATGTTTGCATTGCTCAGATTATGCAACCCCCTTTTAAGCCTTTGTCTTCAGCAGAGCTTAAGTACTTGACTTGGAAAACTGTGTTCCTGGTAGCTATTACCTCTGCCAGGTGTATCAGCGAATTGCAAGCTCTGTCAGTGGAGCCTGATTTTATCTCATTCCATAGAGGTAAGGTGGTCCTTAGAACTAATAGGAGGTTTTTACCTAAAGTGGTTTCAGATTTTCATCTGAACCAATCTATGTCTCTCCCTGTGTTCTTCACTGATCATTATTTTTCAGGAGAAAGAAGTTTACACAGTTTGGATGTTAAAAGAGCCCTTAGTTACTACATTGAGCATACTAAGGCTCTGAGGTTTGACTCCCTTCAGTTGTTTCTCACTTATGGGGAAGTGGGTAAGGGCAAACCTGCCACTAAGAGAACTATTGCCAGGTGGATTGTCTCTTGTATTTAATTCTGCTATGAGAAGCTAGGCAAAATACCTCCCTTAGGCCTGAGGGCTCATTCGACTAGAGGTACAGCTGCTTCCCTGGCTGTGGCCAGGGATATTCCTTTGCTAGAGATATGTAAAGCAGCCACCTGGAAAACAGTCCATACATTTACCAAGCATTATTCCCTGGACATACAGGCAAGGAGTGATGCTCAGTTTGGTACAGCAGTACTGCAGAGCCTATTCCAAAGGTAGGTTTGATTCCCTCCTCCATGGAGGTACTGCTTGGTAGTCTGCAATATGCAGAATACAGTAAGACTTCATGTTGTTTGAAGAAAAAATTACTCACCTTAGTAATTACATTTCTTCTAATGAAGTCTTGCTGTATTCTGACCTCCCTCCCTACCTCCCCTCTCAGAACCTATTTTTGGGAAGTGGGCTGGCAGGTACAGTGTTGCACCCCAGGGGTGCATTTGGGTACTCCCTCCTTTTAGAGAGGGGGAGTGTATTATATTATTAATTTAACAGTCTTAAGTTGTTCAGTACCTGGTTTTTGATTTTGGATTTCTTGACTTGAGTCTTTTGGGGATCCAAAATATTTGGTTGCCATTTGGCTAGTAACAATTTTACAATTTCCGCATAGTAGTTAGTATTAGCTCATAAGAATCTGACAGTTGCGCTTCAAAGTGCAGCAGATAGAGGTCTGAACTGAGCTCAAGCTCAATGTTCTATGCTCTGCATAGAAATTAACCCTTTACTCTCCAGGGCAGTTTGAGTGCTAGGACTAACTGCAATAGTCAGAATACAGCAAGACTCCATTAGAAGAAGCATAATTACTAAGGTGAGTAATTTTTTTCTTCTAGACCCTAATTCTTAGGGATATTTAGCCATCCTTCTTATTTTGCTGTCAGATTAGGTTTGCTCGAAACTTTTGTGCACAGATTTCTCCTCTTTTTTCACTTGTCCCTGTTTTCTCCCTCTCTCCTTCCCTTCTTCCTTGCTTTTTTCTTTCTTCTTTCTTTCCTTGCACACTTTTCTCTTATCTTCACCTCTCCATTACTGAACATTGTTCATATTACCACATTTATCACTTTTTGTGATTTTCTGAATGCCTTGCCATAGCCTGCCCTAGCATATATTTCGTACATGGTTGCTATTTCTGATCCTATAATACCCTATTGTCTGCTGTACCTCTGCCAACCACTAGGGTTGCACTGATTATAGCCAGGTTTTTGTCGGTGGTAATTTGCTCCATGCAAGGGCCTTCACAAAGGCTCTTGGATGGAACAAAACTTTTGTGAATGGGATTGTGGGGATATGCAGGTCCCCTTCCCTTCATTTGCATTGCAACTCCCCTTACTACTTTGCCCAGGTGCAAACCCAGTTTCGGAGGCAAACTGGGCTTTGTGAACACCAACTATCCATAAAGCCAGGGCAAAGTTTTGTGAATCCAGCTCCAGAACTTTAATCGACTAATTAAAACACATACCTATTTACAAAACAACTTGAAAGAACTATTTACAAACAGTGTTAGTGTGTTCCGCTGAGGGACTAGTCAATCTGAGCTGGGGGGTGGTGGTGGTTTGGTGGATGATGCTGATTGATTTTGACTATCACATTAATTAAACTGCCTCAGAATTGTTTTTCAACCAAGTACCGGTTTTATTTGGGCTGTAATTCCGTCTTTACTTGCCTTTCCACTCATTGAAGGTACTGGTTAATCAGAGCGATTTATTTTTGCCATGGTGACACCAATTTCAGTTAGATGCAGGGTGGGGGAGATGGTCTGTGCAGGCTCTCTGGTATGTTTCTGTTGCCTGTCCTCCTCCTGGATTCTGCACTCAAAAACTTAGCAAATTTGTTTCAGCTGCTTCACCACATGACTGCTGGGCTTCTTTGGGGCTGCTGAGGTCTTTGCTCTATGCCTATAAACAATGAGAAATCAATATTTTATTTCACTGAAAACTTGCTATGATTTGCTTAAGTCAGGTGTCTCATTCTACATGTGCTTCCCCACCACCCTGGGGATGATAGAGTAGAGCCTTTGGTATAGCTACATATCTTTTTACAAGCTCACAACGCCACATCAGTCACTCACATATTTTTTTTCTTTAGAAACTGGCAACTGGAAAAGGTTCGCTGATCCAAGGTTTATTTCAAGTTCAACCCGGGGGACAAAGCATGTGGGTGGAGAAGCTAGACAGGCCAAAACAAAACAAGGTTCAGTATATAACTGATACAAGTCAGTACAAGTAGCAGCAAGGCAGATTTAAGTACAGTATGTACAAAGAACAATGATATGCTCTTACAATGTAAGCTTCAGTACAGTACAACTACAAGTTAGTAGCAACAGTGCAGGACTGAAACAATGTACAAGGGCAATGTAACTTAAGTTCTTAAAATACAGTACATCATAACAGCTGATTTAATAATAAAAAATGACAACCGTGCTAGGAAGGAAACTGTTACAGAGCCAGAGGCAATGGCTAAAGGATGCTTAATGCATATTTTGCTTCACTGTTCACCAAAGGATCCATGGTGGATGGGGGGATCAGTGGGCATGGCCACAATTTCTTTTTTTTTTGTTAAATTTATTTATTTGTTAGCTGGGTAGGGACACTGAACAAGTCCTTTTTTCAGGTCTGATCCGGAGACAACAAATAACAACTTATAACAAACAAATGACAACATAATTTAAATAACTAAAATTCAAGTTCAAGTTCAAGTTTATTGCAGAAAAGACTCCGTTGAGCAAGCTCATTCACAAGGAGGTCCTGAGGAACATACACATACAGTTCGCAACTACATAGACAGGAGATATAAAATGTAGAATGGCGGAGTCACGTAATGCAAGCGATCTGTTAGCAGCCGAGGCGCTGAGCTCCTGCCTTCTGCTCGATTTTATCAACTTAATTTTAGCCTATTTTAGTGATTGTAAGTACAATTTAGGCTAGAATACCACCTGCCTTGCTGCTAAATTGTTCGGGTGGGTCTGCTGAAGGTTCCAAGAAGCTGAGATGGAGACTGAAATGCGCTCAGCCTCCATACGCCATACTCCACCAACAACACCGGAGAAAAATCCCAAGAAGTCAAAGGCTTAAGGAGCTAATCCAGAAAGAAAACTCTCACAAACAACAGCCTCGATTCCTCTAACAGAGGATTGCTTTCTACAAGAGCTACAGCCATTTAAGGAAATGCTGGGTGAGATTGTGAATGAGCTGAAATCCCTGCGTGGAGAGCTTTCAGATCTGTCGCAGAGAATGGCGGACTCTGAGGCCAGCACTACTTCCATCGAGAAGTGGAAAGAGAAGATGGAACCAGAGATGGTATTGCTAAGGCAGCAAGTGCAGAAGTCACAATTAAAAACAGAAGATCTCGAGGGGAGAAGTCGCAGGAATAACATCTTAATAATAGGGTTGCCGGAGGCAGAGGAAGGGCAAAATGTTCAGGCCTTCCTACAAAAATTCTTGAGTAAAGTCGCCAGGCCATCCCCGATGGGAGCCCTGTACCAAATTGAGCATGCACATCGTGCCCTGCAACCCCATTCTCAATCAGGAGATCCTCCCAGACCTCTGATAATAAAATTTTTAAGCTTTGTGGAGAAACAGCATGTCTTAAATAAAGCGAGAGAATCTCAAGCCATGTTATGGGAAGGGATCAAGTTTCGGCTGACGCAAGATCTGCCATACGAGATTAGGCAGAAACGTGCTGCCTTTCACCCCATAGTTAACAAACTGATTGCAGCAGGAATCCATTTTAAGATGCTATATCCCTCTCGCCTACAAGTGCGGATAGCGGACAACTGGACCTCCTATGACACCCCAGCTAAGGCATTAGAAGATCTGTCCACTAAGCTCCAGGACTTATTCCACAAAGGCTAAAGTTTCAGAGAGACCTGGTGGTTTCATAATGACTTAGCTAGTACAGGGCTGCTTGCTTAATTTCAAAAAGTTTTTCCTGTTCTGCAAAGTTTTTTTTGTAGCACTAACCTGTGGGTATGCGGTCGGCTGGAGAGAGACTGCAAGCCGGCTGGTTGTGGAGGCCTGAAGAGCGGCTGGTTCCTGGGGTTGGTGGTGGGAGGTGGTGGAGGCCTGTGCCCAGACTGTGGTTGGGCCTGGTGGTTGGCGCACTCGGTCATGGCGTGCCCTCTCGCTTGAGTGGGACCATATGTGAAGGGAATGGTTTTTGGGGAGGCAATTTGGGGGAACACTGTGCACCTGACTAGGCTCCCCAGGGAAACAAACAGGATGTGTCAAGTATTGGATTACAGCCACAGGTTTTCGGTGATGCAGGCATCCTTTCCCTTCCCCATTAGAATAGTGATGCAGTTTTCAAGCATAATTTGGGGTAATGGGGGATAAGGCTGCAAATTTTATCTTGCTGGGCATATTGATGTTTAGTTAAGGATGGGAACTGTCACATATAAGTAGCCGACTAATATTATGTCTGGACTTATCCTTTACTTCTCTTAGGCTCTCCGGTTTTGATAGAGGCAGGGAGGGGTGGCCTCAAAGTGCTGATAGTGGGCTGCATCACCACTCGGCTAGTAGGGGGGGTAGACCTCCTTGGAATTATAAGGTTACAATTAGCCGGGTTAGACAGAATTGCAGCTAATACAAATAATATTCATTACTGCTTGTTATTCAAAGGGTACACTCCAAGGGGGTCAAGTGGGGGTTGGTTCTTCAATACCCTGTTATCTTTAAACCTGCAGGTTTCACTTTAATTTGGAGAGCCTTTGTAAATAGTTTTGTGGATTTGGGGAGGGAGGTGATTTGGTTGTTTCCGGTTCATATAACTCAGGAGTTGTGTACTGTGGAGGGGGGGATGGGGGGATTGGAGCGATCATTAACATAAAGTACAATGTCTGGTATGTTTTGTATATTATAAAACATGGTTGACACTATCGTCAAGATTGTTTCTTGGAACGTTAGGGGGGCTCGAGAGCAGGTTAAATAGATGGCAATTCTTAAACATATATCTTTATTGCAAGCCAATATAATCTTCCTACAGGAGACACACCTTCTTACACATGAAGCTGTTGGACTCAAAAGACATAGGGTGCGACAAGTCTTTGCTGCAGGGAACTCTACTAATAGAGGAGGGGTAGGAATTCTCATTATGAGGAATGTCCCATTCCATAGAAACATAGAAACATAGACTTTGACGGCAGATAAGGACCGCGAGGCCCATCTAGTTTGCCCATTTCCCTACCTACAGGATAGGCCGCAGATCCTAGTTAACCAACAGCCTATTTCTTCCTACCCCCCACAAGAATTGCCTTATGTCTGTCCCATGCATTCTTGAAATCTCCCACAGTTTTAGACCCCACAACCTCCTCAGGAAGGCTGTTCCATGCATCCACTACCCTCTCTGTGAAATAATGCTTCCTCACATTGCCCCTGAACCGCCCTCCTTCTATCTTTAAATTGTGTCCCCTTGTTCTTGTAAGTTCGAAACCACAGTTTCGGACCCACAGGGTAGATTCATCCTGGTTAAAGGCCAACTGGATAGGAAACTACTAGTCCTTGGATGTATATATGGGCCGATAGGTGGGGACCCAGACTTTTTTATGAGTCTGGCAGACAAACTGGCTCCATTTACTTCAGTCCCTATAATACTGGGAGGAGATTGGAATCTTCCCCAGTCCCAATTATTGGATAAATCTAACCCGACCCCTAGAGCTCTGTCCTCATCACAGAGGGCTTTCGCTGAAATGATGGGTTATGTGACCCTTGGAGGATATGAAACCCGACCACAAGGACTTTCACATTCTATTCACAGGTGCATCAGACTGCATCTAGGTTGGATTATTTTCTTATAAGCTCTACCCTTCAATCAAGGACTCTGGGAGGGGGGATAGAGCCAATTGTGATATTTCGATCATGCGGTGGTATGGCTCAATATTACTCCAGATTCTGAGCCACAGAAGGACACCCAATGGAAATTAAATATGCAGTTACTTAATGATAAATGTATAGTTTCCAGGATTCGCAATTTCATTAGACAGTTCTTGGAAGATAATTTAGATTCCATTCAAAGTGTGGATCAAGTTTGGTGTGCACTAAAATGTTACTTAAGAGGGGAATTTATTAGATTAGCATCAAAACGGAAAAAGGTTAGGGAGGCACAGGCCAAACAATTGCTGGAGCGAATCAGAGCTCTGGAACAAAGTTCATCACCTACTTCCCTTCAGAACTCGCTCACAGAGCTTTTGTCCCTTAGGAATGCATACTCGGATATCCTGAAGGAGAAGGCCGAGTTTGCAATCCTTAGAACAAAGGCAACTTACATTGACCAGGGGGAGAAGGCCAGCCACCTTTTGGCTCTTCGTATGAGACAGCTGGAAAGTGTGAGAACCATTCAGGCAAACCAGGATGCTGATGGGACCCGTAAAACTTCCTCCAGGGATATAGTTTCAGTGTTTGAAAGATTTTATGCAAATCTTTATGGTCAGCGGCCTGACCCCCCATCAAAAGCTGATACAGAGGCATATTTGGCTAACATCCCTCTTCCTAAAATGCTGGAGGCTGACTGGCCAATATTGACAGCCCCCATCACATTAATGGAAATTTCTCAGGTCATTAAAGCTCTGGCCCCAGACAAAGCCCCAGGGCCTGATGGATTCCCCTCAAACTTCTTCAAAGTTTTTGTTGAGAAATTATCCCCAATGTTGTTAAAGCTTTTTCATTATATTTTGCACAATGATATTATGGACTCTTCTATTCTGGAAGCAACTATTATTTTGTTGTTAAAACCCAATAAGCCACCAGAATTACCCTCCAGCTACCGTCCGATATCATTGTTGAATAGTGATCTTAAAATTCTTACTAAAATTTTGGTGAACCGAATTCAAAAGATATGGCTCCCCTTACTTAGTCCCGAACAAGTGGGATTTGTCCCAGGCAGATCAGCATCGGATCATTTCCGTAAACTGGGGCATGTATTCCATGTGGATCAATCCACCCTCCATCCCATGGCCCTAATATCATTAGATGCTGAAAAAGCATTCGATAGGGTGGATTGGAACTTCTTATGGCTTACCCTTGGGCAGATGAATATACCCCCTGAATTTATTCAGTGGATCCAAAAAGTTTATTCAGCCCCTACTACTAAGATATTTTGTAATAAAGTACTCTCCCCTGTTTTTTCCTTATATTCAGGTACCCGGCAAGGTTGTCCACTTTCCCCGTTACTTTTTAATCTGTATCTAGAACCCTCGATAAGACAGATCAACTCTTCACGCAAAGTACAGGGGGTTTCAATTGGCACACACAATTTAAAACTCTCTGTTTATGCAGATGATATTCTACTTCATCTTGCAGAACCCATAACCTCACTGGATGAAGTCGTAACTATAAGTGACTTCAATAGGTTTTCAAACTATAAACTTGAATTGTGAAAAGACTGAAATCCTTCCCCTTAACCATCATACTTTTTGTCAAGATTTCAGCAAATTTGGAATGAAATGGTCTTCCCGATCAATGAAATATCTGGGTTTACACCTAACCACAGATTCCCAACAGTATAAGAAGCTCAATTTGGAAGACCTGATTCAGAAAATACAACAAGACCTTTCCAGATGGAAAGTACTACCTACTTCTCTTTGGGGAAGGATCAATCTTATAAAGATGAATGTGCTCCCTAGATTGTTTTTTCCCCTAAATATGAGCAACATTGGTTGCCTCTCTCCTTTTTCCATAGAATACACACTAGCATTTCAGAATTTTTATGGTTAAACAAGACCCCCGGAAGAGCATATAATAAGCTCACTCTAACAAAGAACAGAGGTGGGCTCAAATTGCCTAATTTATTGTATTATTATTGGGCTAGCCAGTTAAACAAAATAGGAATGTGGCTGTCTACTTCCACCAATGGTATGGAGAATACCTACACTCCCATATGGCTTCAAATTGAATTGGACATTTTTAGTACAACGAAGATATCCCCAGTTACAGTACTGTGCACACCTTGCAGGATACTGCCAGAGATGATTCAACAGTCAGTAGTGGGTAGTCTTTTCACAGATTTGTGCCGCCCTCGGTATATGCCCAAGTACAGACACAATGCAATATATAGTAAGGAACCCTAATTTGAGAATCGGAGACTCCCCCATTGCCAAAGGCTGGATCCTGCAGTTGCATGGTATGCAGGTGTATGAGTTCTATCAATCAAATGGTCTCCTATCACCCAGTGAAATGCTGGTTAAACTCCAGTCCCCTGTCAGATTATTTTCAAGATATATCAACTGCAGCATATTCTCTTACATAAGTTTGGAGGAGTCAGTGTGCCATCAAGGCTACATAACCTGGTGGAACAAATCAAAATGTTAGGGGCACAACCACATAGTATTTCTTTAATTTACAATGAGCTCCTTTCTACCTTTTTCCCCTCCACATTACCAGGCTCCAAAATATGGGACTCGCTAATCCCTAACCACGGGGTTATCTGGTCCGATATCTGGAGGGATTTGCATACATATATTACACAGGACAGGTTAAGAATTACTCAGATCAAATACTGAATAATATGTATTACACCCCAAGTAAGTTAGCAAAAATGGGACGAGTGCACTCGCCCACTTGTGCTAGATGTGGTAAAGGGGATGGTACAGTATTACATGTCTTCTGGTCCTGTGAAAAGGTTTCCCCACTGTGGACTAATATCAAATTAAGAATGGACCCTTTACTGGGCCTGGATGCATTCTTTACTCTGAATATTTGCATACTGGGTGATTTGTCCTTAATTAAAATCAAGGAAAGGAAATTCTGTATCTCCCTTATCTTCATGTCGGTGAAAAAATGAGTTCTCAAGCATTGGTTGGACCAGACTATCATATTGTATACAGAATGGCTTCATGATATGTCCTTCTACCTTAGGATTGAAAAAATGATAGCGAGTTTGCGAAACAAACCAGCTGCCTTTGACAATAAATGGGGCAAGTTATATGCTTTGTACTTGAATTAGAATATTCATACTCTCGAGCCCCCTATTTATTTATTTATTTATGTTATTTATGTAATTGGATTTCAAAGTATTTAGAATAGCTATAAAGGATATATTGTATCCTAATGTAACAATACCCTAATATGTAGTGTGCAGGAGGTACTTAGATCGCCCAAGGGGAGGGGGAGGTTTGTGAGGAGGGATACAGTAACCCTGGTGATAGCCCTGTTTCTTTGTATTATGTGCTGTTGTTTAAAACTGTACAAAATTTTCTAAATAAAAAAAAATGTAGAACAACAAAGAAAAAATATATAATAGAAGAGGTATACACAATAGAAGTCCTTATGCTATATATGCAGCACATTCCAGCTTTAACCTTGCCCTAAATTATGCAACACATTTCAGCTTAATAAGTAGAGGGCCAGTTGGTACCTAGGAAGTTGACTTGGCATTGGGGGCCTAGTAGCACCTACATATGTCTTTTAATTTAGAGATAGCTAGTGTTTTGTAGGAGTTAATTGATACGATGCTGGTTAGGTTAGCTTCAGCATGGCTTATAGTTGGTTCCAAATATTTGGGAGGACATATGAGACAGCCCTTTGGCCAGCTGTGGTACGTGTCCTGGGAACATCTAGTAGGATAAGGTTGGATATCCTTAGGGAGTAGGTGCTATGCGAGATGTGTATGAGAGACGTTAAATAGACAGGCAGTTTGTGGAGTAGTAATTTGAGGGTCCAAATGCCAGCATGCAGGAGGCGTCTGGTGGCAAGAGAAGTCCAACCAACTGCTGCATAAAGATCACAGTGGTGGGTCCTGTATGCAGAGTTAGTAATGAAGCAAAGAGCATAGTGATAGAGTACATCCAGTTTAGATAGGCTCAAGGTTGGGGAGGAGATAAAGATAATGTCTCCGTAGTCAAGCAAGGGAAGGAATGTTGCTTGGACAAGTCTTTTGCGGGTCATGGGAGAAAAGAGGGTCCTATTTCTAAAGAAGAAAGCCAAGTGTGCTTTAAGCCTCTTTGATAAACACTGATGCGTCATTGAAGGAAAGCTTGTTGTCTATCCACATACCTAGATATTTAAATTTAGGTACGACTTCCAAGGGTTCACCTAGGGAGGTAACTATGAAGTTTTTAGGTGGGGTATGTAGGGCACTAGACAAGGCAAGTCTCGAGAAAATCATTGTCTTGGTTTTTTGGGCATTTAAGAGAAGCTTGGCATTGATAAGGTTGCTTTCTAACTGGATAAAGTCAGCTTGGAGTGCTTCCCTGACTTCAGTTAAGGATGAGCCTGATGCATACAAAACTGTATCGTCCACAAAAAAATGTATGCTAGAGTTCTTTATGTGGGAGTCAAGGTTGTTGATGTACAGGGAAAAAAGGATTGGTCCTAGGATGGAGCCTTGAGGGACTCCTCTGGCAATTGGAAGGGGGACAGATAGTAGGCCATCAGCTTTGACTTTTTGTATCCTTCCCGTGAGATAACTGTTAAACCACTGTGAGGTAAGTGGAGTGGCACCTATGTAGGCAAGACAGGTGATTAGGAGGTGATGGTCTACAGTGTCGAAGGCCTTACTGAGGTCTAGAAAGACTGCACCAGTAACCGTCTTGGTGTCCATAGCATGGATCCAGTCATTAGAGACTTTAGCCAAGGCTGAGATGGTACTGTGCTTCGACCTGAAGCCAGATTGAGCCGGGTTTAGGAGTGAGTGCACTTCAAGGTGATTTTTTAGTTGGTTGTATATAAGTTTTTCCAGCACTTTGGAGAGAACGGGCAAGATAGAGATAGGACGGTAGTTGTTTAAGTCACAAGGATCTCCTGATTTGAAGAGAGGAAGAACATGGGCAGATTTTCAGCAGGATGGAACAGTGGCTGTGGTAATAGAGAGGTTGAAGATGTGAAGGATGGGGGCTGTGAGCTGGGCATAGCCTAATCGCAAGAAAAATGATTCAAGGCCATCGTTCCCTGCACTTTTATTGGTGTCAAGGCTAAGAATTATGTCTTTGACTTCTTTGTAGCTAAACAGGCACAACTGGAAGGGATGAGGAGGAGTAGCATGTGTAGAATCTGGGCTAGTGTTGCTATTTACTCGGCTAGCATATGGGGAGGAGTCAAATGCCAACCCAGCTGTGTCAAAGTGAAGATTAAGTTCTTCAAGGATTTGCAGTTTATTTTCAACCATCCCGTCCTTGGCCAGAATCTTGGTGGGAAGGGAGGAAGCAGCAGGATGGCCTTCAATGGATCTCAGTGTCTTCCAGAATTTTTGGGAGTTCCCTTTGGCCTGCTCCAGAGTGGAGATGTAGAAGTTTGCTTTAGTAGCACATACACTTTTAACACAGGCATTTCTGGCAGTTCTAAATGCCTGCCAGTCTGCCGGGTTCTTTGTGTGCCTGGCCCTAGCCCATAGCTTGTGTCTATTGGTAAGTACAGATTTGAGCTCTTGGGTGAACCACGGATGCGAGATTTTCTGCACCCTCATTTTAATAAGAGGAGCATGCTTGTTAATTAGGGTGGTGAGGTTGTCATTTAGGACAGAGACAGCAGCATCAGCAGATTTGGCAAGATATAGGTCTTGCCACCTGATCGTAGCTAGATCGGTTAGGAAGTTTACTGAGTTGAATTTATGGAACGAGCATTTGATTCTGAATTTAGGGTGCTGCTGGGTTTTAGATTGGAATCTTGTACATATAACGATATTGTGGTCGCTCATGTCGTTATGGAAAACTGCAGAATGTGAGATTTTATGGGGATGCGAAATTAAGATGACATCTAAGAGTGAGCTGTTTGGCAGTGTTAGAAGCATTGATTCTTGTGGGTTCAGTTACTATCTGTGTGAAACCCAGCTGATCACAGATGTCTTTAAGGGAGTGGGATTTAGCAGTGAGCCAATCCATATTGAAGTCCTCTAAGATTATTGTTTCTGTGTTAGCAGCCAAAGTTATGGATTTCAACACGTTAAGAATTTCTGTGCCTCCTGTCGGAGGTCTATAGCCACCAATGATTGTGATGCACTCTGAGGATGGAAGGTGAAGTTTAAGCAAAACAATGTCATATTCCTTGGGCTTAGTTTTACAGGAAATGCTGCTAACATCAAATTTTGATTTGGCGTATACAACCACCCCACCCCTTGAATCCCTATCAGCCCTAAAGAGCTTGAAGCCCGGTATAGTAATTTGCGGATCAGTGTTGGTCTTTTTTAGCCATGACTCGGTAATTATAATCAGATCTGGGTCAGTGTGGGCTGCCCAAACTTGAAGATGATCAAGTTTTTTGAGCAGGCTTAGAATATTGACCAACATCAGTTTCATCCCAGGAGCAGCTGCAAACTCCGACGGAGAAGTGATTTGAGTTGGGGGACCTGGATTTAGTTGGACATTGCCTGAACAGAAAAGGAGAATTAGAAACATTTTCTTGAGGGCATTTATCAAGTAGAAGTGAGCTCTTTTCATATTTACACATAAACTTTTGTAATACAATTGCTTAAAAGTAAACTTAAAACAAGAAAGCGATGATACAGAGAAGAGAGATGCAGGCAAAACATAACAGCAGTAGTAATGGATACAATACAGCCATGAGACATATCTTAGAAATTATGTTATAGTGATGCATTGCCAAGCTCCATGCAGTGGAGGACCCACTGTACAGTGCACTGTTTTGATTGGGGGGATATGGGAGTCCAGGGATTCAATTCATAGGTAGCAAGCCATTCTACTTCCTCAGGAATTCCCACAATTCTGACATTATTTATGCAGTCTCTGTTCATAAGTCCTTCAGTTGTATTCTATAGTATTTCAATTTACCTGAAATGAATACCAGATCATCCTCCGTTAAATGGAAGGAAATATTATTTGAATCAGTAAGCAGCTGTGCATAGTCCACCCCCCCCACCATGTCTAATAATGTCATTTACTTTATATACAGATATTGTTAGTGTTTTTGCTATCCTTAACAAGTTATTATAATAGAGATATTATATATATGTTAATACTACCATGAAGCCCTGTCACATGCATTCCTATGGAATAAGAACCACAAACCAAAGGTAAATGGTTTTGATACCCAAAAATGTGAGACCACTCTTTAACTGAAAGTGTGGTATCCTTGGTAATATAAATATATTACTTAACAAGGTCAATCATAAACATCTTCAAAATGTTTAAAACCCTTCCCTGAAGAAGTCCATTTCCAGGGCACCTGTATGTGAGACACTCCTGTGTCTCATGCATGAGGGAAGGGAATGCTCCAATTGGCAGAAAGTACTCTGTTGATCTATAATCTCTGCACTGTGTGCATTAACAGCTGCTTGGTAGAGTTGTACTCATTGTGCCATGCTACATTAAGTTGGTCTGTCAATCTAAACCACACTTCAAGGTATGCACATTGTTACTATTCAGATGTATTTTATTTCTGAAAATCAGCAAACCATTTTTAAATATAAAATGAAAAGAAAACATTTTCACACAAAAAGATAAATTACATATTATACATGGGATATTGTACATTCCAACTGTACAGTTTAAACATGCGTAAGCTCCCTTCTCCATTTTTGGGTTTGCCTTATGGACTCTACAGGGCCCTAGCAGCAGCTGTCAAGTCTATATTCAACCAGTCTTGTCAGATGGACAATAAGAGGACTGAGCATGAGACAGACAGAAACAGCAGCAGCAGTCTTCAGCCCAGGAGGGCTCTGTGGTCACAAGGTGTGGTCAGTGCCTATGAAGTCAAGTCAATCATGTGAGCAGGCCTGCATGCAACCCTGCTGCTACACCATGGGAATCACTCTCAATTCATAAACCCACACCAAAGTTGACTTTGGCCACAGGACATGATGTGGGCCAGGAATGAGAATGACTGCACTTATAGGCACTGGAGGAACTGTGAGCTCATGCTGATGAGGGAGTATTGGAGCGTGGCTCTGCTGTCATATAGTGGAGCCTCCAGTGGGCTGAATACCCCACTAGACACTTGTCTATGGTCTCGGGGGAGGTAGATGGGCTAGGGCTCCCCAGCTCAACATAATAAGTTCCTTTGGATACCTATAGAAGTAGCCCAGAAGCTTCAAATGGAAGAAGTTTACAGGAAGTTCAAAAAGTAGATAACATGGCCATGGCCATGAAACAGAGCGCCCCTGTCCCCATCAGAACTTGTGGCAATTGGGGTAATGGGACAGAGAAATGTTTTGTCTGGAACACAAGCCTAAAGGTGTTCAGAATCTGAACAGAATGCATGTACAGTAACTTTTATTTATGTTATTTATTTATTTGAAACTTGGAGACAACCTTTGAGCCAAAGCTCATTTACAAAGGTTCCTCATCAGTAATTAGACAACACATACATAGCATAATCAGAAAGTGGAACATACAGCGGTCAAAGATTACAGCACAAAAAAACAAATGTCAAACAGGGAATACATTGTTAGAGGGAACATAATTTGGGGTAACCTGGAACATAAAGTGGTGATAGATTACAGTACAAAACCAAAATGTTCAACAGGGAATACATTGTTAGAGGGTACACAGTTTGAGGGTAAACTAGCAAACAATACTGGCTATAACAATATTAGGACTAAAGTGATTAATGCTTTAAGTAATCAAGAGGCAGGAGAGGTATGAGTGGATAGGGGAAGGGGAGAAGAGTCACAAAAGGAGGTAGGTTTCCAGGGTGGGTGGCAAGGCAGAGGAGCAGCTGATATCATGGACAAAGGAGAAAAAAGTGGGAGGGTGCAGAGGAGCAACTCAGGGGAGCCTTGTCATAAGACAAGAAATGGGGAAAGCATGAGACATATGGAGGGAGGGGGAAATTGTGCAGGGGGCAGGCAGGCTGTGAGAGAGGGAAGTAGTCCGAGGGGGGGTACCCGTGAGATAAAAAGGGACTAGTGCTAGGAATAAAGTAAGTGTCAGGAAGAGAACTTGGGTTGGTAAGGGAGGCAGGGGAGAGAATTAGCGACTGCAGTTGCACTTATTGTTGTTGGATTTCAGTTGAGCTATTAGATTAGTCTTAAACTGGCCAAGCTTGGTGCACATCAGTTGGTCAGGGTGAAGAGAGTTCAGCCATTTGAGGACTCTTTATCCAAAGGATCTCTGGCCTTGACAGGTCCCTCAGAAGGGCACATTCAGAGATAGATTACTGGCACTTCTGGTGTGCCTTATGTTGTCATTGGGGTGGAGGAAGTTGAGTAGTCCTGAGGTAGTGAGGCCAAGGGTTGTCTTCTTGACAATTAGGCAGACTTGGTACTTGATCCTGTTTTCTAAGTTTAGCCATCCAGTCCGGGACTGCTTAGAATGTACCAACCTTCTCTGCGAGTTTGGATCAATCAGAAGAGAGAGATCAGATTCTGTGTGTGACTGCAGCCAGCATTTCTGTGACTGTGAGAGAGAGTTTCTGCTCAGCTTGGTGAGAGGACAGACACAGGTTCAGTGCCTGTGAAGAACTGATAGCATCTGGTGAGATATCTCAACAGAATAATTCTGGAGGAGACAGTTCCACCTCAGAGCTGAACTGGAAAAAGGGCATATACAGTCGCAACCAAAGACATGGTCAGATATTTCCTGAAATTTCTATGATATTTCTTGAGACATTTCCTGCTTCCTATAGTTCCACAGTAGGGGCAGCAGAGACAAACTCTTCAGAAATGTTGCCAAATATCTGAAAATATCTGACCAATTATCTGGCTACTACTGTATTTGCTCAGGAATCAGGTGAAACCACATATAGCATATCCCTATGGGGAATTTTCCAGCAATTAGAGTACAGACCAAGAGAGGCAGACATATTGTATTCAGTTCCAGCCAGAGTCCTGAGAGTAGCAGAAATGCATGTGTGCTGGCACTCTGAAGAGAGCAACTTACCATGGGTCAGTACGAACAGTTGGCAGCTGTTTCTGCTGATTAGGGTGTAGGTACCTTGATGGATTTTGGTGGGTGGATAGGCTGGTGCCCTGGTCTATTGGTTGTTGCTCTCCAGTGAAAAGTGAAAGATAAGATCGAAAAGCCCATCTGAGGATAAATGCAGACGAGACAATGATAAGAACCTTCAGCAGTTAATATAGTGGAAAGTGAGAGCAGCAAAAAGCTTCAGGTTCCAGAGCACACAGAACTTTGGCAGCGGGACACCTTTTGATTGATAGAGTAATGCCAGTCTATCCAGCCTTTGAAAATTGTCAGTAACTACTAGATTATAGGCCCTGCAACTGTTTTGTCTAGCTAGGTAGATAGGTAAAGGGGGAGGACAATGGAAACCCTGGGTAGGATTGTGTCTTACAATTAGGTAAAGTGGGGGCAACAGAAGCCTTGGGCAGGACTGTGCCTTAAGGACAGCCCTGGCAAAAGCCCACATTCAGTCCTTGGGCCTATTGTTTGCAAAGAATGGATCATACATGTTGTTTATTTACTGTCACTCATCACAGCCTGCAACCCATGTTGGACTGCATCCTATCTGTGCTCGCCACACATCATCATCTGGGTAGCTATTCTGATATACAGAGTTTCCATAGCCTGTGGGGAGGGAAGACTGGTCCACCAACTACAATAGCTGGGGCACATTGTTCTGACTGATGGTGGGTGATGGGCCTAAAGTGAGTAAACATTGTGGTTATTAATTCTTTGCCATCCTTTCTGATCCCCTATACCTATACATCACTCTAATAAATATTTACTGTTTTGCAATTTACTATACTGCAATTGCCTGCATTTGTAAGTGTCGCAGTGCTCCATTGTATTGTGGGGTGGAATTGTGTGGGTCAGAGTATTGTTTCCTGAGGGGAGATACCATTCTGTGGGCAATTGGTATCACAAGGAACCACTCCAGGTGGTGGCACCTCACAATTATTTGGTACCCAGAATATTATAACACCAAGAATCCAGGCTGGCATCCTTTGACAATTGGGATGAAACCCCCCAGCTGGCCATGTTTGGCATACACATATCATTTATTATGGCTAAAATGGTATACTACACACCAAGTGCTTCTGCAAACCAAACATGAAAGCATGATGTGTTTTTTTTTCTGCTTTTCCGTCACACGAAGCACTGCTTTGAATAAAAAAATAAGAATGCTACAGTACATAGAAACATAGACTTTGATGGCAGATAAGGATCACTTGGCCCACCCAGTCTGCCCATTTCCCTACCTATTGGCTAAGCTGCAGATCCTAGTTAACCAACAACCTACTTCCTTGTACCCCCCACCAGAATTGCCTTATGTCGGTCTCATGCATTCTTGAATAACCCCACTGTTTTTGACCCCACAACCTCCTCAGGAAGGCCATTCCATGCATCCACCACCCTCTCCATGAAAAAGTACTTCCTCACATTGCCCTGAGCCTTCCCCCATTATCTTCAAATTGTGCCCCTTGTTCTTACACAACACTTTTTCTGAAAGATGCTACCCTTTTGAACAGGGCTGCTTCAGCTCCCCCATGGTCGGCCGGCACCCAGCCAGCCACCGACCGAGACCAGGACGCCCGCCTGCAGCTCCTTGGAAGCTGCCTGCCCTTGAACAGGGCTGCTTCAGCTCCCCCATGGTCGGCTGGCACCCAGCCAGCCACCGACCGAGACCAGGATGCCCGCCTGCAGCTCCTTGGAAGCTGCCTGCCCTTAAACAGGGCTGCTTCAGCTCCCCCACGGTCGGCCGGCACCCAGCCAGCCACCGACCGAGACCAGGAAGCCTGCCTGAAGCTCCTTGGAAGCTGCCTGCCCCTGAACAGGGCTGCTTCAGCTCCCCCACGGTCGGCCGGCACCCAGCCAGCCACCGACCCAGACCAGGATGCCTGCCTGAAGCTCCTTGGAAGCTGTCTGCCCTTGAACAGGGCTGCTTCAGCTCCCCCACGGTCGGCCGGCACCCAGCCAGCCACCGACCGAGACCAGGACGCCCGCCTGCAGCTCCTTGGAAGCTGTCTTCCCTTGAACAGGGCTGCTTCAGCTCCCCCATGGTCGGCCGGCACCCAGCCAGCCACCGACTGAGACCAGGACACCCGCCTGCAGCTCCATGGAAGGTACGGGACAGCGCAGCCAATTGGAACACGGGTGCTTCCAGCAAACCCGCTCTGATTGGCCAGGACTTTTCCCCTGCTTCAGCCATCTGGCACTTTTTACAAGTAGATTTTCAATAGAACTAAGCCCATTTCAACCGTGTAATAGAAGTTTTTTTTTTAGTGGCTAGTTTTCCATTAGCGGGTTATACAGACCTGCCACTAGAGGGATTCTTGGTCTTTCTACACAAATCACTGTACTCAATCGAGGGCAATATGGCCTGCATTATCATTCTACTTCCTTCCCGGTGCTGCTACAAGGGGAAGTTGTAGTTTGAGGTTCCCCTAAGCTTCACTGAACAGGCTGACAACTTCCTTAAAACTGCCTGTGCGACAGCTCTGCAGCTGAAAACAGGGATCCCTCAGTGTCTGCCATCCACCCTTCAGATTCAAGTCAGATAGACTCTGAGCACCCTATTCTTACCTATGCTACGCGCAATCCCCCATTGTCTACTGATCGACTGTGACGCTCTCGCTTTGCTCCTGTAAAGGAGAACTGTCCCACCGACCGGCAACACAGCTGATGCTGCGTGGAGGGGAGGCGAGGTTTGACCTGCTCCAAAAGGTCCCCCCCGCGTCACCCAGAGAATCGCAGAATTGCCAAGTGGAGGTGCCGTGGGCTACTGCTGCTCCGGCGGGCCTCCTCGGCTGATGACTTTGCATCGCACAAGCTCCCGGCCCCTGCCCCGGTGCAGGAGAAAGCTGAACAGGTTTCTCGGACCACCCACCCACCGCATTCCCTCCTCCCATTAAATGCTCACTGACTCCGCTTAATGTACTGTCTCACCCAATTGGCTAATAGGGGAGGTATCTGTTTCATTGTTAGTGGTAACTAGCTTGATTTCTATTTTGTGGAAGCCAGTATCACCCAAACGGCCAATAGGGGGAGTATCTGCTTAATTATCAGTGGTAATTAGTTCATTTCTCCTACACTGGTTAATTGCCCTTCCTACTCTCTGATACTAAACAGAGTCAATGAAATTTTTTTTTACATGTTGGTATATGCTAAATAGAGTCAAAGAAATTTTTTATGCTGGTATATGCCTACTGACCGCACTACTGTCTACTGCCTGTCAACATTATCCTGATGGCCTACTTCTCTGTGACCACTGTCTGCTAAACTGCCCTGCTCTGTCTTGTGTCAGAACCTAAGTCTTGTACAGGTGTTGCTCATCCTGCTGGCTCTGCTATCTCAGCCCTGCTAATAGAGACCTTAACAAAGGAGTAGGGCCTCACTATACCAGACTCCGACAAAGGTGTAGGCCTAACTATCCCAGTCCTGCTACACTGTCTGCTCAGAACAACCTTGCTAGTATTTACTATTATACCAATCCTAACCCCACTTGCACTGCTTGGTTGTTGGCTGTCTAAACTCTGTCCTTGTATAACTGTCGACAGTGGTAAGTGTGCTTACAAAGGCGAAGGCAGGAACTCCTTCCCAGAAATAAACCTCAGCCCCTCAAGCCCATAGCTGGTAGCCTTGAATTGCACTGTGCAGGCCTTTATTTTATTTACTTGGCACATACCAATAACAAATCTCACTAACTTCCTTCCAGCCTTAGTACATCCATCTCTCCTTCCTTCGCAGCAGTTCTTGTTAGCTGACTGATAATTATCTCACAGGCTAGTGCTATGCCTCCAGCCAAGATGTGGACGTGGTTCCCCTCCCATCCATCTACTGAGGATAGGGATACTCAAATATTTTTTTGCAAATCACTTTATTTTATTGACATTCTCATACAAAAGGGAAAACATCCAAATAACAACTACTAAACCAATTAAAACAGAAAATAAAAGGATAAAGAAAAACCCTAACCCCTCTCTGAACACGAAACCCCAGTCCCCCTCACCCACCCCTTTTCCCATCAGCTGCCCACACTTTAACATGATTGTTAGGAAAACTGGGTAGAGTCGTTGTCCCTCAGTTCTTAACTAAGAATAGAAAATCCACTTCTAGGGAGGGGTATATTATATCTACAGTTTGACGTGAAGCAGGTAGGTTGGGAAAAATAACAAAGGAGGGATTAAGGACATATTGGTAAATATGCCTATGCAGACCGGAAGTTAGTAATATAGTAGATGAATTAATGAGCTGAGACATTGCTTACTGATTGTGGGTCCATATCTAGTGATAGCAGGCTAATAACCATATTTCGATTTCAATTTGCCAGTCAAGTTATCCCAACATTTTATAAACTTAGTTAAGGCATTATAGCAAGTTGCTACCGATTTTTCTGCATTTAGAGCACTCAAAAACTCTTCCCACCACTCTTTACAAGAAGGAGTCCAATTGCCTTGCCAGTGAAATAAGATTAGTATTTTTGTCACCGACGCCACCAAGGCAATTTGGCATTTTTGGGATCCTAATAAAGTGCGGAGGTATTTACAAGTACACAAGTTTCCATGCTAAAAATGGAAGATAAATCGCAATATGGTAATATCCACCCTTTAACTTCTTGCCAAAATTTGGCTATCTTAGGACACTCCCAAAACTTGTGTAAAATAGTAGCTAATTGTTCACCACAGTCAGGGTATAACGGGGAATCATATTTTTTTAGTCTGTATAACTTAGCCGGCGATAAGTATAAGTTATGAAGTAACTTGAATTGGATCTCCCACAGCCTATCTTTGCTTGACACAAGAATATAAATCCTCCATATTCTTCCTAGTTTCCTCAGACCAACCCAGACCCAGGTTGGTTTCAAATATGGGAATAGATGATCTTTTGGGCCCAGGCTGAAATAATATACCTATATATTCTGGAGACTGGCTTATCGAGCCCTGCCTTCCCATTCAAGATCTTAATTAATTGGCCGGCTGCTTCTGACACAGCCCTTTGCAATGTAAAGGAACTTATGCTTTTATAAGTCTGGAAAATCGAAAAGGTCTGACTATTGAACCTTAAGCTTGTCGGACAATTCAGGTAGAGAGGAAAAAGGGTGCCCAAAAAAAGATTCAAATACGGGGTTTCTAGAGTAGTTCTGTATAAACCTAATTATGGGCTTATTGTCCACTAATAAATTGGGATTCCTTAAAATAGGTTGGGACAGATCATACACATGAGAGATTTGCAACTTAGAAAACAATTGATGCATTGCCTCACATTCCATCCCAAGGGAGTATTCCTTAAACACTTAGGTATTCTGACCACGGCAAACATAGACAAGATTCTAAATCTATATTCTTCTCAATCATGCGCCTTTATGTCCAAGTCCAATCCAAATGAGAAGGTGTCATTCTGTCCTAACCACAGCTGTAAATTGGCTGCATGTGTGGCTAAATAATACTGAATAAAATCTGGGATCTGTAGGCCACCCACACTGCGAGGGCAACGTTAAGCTAATATAAGATCTCCGAGGGGTTTGCCTCTCCATAAAAAATCAGAACAGGATTTGTGAAGATGGTCAAAAAAACTTTGGGTAAATATATATTAAGGTTCCTCAATGATACAAAATTTTAGGCAAACCATCATCTTGATTGTATTAACTCTACCTGAGAAAGTCAAGGGAGATTCTTCCACCTCTACCAAGTCTTCCCAATCTAAGTCTATTAAAGGCTTGAGGTTTAAGCTAGGTAATTTCTCCAGGTCCTTAGATATCTGGATACCCAAATAGGTTAAAGAGTCTGACTGCCATTGCAAGCCTAATGTAGTACACCACACCTTATGTAAGTGTGGTGATAATGGATAAACTACTGTTTTACTTCTGTTGAGTTTATAGCAGGCAAATTCACTGAATTCTGAGATTATCAACAGTAGTCGGGGAAGTGAGGTAGTGCTGTTCCTAATATGTAGCAACAAGTCGTCCACGAAGTCGGAAGTTTTGAACTCCGAGTTACCTAGGCATGTACCCTGAACTAATGGGTCACTATGAATGGCTCTTATCAGGGCTCCAAATATAGATTAAATAAATATGGCGACAAGGGCAACCCTGACGAGTGCCTCCTAAAGGGGAAACGATTTGAGATTAAATTATTACACTGATCCTTATGGACGGATTCTTATACAATATACCAACATAGTGGATAAATTCTTTAGGAAGCCAAATTTAGTCAATGTCATAAACATGGAACTCCACTTGACCCTATCAAAGGCCGCCTCAGCATCTAATGACACTAGAGAGGCTTCAACTTCGGGGTCCTCCGCAGCTGAAATCAAATAAAACAATTTTCTGAAATGATCTGCCGAGGATTGGCCTGCGACAAAACCAGCTTGCTCCGGGCTCAGCAAAATATTCCACATATCTTTTAGCCGATTGGCCAGAATCTTGGCATATATCTTAATGTCCATGTTTAACAAAGAAATGGGTCTGTAATTACTTGCTGAGTCTGGAGTTTTACCCGGCTTAGGTAACAATATGATCCTTGCCTCGAATAAAGAATTCTCCCTTACTCCATAGCCGTGCCAATAGGTATAGAGTTGATAAAGGAGGGGGATCAATTTACCCTTAAACAACTTATAAAAGAGGGGGGTAAAGCCGTCCGGTCCAGGGGCTTTATCTAGTTTTAATGAGTCGATTGCCATAGCAATTTCCTCATATGTAAAAGGGGTTGCTAAGGGTTGTTTTGACTCTATGGGTACCTGTGGAAGGATATTTTATCTAGAAAGCTCTCATTTTAGCCTCACTATGGACCCCGACTGTGGCTGACTCGAATATAAGTCCTTGTAATAGTCGTAAAAACCCCAAAAATACTTCTTTAGGGTCCACGATTGCTTTCTTCAAACGGGTGTTTCAAGGCAGCTACCCACTTTCCCTCTGACTTTTTTTAGTTGCCACGCCAACAAATTGCCTGACTTACTTCCCTACCTATATATACTGCTTTGGATTTGAGACTAGCTTGTTTGCTTTATCCTTTAGGGTGTTTTCATACCAACTTGTAAATTAACAAGTTCATGCTCTTGTTCTGGGTCCTATTTGATTAATCGATGGCCTCTAACGGCGATATTTTTTAAGCAATTATTAAATAAATGTCTAGTTTTAGCTTTCTTTACTGATGCCATTCTTAATAACCCTCTCCATGTCACTTTAAAGCAGCCCATACCACATCTACCATGCCAAGTGATCCCCAATTCTCCTTTATTGAATTCCCCAAAAAGGTTTGAAAACGAGACAGAGTTTGGGGGTCTCTTAAATTATTGTTTAAGTACCACGAATAGGATCTGGCTGGAATGGAGAGAGGAGAAAGTCCTAATTTAATTAAAGAATGGTCGGAAATCACCCTAGGCAAGAATACCATCCCATCCACCTCAGCCAAATAATTTTTTAATTATAAAAGTAGTCTATCCTGGAAAAGGATCTGTGTATTGGAGAAAAAGTGAACTCCCTCGCGGCTGGATTACGGATTCTCCAAGGGTCCTCTAGACCCATATCTCCCTTGAACTCTAGCAAGGCCCGTTGTGCTGGAGAGAGTCTCAAAGACCTGCCACTTGAGCGGTCTAAGTTAGTGGATTGAACTAGGTTCCAGTCTCCCCCAAGGATAATAAAAAAGTCCCTGAAGTGTGCTAGAATAGTATATAGTTGTGTAAAAAAAGAAGATGTTTCAATGTTAGGTCCATATATTGAACCCAAAACAATATCTACCTCCCCTAATTTGCCTATAACTACCACAAACCTCCCTTCCGGGTCAGAGATAACGTCAGTTGAGATGAATGGAACACCCTTTGCTATTAAAACTACTACCCCTCGACTGCCCGTTGAAAACCCTGCGCCAAATACTTGGCTGACCCATTTCCTTTTAAAATAATGAAGTCGATCTGAAGTCACATGAGTTTCCTGTAGGAAAACTATGGCTGGGTCCAAATTAGCCAGATGAAATAAAATTACATTTCTTTTCCGGGTATCTCCCCCCTTCACATTCCATGAGAGAATGTTTAACGAACTAGCCATCTTGGAGACCCATTATCCTAGTACAAGATGCAGGCAGCTGATATCCCCTGCCACCAAAACTCCCAAAGTACAACCTCCCCTCTCTTTTAACAGAGAAATAAAAATCCTATGGCTCACCAACTGGTAGGCCCCTGGCCCTAAGCCCACTCCTCCAACTAGGGTCCATAGCACGCCATTGGGGCTCCCCAGTCTCACCCTTAACGAGAACAGAACCCTTCAAAAACATATAAACAGTTCTGGATCCCCAAAACTAGTTCTATTACCAAACAGTTATTATGTACATCATCTGTCGTGGCCCTAAGGGAGTTGTCTAAAAAAATAGATAAACACCAAACACAAAACGTGTTAAATATAATTTAGTGTCCCCCTTAACTTTATAGGGCACTCTTACTGTGAAGTCAACTATTATTCAAAGAACATTATCGGCTAATAATATCCCTCTGACTTAGTATTTAGGATGCCTTTCTAAAATAAAAGAAAAGAAAATAACCGGAGGTTCTGTATAAAATAAAGCAGTTTTGTGCACCGAGCTTCTCGGGCCACAACATAATACTTAAATAATGCTTGCAGTTCCTCTCTGCAGGACCCTTAACCTGTACCCATAAGTAAGAGTAATTAATTAGGAGAAATAACTCCTTAGTGACGCAATCATTAAGTCCAGTTGTCCAAAATCACAAATGAAATGGGGCCATTCACTATAAGGAACCGTCCGAAAGTCCGAATGCGTATCCACACTCTGTACATGCCAAATAAATGAAGAACGTGGTTGTCCACTGGTTTATGTCGGATTCCTTGGAAAACACTCCTGGAAATCATGTGCCATCACCCCTTTTTAAACAAATCTGGCAAGGAGACAGACAGAGACTGCAGCGCTTCTTCCGCAGATTCATATCTCTTAGTCCCTTCTTTTAGGGAAACTTCTAATTTAGCAGGATATAACATCCGATGGCGAATACCTGCGGCCCACAGCTTGGAGGTAATTGGTCTGAAGCTCATTCTGGCCTGACACACCTTCCACGTCAAGTCTGGGGCTAGCCACAATTGTTTGCCTTCCCATTGGAATAGAGCAAGTTTCCGAGATTCCCGTAGGATAAATTCACGGTCCAAGTAATTTAGCAACTTAAAGATTATTGGTCGTGGGGGCTGAGATGCCAGAGGCTTAACTCTTAATGCATGATGGGCCCTCTCGATTACATATTCAGGGCCATTGGGTGAGGGACCCACCGATTTGTTTAATAACTTCTGCATGAATGAAATAGCATTGGGGCCCTCTTCCCCCTCTGGAAGCCCTAAGAGCACTAGGTTGTTTCGTCTGCTCCTCCCCTCGAGATCATCCAGCCGATCTTCTAGCTTAGTGATTGCTCTATTACTTTCTGTGGCTGCTAGGCCCAATTTCTCTTGTTTCCTCTCCAATGATGAGACTCTGGCTTCTGCATCTGTAACTGGCCTCGCTTAATTGTGTAAGCGCAGGCTTAAACTCAGCCACATCTTCCACCAGTTTAAATAATGCTTCTTTATAGTGGCAAATCTTCATATATTTTGCCTGGCTGAATTTCTTCCTGTGGCGTCATTGAGAGTCGCTCCTAAGGGCGTTTGCTTCCGATTCTTGATCGAGCTTTCCATTCTCTCTCGCGTTTCTCCAGTTTCTAATGCTGTCCTCCAACTCCAGTACACTTTCCTGTCACTTGCGCCACTGATTTGAGGTGATTTGGGGGCTAAAACTTTATTTTTGAGACTCGGAGGAGCGGAGACCCGAAACACGCGTCTAGCCCATACGGCGCATCACGTGACCTCCATCGGGATACTCAAATATTAAAGGTAGAGAGGGTGCTGGCTGTCATCCGCAGGGATATAGGCCTTGTAGGTCTTATAGTGAGACTCTTCTTGTTGCATATGGTTACCTCCCCCCAATAACACTGGGTGACAACTGGGGATGGTCATCCACCTACGAGGTCCCCGACTACACCTTCTCCAATATCCTTGTGATCTCCAAAGCGCACTGCAGTGTTACTTGCTGTCTAGATCTTTGGTGCCTTATGTATATAAGCAGGGTAAAGTGTATCCATGCTAAAAAACTCCCAGGTCGTCAAGCGCATAGGAGGTGGTATCTCCCCTGGCTCCTCCTACTTGCACTACTACTGGCCGGTGATATTGAAACCAACCCTGGCCCATTAGATCTGACCCACAAAATCCCTCCCATATGGGGCATGGGTAAGGGGCTAAAAATAGCTCATCTTAACATTAGGAGCCTGCTACCTAATCATGATGAACTATTAGCATGGGTTGCACTCTACAAACCCGACATCCTAGGAGTGACGGAGACCTGGCTGAAACTCTCTATCCCTGACTCTGCCTGTGAACTCACTGGGCATGAATTCACCTGACTGGACAGAGCTGGGGGCAAGAAGGCGGGTGGCATACTAATCTACCTTAAGAGCCACTTAAAAATCTCCCAAATTGCCCACCAGGATTCAAATGTGTCCCCTTGTGAGTTATTACCTGCACTACTGCTACTTGGGGACGCAAAGAAACTGCACCTGGTGTGCACCTATAATCCTCCAAGAGGTGGGCTACCTGGATTAACTCACCTCATGGACAAAATTGGTCCCATAGTCAGGGATAATGAACTCATAATCCTGGGGGATGCAAACCTTAACTGGGATAATGGTAATGTTAAGTAGTTTGAGCCTCTGCTTGCTAACCTTGCCCTGACCCAGCTCATCCAGGAACCAACTAGGCAGACAGCAAATGGATCCTCCAGCACCTTACTGGACTGGATCATGTCTAACCGTCCTGACAGGATCTCATCAGCGGGTACATTATCTGACTCCATCTCTGACCACTCACTGGTTTTCTGTGTATGGAAAATTTCCACCCCAAAATTCCACACAAAATTATGCATGTCAGCAACTACTCTAGATTCGATACTGAGGAGTTCCTGGAAGACCTAAGAGTTACTGACTGGTCTGGGGTGTATGGTGCCACTGACCCCTCAGCAGCAACCTCTTACTTCCTCTCCACCTTTGGAGCCTTGCAAGACAAGCATGCTCCCAAGGTCACCCATAGGGTGAGGGAGTCCGCTACCCTCTGGTTAAATGGGAATCTCATAGCCCAGATGTGGGACAGAGATAAGTGTTGGGCACGTTTCAAAGGTACCAGTGATCCCATGATTATTCAAAGGTACAGACACCTCAGGAACAAGTCCAAAAAGGTCATCAGGGCAGCAAAGAGTGACTTTTGCAAGTCCGCCCTACTAAGCTCTGCCAGTAATCCCAGGAGGTTCTGGAGAGATATTAAATCCCTTGTCAGTGGATCCTCCCATCCGGGGGTTACAGACATGGTCATAAATGGAGTACCCTGCAATAATCCCCATACTATTGCCAACTCCCTAAATAATCACTTCTCTGACCTCTCTGCCTTCACAACCCTCTTCTCACCTGATGAGGCTCTGTCCCACCCCTTTCCCTCCACTCTGCTGGAGGGTCACCCTCCTCGTCAAATGTTCCACCTCAGGGCTGTATCAGTTCAGGACTTGCAGAAACACCTAGCTGGCCTCTCCCAGTACTCCAGTCCTGGCCTAGACAACCTGGAGCCTAAACTCCTTAAGCTTGGTGCTGCACACATTGCCTCACCAGTAGCCTTTATCTTTAACCTATCCCTTGGTCTGGGGACCATCCCAGACATCTGGAAAGAGGCGAGGATTGTCCCTGTACTGAAGCAAGGAAATCCCAAACTGGCTGACAATTATCGACCGATTGCCATTCCCCCAACCCTTAGCAAGCTTCTTGAAAGGGTATTGGCTGAGCAGCTTTCGGAATATATCCACTCCCATGTACTTCTGTCCCCAGCCCAGCACGGCTTTCATAAGGGACACAGCACCACCACAGCCTTAATCTCGGTTACATCAAGTATCCGGACAGCCATGGACCAAGGCAAACTCTCTGGTGCAATATTTATCGACCTGTCCAAAGCCTTTGACCTCGTTGACCACAAACTGCTTGTTGCACAGTTGTGGTCACTTGGCCTCTCCCCCCATGCCATGAAATGGCTAATGGGTTATCTACATGGCAGAAAGCAGCGTACCTGCTTCAATAAAGTCCTCTCTGAGACCCTACTGGTGACCTCCGGAGTGCCTTAAGGCTTAGTACTGGGTCCCCTCCTCTTCTCCCTCTTCATCAATCAACTACCCATGGTTACTACCAGCTGTAGCACCACCATATATGCAGATGATCTGGTAATCCTGGCTCACTCCCAGAATGCTACTACCCTAAACCAAAACCTGACCGATGACTTTAACTAGGTATTGTCATGCGTTACTAGTCACAAGCTGGTCCTGAACCTGAAAAAGACACAGGCTATGCTCTTTGGCTCAATGGCTAAAATCAAAGCCTCATCGGCCTGCTTACATGTCACCAGCACAGATGGATCCTCACTACCTATAGTGAGCTCCATCAAATATCTGGGGGTAACACTTGACCCCCAACTTGACATGAGTAATCATATCCTTAACATCTGCAGGGTGGCAAACTGCAAACTGGGTCTGGCCTATAGGGCCAAGTATAACCTTACACCAGCAGCCAGGCTTGCCCTAGCAAAGGGTGTGCTCCTTCCTTCCCTCAGCTATGGGCTGCACCTATTTGCTCGCTCTTCAAAGACACATCTCACCCGGTGATACACTGCTTACAATAACATTTGTCATTTTGCCTTGGCTGCCCCCCCGACTCACCCACCGTTGTGAGCTATATGAGAAACTCTGCTGGCTCTCACCAGCTAGATACCTTGATTTTGGTTTGGGATGCCTCTCTGGGAAAGTGATCAGAACTAGCACCCCCCAGGGGCTGGCCCGGCTTCTGCCTAAACTGAATCCCCCACCCTACCAACTTAGGTCTCTCACATCAGGGATGCTCAAAGTCCCTCCTACCCAGACCCTCATGAGGGATCGGGACTTTTCCATAAGTGAGTCCAGACTCTGGAATTCACTGCCTGTGGATATCCAAGCTGCCCCCTCCTATCTGAGTTTTCGAAATTCCCTGTGGGGTTTCCTAAAACTAGCATCAGAGTGTGACTGCCCCAAACCTCCCTAGAGTAAAGTGTCAAATTATTTTGTCTGAACCTCCCAGGGTGTCTCATTGAATTCCTGGAGATATTTTCCCACTGTATCAATGACTTCTGACTACTTCTGCCAAAAAAGCCTTGGGCATTTTTACACCCATTATTGCTCCACGGTCATAGGCTAACCATGACATATTGCACCTTGGTCACTTGGTAGAAACTTGTACTACCAAGTGTTTCTGTTTCTGTCTAACATGTGCATATTTAGAAAAATGTGATGAGCTGTATATACCTGTCCACGATCTAACTAGCCTAGGGGGTGTATAAGACAATGTTATAAGTTATATTATGACCAATCCAGTTCTTAAGCTATACTCCACTCCTATGTATGATGACCTGTATATATCTGTCAGTTGAACTAGCTAGTCTAGAGTGTATAATCTGAAATGTGCTTACTACTATATGTTTCCCCTAGCGTCAAATGATGTATTTCTCTCTTTGCCATGTCTCCCTGACTATTGTTCCTCATGTTGTATTCTCCCGGGTCATTCCTGAAAATAGGCATAATACTTGTCTAGTGTACTTACCCGGTAAACAAAAGCTAAATAAATAAATTCCCTTGAGGTACTTGAAAGTTTCTATCATGTCCACCCTTTCCCTCCTTTCATTTAGGGTATACATATTAAGCTTTTTTAGTATCTCTTCATATGGCTTCTGGTGCAGACCCTGCACCATTTTAGTTGCATTCTTCTGGACTTCTTCCATCCTACTTATGCAAACCAATAGTCTGCTGAAATCTTTGTCACTTTTGTTTAGATAAAAAGTGAAATATTTCTCTTTCTGCCTGAACAAAATTAAGAGTATGTTTAAAGAACTAATTAGTTTTAGCCTAAAGTTTATTCTGTTATGCTATCACAGATGTTAATCAATCAGCATAATTTCGGATATGTTTTAGAAACTATCCAAATAATTATTTCTAGAAATAGCCTTCTTTAAAAGTCGTATTTTGTCTAAACATTTGTGAGATTAGACAACCAAAAAAATTTTAATAGCCATAATTTGCAATCAGTCATTTGGCAGTCCCAGGCATCCTCAGTAATGTGCCTATGGCAAACATCATACTTATGTGAATAGGGCCCTAGATCTGTTAATAAAATAGAAGCTATCTTGTGGGAATTCGAGATAGACTTATCCTAATGTTTGATACTGTACATTAATGAGTCAGTGTAGAAATAATGCTCTGCAAACTCCTGTCATATTGTCAAATTAATATATTATCATTTCCACTTTAGGTCTTTCATCACATGTGCTATGACATAGGCTAACTACAGATATTGCATGTGTTTTTATCTGAGGGTTTTGACCTCTAGGACCTCTTGACTGGAGGTGCTATAAGCCCACCTCCTTAGTACTGTGGGAGTCCATACAGGCTGTTTCAAGTGGGGGACTCCGAAAAAGGGAACATTATCCTTATGTTCATGGGGGCTTATTATTGAAATGAGGACCTATGCCTATTATGGATACCAATGAGAAGGGAAGCTGGAGAAAGGGGCAGGCAAGGTAAGGATTCCATGTAGTATAAAAGTTCTTCATCAGGGCCAAAGCTAAGTACAAGGAGAAAAAGATGGATGCTGCAGGAGACAGCATGTGAGAGTTCCTGTGGGAGCTCACCCAGGAAAAAAGAAAAACCTTATTTGCTTTGCAAAGATCTGAGTTGAACAAAAGGACAATGTACTGATTAACACTTCTACATACTGTTTATATACTGTTTAAAGAGCAGCTGACATGTTCATAAGAACTTTAGCAAAACATAATATTTAGGCACAGTTCGGCTTTTATTTCACATTAGTTCAGCATTTCTCATCCCCATTATTTTTCACTGAGGTCATTTGCATTAAAACAGCTCAGTATGTCTTCCCGGATGAAACTTTTGAAAATAAATAATTCAGAACATGAAACTACTCAGTATGCTAAATCTGTTTCCTTGGTCTCCTCGCCATCTCCCATGCAGCTGGGCACAGTTACCCCTACTTCCACAGCTTTGGTAAGTTCACAATTAACCATCATAAGTGTACAAGGTATTGCACTTAAGATATTGTATTGCTAGCCAAAATATCAGAAAGGAATTATTCCTGCAGCATACCTAAGTATTCAGGTCTTTTACTAAAGAGTTAAAATGAATCACGTGCTCTGGCGAAAAACATAGACCAGCAAACAGAGCTGAGTCAAAAGACTGCTTGAATCTCTAAACAAGTTCTGGACACTGAACAATAGAAACATAGCATTTGTTGCCAAAAAGGACTGCTTGGCTCACCCAGTCTGCCCAAATGGTCCCTGCCAAGTCTGTTTACACAGATCCTAACTGGTCTGCGGAGACCCTCCTTCCTTCCAGCCTGCTTATTAATGTTCCCCTATCTATCCCTGTCTATCCCATGCATGACTGAAACCCCCTACTGTTTTAACTGCTGTCACTTCTGCTGGCAGTCTGTTCTAGGCATCCACTACCCTTTCAATGAAGTAGTACTTTTTCACATCCTTCTTAAATTCCCCCCTTCCAGCTTTATCACATGCCCTGTGGTGCCAGTGCTCTGTCTCATTAAAAAGAGTCTCCCCTCCTTTATCCTGCTAACCCCTGTGAGGTACTTGTAGGTATCTATTATGTACCCTCTTGCTTTCTTCTCTTATAGCGTATGCTTGTTGAGATCCCTCATTCTTTCCTCTTACAGCTTTTGATACAGCCCCAGCACCATTTCAGTTGCCCTCCTCTGGACTGCTTCCACCCTGCCTATATCCTTTCTGAGGTGAGGCCTCCAGAACTGGACACAGTATTCTATATGGGGTCTCTCCAACAAGCAATAAAATGGTAATGCCACCTCCCTCTTCCTGCTGGTGATACCACTCCCTATGTAGCCCAGCATCCCACCGACACTATCCACTGCTTTGTCACAGTGCCCTGCCACTTTGAGGTCATCAGATGTGATAACCCAAAGGGTTTCCTGTTTAGTGACTGTCAGTAAACACTCCCCCCCCCCCCATCATCTACTCAGCTCCTGGGTTCCTATACCCTAGGTACATAATTTTACATTTTTTAGGATTGAACCCCACCTGCAATGCCCTTGACCACTCCTCAAAGATCATGTTTAAATCCAGTTAGGCCACATCCACCTTTCTCTCCTGATATATTTCCTTGGCCACCCAGTTGAAGAAATCAATCAGATTTATCTGGCATGACTTTCCTTTGTGAAACCATGCAGTCTTTGGTCTTGTGGCCCATTAGATTTAAGATACTCTACCAACCTTTCATTCAACATGGTTTCCATTGGCCAGCAGCAGGAGGCTGCTGTTCTGAGTGTTGTGCTGTGCATTTGCCCTTAAAGCATATACAGTAAATGACTTGTTCAGACTATTCAATACTCATTGTTTGAAGTGAAAATAGATCTTTCTTCACTAGATTCTTCAAAACTCTTGAAAATAGAGAGGAAACAAATTCTGGAAAGAGAGAGAAAGGAAAAGAGGAAGGAGCCATGCATCTCCCCCACAGATAAACAACCACAGCAATCAGATTAACATGAACACACAGGACCACTAGACATAGTTCTAGGAGCTACATACTGGGGCAGCCCAGCTTCTCCAATACCCAAACCAGAATTCATAAAGTCCACCAAAGTACTGATCCAGCTTGCGTAAGAGAGTAACCATGATCATATGCTAAAGAATGTACATATGAAGGGTGGTTTTAACTTCCAAACAAAGTAAAGTGTACTTGTACCCTGGTGCCAGCCCGCAGACTCAGGCTGGAAGATGACCCTTTCTACAGTTTAGATACAAAATCATGGATATTGGTTGACAGTTCTCTCTATTGTACCCATTTAAGGCAGGGGTAATACTAGACTTAGTTATGTACATATTTTATAACCTTAACCAGTTGGTGGCATTTATTAAGAAATCGGCCAACTGCACACACAAAAAAAAACCTGCACCTTCATCAGATGAGGAAGGAGACTCTGATTTAGACAGCCTCAAAACAGCTGGAAAAGACACCGAAAGCATGATGTCTTAATTAAACACGTTGTTGGAATATTATGACTTTAAACAAAATTGAAATATATTGTATTGCATTCTGAAATTACTTAACATTATTTGTAGGCACACGATGCATGGCTTTCTTGTGCTTATTTTCTATTTCTTTTTCATAGGTTCCTGCAGAATGTGTTGTATTGTAGTCCATAAGAAAGGTAATTGAAAATGACTTTCTTGGTTTATTTGCAAGATTGTATAAAGTGTATATCTAAGGTTATATATTTTCCTCTGGAAGACCTGCAGTTAAATCTCTTTTTCTACCAGGTCCATAAAATGGAAAAATCTAATAATGAATTTTCTATGTCAGTGCTTAATCTTAAATTAAATAAGTGGATGATGCTATATACAAAATAGTGCTTCAGAATGCAAGGTATTCTTTTTCTAATGGATGTGTTATGTCTTTTTATATGATAATCTGACAACATGATTTATGGATATCATTGGGGTGGGGGATGGGAGCCTGTATCAGAGGGAAACATTTTGGTTCTGTAGCCTTTATATTTTAATAAGATCTTTATCATTTCGATTTATTTGACATAATTAGTACTGTATGTAAGATGTGAACATTTTAATATAATTTTTCTTAATAGTTGATGTAAGCCTTGTTATCAGCCTTCCAATGTGTTTTGCTTTGAAAGCTTTCAAGTTTCTAATTTTCTTTCTATTGCTTCCACTTCCTACTTTAACGACCTAACCTGTAGTATATCAAATGTAAAAAAAAGGCTATCTCATACTTACACTTGTTTATTTTCTTTGGCTGTTTGGTATAGACATTATGCAAGTATCCTCAGGGTTGTACTGAGGTAGAGGGGCCCACCTGGAAAGAAAATACAGGGGCCCACTTGGAAAATCAATGGGGAAGGGCCCAGGGTGACAAATCTATGTCAGTATTCCACTTCAGTTCAATACAATAGCTCTGTGTTTGCTTCTTACATTTGCTTGAAGTGCCGAAAATACTCTAAGTAGAAAATAAATGATAAATGCAAAGAGTTTCAGAGTTTAGATGGTGGCCAGGTAGCCAACAGAGGAGAGCCCACCTGGAAATTTTTAATTATCCTGGTGGGCCATACCGACTCTGTATACCTTTTTTTCAATGCAAATGAATTTAAAGTCTTATAAACAAACAGTTGAAAAAAGCAGCATTTCTATTAATTGTCCCATGACTGATATGATACTGACTGGCCTATAATGGTTAGCCTCCTCCCTGCTGCCATTGCTATGGAATGTGACCACATTTGCTCTCCTCCAGTCTTCTTAGACTACACCTCTTTCCAGACAGCTGTTGAATAGGACTGTCAGAAGTGAAGCAAACAGCTCCCTGAGTTCCATTAGTAAGTTTGGGTGTATACTGTCTGGTCCCATAGCTTTATCTACTTTCAGAGCTGCAAGTCCCTTCAGAACTCTTTTCTCTGAAAATGAACTTCTGTCTAACACCTCCCCCTTCTCCACCATTGTTCCTATTACTCCCTGGTGCACAAGCACCTGTTCAGGATGTCTGCTTTTACATGGTCTTCTTCTGTGCAGTCTCCCTCTGTCATTTTCCTTATCCTTGCTATCCCTTCCCCTGCTGTCTTCTTCTTCTTAGTTATGTACCTGAAAAAAGTCTTATCCCCATTAGCCACCCCTTTGGCTATCCTTTCCTCCTTTCCTCTGTCCGCACATTTGATCCTCTCATTGCCTTCCCTGCTTCTCTCTGTTTTACTTGCCACACCTCACTGTCTTCCTCCCTCTGCATTTCATTGTACCTCCTGAATGCCAAGAATATGCCATAATGTAAGAATTTTTGCTTATTAGCATAAGTAATAATATGCTTATGTTTGATTGGGAAGTCTACCCCACTGATATTCCATGTGGTCATGTTTATCCTTATGTTTTGTGATATCTCATTCTTTCTTTTACATGTGACAGATTGAACAGTTTCATGTTTTTATTAAACATTACTGTTTCCTTAACTATAGTGGAGAACAAGACATAGTTCATCTATGGGATGTCTTCAAGGCAGTTACAGGAGGTGCAGTTATAAGTCTTGAAATTCTGATAAACAAAATAGGAACTACAACAAACTGAAGCACAAATAAAAGAAACAGAAATAAAATTATAAGCTGGCCTATCTAACCAAATAGAATTGATGAATGTTAACCAAAAAATGAAAAAAATTAACTTCAGGAAACAGTAATCCAACAGACAGAAAAAGATCTAAGCACTCCGAAGTCCAGTTTCTACATTAATGGGGGAATAAGCAGACATTTTTTAGCATATACACTTAAAAGGCATAGAGGCATAGAGTTACCCAGTTAACAATGAATAAAAACAAAATAAAATGAATGGAATTTCATAGCTGAATTAATAGACAGAAATGAAATATATAGGACAAGCCTTTATACGGTATTACAAAACAATATACCAGAATGAGATAAAAGCAGATGATCAAGAGATATCAGACTATATAAATAGTGTTAAAATTCACAAACTAAAAGTACAGACCTATTAATTACAGCACACAATATAAGGATATAATTAAAAGACAACCAAAGGATAAATCACCAGGCATGGATTGCATAACAGTCAATTTTTTTTTTCTGAAGCATTGGTGCCCTGGGTAGAGATGATGGCCCTGGAAATGTCTGACAAAAAAGGTACACAACCATCTATGTTGGGGGCTATAATTATATTAATACATAAGAAAGTAAAATGTAAGATACACCAAGAACATTATAGAACCATTGCATTACTTAATGTGGATTACAAAATTATAGCTAAATTAATAGTAAAGATAATTGAATCAGTATTGTCAGAGGTAATCAACTCCAACAACTCTGGGTCTGTGAAAGACTATAGAATATTCTAGTGCCTTAGAAATGCACAGTTGATAATAGAACAGACTAAAAACATTAACTCGGAAACATAGCCCTGGATGCCTCAAATGTTTTCAGTCTGCTTCACTGGCCTTTTGTGATGAAATGCATAGAACATGTGGGGTTTTGTAAAAAAGAACTTTATTAAACATTATTGAACTTTCTTACAGTTCTCCAAAGACATTGATACACATATATACATATATATAATCAGTATAAAACATCTCCAATGGAGGTGTGCAATGGTATCTGGCAGGGCTACTCCCTCTCTCCAATATTATTTATAATTGCTTTAGAAGCTATGTTTCAACATTTAAGGTATAATCCAAATATACAAGATTTATAGTTACAAGAGGTAAAGGTAAATGCCTATGCTGATGATCTCTTAATTTTCCTTAACCACCCAAATACATCTTAACCTGGCCTTATATACAGTGAAGTTTGTGGGATGAACCCCAATTTTGCATCATTCTCCAGCAGAGTTATTGCAGGAACCAAGACATGTTTAATAGGAGTTAATCCCTTTTGTCATGCAGGAAACTGTGACACTGCACTTCATCCTAGAAGGTGTAAATGAAATTCAAAACAACTCTGGACTTTCTGGTTATGAGCTCAATATGACCAAAACTATTATTTTACTACATTTAGAACTGTCAGACCATGCAAACTGTTTTTAAGAAATGTCAATATAAAACACTATTAAATGTTTATGAATCTTTTTAACTTCCTACATATGAAAGAGCACTGAAACAAACTTAAAAATAACACAAACCAAAATTCAAAACCATCTGGATGATTGATATTCACTGTTTCTGTTGCTATGGGGTTGAATAGATACCATCAAAATAATAGCCATTCCACATCTAATTTACAGCTTGCAAGTAGTTATAGGAAGTGTCGAAGGAAATGCCTTAAGGAGAATTTGCGATAACTTGAAAAAATGGTGGAAAGGAAGCAGCCCCAGGATCCCATGGGAGGTTTTTATTTCCTCAAGACAAAAAGATTCTGAAATTTATTACCAAGCCATAGAAGTGTCTATAGCTTGGAGATGGGCATTTGTTGTACACAACATGCCAAGAAAACCTGCAACATTGCTTATGGATAAATCTGACACATTGTCAGCATTAACGAGACTGTTATTTCATCTATCTAATATCTCAGTGAAAAACATTTTACTATACTTTCACAGAAATTGCAAAAGCTGACAGATATACTTGAAAGGGATTCAGCTTCTCCATTTCTTTTTTTGAAACTAGGCTGCAAAACAAGGTCTTTTTTGAATGACTTTATTAGAAAATTAACAACATTAAAAAATAGAAAATCAAAAGATGATACCTTCTTATAAGAGAAGTCGGCTATACCCCATATAAACTACAAAGGAAATATAAAGATGTGATTTTAGGTTGCTGGGAATATAGAACCCTCCTATCTTTATACACAAATTATGTAACATCTGTAGCTAAAGCTCCAATCTTAGTTTGGAAAAATCTTATTAGAAGACAAACAACAAATGTGCATAATTATAAACAGAAAATAATCAAGAATGCCTATTAAGAAAATATTAATAAAAATAAGCAAAATAGCTTTGCCCAAAAAGTAAGTAATGATAAAATTATGTCAAGAAATAAATATTAATAAACTAAGAACACATAATATATAGCAAACAGTAACAATTTACACCAATACAATAAAAATAAAACCATACAGTATAAAATACTGGTCAGAGTATACATGACCTCATATGTCTTGTAAGAATTATAGATTACACATACTGCTTCTTGTATATGCAAATTCTTCCAATGAATGTACTGTAATCTTGACACTGTTTCTTTGTATACTGCTTGTGTTTGCTAACAAACCTGTAACCAGCAACTTAATTTCAAAACTGTACTTTGTTGTTACTTATAATCACTGTATGGATGTATTTAAATTTGTGTGTATCTGACTTTGAACCATTTGAAAATCAACACCTTCCTTATGAATTTTATTTGTTACAGAAACTAAACAAGACAGATGCAAAATGCTGGCATAACATGAATCAAGTGGGAAACCTGCCTCATCTTATATGGAAATGTCCACACATATACAAATGGTGGGAAATAACAATAGAGGAATGCCAAAAAAGTTACATATTATAATTACAATGGGATTTCAAGTTTTAATTTTTAATGATTTTTCTGAATTATAAATAAATCCTGCATTTCAGAAGGTTATGGCAATAGCAAGCATATCCACCAAAAGGGTCATTTTAGAGAACTAGAATAATCCCACCTTCCCTGCATTTAACTTAAAAACTGGCAAACCAAATTCCTAGAAGTTTTTGCCACTGAAAAACTACAAAGAAACTTCTCAGAACCCACAGATAAATTAGATTCCACATGCCAGGAAATTACTAGACTCCTACCACCACAACTGAGAATTTGAGAAATGTTCAGGTTGTCTGTTAACATTTTACAACTCCTTTAAAATCTCTGTAGAAATGAGTTTAGAAACTACAGAAGAGATTTATAAAAGAAAATAATTAACTGTTTAGAAGTCTTGAAATGTACATTTCATCAAGTCATAACTGTATTAAGTAAAGGTATTAATACTGTTTATGTGAGAGACTTAAAGTATAGTAACACATAAATCTGAATTTATGTATACTGCATCAATGTGATACAAAAAATTAAATAAAACTAGTCTGTAAAAATAAAAAATAGTTCTTTATCTGATGGACAGTGCAGAGAGATATACTCTTAAAGGTGACAAGCTTGCCCACTGAGTTTAACCACTGTTGGATAGATAGAATTTCCTATGTGCAACATCCCCCCCCCCCGCAGAATTACCCATTTGGCTTCTGCAGATATTGCAATGGACCAACACAACTGTGCAATTTACATTGAGATCCCCTGGTCTAGAAGTCCAAGCAGCATCAGCTGCGGAAAGTGAAGGGAGGGTAAGTTTATAACTTTGGCACACACTGTCTTCACTTCTGCCAGTAACAGGACAACCTATGGCAAGACCAGAGAATGTGGGTCAGGTGGGCCCCTAAAATTTCACACCTTCATCATCTTTTATCTGGTAGTAATTTAAGCTCGTGCAGCACTGCAGGGATTCTGTACCACATTTGTAGAATGCTGTTTTGCAATAACTTGGCTTTGTTATCTTTGCATATGACATGTGCTAACTGCCAACATGTGACCCACTGATCCTTGGGAATGGTGATACTTAATTGGGCCTCCAATTTGTCTTTAGGTGATTGTGACTGATTTGGGAGAGAGTCTCAGAGACTAACATACTAATTGCCAGCAGATTAGGCCTTAAGGTCTATTGAGTCTGCTTAAACCTCATATCCCTAGTTGGGTGCCGTGGCCCTTCCCCCCTTGTGTTCCAGAAACCCCTATAATCCATCCCCACCCCCCTGGGACAGGCCATCATCTGATACATCTGCTTTCTGTATCTGTCACACCCTCTCTTGAAGCCCTCCACTGTGGATCTCTGAATCAGCTCACCAGGCAGTGCATTCCAGTGGTCCACCACCCTCTCAGTGAAAAACCTCCTCCTCTCCCCCCCCATCCTTCCACCTTCCAACTTCAAACCATGCCCTCTGGTGATACCTCCCTGCTTTAGTCTAAAGATCACCTCCATGTTTACCCTATTAATTCCCTTGAGGTACTTGAAGACCTCAATCATGTCCCGCCATCTCTCCTCTCCTCCAGTGAAAACGGGCAGAGCTCCTCAAGTCTGTCCTCATACGTCAAATCCCCTAGTCCTCATATCATCTTAGTTGCCCTCCTCTGTACCCTCTCCAGGAGCTGTATGTCCCTCTTCAAGTGTGGTCTCCAGTACTGTACACATTACTCAAGGTGTGGTCTAACCAGTCCATTGTACAGCGGTAGAATCACTTCCCTGCTCCTAGAGGTGATCCCCCTTACGATGCATCCCAACATCCTGTTTGCTTTGCTAACTGCTCTCCTGCACTGCTCAGAGTTATTCATTCATGCATCCACCATGACCCTTAGGTCTTTTTCCCCTGTTGAGGCCTCCAGCGCCTCCCCTCCCAGGGTGTACCTGTGTTTAGGGTTTCCCCACCCAAGATGTAACACCTTGCACTTGGTGATGTTGAAATTTAATTTCCATGTGTGAGCCCAGCTTTCCAGGGTGTCCAAGTCCCCTTGCAGGGCCAATTTCCCCTCTTCCCCCTCAACCACTGCTCCCATCTTGGAGTCATCAGCTAAGAGACTCATTTCACACCCTATACCCTCCCTGATGTCCGATATGTATGCATTAAACAGGATCAGACCCAGGACTGAGCCCTGCGGTACCCCACTACCGACCTCTCTAGAGTTCAAGAGCTCCCCACTGACCACTACTCTTTGGGTGCATCCAGCTAGCCAGTTTTCAATCCACCTGACCATCAAAGGGCCTACTCCCAACCCTGTCAGTTTTTCCACCAGACCATTGTGGGGCACAGAGTCAAACGCCTTGCTGAAGTCCAAGAATAATACATCCACAGGCTTCTCCCTGTCCAGTTCTGATGTTACCCATTCTTAGAACTCCACAAGATTGGTTTGACATGATCTACCTGGTGCAAACCCATGTTGCCGACTATCCAGACCTCCCACCTCCTCCAAGTACACCCCAATCGTTCCTTTAGTATACTCTCCATTAATTTTCTCACCACCGAGGTCAAACTGATGGGTCTATAGTTACCTGGTACTTCCCTCAACCCCTCCTTTATGGATTGGCACCACATGTGCCTCTCGCCAATCCCTAGGTACCCTCCCTGTCTCAAGCGACCTGTTGAAGAGCTCCACCAGGGGTGCAGCCAGTATGTCCATCAATTCCCATAGTACTCTTAGATGAATGCCATCCGGCCCAGGAGATTTATCTTTCTTTAGGGCCTTGAGGGCAAACCACACCCTTTCGGTGGAGATAGTATCATCCATCCCCTCCATCTTATTGGCCTTTTTATCCTTATCCTGATGTGACACCCCTGAGGTACCTCTCCCTCCCTCTTGCTTCATTTCTGTTGCTCCCCTGATCCCACTCACTACCGCTTCTATCCCCATTATGCCTTGCTTTGTAGATATCCCATCCCCCTCCCTAGTGAACACAGAGGCAAAGTACTCATTTAATACCTCTGTCTGGTCCCTCGCCTCTTCCACCCACCCTCCTTCTGATCTAAATCTGCTGAGATGGCCCTTAGTTTTTCTCTGCTCCCCAATGTACCAGAAGAACCCCCATTTTGCCCTGCTTTGCCCTTTTGAGGTGCAGCCATCTATGGAGGGGAGAGCTGAGGGGGTGGGTCTTCTTCATACAGTAGGAAAAGAGGACTGCAGGTTTGTAAGCACCACCAGAATTTCCCATTCTACAAGGAGCACCTAGTTTGCAGCTTTTGAAATGAATCAAAAGAGGAGGTACCCAGTATCATCAAGCCTTTGGCTTGTCAAATGCCATCTCTAGCCAGTCAGGCCATACCAGCAAAACAACCAATGTTCTTAGTTGGTTTGTTGCATACAGTGGTGCCTGGCAGGCCCAGCATACACACCAAAGCTTCTGCACCATTGTCACAAGTCCATTTTGGGAGTGAGAACATGCCAGCAGATGGCTGTCAAGTGTAACATTGGAGTTGCACTATAAGGGGACTCAGAGTGCTGTTGTGAGGAGGTCTCATTTCAGCTTAATAAGAATAGCTCAGGCCTTGGCGGGGCTGGATATAGTTAGGTTGAGACTTAGTTATTTGGGAGGCTTGTAATGTAAACAATCCAAGTATTGGATATAATAATAATAATAATAATAATATTATAATAATAATAACACTTTATTTTTAGGTGCCTTTCAAGTATCAAGGCGCCTAACAGATTTAAAATCAGAAATCCAACATCAACAAACATAAATCATATAAAATTGAGCTGGGCCGGTGGTGCTGATGATTGAGGCACTGGCCACCACACCTCGTTCCACTCCGGCGACCGCTGTTCAGAAATGAGCACAGGTCACTGGGGGTTGGCTGGGGAAGAGAATGATCCAGCATCTGAAGGACTGCTCTCCTTCTCCGGGAAGGGGGGACCACAGCAGTCGGTGCATAGTTGCCTCCTGGCAGAGGCTGGGAGACTGCACGCTCGTTGCACTCAGGGGTGGAGCTGAGGGCAGATGTCTGGAAGGGAGCATGTGCGGACGTGTGCGCGCCCCCCTCCAGTGACATAATTGCATGTCTGGTTTTGAGGGGGTGAAAAATGGGCACCCAGTTGAGTGGCTTGATGGCCATCTGTGAGCTTTGCCCGGTGGCCAGGCACCCAGGCTGGATCAGTGTTCCATGGGGAGTTTGGGGGGCTTCGTGTGGCCCTTCTACAGAGGGTAAAACTGCAGGGGCATATGGGTGCCTGGGATCAACTGGGTAGAGGTTGACAGTGGCCAGAATCCCTGATGAGATGTGGGGACAAGGGGAGCAGACTGAAGGTGGCCAGGAAAAAGGAGAAAAAATAGTAGCCAATAAATCATATAAAGTCAACAGTATCATCATATCATCAATCAGTCAGTCACCAAATGCCTGGTGCCATAAAAAAGTTTTTAAAACTTGCTTAAATCTCCCCACAGTTGTACACTCCTGTAACCAACTGGGAAGAGAATTCCAAAGGGTAGTGGCCACATGCATAAATGCTCTGGCCCCAGAAGATTTCGAACACACCTTTGGAATCTCTAGCAACCCCTCGTCGGTTGAGCGCAGCAATCGCCCGGGGCAGTAAGGGACCAGAAGCTCTTTCAGGTAATCCAGGCCCAGTCCGTGTAGGGCTTTAAAAGTCAGAAGACCGACTTTGAAGGTAATCCACCACCGTACTGGTAGCCAGTGCAGTCCTCGGTAGTACCGGTGAAATATGACAGGACCGAGACAATCTCATCAAAAGCCGGGTCGCTGCATTCTGCACCAGCTGTGGGTGGCAGATATTCACCCAGGAAGCCCTAGGTAAAGGGAGTTACAGTAATCTAAGCATGAGGACACAAAAGCATGGACCAGAGTAGGAAGATCACTGGACGGAACCAGATGCTTAATCCTGGAGATGTTCCTTAAATGATAAAAGGAAGATTTGACAACAGCCGACACCTGCGAATGCAGGGTCAGTACTTCATCAAAAATTACCCCCAGGTTTCACACCTGTTCAGAGGTCAGGAGTGATAAGCCACCAAGGAAAATTCCAGAGGGCAAACCAACCCCCAGCCTCCCTATCCAGTGACCTGGGTCCACAACCAACACCTCAGTTTTTTCCGAGTTCAACTTCAACCAGCTGGAATCCATCCACTCCTGGATTTCTGTGAGACAGCTATTAAAGACCAAGAGAGCTCCATCCTAGTCAGGTGCAAAAGAAAGGTAGAGCTGGATATCATCAACATAGCAGTGAAACCTCAGCCCATACCTTCTTACAATGTCTCTGAGGGGCAGCATATACACCATGAACAACATGGGGGACAACACTGAACCCTGAGGTACCCCACACACCACAGAGACTGGGTCTGAAGAAAAAAACCCAGACACCACTCTCTGAGTTCTTCCCATGAAGAACAATGTAAATCACCTGAGGACTGTACCCAACAGTCCACAGATGTACCTCAGGCGACTAAGCAGTACCCCATGGTCCACAGTGTCAAACGCTGATGAGAGATCCAGAAGAACCAAGATGGAATGGCTCTTCCAATCTCTAGCCATCAGGAGATCATTGAGCACCTGAACCAGTGCTGTCTTGATACTATGTCTCTTTCAAAAACCAGACTGGAGGGGTTCATAGATGTCATGGATGGTCAAATGGTCCTCCAACTGTGCAGACACTACTTTCTCAATCACCTTCCCTAAAAAGGGAAGGTTAGAGATTGTTCTGTAGTTTATATAGCAGTCTGGGTCCAAAGCAGCTTTCTTTAAGAGGGGTGCCATCACCACCACCTCTTTCAGGGAGCTAGGAAACTCACCGGATTTCATGGAGCACCAGACTATCCATGCTATGACCGGACTGATGGAATCAATACAACCCAAAATTAGGGAAGTTGGTCCTGGGTCCAAACTACAGCATGTAGGGCGCACACTCTGGATAATCCACTTGACATCCATGAACTCCAGCTGGTTGAAGGTACTCCAGGAAGGCCGAGGAGCAGTGGCCTCATGCTGATCCAAAGCAACACCCATAGAGTGTGCAGGTAGGAGAGCCGTTCTGATGTCAGCCAAAATTGAGCATCCACAGTTCGAAACAGCTGAGCTGGTCAATTCTGAGCAGTCACAATCTCCCTGGACAGGAACTCTGCCTTCTTATGGGTGATTGCAGATTGATAGGCTTGATAATGGTCCATCAATCTAAAGTGGTCAGCATCAAGGGTGGATTTCCACCAGCAATGCTCTAATCTTCCTTTTCATTCATGAGTGCTGATTATGTCTATGTTCACTGAGGGATGGGAGAGCTGGGGTCAGAAACCACTGTAGAGTTTGAATACCTGAGAACACCACATGATAATTACAAAACCATGGCAGTCCTACCCCCACCCCCTCCACTCCCATTTGTCAGAGCAAACATAACTCACCCCACTATATCTAGGGGGCTTTCCTTCCCACAGGAAAACATCAGTGAGGGATTATAAATCGAATTAATTATTCATGAAGCAAATGTCACTCTGATTGGCTGCTGTGCTGGGTTGTAATCCGTTAGAAATGTCTGGTATAGTTCAGAGTGGCATGCACATTTGTAAACTTAATTTAAATAAACTGTTTTCCCTGCTATTACTGGAGTTAAACTTATAATTGCAATAATGACCTTGCAGATTGTAGTTTCCTGGGAATTAACAACTGACTGGAGGAGGTTGGCCTTGAACTGAGCCTTGGGCTTCCCTTTCCCCTAGTTGGTCATTAATCCCTAGGAAATGACTAGCTGTTGGTCATTATTGCTTAGGTCAGTCTTAGAAACCACTCCTGTGGAATGAAATAGGGATGTGTGACAGACAACGAAAAAGTCTGGGGTCAGTGACCATCCTGAGTGCTGCAATTTTCCCCCTAACAAAAGCTTCAGCTGCTTCCACCTTTTACTCTCCACTTTGAGAGTGACTAGAGGTGGAGAGGTTAAAGAGGGTCTTGTGAGATTTTTATCCCCAAATAAGTAATCCCCTCTGGTGATCATATTAGTTTCCTGTGTGCAAATGGTGGACTGGCTCACCGAAAGGTGGCTCTCTGGTATTATTACATTTAACAGTGAGTCCAGATACCAAAGAAAATTCATGGAAAAGGCAGAAGAGGGGAGTAATTGATTTGGGAAAACTCTTGGCAGGACCAGGAGGTCATCAACATATAGGAATGGGAAGCAATAAAACAGTTCAACCATGCTTGGAGCATGCACAAGTCAACAAAATTCGAACTAGCGGCTGCAAGACTCAGCACTGCTCAGGATGTTTAAATAATTCAGCTTTAATGTTTAAAACATAGTAGAAATGCCAAAGACGTATGCAGTGCAATGGTGAATATCCTCTACCGGTTTCACTCTGACGTGAGCAGCATCAGGAGATAGCTCCAATCGGAATCAAGGGGCATAAATAACAGTTAGTTTAAAGTGACAGTTACTTACAAGTGTTCTTAAAGTGCTTAAATAAGAATGCTATACAAACATAGTATAAAAGATTCTATCATCTAAAGTGCAATGTAATAGACTGTATTTAAATAAACGGTGGTCATCATAATAATAAATGCATATCTAAAATAATTTTTTTGCACCACATATAAATCTATTAACATACAGCATAGTCACTATAAAATCTCAAAACACATTTCAACTCTCTAGTTTGCTATTTCCTAATTATTTGCAATGGCTCAGAAGTAGGTAATATACTTAAATATATATAGTCTAGTGAGGGACAACCTCAAAACACCTAACCATAAAATAGAGAATGGTAAACCCATTACTGCATTGAGTGTGACAGTTCTCAATCCAATGTCTGGAAGTGCTGGAGGTACCACAGGTATGTTAACTTCTTTGCACCCTAGGAAAGAACAGTAGATACACATATGAGGAATTTAAGGAACAAAAGACATTTAAAGCCCTGGATGTACCATTGCCCCAATGTAAAAATCCAGTAAGATTCTATACATAGGAGGAGAGTCTCTATGTTTCCAGCTCTTGGTCCAAGTTTCACTTTGTCTGTTGCACAGAATTTAACATTGTGTGTGTTGTTGATGTTTCTCGTAACATGTATGGACAAAGCATTCTTTGGGTCCCCACTTGCTAATGATCTCAAATGTTCATCTATCCTTGTTTTAGGGGTCTGGTAGTCTTCCCTACATATAACACACCAGACATGCAGGTGGCTAAATAAACCACATTTTCTGTGGTGCATGTGTAGAATTCAGTTATTTTGTACATCTGTGTGTTGCTGCATGTAGCGAATGTGTTTGTTTTCATTATGTATGGGCAGAACTTACAATTGCCACATGGGAAATTCCCTTTTGGTAAAGAAGGTAACCATGTTCCCTGTCCATTTTGCTTTTCCATCTGCTCAGGCTGGTAACTATGGACTAACCTATCTTTCAGGTTCCTACCTCTCCTGTATACCATTCAAGGTTTCACTTTAATGGTTTCTGTTAGGAGTGGTTCATTCTCAAGAATGCTCCAGTTTGAGTTTATAATCCTCTGTATGGCACTGGAATGTCATGTGTAGTTTGTAACAAAATGCATTCCATTCTGTGGTTCCTTGGGGGGTGCATCTTGTAATAAAGTTGTGGCCCGAACGGGGTACTGGGAGGGGGGAGCTGTGTGGTTGCTGCTATTTAATGATGGGGTGGGGTCCACTAGACTCCAGGGAGATGAGGGAGATTTTTTTAATTAAACAAATGGAGGGCAGGGTAACTTGGGGTGCTTATTTAATGTAATTATGGCCGGTGATTGGTCGGGGTGGGGGACCACTAGACACCAGGGAGATAAGGGTGATTTTTTTTAAATAAAACAAATGGGGGGGGCAGGGTAACTTGTGTGTTGGGGAGGAGGGTTCAGTTTGTCAACTTGTGGTGGTTGGCAGTGGCAGGCGAAATTATGAAATTTAGCCATAATTTTGTGTAACTTTTCACTTTGCGAAACTGCCTATTTCACAGCAATTTCACCGGCAAAATTTAATTTCGCTGCATCTCTAGTGCAGATGTAAAAAGTTCTGGTCAGAGCCAATATGGCTGTGGAGAGCTTTTGGGATGCTTTTACCCATTATTTCTAATGAATTTGCACAATGCAGATCTGCTGAGAGACAGTTTCAATGTGGTCTTCTTTTTACACATTTTTGCAATTTATTTTCCTAGAATATGCCTGCTGATTGCTATATATTTAGTCTGGATAGTTCACAGAAGAAATGGCATCTTATTTTTGGGTGGTGGAGCACTGGCAGTAGGATGCTGGAATGTGTCATACATAGGCATGAGCTGTGTGCGGGCGTTAATGCCCAGTGGCCATACACCTCAGGCACTCATATGTGGATCCATCATCCCAGTGCCATTGCACTGCTCAGTGTGGGTGACAGCCGATGCTGTACTCACTCACACAGGTCCTGGAACAGGGTTGTTACAATTGACCACCCATTCATTTGTATAATTGGGGAATCGCAGATGCACTATCTATAGCCTGGAGCGTACACTGCAAATGGCATTGCAGGATACTGCACCCATGGCACTCAAGATACCTCAGCAGTCCAGAGGATGGCATGTTACACAGGAGAAAGGTGGATAGTGTGGACCTGCAGCAGTGTATGACAGCAGGAAGATACAGTGTCAACAAGGCATGCATTGGAGGTATATCAATTCCCTCTTATGGTTTGCTAGGGACATACATACAGCTGCATACACTGGTGGGCCCACAGCTTGCATAGTGCCCTAATGCATGGTACAGCCACTTGGATCATTCCGGAGTGTAGGACCCCAGCCCGGGTGCAGTGCAGTTGGCAGCTGGCCATGGTAGGGTGTGGAGGGCAGTGCCAGTCTCCACAACAGGTCAGGTTTGGGGGGTTGGGGATCCTCTATGCTAAGGATATGGACTGTGGTTTCCTCTGGTGCAATTGGATATGGGGGCATTACACTATGGAGCAGTTCAGGGATGGAGTTGGATTGAGCAGGGATGGGAGGGGGTATCTCTAGTCCACCAGCGCTGCCAGGCTGCTGTTCAACTGTGTGCACTTCCCCAGCCCACCTGTGGGTGATTGGCTGGGTTTGGCCATAGTCTAACTGTGGGCCATGCTGCTCTGGACTGCGAGGGATGCATTCCCACTGAGTATGCCGCAGCATGGCATATGCATGGGAACGCACCCCCGACTTGAAAGGCATACTATTTGTGTGCACCATGGCCCATTCCCTTGTGGCCAGTGCATCCTGCATGTTTGAATATCAAGCTACGGTGCATTGTTGGAGCTGCGTGGCACATCTCCCTTTACCGCTGGGATGCACTGTGCATCTCCTTTGAATATGGGGGCCCTGGACTAGGCTACCATGAAGAAATACATTATCAAAATGGTAAAATTATGACCCAACTGAAAACAAGATATTGAATCTAATCTGGGACAGCCTGAGTAAATACAGTGCAAAAATGTGTAAATGAAGATCCCTATGACAATGAGATGTAGCAACTCCCCTGCGCTATCCAGGATACAAAATATAGGATAAGAAATATTTAAAGGAACTCTACTCTAAATTGAACTTCACTGTGTTCACTGACATAAACAACAGTTTCTTTATTGATTTATAACATTCTGGCAAAGTGTGGTTCCTCTATGGAGGCACCCGCAGTGGAGACGAAGGAGGATGCTGGGAACCTCCACATAGGAGACCCACAGGAGGGTGGCAGGGGACCCCACAGGGGAAGGAAACAACTCCTGGTGTGGGACTCCATTGTTAGGAAGGTAGAACTGGGGGAGGAAGGGGAGAGGGATGTAAGGTGCCTGCCTGGCACCATGGCTTGAGGGACAGGGAGCGAATCCTCAGGATTGCTGGAGCAGCTGCACAGGGAGGGAGCTGGATGTCTTGTCCACCTAGGGACAAATGACCTGGCTAAGAAAGGGATTAGAGAAGTGCAGGAAGAGTTTGTGGAATTGGGAGGGGCCTTAGACAAGTAGCACACATGGTAACCTTTCGGAGGTGCCGCCCATCTATGGCGTGAGGAGAAGCTAGGGTGTTCTGCACCATGGGATTCAATCAGTGGTTGAAAAACTGGTGTGGAGCTCAGGGATTTGGCTTCATTGGGGACTGGGGATCCACCTGGAGTGATGCAAGCCTATACTGGCATGATAGACTGCATCTGTCCAGGAGGGGAACCAGGATCCTAGGTGATAGGTTTAAATGCTTCATTGGCAAGCATTTAAACTAGCTAAGGGGGGAGGCACTGGAAAGGAGCAGGGAAATCCTAGCCCCCCCCCAAAAAAATCACAGTAGTAAGTGAGGTAAACAACAACATAGAGGTGTCGATAGGGAGAAGGGCAGGGATAAATGGAGAAAGTGACAAAGGCAAGAAGGACTGGGATGGGGCAAAAAGGAGTAAGGCCATCAGGAAATGGAGGGTAATGAGTACCAATGCCTGTAGTCTGGGCAACAAGCTCCCTGAGCTGGTGGCCTCAATGGAAGAGGGATGCCTGGATATCGTAGCAGTCACAGAAACATGGTACACAGAGAACCATGACTGGGATGTTAACATACCAGGTACATAACCTACAGGAGACAGGCAGGGGAGAAGAGGGAAGGAGTAGCTCTTATGTAAAGGAAGGGATAAAAGCAACTGAACAAAGAGTAAACAGGAGGAGAGGAGGCACTGTGGGTCACCTGGAGACTGGAAGGGCACCACAATCTGGACAGGGTTAGTACAGACCCCCATGTCAGGGGAGGGAATGGACAAGGATATGACAGAAGGCATTCTTAGAATGTCAGAGAAAGGGGAGATACTGTTGATGGGAGACCTGAATATGCCAGATGTTAACTGGAGCACATTTGCTGCAGCCAAATCCAAGAGCAGGGCCATTCTTGATGCCCTACAGGTGGCAGACCTCAGAAAGCTAGTTTTGGAACCCACTCATGAGGGAGCAATCTTAGACCTTGTACTCTCAAACGGGGGCAGTGACAGGATCTCAGATCCAGAAGTGGGTTGCCATCTGGGAACAAGTGACCATCAAACAGTGTGGTTCACGTTAAACTCAGCTACAGAGTCAAGCCATACAAAAGTGAAGGTACTGGACTTCAGGAGGGCTGACTTTGGCAAGATGGGAGAGTGCCTCAGAAAAGCACTAGCAAACAGGCTAGAAGGAGTTGTGAAGCAACAATGGGGAATCATCAAAACTGCCATCACAGAGGCAACAAGCCTTTGCGTGAAGCAAATAAACAAATCAAAATGAAAGAAAAAGCCACTATGGTTCTCAAAAGAGGTGGCTGTGAAAGTCAGGAAGAAAAAGATAGCATTCCGGAAGTATAAGAAAACACAGAAGGAGCAGGACAGAGAGCTGTACCAGTTAAGGCAGAAGGAAGTAGGGAGGGAAGTCAGAATAGCAAAGGTCCAAACTGAGGAAAAGATAGCCACCTCGGTTAAGAAGGGGGATAAAACCTTTTATAGGTACATCAGCGAGTGTAGAAAAACAAAGAGAGGGATAGTGGGGCTGAATAGAATGAATGGTGGGTGGGCAGAGGGGGACAGTGAAAAAGCAGGGATACTGAATGAATATTTTTGCTCAGTATTCACAAAAGAGGAGGGGGAAGTGCCTAATCCAATTAACAGTAGCACTCTTGATGGAGGGGGGTCGATCCCAGTCCTTTCATAGAAGAAAGGGTTCTGCAAGAACTCCTAAAACTGAAGGTGGACAAAGCAATGGGGCCTGATGGAATTCACCCCAGAATTCTAAAAGAATTAAGGGGGGAACTAGTGAAACCACTGGCTACTTTTTAATAAATCATGGGAGGATGGTGTGGTACCCGAGGACTGGAGGAAGGCAGATGTGATTCCCCTTCACAAAAGTGGTAGCAAGACAGAGGCAGGAAACTACAGACCTGTCAGTTTGACCTCTGTGGTAGGGAAAGTGATGGAGTCACTTCTGAAGGAAAGAATAGTTGAGTACCTAGAGGCCAGTGGGACACAGGACCAAAGGCAGCATGGGTTCACAGTGGGAAGGTCACATCAGATGAATCTAATAGACTTCTTTGACTGGGTGACCAAAGTAGTAGACCAGGAAGGGGCTGTGGACATGGCTTACCTAGACTTTAGCAAGGCATTTGACATACACTACCGGTCAAAAGTTTTAGAACACCCCCATTTTTCCAGTTTTTATTGAAATTTACGCAGGTTAATGTCTCAATATACTCTGAAATTAAAGCATAGAACAAATAAACAATTGGAGATAAAAAAGAAATCATAGAATCATTTTGTTTAACAAAATTTAATCTAAATTTTTGACTCATCAAAGTAGCCAATTTTTGCAGATATACTGTAACCTCCGAACACACTTGTGGCATTCTTCCTACAATGGACATCAAATATTGTTCGGGAAGTTCTTCCCAACACTGTTGCAGGAGTTCCCACAAATGTGTTGCACTTGTAGGTTGCTTTGCTTTCACCCTTCTGTTCAGTTCATCCCAAACCAGCTCGATGGGGTTTAAGTCTGGAGACTGTGCTGGCCATTCCATGATTTGAAGCCTACTGCCTTGTTCTTTTTCCTCAAGGTAGTTCTGACATAGCCTGAGGTATGTTTTGGGTCATTATCTTGTTGTAGGATGAACCCCTGACCAACAGGCGTAGACCAGAGGGTATTGCATGGCGCTGCAAAATGCTATGGTAGCCCATTTGGTTCAGGGTGCCAGTCACTCTGTGCTGTTGTCCTGTGAGCTGCCTATCACACAAGCTGTTGACTCTCAGAAACTTGTCTTCTGATTCTGTTGTGGCTTTGGGTCTGCCAGACCTCTTTCTGTCAGAGTTTCCTCCAGTTTCCAAGTGCCTTTTGATGGTATAGGAAACTGTACTCACTAACACCTTGGCTTTCTTTGCAACTTCTCTAAAGCAGTTTTTGCTAACCTAAACTTTTTTTTTAACCTCTAGCAGTTTACCGCTTACCTTTGTACCATTTCAGGTTATTCACTGGACTTGAATTGCTTAAATTTCAATAAAAACTGGAAAAATGGGGGTGTTCTAAAACTTTTGACCGGTAGTGTAGTCCAACACAAAAGATTAATAGTCAAATTAACCATCCTGGGAGTGGGTCCCAGGGTGGTAGCCTGGGTAAAACATTGGCTGGACAACAGGACACAGAAGGTAATTGTAAATGGAGTCCACTCTGAAGAAAGAGGGGTTACTAGTGGGGTACCGCAGGGTTCAGTATTGGGTCCAGTCTTTTTTAATGTCTTCATAAGTGACATTTCAGAGGGACTGGAAGGAAAAGTATGCCTCTTTGCAGATGACACAAAGATCTGCAACAGGGTTGATGCACAAGGAGGCATGGAAAGGATGACAAGGGACTTGGCAAGGTAGGAGGAATGGTCAGAAGTATGGCAGCTAGGATTCAATGCAAAGAAGTGTAAAATAATGCACCTGGGAAACAAGAACCCAGGGGAAGAATACACAATGGGGGGGGAGGTAGTAACAACAACAAAAAGGAAAGGGACCTCATGTAATCATATCAGATGACCTTAAGGTGAGCAAGCAATGTGAGAAGGCAGTAGGGAGGGCTGGGGTATACTGGGATGTATAGGGAGAGGCATCAGCAACAGAAAACAGGAAGTTGTTATCCCTCTGTACAGACAGTTGGTGAGACCCCATCTGGAGTACTGTGTCCAGTTCTGGAGACCCCATCTCTACAAGGACATAGACAGGATAGAGGCAGTCCAGAGGAGGGCAACTAAAATGGTGCAGGGTCTGCAAGAGAAGCCATATGATGAGAGACCAAAGGAGCTTAATATGTATACCCTTGAGGAAAGAAAGGAGAGGGGGGACATGATAGAAACTTTTAAGTACCTCAGTGGAATCAACAAAGTCCAAGAGGGTAGCATCTTTCAGAAAAAGAGACGTGCAAGAACAAGGGGACACAAATTAAAGACAGAGGGGGGCGGTTCAGGGGCAATGTAAGGAAGTATTATTTCACAGAGAGGGTAGTGGATGCATGGAACAGCCTTCCTGAGGAGGTTGTGGGGTCTAAAACTGTGGGAGAATTCAAGAATGCATGGGACAGACGTAAGGCAATTCTTGTGGGGGGTAGGAAGAAATAGGCTGTTGGTTAACTAGGATCTGCAGCCTGTCCTGTAGGCAGGGAAATGGGCAGACTAGATGGGCCAAGCGTCCTTATCTGCCGTCAAAGTCTATGTTTCTATGTAGAATGCAGTATTTATTTTGAATGTGGTGGCCATGAGAATAGTGTGTACAGAGTGAGTGTGTGTGTGTGTGTGTGTGTGTGTGTGTATGTACGTGTGTGTAGCCAGGATACAAAATATAGAATAAGAAATATTTAAAGGAAATATACTCTAAACTGAACTTCACTGTGTTCACTGATATAAACAAACAGTTTCTTGTTTTATAACATATTAGAATGCAGTATTTGTTTTGAATGTTGTGGCCATGAGGATGGTGTGTACAGTGTGTGTGTGTGTGTGTGTGTGTGTGTGTGTGTGTGTGTGTGTGTGTGTGTGTGTGTTTACTGTAGCTCAATATATTGTTTTCTCAATAAGCATAGTAGAACATGCCTGCTGACTGCAACATATTTAGTATGGGTAGTTCACTGAAGACCTGGCATATGTCTGAGACAGTGCTTATCAGATAGTGTTTTTGGAGGTTAAAAAACAGTGTAAATTCTAGATTTGCTGGGAAAGGAATGACATTTATGAGGTATGACTCTTTCTTGAAAGACAATACATTCCCAAGTGAAACTAGTAAGAAGAAGCTGTTTAAATGCTAAGTATTTAAATGTGCAAGTTGTTGCATTCAAAAGGGGATACACAAATCTCCAGTTTAATAGGCAACCAATATTTAACAAATATTTAACAAGCTGTTTCAGTTTCCTAATGGAATCTTATAATCAGTTTGGAGTTATGTCTCCAACATTCTTAACAGAAAGAAGGGAGTACTTTATTTCAGTTGGCATGGAAGGATACATTGAAAAGTCCAAAACATGTGTTCTACTATACTCCATTTTCCAGCTACAGATAGCAAGATGGCTGTAGACTCTGCCCACAGCCATAACAATAGAGCAATGACTATGTGGTGTAAGAGATACCAGAGGTAACCTCAATCCACCTAATGAATTGCTTTTTCTAAGTCAATGGCAAACACTGCAGATGGAGTGGGGCTACCCCCAATCACTGTGAAAAGATTTGCTAGTGACCTGAGGTTATTTAAATGCCCCTTAGCAAAGTCCACTTGTAATGGATGTATTTGTGAGGCAGTATGATCTTCAGCCTACTAAATAGTGCCTTGGCCAGGACATTAGCACCTGCATCAATCAACAATATTAGATGGTAATGGGCAGTGAAACAGGGATCTTTATCTTTCTTCAGGAGGACTGTTACAACTTCTGCTTTTACAGAAGGGGAAAGAATAGCTGACTCTTTGGTCTCTGCAAAGACTTTCTAGAGGACTGGACGGATGAGAAACTTCAGTTGCTGGAATAGCTTCACTGGCAGGCTGTCCCACAGAGGGGCTTTGTGTGCACTGAGTTACATAGAAACATAGAAGTGGACAGCAGATAAGGACCACAAGGCCCATCCAGTCTGCCCATTTCTTTTTCTACCTTATGAATGTGCCATTGGCCTTTGCTCTGTCAATGGCCTATCTATTCATACTCATCTGTATTGCTCCCTTATGCCTATCCCATGCCTGTTTGGGCAATGGCCCCCTCAATCTCCACTTTGGTGAGAGTGCGTACAGCTGTTCAATCTCAGGGGCCTCTAGCTTTGGGGGAGTAAAGTGAGAGAGAAAGGTACTTACTGATTCTTGCATCAGAGGTGTGGGGTGGGAGGAACAGTACAAACATCAGTGTAGCATCCACACATTATTTTATCAGCATGGGGATGCCTCCCTTATCCTGGATTGCAACAATATACTGTATCTTTTGGCTAGTCTCTGCCTCAGGTGGTAGGACAGCACCAGGCCAGCTTTTTCTCTTCCTTCCAAATGCTTGTGCTGAAGTCAAAGAATGGCTAGCTCAGCTTTGTGGGTGAGAAGCTCATTAATGCAAATATGGATTCCCATTAGCTTGGCAATGAGTGAGGCTATATCACCAGCTGCTAGTGGTGATGTGAAGAGCCTGTCTTTTTGTAGGAGCTGTTAAAGCAGGTCCTGAAATTCCTGTTGTCTTTCCTTACAGTGATGTGGAGCATACCCAATTATTTTGCCCCAGAGGAGAGCCTTGAATACTTCCTAAGAGTGCACTGCAAAACTTCCCCTTATCATTAAAATGAAAATTTTGTTTCATTTCTTCCATGACCAACTCCAGGAACTTAATATCAAAGATAAGTAGGTGATATAGCTTTCATGAAGAGGACGCTGGATAACTACTTCAAGCTAGAAAATGTGGACACTTCTGACAGTGGGATAGAAACACTGCAAGAGTATAAGATGTCTCTGTGAAGTGGCTTTAAAACATTATGTAACATGATTTAATTGAATAAGTGGCCTGTGGTGTGAGTCGAACATGAATGTAACAGTAAAGCAGCAAACCTATGGAAAAGTTACAGAAAATGAATAAATATCCAGTCTTATCCTGAAGAAGGGTTTACCTGAAACGTTGATGTATATTACTGACTGGGAGTGATGATGTTGAAATAAAATATTTTTTTATGAAAATAGATATATTTCCAGGGTGAGTGGGATATTGTAAACCAGTTCCATTTGTGAGTATATAGGTCCCTGAGATGGGATAATGAGATGGGAGAATGATCAGAGAGATGGATGTCCCCTGTTTCTGCAAACAGAGTTTGCTGAGAGACCTGAGAAGACCAGAGCCAGAGTTGGATATAGAGATATAGCAGTCACCGACTAGTGAATAGCAGATGTAGTCCCTGTCACTGGCGTGAAATAGCCACTAGTTATCAGAGAGGGCATGTTCCATAAGCACCCTAAGGGCATCCACCAACACTCTCCCCCTAGCAGGGTCAGAAGAGCATTGTGGTTGAACTGGGAGAGGACCTAGTTTAGTGCATGGAAGAATTGGGGCTGTTTTTTTATTGGGGCTGTAGACATTATCCCAAACCATATTACCCTCAGCAGTAATTACTTTCACCAACACCCATTGCTTGCTTCCAGCTGCTGCACTGTGCACTTCTCTCCTACTAATTCCCTTTTTGCTTCCCTGCTTCTTGGGACCATAGCTTTGTTTTCTGAGGAAGGGAATTTGGACTCTGAACTGTCTTGAGAAAAGAAAGCATTTTCTTTCTCTTAATGTGGAAATTAAGCCCCTGGACATTCCAGGTAACACACTGAATATCATCCATAAGGGAATATAATTTGGTCATAGATTGAGAGTAATACCTCAGCTGCTTAGGTGATGGAATATGGGAACAGCTGAGGATAAAGGAGGCTACACATGATAGCTACTGTATACAGTCACACATGACATTCTTTAACTGTGATTTTTACATCATGTGAATCTGGCATATTAGAAGCTACTAAAACTATGTACATAACCCAAGCCATGGAGGCCATTAATAGGATGATTGCTGACATGACTTGAACACTCTCTGATCACAGCCCAGTATAAGCTCTGATGCAGTATATAGAAGGAGAGTACAACATCCTAAGTCCCTCTGCAGAGGGGTTGGAGTGATGAGCAGACTATCAAGCATAGCCATTTCCCCCAGTAACGGTACTATAATACTATATTTGGGAAGTGTGGCATAGTAATACATATTGGAAACCAATGTAGACAGAGGTTAGGGCACTCCTCAGTTTGAATTTCACCTTGGAATTTACATGGTCTTTCACAAAGACACTTATTTATATCTTGGATTACAGTACCTTTGAGCCATTGGCTCTTTTACAAAGGTTCTGCGTTAATAAAATAAAACAATGGTAACATAGGTAAGGTAGAGATAATGATAATACAAAACAAAATAACAGAGTGATGTGAGGCCAAATTACAAGAAGTAAATACATGTAATTAAACAAGTTACAAACTATGAATAAAAGAAAACACAGAACTAAGGAAATGCAGTAATTAACATATAACAAGAGGGAGAAACGATGAGGCACGTTCTGGCTATTCTGCAGTAATCAAACTAATGGTGTGCCAGGCCATCAGTAAAACAAATCTAGCAGCTAAGTGCTATGGGACTATAGACTTGCAGGGGAGGAGGGGCCAAAAAAGGAGGAAAGGGAAGGAGGAGAGAATAGACAGGGGGATAGGGAGAGGGAGGGAGGGTCGGGTCTTCAGTAACCATAGAAAGTAAGGATCAGGGACAAGACTTAGGGAGGGAAATCAAAGCTGCTGAGTGAGGAGAGGTGTTGTACTTTTAAGTTTAAAAGAGCCAGGGGTAGTGGCAGCATTAGCCTCAGAAAGGAGGCAGTTGAGACAAGGAGGAGCACTGAACTGGGAACAGGGACAAGGTTCAGGGTAGGCAGTCGCAACTGTTGAGTGAAGTGAGTTGTTTGGTGTAATTTAAGTTTAAAGGTGCCAAGGCTAGTGGTGGCATAAACCTCAGAAGGGAGGCAGTTGAGCCAAAAAGGGGCTCTGAACTGGAAAGATCGCTACCCCTGTGTCATTTGGTAGATAGGGACAAGGTAGTTTGTGAAGGATGCGCTGTGAGTAGTGTGAGATCTTAGGGGTGGTAGGAGAAAAGACATGGTAGCTGGGGGGGAGTTGGCCAAGGGTAATTGTTTTTATGAAAAGACAGGTTTGGTAGATGACTCTGCATTTGAGGTTCAACCAACTAGTTTGTGTGTAAAGGTCACAAGTGTGGGTATGCCTGTGGGCCCCAGTAATAATTTGGCATGCTTTGTTCAGAGCCACTGAGATTCTGTTCAGTGCAGTATTGGAGGCAGCTCCATAGATGATCAATCCATAGTCAATGATGGAAATAACTGAGCTGGTGACAGCTAGTTTGAGCACCTCGGGGGTAAGACAATGCTGGAGTCAATAAAGAATGCCAATTCTTGAGTTTATAACCCTGGATATTTGGTTTATGTGTGGAGAGTAGGACAGAGTACTACCAAGTGTTACACCTAGATGCTTGAAGTCATGGACTTGTTCAAGGGGTAAGTTTTGGTTGTTCTGAATGGTAAGGCAGGCTGATTTGTATTTCTTATGTGGGTTGGAGAAAAGCATAACCTTTGTTTTGTTTATAGTTCATAAGTAATTGATGATTTCTGAACCAACACTCAACTGTCACAAAACTCATTTGGAGTTCTCTGGTGAGCAGGATGGGGTCAGTCTAGGCAGAGAAATGGACAGCAACATCTGTGTAGAGAACTAGGTTATTGAGGTAGGCTCTTGGGAGTATATTGATAAAGAGGCTGAACAGCAGGGGCTCAAGGACAAGCCTTGGGGGACTCTGGATCTTATCGGGTGGCAGTTGGAAAGGTTATCATTGATTTTGACTTGCTGGGTCCTTTCCCCAAGGTAAAGACATACTAGTAATGACACTTTGCTGAGACATTGGTACCCCACAGAACCTCTAGAATTTTATTTTATTTATTTATTTATTTATTTATTACATTTTGGTGCCCGGGTAGGCCAACTAAGCCCTGAAGGTCCCTTTTTCAGGGGCAACCCGGGATAACAATACAATACAAGATCTGATACAGAGGAGACAACATTTGACTGCATAGGTTGTGGAAGCATAAGGTAGTTACAGACAGTGGTTTTCAAACATGGTTATCATCATGACACAGTTCTGCCTTGATAGTACTTGTCATAGCAATTTGCATGAGGTAGCATTGGTCCCTAGGTGTCCCTAGGTGTTCTAAGACTACTATGAGGTCCAAGGTTGCCCCACCTTCAGGGGGGTTTGATATAGAGATGTAAGGGGGTACCTTAAGAGCCGAGGCAGTGGCATGCACTTGTGCCCAGCATGTGGGCCTTGAGCCTAGTGCAGAAATTCATAAGTGAGGAGGCATCCTGGACCAGGGGAGGGAGCTTGTTCCATAGGCTAGGGGCTTGCCAAGAGAAGGATCTGCTGCCAGCATTGGTCCGAACTCTGGGGACTTCAAGCAGAGTTCATTCTGATATCCTTAGATTCCTAGGGTTGTGTTTAATAGCTATGGTTCCTGCTATGCTTGGAGGAATGGGGGGTTTGAGTAGCTTGAAGGCCTGGATGAGCAATGGTTGTTGTAGTCGAGCGGCCAGTGTGGGCCACCGGAGCTGGGCCAGGGTGTCACAGTGGTGCTGTCTCGGGTGGTCTTGGGTAGCGAAATGAGCTATTTTGTTGTATAGGATTTGCATTCTGGATACTTCCTGCTTTGCCATGCCCTGTATAATCGGGGCCGCAAAGGTCAGGGTAGGGAGCAGGACATTTGTCGCAATGGAGAGCCTGGCCTCAGGGATGAGCTGGTCCTTGAGACGGTACAAGGTTCTGAGTTTGCGGTGAAGGGTCCTAGTGACCTGGTCAATGTGGTCTTTATAGGAAATTGACTGATCTAGAGTTAGGCCTAAGTATTTTAGGAAGGGGACTACTTTTATGCATTTGCCAGAGAGTGTGGTAAGTTGCAGGGATGAGGACCTGTCATTTCCCAAGGATATTGGGCCGAATAGTATTGCCTTGGTTTTGTCCGTGTTAAGTACCATTCTGTTCTCACACAGCCACATCTCTAGGGATGTGAGGTCCTTTTGGAGGAGGGGACCGAGAGCTGCTACATCGCCCAAGGGTCGGTAGATGACAGTGTCATCAGCGTACTGTACAACTGAGCTCTCCCCACAGTAGGTACTTAGTTCATTTGTAAATAGGGAGAATAGGAGGGGGTGTAGTATTGAGCCTTGAGGTACTCCCTGTTTGAGTGGTAGTGGCCCTGACATGGCCCCCTTCCAGGTGACCCTGTGTGCCTGGCCTGATAAGTAATTCCCAAACCACTTGATGGCATGGGGGTCTAGTCCAATGTTGTGCAGCTTCAGTAGCAGCAGGTTATGATCTACAAGGTCAAATGCCCTGGACAAGTCTATGAAGACTGCACCTGTGGGTATCCCTTTGTCCATAGCCCTGAGCACTTCGTCATAGAAGTTAATGAGGGCAGTAACAGTACCATGGTTTGGTCTGAATCCATGTTGGGAGGGGGCAAGGAGCTGGTGAGCTTCCAAGTAGTCCCAGAGTTGGTTATAGATTAGCCTTTCTTGTATTTTGGCTAGTGTGCAGAGAAGAGAGATAGGCCTGTAATTGGTTAGTTTGTCCCTGGGTCCACCTTTGTGGATAGGGACTACATGGGCCAGAATGGTCCCTTAGTCACTAAAGCTGCGGGGATATGAGGAGAAAGAGATAGTGTGGTGTTGTGGGAGTCAGGTTAGGATGTTTGTGGTGTGCAGTGCAGCCGAGGATCCACTCCACAGTCCATTGGATCAAGATGCTTTGTTTAATGATCAGAGCACCCATACTTCTCTGAGCAATTAAATGTCTTTCCATCCCATGCATTTGCATCTGGCCTTGGGAGAACCAGATCTTCTCATTGAAGTTCAAATAAAAGGTTGTGTGGTCCACTAAGAGGAAGTATGACTGCATTCTCCCCTCTCAGTTGAATGCAAGGCTGTCCTATGGAAAAAAGGCAGCATGCTGTTCCCTTAAGAAGTATGTTACACCTAAAGCTGCCAGTTGCAGATGTATAAAAAATCGCCTTACAGACACGGTACATAAGGGACAACTACTAATGGCAATCAGTAAGAGGATGTAACCTACAATGTGATAGATTGGCTTCTTATGAGTAGGGACGTACCCTGGAATGAGTGACCCTGGTAGGAATAGAATCAATCCACCAATAGTTCCGTCTAGCCCCCCCGGAGATATTGAATAGTAATAGTTACAGTGGAGGAGGAAGGCAGGGCCAGAAATATAAAATATTGATCATTAGCCTGTGGATCACTTCATAACTTGAGGATAATATTTATACTGAGAACCCCCTTTGGAGGAAGGAGATGGGGGATGGCTGAGTAAGGAGCTAAAGGAACAGGGAGGGTAGGAGTGCCACATTTACCACATTTTACCACCACTCACAAATATTTGAGTCCTGCAAAAGCCCCACAGCCACAGTAATGGATAACTGGTTCATTGGTAGAATTTAAGATATCTGTTGGGTTTTGGCCTGCATTCAACCTTTGACAGGATTCAGTGAAGTGGCAGCAGGTTGTGGTAGGCACACCTTTCTCCAGCTCATCTATCTGCCCTTATTTTTAATATGGTGTGCTGTTGTAGAAGTTTTTAAAACAACACAAATGATAATTCCATGCTACAAGCAGCCTAACAGTTGCTCTGTGTCCTTTAGGAGAAATGTTTGGCTTGTTCAATTTCCTGCACTGTTCTGTGGCCCCGCATACTGGAGATGTCAAGAGGGCTGAAATTTTTCAATTTTTTGCACTGTTCAGTGTTGGAATTACACAAGACCTGCCAGAGCTCAACCCCGGTAGCTATCCAAGGAGCCATGGTAGCTATGAAAAATAAATCTCTTCAGTAGGGCCAGGTTCATAGCCCCGGCAGCTGTTCCTTCACTGGGCACTCACATGTTAACCTCTCACACCTAAGAAACAGATACTTTTCAGAAAGAGATCTATGAAAGGCTATTACTGCAGTGGAAAGGAATACATTAATGGGTTAAGGTCCCCAAAACAGTTAGGTACAGCATTAAGCAACTGAAACACTAAATATTTTTAAATCCTGTAAAGAATTTTGTTCCTCTTCTCTAGCTGGCACCAAGACCAGAGATAAACTAGGCACTCCCTTTGTCTGAGAACACACAGGAGACAATTCATTATTTAGGAAGAAGGTCACAGGTGCAGATAATTAAGAGGACATATTTTTAGTACTATTTGACTAGAATATGACATCATGCTCCTTTGTGCTGCTTTGGGTCCTAGGAAGAGAGGAAGCAGGGAGAGACAATGAGGGCTGTTTGAGCTGTATCATTCTATTAAAGGAGACAAAAGGCTGCTGATCTAGTAAGTGTGCCCTAGCTACCAGCCTGTGGGCAGCAGAGAATGTGTGAGAATGCTTGCATTGAGACAACGGTGAAAGAAATACCAACATCAATTCTGCAGACACTCTGGGGGAACAGCTGGTTAGTACTACTGCCAGATACTAACTTGCATGCCACACCAGGATTCAGAGGCCTAGACATGTTTGTGTGGTATGGGGCCTCTGCTCCATAGATTGATATGTCCTGCAGAAGAGGGAAAGGGAAGAAGCAGAGAGTTCCAGATGACTGTGAACACAGCCTGATCTACCCCACATAGAGGTACCTGAGACCTGCATCTTCTAGCTGCAACCCCCCACTGCACAACTGAATCCCAAGCCTGAGATGACTTCCAGTTGCAAAAAGGAAAAGGAGCCCTAGTTGACAAGGGAGCTAGTATATCAGAAATATAAGTACTCTCAGGGCTTACCCTGCAACTGGGAAAGTTTGTACAAAGTTTTGCTACCAAATATATAGATTTAGCCAATGGAACAGGCTACAAATACTTCATTTGGAGATTGGCCATTTTAGCAATTGCACGGCCTGTGGATTTTTGGGGTCTGTTTATCTGTTTGTTTTAAAGTGCACCACTGCCAGCCAACCAGTTGTAACATCACCAGGCCCACAATATTCCTATGGTTGGATATCCAGTGAAGTACACAGAGCTCCCTTTATGGTTTAAGGGTTAAACTGGTACCAGTACATAGTGCTCCCAGTACAGGTAGACTGGTAATACTAAAAGGTTTGCAGTGTTATTTGCTACTGTATGATCTTGCCTAGTGGGGGTGGGCACAGCACTGTCACTGTTATTGTCACTGCTACCATCACTATTACTGCTACTGTTACTGTTATGGTCACTGCTATATTTATTGCTGTCTTATAGTGCTTAACGGGCCAAGACTAGTCAGGTACTTAAGTTCAGTCCTGCAACCAGAGTTAACAAGTTTCTGTAAAAAAAATAGTTTTGCTCTGTGTCCCTCTATCCCTTGTGACTATTCCCCAATAATGGTTTCCTGATAGTTGACATTTTTTCTCATCAGCATACTATTAGGGGTAAGTCACTAATTGTAGTTTTGTTGAATTTAAGGTTGCACTGTGATTTTCCATGTGTAGTAGGACACTGTGGGGGTGGGAGGGTGAGGTATTACATCCCAGAGGGTTGTACTGTTCTGACACCAGGCCCACGTAAATTTTACTCTGGGTGTAAGCACTGTACTAAACTTAAAATACTTGTATTCGAACCCCCCAATCAGGAAAATCAGCACCCAGGCCCCCCAACCTTGTTTGAGCACATAAGGCAGGGGTAGTAACCTCAACATCCATGTGGCCCAGTTAAGAAAGTAGAGTAAGGTGATGGACTGCATTCTGAAGTCATCCATGCACCAGTCAGTGGAGGGGTTCAGTAAATATGTAGGGTCTGGGTTCGGTTTAAATGTACATGTTGAAGGAGTATGCATTAGTCCTAATTAGCAAGTGTGGGGGGATGGGGAGGGCCTGGATATACAGTAAAATGGTGAAAAAGCTATAGGTTAATATTGGTTGTTTGGTTTGGATTAAGCAGCAATGCAATGAATTGGTTGCTAGATATTGTAGCCTGTCCCATCACAATTAATTTACTATCTTCAATAGAGCTGGTGGTAACTAACACTCACTGAACCAAAGCTATATTTTTATGTAATTTTGCTTGACTGGTAAAGTGGTGGTTTCAACCATGCAGGGGGTGGCAGTATGTGGGGGGGGGAGTAGTCTGAGATCAGTTAGGGTGTGTGTTAACAATATTGGCAGGGACACAAATGGGCAGACTGAGTGGGCCAAGCAGTCCTTATCTGCCAAAAAATTCTGTGCCTATATGAAAGGAGGGCTACATAATTCTGCCTACTTTCAGTTTTTATGTTGGCGCGCTTGTGCTGCCAACATCTTGTGGTAGTGCAGATTTGGAGGCACGGTCACTGTTGGGCAAATGCAGGGCACGGACCAGTAGGTGTGTCCCACATTCCCCAATCAGCCAGCAGCAGGGGCCGACACCCATCCTAGCTAATGAGGTGAAGACATGAGAGAAAAGTTCCACTGCAATGAGAGCAAAGTTCTCATGCAGCATGACCACAACATACCTCCCTCTACATGCAGGCAACATGGTGGCAGTGACTGCTGCTGTTGCCTGTCAACACCACCGTTTATTGGGTGCCAACGGGGGTGCCCAATCCCCATCAGCATCATGTAACCCCCCCTTTTTTGATTGCAGAGGGGGTGCCCAATCCTCCTCGGCATCATGCGCTTCCCCCCCAACAGTTTCTCTTTGCCGACAGAGGCCCAGTCCCCTTTAACATGTATCTCTCCCTCCTCTTGAATTTTGCCGATGGGGGAGCCCACTCCCCATTGGCATAATGTGGTCCCCTCTGTTTTTTGCTTGCCAAGGGGGTACCCCATCCCCCTCGGCTCCTGAGGCCCCCCTTTCCTTGTTTGCCGACAGGAGTGCCCAATCCCCCATCGGCTAAAGTACCCACCCACACACACACTCAGGTGGCATGCTGGGAGCCCACTCCAATGTGCCAAGGCACCTATTAAAAATGAAAATGGTTCCCCGATGTCTTTCAGTTTTTTTTCACCTGTAAAGAAGGAAATGGCCACTTGGTGGTCTCCCTGCCCCCCTCCCACAACCCACACCCACCTACTGTGCACCCTGCCTCCCCACACCCCCCTCACCCCATACTTACCTCCTGAGTCTGGCGCGATGATCTTTGGTGGACCGGGAACATGTCTGCACTCTTCAAAGCCGACCGCGAACTGTGGAAATGCCGGTAAGCTATATAATGGAATAAATAAGGGTTTTTCATCTTTAATGCATATCTCAGGCATTTTTTGGAATTTTTACACCAAATTTTCAACATGGGGGTTTTGGGACCCTGCCTGATGAATGCTGAAACTGTCATATCATTACTCAGTCTTGAAAGGTGATTTTGCAGTCATTGCATGGAATCACTTTTTGGGACTGATTAATGAGATGACAGTGCCACTGTTCATGAGGTGGGCTCTCAAAAAAGCCTATGTTGCAAATTTGGTGGAAAAAATCCAAAAAATGGCTGTTCTACAAGCGTACATTGTGCAGCTGCTAAGCAGGCTCATAACTTTGTGAATCTGCAATATTTTCATGCCAGATTTTCAACATTGTCATTTTTGTACACCTCCTTGTGAATAGTACAGCTGTCATTTTTCACATCCTGGCCGAAATGTGTTTCTGCACTTCCGCACACAATAGCATGGTTGCTGTGGGAAATCAGTGTTCGGGCCAGATTATGAAAATGACAGTGACACTGTTCATGAGCAGAGGTCCTAAAATGCCTATGTTGAAAATTTGGTGATGGTACTCCATATAATGACTGTGTTACGAGCATGTATTGGCAGATTGCATGCATGCTCATAACGTCATGCATTTGTAATATTTTCACTCTGGATATTCACCATTGGCATTTTTCCACACCTCTCGATGAACAGTATAGCTGTCATTTCACATATCTTGTCCAAAATGTGTTTTCGCATGTCTGGCACAGAATTGTGCAGCCGCTGTGCGAAATCACTTTTTGGGACAGTTTGAGGAAATAACAGTGACACTGTACATGAGCAGAGGTGCTAAAATGCTGATGCTGAAAATTTGGTGCCGAGTGTCCATAAAATGACTGTATTACAATCATGCGTTGTGCATTTCCCACGTACTCTTGTAACTTCACAAATTTGCAATATTTACATGCCACATTTTCAACACTGGCATTTTTTTACACCTCCTTATGAACTGCACAGCTGCTATTTTTCACATCCTGCCCAAAATGTTTTCCCATACTGCACTACCAAAGCCAATGCCAGCGTGACAACATTTGGCATTGACAAATGCTTGTTTTCCTAGGAATAAGGTTATTTGTTGGTGGCATTTTCCTAAGAGCAGGATATAGACTTGAGTTCAGCATAGTTTAAAAAAATGTTCGTTTACTCTTTAGTAGATTACTATATTTAGAATTTTACAATGTGGCAGTATAGCCTAGTTTAGAGGTTAGAGTAATGAGCTGTGAATAAGCTTGGTAAATCAAGCTCAGCTGGGTTTGATTTCCACAACCTCCACTTACCTACAGTGTGAATGAGCAAGTCACTTAACCTCCACACTGCTCCCAGGTTGCCTCTGAAAATAGGCACTTGTGTTTAGTGGACCTTACCTGGTTACCAAAACAAAAATACTTGTACTGTCTTATTGGCTGGCCCCTCCCTTCATTGCATTGCTGCTTTAAAAATCAGTTTTAAATGAGTTACAAACTGAAACTGTAAAATGTGATGGTTTGGATACTGTAACTATTGGGGTCTCCGTAGGGTGTATGTTATGGTAGAAGAGACTCCAATCATGAGGTTTGGGTGAGAGGAGAGTAAAAGCATACTAGAGCGGTTCTGGCTGATGTCTGAATCTCCAGAGGGGAGTCTGATTGTCTTGTACCATAAGAAACACAACAGGGGCTCTACTAACTTATTATAAACCACTCAATCATACAATAAAGTATGGGAAGTGGTGCACCTGACTTTAGATTTTTTTATCCTGTCTAAAACATGGGGTGGTGGGAGAAAATACAAAAGTTATGAAATAAGGGGAAAAAGTTTTGATCAGCTGGTGTGCAATGGGTCTCTTTGTAGTGCTTCAAATTGTCAATGGGTAATCATAACAACTGGGTATAGTACACCCCTGACAGTTCCAAAAGGAGCGAACTGTGAACTGCCAGACACAGCTTGTGCAGCACTATCAAAAGAGGTGTTTAACCTCAGCATTCAGTAGTAGAACAGACAGATAGTGCGCACAAAAATGAGATGAAGGCTCCAAAAAGTTTTAAAGCATTTTTATGTTTGCTTGCACGCATGCGCAAGAAATATTATGTGGCAGTTTAGGAGAGAAGCGGGTTGTGGAGGTGTGGCACTGTGGCAGCCAATGCTGGCACTGCATTTGTGGGCTTGGCACTGTTCACCCAATGCAAGCCTAGTGTCTGATGACTCTGGTTCTGCAGAAGTGCCACCATCTTGAAATGATTTGGCCGCTGCAATGAGGGTCCGCCTCATCATTGCAGCATCAGTCATTTTGCTGCAATGAGGGAGTGACCCGTCATTGCAGGGTGGCACCTTGCCTGGTGTAACATTTCCCTAAACATGGCGGTGGCTTATGCCACCACCTCAGAGCCCCAGGAATGCCAACTGATAATGGTGTCCAATCCCCCTGTCAGCATGTCACTGACCCAGTTCATTTAGTGACAGGGAAGCCCACTCCCCATCTGCATAATATCCCCCCCATTTGTTGTGTGCCGAGGGGTGCCCAATCCCCCTCAGCTCTTGCCCCCCAACACTCAGTATGTGCCAACTGGAGTGCCCAATGCCCATCGGTCACAGTCTTCCCCCCAAAAAAAGCACTCAGGTGACACGCTGGGAGCCTACCCCAGCGTGCCAAAAGTCCCTGTAAATAAGAAAACCTTCCTGCAATGTTATAACATTTTTTAAAACTGTAAAGTAGAAAAATGTCCCTCGTTGAGTCTCCTCAACCCACGCCCACCCACTGCACTCCCCACATCCCCCTTCACCCCATACTTACCTCCGGAGTCCAGCGTGATGATCTTCGGTGGACTGGGAACACGTCTGCACTCTTCAATGCTGACCGCAAACTGAATAAATACTGTTAAGCTGTATAATGGCATAAATGTTTTTTTTTTCAATTTATGTGGATATCTCGGGCATTTTTGGGACATTTGGCACACATTTTCAACATGGGATTACCAGGACCCCTCCTCATGAATTCAGTCACTGTCATGGTGTTATTCCGTCCCAAAAGGTGATTTTGTGGTCACTGCACAGAATCACCTTTCAGGACCAAGTAACAAAACAACAGTGTCACTGTTCATGAGGTGGGCCCTCAAAAAGCCTATTTTGCAAATTTGGTGAAAAAAATCCAAAAAATGACTGTTTTATGAGCGTGCATTACGCAGTTTCCACGCACACTCATAACTTCATGAATTTGTAATATTTTCACTCCAGATTTTCAACACTGGCATTTTTCTACACCTCCTTATGAATAGTGCAGCGGTCATTTTATACCTGCTGGCCAAAATTTGTTTTTGCGCTTCTGGTGCAGAATAGTGTGGTCACTGTAGGAAATCAGTGTTTGGGATAGATTAAGAAAATCACAGTTACTCTGTTTAGGAGCAGAGTCCTAAAATGCCTATGTTGAAAATTTGGTGACAAACTTCCGTTAAATGACTGTGTTACGACCGTGCATTGTGCAGTTTCCACGCACTCTCATAACTTTGCAAATTTGTACTATTTTCACTCCAGATTTTCAACATTGGCATTTTTTCAGACCTGCTTATGAACAGTAATGCTGTCACTTTTTCACATCCTGACCGAAACATGTTTTCGCGCTTCTGTCACACAATAGCGCGGTCTCTGTGGGAAGTCGGTGTTCGTGACAGATTAAGAAAATCACAGTGACACTGTTCATGAGCAGAGGTGCTAAAATACCTATGTTGAAATTTAGTGGCAAAAGTCCATAAAATGACTGTGTTACGAGCGTACATTGCGCAGTTTCCACGCACCCTCATAATTTCGCATATTAGTAATATTTTCACTCCAGATTTTCAAAGTTGGCATTTTTTCACACCTCCTTATGAACAGTACAGCTGTCATTTTTCATATCCTGTCCAAAATATGCATTTACACATCTGGTGCAGAATAATGGGTTGCTGTGGGAAATCAGTGTTCAGGACAGATTAAGAAAATCATAGTGACGGTGTTCATGAGCAGAGATCACAAAATGCCTATGTTGAAAATTTGTTGAAATAATTCCACTAAATGACTGTGTTATGCGCATGTGTTGTGCAGAAGTTCGAGCGTTTTTAATATTTTCACTACAGATTTTCAACATTGCCATCTCTTCACACCTCCCTTAGAATGGTACAGCTGTCATTCTTCACAACCTGCCCGATCTGTATTTTCATACATCTGGCGCAGAATGGCACAGTCATTGTGGGAACTCAAAGTTCGGGGCACATTAACAAAATCACAGTGCCACTGTTCGTGAGAAGAGGTCCCAAATGCTTTCATGAGGTGGGGGTCACAAAAGGCCATGTTGAAAATTTATAGTGCAAATACCAACAAACACGTGGGGCATTAGGGTTTCTAGCTATAACGCCCCACCCTGTACAGACTGACAGGCATCGGGTGTGCCTTTGGATTGCCAACTGTAATTGTCATGCCATTCCACCCCACCCCCGCAGCCAGTGACAGGCATCGAGATGTGCCTTGGACTCTTGGGCCCCAGAGTTTATCCCATTCTCCTGTACTGCACCCATTTCAGTGTATGTCCTTATGGAATGGGGTTACTGTAAAGTCGAACACCCCAAAGCACACCTCAGCACTTGTCGGGTGTCTGCAGGATAGGGTGAGGTGAAATGGCATGAATGTTGTGGGAGATGACCCAAACGGATACCCCAATGCCTGTCCGTTTCTGCAGGGTGGAGGTGGGGTTGGCGTGAAGTTCAATACTACACTGCCATTCCTATTTTTCATCAGTCTATCTCCTGCATTTCCAATGCTAATACCAGCAAGCAAACATTCGGCATTGACAAATGCTTGTTTTACTTATAGTTCAAAGATAACATCACAATGCAGTTTAAATCATTGCTTCCTGGTAACAGAGTGCTTCCCTAGTGCCTCGACTCTCGTGAGTCTTCAGTGGGGGTGAGGCATGTTAGAAAAGGACTATAATTTATGCAAATAGCTTGGTCATAATGCAGTATAGTATTTAAAGGTACAAGAGCATTTTTCCTTAAGTTATAAAAATGTGTACAAAATCACTGTAGCAAATTAAATCAATGTAGGCTGAAGCATCACATCTAACTCCAAAATACATGAGGACAGATGTTTGTCAAAATTTCAAAGCTATTTTAAGCAAATTAGAAACAAACTGCCAGCAATTCAAAGTAAAGAAAAGAAGTTCAGTATCCTGGCCTAATTTGTAGCATTGCCACTGCAATCTCAGTTCCCATAATATAATGCCTTGATAGGAAGGAGCTTCCAGGTACCAAACAGTGAAAAATAAGTCTAAAAAGAAAGATAAGAAATGGAGAATTAGTAAAGAGAACAATTGAACAGGTGAAACACGTTACCTGTACAGGTGTATGTGCGCACATTGCAGCAATGGCATTTATATAAGTCATTTGGCCTTTTTGGTAGCAAAGTCTGTCTAGTGTCAGTGGATGTTTTTTCATTCTACTGTGCAGCAGCCTGTTGTGTAGATAACCCCCCCTGCTGAGTGTAAGATGTTGTTTCTCACCAACAATGCTTCCAACTCTCTCGTCATTGAGAAAAATCGACCAATTTTTAAAAATGATATTGCCAATTTGGCCAGCCATGTAGTTGTACTCTGTGACGAAAGTGCAGGGGGTGCTATTATCTGGAATCTGCAAGGGTTCTTTTTTGAAAAGAGTTTTCCTATTCATTTTAGACACCCTGGGCCAAATATTCAAAGCAGTTGTGCATGGTGCAACTGAGTTGCACCAGCACAAGTCCCAAGTTGCGCTGTCAGGCGATACTGAAAGCGACCCGTGGCATAGGATAAATCCCATTGCACCAATGCACAACTGTAATGTGTGCAGTGCAAGTGCATGGGGGCAGGCCCAGAAATATATGGTGCAATGGCATATTCAATGGAAAAGCAAGGCACAAGTGTGGAGAAACACCAAGCTGCGCCAGGCAGACTTGAACATATAAAAACAGACTCAAATACACAGACAGTGATGAGTAACAGTATGCACAGAGAGAAAGGGAGTGAGAGAGTGCAAAAGTGAAAGAGAGAGAGAGAGAGTGAGGAGTGAGTGAGAGAGAGGCAGACAGAGTGGGAGAGAGAGAGATAGAAAGAGAGACACACACAGAAGGACGGACGGAGGGACGGACAGTGTACCACAGGAAGCCAGGGACAGGCACAGTGACTGAGAGATGGACAGTGGCCCATTCCTAATAGAAGTCACAATGAGGGGTATGAGGAGGCAGGAGGAACACCTGCATGGCTGACGAAGGGCCCGGCAGTGGTATACCCAACACAGGTGGTACCATGCCAGGGTCACGTTCGAGAACTTCAGTGACACGGAGATAGTGGGCTGGTGCAGCCTGAACAGGGCAGTTCTGAGGCAGCTATGTGAGCTGTGCAGTGAGGAAATGCAGGCACCCACCAGACATAGCCATGCCATGTCAGTGGAGACCAAGGTGACTGCTGTGATGTGCTTACTCACCATGGCAACCTTCGAAAAGACCCACTGGGGATACCACAGGTATCACCCAGTTGGCCACGTCCCACCTCCTTATCGAGTTCCTCAACACTCTGCTGCCACATGCATTGGAGTACATACATTTCCCCAGCACACAGGCAGAGCATACAGCACACATGCAGGAGTTCTACCAGGTGGCATACATGCCAAGCTTGATCAGGGCCATTGACTGCACTCACATCATCTGTGCACCACCCGGACCAGAGAGCCCAGTGTACATAAACCGGAAGAGGTATCCTTCCATCAACTGCCAGGTAGTGTGCAATGCCATGGGGAACATCATCAGTGTCTGCACCACACACCCCGGGAGTGCACATGATGTCTTCATATGGCACAGTTCCACGCTGTGCCATAGGTTTGATCGGGGAGACATCGCCACGGGCCACCTTGTCAGTGAGTAGGACATGTGCCATTGTGACCATGAGCCACGGGGGGGGGGGGGGTGGCAGGTGGGGAGGGAAGGCTGGTGCCATGGCAGAGAGTGAGCATGTGGTAGCACAACAGTGGACTAACCAAATGTCTCTTCCTACCCAGGCTACAGTGCATACCCCCTAATGGTATGGCTGCTCACCCCCTACCGGAGACCATCATCCCCCATGGAAGACAGATATAATGAGGCACACACCAGTGCACACAATATCATTGAGCGTGTCTTTGGCATGCTTCAGTCATGATTTTGTTGCCTAGATGGGCAGGCAGTGCCCTACAATACAGTCCATGAAAAGCCAGCGACATATTACTGGCCTGCTGCATCCTGCACAACATGGCCATTGATCGTGGTATAGTTGCTGAGGCTGTGGAGGGCAACAGTAGTGGGGACGATGGTGATGAAGGGCAGGAGGGTGGTGGGCAGCCACCCCCTGGAAGAAGGGACCCCAGAGCAGTGCAGGAGGCAAGGAGGCACATGGACACAATTGCAAGGGAGCATTTCAGTCAACGCAGGTGGGTGTACAAATACAGTAGCATGGGCATCACAGGACAGTACTCCACACCATGGCAGGGGCGTGCACAGTGGCTGGCATGGAAACACCAGTGTGCACTACTCCACAGCAGAGCCACTGGCACACAGGTGCGTGGCAACACACACGCAGAACTGGCATGCACACAAGGAGACACACACACACACACACACACACACACACTGTGGGACATGGCATAGATCAGCAGCATGACACCAGTGCACAGGTGCTACCAGTGCTGAGCAGCCCTCATCACCTTCATGTCACATGTCCCAGAAGCATGGTCCACACACACAGGCACATGGGGCACAACACACATGCATGCCACTGCATGCATGCTGCACCAGCACTGCCTATGTGTGCGTGTGGCAACAGCAGTGGATGACAGGGCAGGGCAGCACACACAGCACTATGACTACACAGTCCTACAACTGCCATGGCCACGTTGGTAGCCGCACCATTGCCGAGCAGCAGCTGCATGATGTGCATCAGTCCTGGTGGATGTGTCTGATGCCCCCCCCAGGGGTTGAAGTGGGGGACTGTGACCGTGTCCATGCAGGGGAGTAAAGGCAGAAAAACAGGTCTGCTCTGGGGGTGTCTGGGATGCTGGTGTCAGACCCCGGTGTCCACCATGCTGGGCTAACCAGACACCAAGATCACGGGGTGGAGAGTGCACTGCAGGGTGTCCCCTGCATACAGCTGAGCCCAGTAGCCACCAACAACGCCAGCCCAGTTGCAATGTCACTAATCATGCGGTCCAAAGCCACGGTCATGGTCTCCCGCATCTGTCTGCGCTCATCAATGATCTGCGCAGTGCCTCTATCCTGTCACTCAACCATGAGACTCACATCAGCGCACAGTGCATGAATCTCAGAGGCAAGCAACGCCTGGTTCTCCATGGATGCCAGCAGTAACCGGGTGTGCTCTACCAGACGCTCGACATCCTGGGCCACCTGGGCCATCTTTCATGCAGCAGGGGATATTTCAGTGTGCTGCACAGCCTCCCACTCAGGTGGCTGTTGCACAGTGGGCTGTACTGGAGGTATGTTTATGTCAGGTGCACTGGCAGTGTGCACCATGCCTTGCTGCCCAGTGTCACCTACATCCAGCTGCTGCTGCCTGACCATCTGCTGGTCAGTGCCCATGCCTCCACTGTGCCATCAGCACCTCCACCACCCACACCAGACACAGTGGTGGTGCAACACACCGCAGCCACGGTGTGGCTGGGAGTTGGCTGTGGACCACTGGGGCAGTGCTGGGCCCTGATGGTGCCTGTGTAGTTGGTAGGGACATTTCTGCCACCAACTGCCCTATGCTGTCCATGATCAGTGTGATGTCATCATTGGTGTCTGACAACATCCCTAGCTGGGTGTCTGCACACAGAACCTCCAGGCTGTCAGTGTCCAGGAACCCAGCAAGGGCATCATCAGACACCATGTCCAGCATGTCCACATGCCCCACACCACCAAGGCAGGGCCTGTCCCTGCTCCAGATGCCCACTGATGTTAATGGTTAGGCATCCATGTCAGTATCCACCTCCACCCTATCCCCTGCCCGGTGACATGCTGGTGCTGCAAGACAAGAACAGAGGGTCAATGTTACTACATTGTCCAGGGCTACCCCCATGACCCCCCCACCATCCCCCCCAGCTCCCCTACCACCATCCCCCTGTCACCCGCTACCATGCACCCCTGGCATGCAGATGTTTCCAACTGGCACTGCAGTCCACTGTGCAGCCACAGACACACTCTCAAATGGCTGGTGGCATGTCAACAATCATACACATGCAGCACACACACAGACCCGCTTGTACTCACCATGCAGTGAGGGGCTGCCACCCGTCTGGAACCCTCCACCTGGCACACCCTCCACCGATGCTTGGCTAATGCTGGGTACCACCAGCCCCTCTGAGGCTGTCAGCAGAGGCACTGCTGCTGGGCTAATGCCAGTCACCCTGTGGGATGCCCGGATGGCAGCTATCTTCTCCTTAATGCACCTCCTGTCAGTGCTGATCTTTTTCTTGCACTCCTGGGGGATGTGATTGTGTTGGCCATGGTTGCTGACGTACTGTGCCACCTCATCCCAGCCCACAACCCACTCCTGTGGTGTGCCCGTGGTACCACTGAGAAGGGCCTCCCTGGCAATGTAGGCCTCATACAGGGCAGTGGTCTCTGATGCCATAAGGTTGGGCCTGCGCTTGTGTGCAAGCCCCTGATTCTCCGCACCTTCCTCACCAGACATTCTGCCACCTGTGGGAATGCACACCTGTGTGTGTGTTAGTGGCAGCACTGAACATTACTATCAGTTGTACAGTTGCAGTAGGCCTCTGTTCATCCATGTTTCCAGTCACTTACCTGAAAGGTTGCAATACCAGTCTGTGACCTGTGCTGTTCTTTGGCCATTTTCTGGCTCAGTGCATGCAAATGAGGATAAGCGTAATTGTAATGATATGCTAATGCTCCCCACTGCACCGTGCAATGACTCATGAGGTTATTTGCATACCGCTGCTGAATATCATAGACCTGCATCATGTGCATTTGTATTGTGCCGGAGCAACCCCGAGGTGCAATACGTGCACACGCATGGTGTGCATGCCCACAGTGTGCATGTGCACGCCATGTCCCATGGTACAATTGTGCAACACGCATGGACTGCAAGATGCATTGGCACTGTGCATATGCTTACGCATCCTGGCATGCACCCTATTGCGTGGTGCAGTGCCACAGCCAGGTAGGTATTTTCATGTTGCATGTCTGCCCTGGTGCAGTACTGTGGTGTTAGTATCACTGCCTGCCATGTCCTGCAGTGGGGTACATTGTCATCCTGCACATCACCACACATCATGCCACTGCATGCGTTGTGGCTGTGCTGATGTGTGGGCCACAGGACAGACAGGGGCATACCCAGTGCACAGCGGGCTGTGTGGTGGTGGGGGAACGGCTTTTGTGATCGTGTACTGATGTCCACCTCTCTTCTTTCCATTCCCAGGGCCAGAAAACCACAGGAGGGCCCAGGCGGAGGTGGAGTGCAACTGAGTGGTGCTCTCTGATGGAGGACAACTGGCACCAGTTGCATTGCAGGGGCCAGGTAAGCAATATCATGGTCATTCCCAATGTACAAGAGGGGTGACAGTGGGGAGTGTATGTGGTCATGGCTGCCTGTGCCATGTGCCGTGACAGCTGTGTGTGTCACACAGTGCATCGTGCATGCCACTGTGGTCTGTCCGTTGGACCTGTGTAATGGCTGTTGGTGGGGTGGGCTCACTCACGGATGCCACTGATATTGCTGCAGTGCTGCTGTTGCAGTGTGCTATGTGACTGTCACTGTGCGGTCATGTGGCTGCTGCACAGCGATGCCCATCTCTCTGTACCACTGGGGTGTGCCGTGTTGTTGGCTGGTGTTGCACCCCACTGTGGGTGTCCATGTTGGACTCTCCAGGGGTGTGTGCTCATGCTGCCATTGTGCACTGTGGGTGGGCATGGTTCCCTGGGCTGTTACACTGATCACCTGTCTTTTCCTTTGCCATAGGTGTCAGGTGGCCAGTGACCCCAATGGCCTTGGTGGGTGCAGGTGAGGCTCTGGTGGCACATCCTGCTTGTCATCTCCAGTATGTTTAAAATGGTCATTGCCATCAGACACATGACAGCTACACACAGGAGCGAATGGAGGTGTAGTGGGGCATCCGGCTGTGGCCGCCGATGAGTCCAATTTATAAAGCCCCAGTTATCCCTGTTGCCCCTGTTCCCCTACAGCTCCCCTTTCTGCTGTACAGACCCTGTTCCCTGTCCGTATCCATCATTGTACCTAGCCTGTCCCTGACCCCTGTTGTTTCTATTGTTGTCCACATATTACTGTTATAAACCTTTTTCACCTACATGCCTGTGTCCATGTCTGATTTGCAGGTGGCGTGTGGAGCCATGCTGCAGTGCTCCAATGTCTGTCCATGGTGTGTACACAGGAGTGGGGAGACACATGTGGTGCTACCATGTTTTCCTATTGCCTACAGTGGTGTGTCATATTTTGGTGGGGGCCATCCCCTGGTTCAGTGGGTCTGCTGTGTGGCTTCAGGGTCTCCATGGGGCAGTGGTCAGGGGTGGGCAGCAGGTGTGTACATGGTGATGGTACACAACCATGGTCATTGTTCTGGTTATGTCCACGTGCTGGGGTGGGGACCTCTGCATTCCCTGTTGGGAACCCCGTCCCGTGTGGTCTGGCACTCTGCCTGGGTCCTGGCTCATTCACTGCCTGGTGTGTATGCTATCTGTGTGCATGTGGTGCATGTGTGTGCTTGTCACAATGGTCCTGGGTGTGGACTGACATTTCTACATTGCAGTGGGCACTGCAGGCTGACTGGGTGCTGGGGAGGCACCCATGACAGCCTTGTGTTGGCTGTTGTCCCTCCTGTCACCTGCTGGCCATGCCTCTGTTATGTTCTGGGGTACAGTTCCTCAGTACCTGTGTGTGCACTGGTGTGCCCTGCTGGTGGGGGGGCCTGTGGCCACTGCCACTGTGCTTCCCTGGCTGTGTCCCTGGGTCTCTTCTATGTGTGTTGCCCACCAGTGCAGATGTGCAGGTCTGCACTGCACTTCCACGGTTGCACAGGTGCTTCTCAGGTTGCGCTGTGGTGCATGTGTGCCGTATTTAGCCAGGTTGCGCTGGTGCCGTGCAGCCTGTGCAACTTCTGAATATGGCACCCACAGAGCCACGGCATATCTGAATGCTCTGCACCGGACTTGCACCTGCCTTTGGTGCATTTCTGAATATCTGGCCCCCTGTGTTTTGAATTAACTAGTGCAGTAAAGTCATAGCCCCTTGCCATGAATCTTTCAATGAGGTCATCAGCTTGATTGTTAAAATCAGTCTTTGTACTATAATTTCTTCTCAGTCTTAACTGCTGACTTTAAGGGATTGATTTCTTCAGATTTGGGGAGTGGGCACTGTCTGAATGAAGTACAGAGTTGGTTGCAGTGGGTTTCCTGAAAGTCCTGGTGTTAATAATGTAGCTACTGTCTTCTTGTACAGTGACATCTAGTGTTAAATCTAGAACATATAATGTGGTAGGGTGACGTGTGTATGTAAGTCTGAGGTTCTGTTCATAGTCATTAAGCCTATTAATAAAATTAGGTATTTCAGCTTGTTCACCTTGCTAGATGCACACAATGCCATTGATAAAGTGAAAACAATTTTTATGTTTGCTTGTGCATGTGCAAGAAACATGATGTGACAGCTTAGGAAAGAAGCAGGTTGTGGAGGCACGGCAATGTTACAGCCAAGGGAGGCACTGCATTTGGGGGCTTGGCAATGGTGGACCAATGGAGGCACAGTGTGCTGATGACACTGGTCTCCAAAAAGTGCACCAAGTTGTAGCATTTTCACCGCAGCAATCAGGGGCTGCATCATCATTGCAGCATCAGTCATTGTGCTGCAATGAGGGAGCGACCCGTCATTGCAGGGCAGAACATTAGCTAGCCTAATACTGTTTGTGAACATGGCAGGCAGCTTGCTGCCGCATTCACAAACAATATTAGGCAGCCTCCCATGCTGAGGGGGTGCCCAATCCCCCTCGGCAGCATGTGCCACCCCAAACCGTCTTTGTTGGCTGATGGGGTCCCCAATCCTGCCGGCTTCAGTAGCCGCAAAGTGTTTATTCAGCCAATGGGGGAGCCCACTCCCTGTTGGCATGATGTAACCCCCCCCGATTTGTTGCCTGCTGATGGGGTGCCCAATCCTCGTCAGCATGATGGTTCTCCCCCCGTTGTCTTGTGTGCTGACAGGGTGCCCAATCCCAATTGACTGCAGCTGCCCCCCCCAAAAAGAGTCCCATGGCATGCTGGGAGCCCACCCCAGTGTGCCAAATGCCCCTGTAAAATTGAAAACCATCCCGCATTGTCTTTTTGTTTTTTTTCTTCCCTGTAAAAAAAAAATGGCCCCTCGTGGTCAGCCACACAAGCCTCCCGCAGCCCGCACCCACCCAATGCGCACCCTGCCTCCCCACACCCCCTCCCCATACATACCTCCAGAGTCTGGCGCACCGATCTTCGGTGGACCGGGAACATGTCTGTACTCTTCAAAGCCGACCGCGAAGTGAGCAAATGCAGGTAGCTGTATAATGTAATAAATAGTGTTTTTTCAACTTTGCTGCATATCTCAGGCATTTTTTGGAATTTTGGCACCAAATTTTCAACATGAGGTTTTTGGGACCCCTCCTCATGAATTCTGGCACTGTCATGGCGTTAATCGGGCCCAAAGGGTGATTTTGCTGTCATTGCACTAAATCACCTTTTGGGACTAATTAACGAAATGACAGTGCCAGGTTCATAAGGTGGGCTCTCAAAAGCCTATGTTGCAAATTTGGTGAAAAAAATTCCTAAAAGTGACTGTTTTATGAGCGTGCGTTGCGCAGTTCCTACGCACGCTCATAAGTTTTCGAATTTGTAACATTTGCACTCCAGATTTTCAACATTGTCATTTTATCACACCTACTTATGAGCAGTACAGCTGTCATTTTTCACATCTCACCCAAAATGTGTTTCCGCCCATGTAGCACACAATGGCGCAGTCAGTGTGTGAAATCAATGTTTGGGACAGATTAAGAAAATCACAGTAACACTGTTCATGAGCAGAGGTCATACAATGGCTGTGTTGAAAATTTGGTAAAAAGATTCCTAAAAATGATTGTTTTACGAGCGTGTGTTGCTCAGTTCCTATGCACGCTCGTAAGTTCAAGAATTTGTAACATTTGCACTCCAGATTTTCAACATTGCCATTTTATCAGACTTACTTATGAGCAGTGCAGCTGTCATTTTTCACATCTCGTCCAAAATGTGTTTCTGTGCATGTAGCGCACAATGGCGCAGTTGGTGTGCGAAATCAATTTTTGGGACACATTAAGAAAATCACAGTGACACTGTTCATGAGCAGAGGTCTTAAAATGGCTATGTTGAAAATTTGGTGAGAAAATTCCTAAAAATGACTGTTTTACAAGCGTGTGTAGCACAGTTCCTACGCAAGCTCGTAAGTGCGTGAATTTTTAATATTTTCAGTCGAGAAGTTCAACAATGCCATTTTACCACACCTACTTATGAGCAGTACAGCTTTAATTTTTGCACATCTCACCCAAAATGTGTTTCTGCGCATGTAGCGCACAATGGCGCAGTTTGTGTGCGAAATCAATGTTTGGGACAGATTAAGAAAATCACAGTGACACTGTTCAGTAGCACATGTCCTAAAATGTCTATGTTGAAAATTTGGTGAGAAAAGTTCATAAAATGACTGTGTTACAAGCGCGCGTTGTGCAGTTTCTACGCACGCTCATACCTTCATTTGCAATATTTTCACTCCAGATTGCCAGCACTGCCATCTGCCCGCACATCCTTATGAACAGTACAACTGTCATTTTTCACATCCTGGCCCACATGTGTTTTTTGCACTTCCAGCACAGACAAGCGCGGTCATTGTGGGAAATCCGTGTTCGGGACACATTAGGAAAATCACACTAACATTGTTCATTAGCAGAGGTCCTAAAATGGTTATGTTGAAAATTTGGTGACAAAAGTCCATAAACTAACTGTGTTTCAAGTGTGCATTGTGCAGTTTCCATGCACAGTCGTAACTTCGCACATTTGCAATATTTTCACACCATATTTTCAACATTGCCATTTTTCCCGCACCTCCTTATGAACAGTACAGCTGTCATTTTTCACATCTGGCCGAAATGTGGTTTTGCACTTCTGGCACAGAATAGCATGGTCGCTGTGGGAAATCACTGTTTAGGACACATTACAAAAATCACAGTGACACTGTTCCTTAGCAGAGGTCCTAAAATGCCTATGCTGAACATTTGGTGATGAAAGTCCATAAAATGACTGTGTTACGAGTATGCATTGTGCAGTTTCCATGCACGCTTATAACTTTGCACATTTGTAATATTTTCACTCCAGATTTTCAACATTGCCATTTTCTCATACCTCCTTATGAACAGTACAGCTGTCATTTTTCACATCCCAGTTGAAATGTATTTTTGCAGATCCGGCGTAGAATACTGTGGTTGCTGTGGGAAATCATTGTTCAGGACACAGTAACAAAATCACAGTGACACTGTTCATGACCACAGGTCGTTAACTGCCTATGTTGAGAATCTGGTTATGAAACTTCATAAAATGACTGTGCTATGCACATGCGTTGCGCGGTTTCCATGTATGCTCGGAAGTGCAAGCATTTTTAATATCCCCATTACACATTTTCAACATTGCCATCTCTTCATACCTCCCTATGGATGGTACAGCTGTCATTCTTCACATCCTGCCCAATCTGTGTTTTTGTACATGTGATGCAGAATGGCACTGTCACTGTTAGGAGTCAGTTTTCAGGACACATTGACAAAATCACACTGCCACTGTTCATGAAAAGAGGTCCCAAATGCTTTCATGAGGTGGATTCACAAAAAGGCCATGTTCAAAATTTGTACTGTGAATACCAACAAATGCCTGAGGTATTACGATTTCTAACCATAACGTCCTACCCTGTACAGACAGACAGGCATCGGGGTGTGCCTTTGGATTGCCAACTGTACTGCTCATGCCATCCAACCCCACCCCCAGCCACTGACAGGCATTGAAGTATACCTTGGACTCTTCATCCCAAGACTTCACCCCATTCTCCTATGCTGCATGCATTTCAACATATGTCCTTATGGAATGGGGTGACCGTAAAGCCAAACACCCTAAGGCACAGCTCAACACGTGTCTGTGTCTGCAGAATAGGGTGAGGTGACATGGCTTGACCGTCATGGGTGACTACCCAAAACCTTACCCCAAATCCTGTCCATCTCTACAGGATGGAGGTGGGGTTCATGTGAAGTTCAATACTTCACTGTCATTCATATTCTGCATCTGTCTAACTCCTGCATTTCTAATGCTAATACCAACAAGCAAACATTCAACATTGACAAATGCTTGTTAATGTTGTCATAATATAGGTTAATGTATTTGTTGAATGTTATATCAGACTCCCATTTACCAAGAAAAAGATGGGTACAGCTAGTGCCATGGCTACCGCCATGGCAGTGCCACACGTTTGTTTGTAATATGTGCCCTCAAATTCAAAATAATTATGGTTTAGAATAAAATCCAATGATTTCAAAATGAGATTTCCTGGCATGTTGTTTCCTTCCTGATACTGATCTAAAAATAATTTGTGTCTGAAATCCCCTGTTCATGCTTAATACAGGTGTATAATGACTCCACATCAATACCTAGCCAACATGTTTTGATTCCATGTACCACTGTCCAATGTGTCTAATAAATCTGAGGTATCTCTGATATAAGTCTTTAGGTTCTGTACACTGTATTGTAGAAAAAAGTCTATAAATTTACCTAGGTTTTGTGTCATGGAACCTATTCCTGACACTATTAGCCTCCCTGGTGGCCATTCTCTATTTTTATGTATCTTCAGGAGAATATAAAGTGCTGTGGGATATTCCTGCCATATATAACCATATACTGTATAACCACACTCCTTTTCAATTTGTGCCCCTTCATTAAGTGCCTTAGTAAGTAATAGATGTTACTCTTTTTTGTACTGAGGACCTGGGTTCAGTGAAAGTTCCTTGTAATTATTCTTGTCGCTTAGTAAACCTAACACTATGTTCTTATATAAAGCTGTGTCTAATATAACAATGTTTCTGCATTTATTGGTAGGTTTGATAACCACTGAACTGTCATATGACAGATTTTCAAGGGCAATCCTCTCATTTTTCGTCAAATTAAATTTATGTTTTTTTTATTAATCAATTTTTCACTTCTTTCTCTACCTTTTTTCAAAGGATACAATGACACTGTTATATGCTTTAGGGCAAGGCATAGATCTCAGTTTGAACAATGTTTTCTCAATTTTTTCATATTAACCTGAGCCCTTAACAGTTCAGTGCCTCTTACTCCATCGGAGAACGTTGAATCAATGTCCACTTCATTTTCACATAACAACTCTTCTAGAGCTTGTAAATTAGTGGAAAAATCCAAGTTCTCTTTGCTCTGTGATTGTATGTTCGAGTGGGATACATCAAAAGAAGATTGTTCAACCTCTGTCATTAAGAAATCTAAATCTTTCACTGTAGTTGATTCTTCAGGTGCAATACCCATTCAGTAATGTCAAATGCTGGTATGTCCCAGCCAGTTCCTTCAAAGAAATGCAATCTCAAGCATAATTTATGAAAGAATGTATTTAAGGTTCCAGTCAGTAACAATGCAGAACAAAATAAAGTGGACAAAAATAAAGCGGCAAAAATAATGTCACCATCAATATTGGCAGCACAAAATGAAGCGTGCCAGAACAATGCAGGCCACACAACACGCAGGTAGCAAACTATGTCCACCGCATGGAGACACTGCACTAGAACACACAGCAGCAGGCACCCATGCACAGGAACAGAACAGGGGTGCAGCTAGATGGAACAGGGCAGGGTGCAACCACCACTGGGGGAAGCAGGCCACTGGACACCTACCATGGTAATCTAATGGCACAGACACCCACCAGAATGCTGAGTGATGGAGACAGTGCACTGGGGTAGCCATTGGAGGACAGGTGGACCATGGCCACCATGTGGATGGCTGTGTATAATGCAAGGGGTCAGGAGCACAAGCCAGCATGTCCCCAGCAACACACACAACACACAGGACAGGGGAGATGGCATGCTGGCTTGTGCCCCTGGCCCCTGTGGTTCTAGTGCAGTGCCTCCATGCAGTGGACATAGTTTGCTACCTGCGTGTCATGTGGCCTGCTTTGTTCTGGCACGCTACATTTTGTGCTGCCAATATTGATGGTGACACTGTTTTTGCTGCTTTATTTTTGTCCGCTTTATTTTGTTCTGTGATGTTACTGATCGGAACATTTATTTAAGTCCACAAAAGTTTTAAATGTGTTTGTGTTGGAGGTGGGGATGAAGCTTAAACCTCTTTTAAGGACAGATTCTTGATGGCTATTTAATGTTAAATGTGACGGGTTTAATATTTGTAGGTTAAATCCTTTTTTCTCTCAGTGATCTCTCTATCCCTGTTACTCCTGTTGAGGTGCTTCCCTCCACCCTTATCTCTCCATGTTTGTATTTTTCTATTTCTTTTGGGTTGGGGCATTTCTGAAAAGAAGGCTCCTTTCCTGCTGTTTGTGTGTGTTTTTTGCTTTATTTCCTTGATGTTTTCTCTTGTCGGCTTATTGAATCTAACTCTTGATCTGTCTCTGCTTAGGGACCTTGGCTTATTCCAGCTGAGAATATCACCTCTTGTATAGTAGTTGTTGTTCCTCTGCAGTTTTGTAATTTTTCTTTGAATTTCCTCAGCTTCATATTTTTGTAGTTTCTGCTTTAACTGCCCTTTAACATCTGGGTATTCTTTACAGGCTTTGTGATTCAGTACAGACCATTTTGCTTCTTGCAATTCCTTGGTTAGTTCAGTGAGTTTGCTTAGATCATCTTTAATTAGCAGTTCTAAAAAGATCTTTGAACAATCACAAGCTGCTTTGCTCCAAGCCTCTTTAAACTGAAAATCTTCTAACCCACATGAAGTGGCTATATTGATTCTGAGCCCCCATGGTACTTGCCCCCTTTCCAGATATTCCTCCAAGGTGCTAATGTTAAAAGCTATTTCTGTTTCTTTTATCAACAGTTTCTTAAGATTTAGAAAGGCAGATCTTACATTATCAGAGGTGTTGCTTGCTCCAACGTCCATGTTCGGCTTCATCCTGGCTCTCCTTCTTGCATCGAATGTATCTGTGTCATTTTTTCCCATCTAAAGCAGAAATCCTCCGAATCTGCAGATGTTGTTGATTGTCTCATTTTATTCTTATGTTAGCCAAAAGGGTGTTGGAAACTGCTCTGGAATACCAGGAAAAGCAGTAGTATCCTTATCAACTGAATTCATCACCCCATGATGACGGTGTTCTGCAGCTCCAAAGCACAAACAATAGACAGTTCCAAAAGGAGCGAACTATGAACCGCCAGACACAGTCTGTGCAGCACTGTCATCTCAGAGTACAACTACATGGCTGGCCAAATTGGCAATATCATTTTTAAAACTTGGCCTATTTTGCTCAGCGATGAGATAGTTGGAAGTGCTGCTGGTGAGAAACCACATGTTACATTCTGCAAGGCTAGTAATCTATGCAACCGGCTGGTGCACAGTAGAATAAGAGAAACATCCACTGACACTAGACAGACTTAGCTACCAAAAAGGCAGGATGGCTTTTATAAATGCCAACACTGCAATGTGTGCAAATATGCCTATGCCAATAACGCGTTTCATCATCCCAACCTCAAAGATCAGTGAGCTAGTTACATGTGACACACCATATGTAGTTGATGTGCTCTGGTGCAGCTGCAACCTTATCTATGTTGAAAATTCAATAAGACCTCTTAAGCAGCACATCCAGGAGCACATAAGGTCCATAGTGAATGATAGGCATGATGCCCCAGTTGGTATCCATTTTTCCACACTCCTCCCCAGAAGGATTAAAGTGTTGGGCACAGAGTCGGTACCTCCCCCACCACTGTGAGGGGGCAGACATAATATCCTGTTACAAAAAGAAAGTATGTGGATATTTAAACTAAATGGAGTAAAACCACATGGCTTAAATGATGGGATATAAAACCCTTTTTGAAAAATGTAAAATCTCTTCATGCCATTTGCATGGAATTCTGATCCCATTTTGTATTTTTGTGGGGGTTTCGAGACTTGTACATTTCTTTATATGGTCACGTTGTGTTCTGTAACTAAAGTGTTATCATAAAATTGTTTCTGGTTGTTACATACTGATTTGATTGAATTTCTAGACACAAAAAAAGGTAAACAAGATATCTGATGAAATTGCTTGAATAACTGTTCAATTGTTCCCTTTACTAATTATCCATTTCTTCTCTTTCTTTTTAGACTTATTTTTCACTGTTTGATACCTGGAAGCTCCTTCCTGTCCAGCATTATATTATGAGAGATATGATTGCAGTGACAATGTTACAAATCAAGCCAGGATACTGAACTTCTTTTCTTTACTTTGAATTGCTGGCAGTTTGTTTCTAATTTGCTTAAAAAAGCATTGACATTTTGATAAACATCAGCCCTCATGTATTTTGGAGTTTGATGCGATGTTTAAGTCTGCATTGATTTGATGTGGTACAGTGATTTTGCACACATTTTTGTAACTTAAGTAAAAATGCTCTTGTACCTTTAAAAATCCAATTGTGAAAATGAAAGAAAAAGTGTGACTCTCATTTAGACTTGAACCCAGGACCTCAGCAATCCATGCCTTAGCGCTTATCATCTGATCTATGAGAGTCTCAGACAAGTAAGCCTCCTGAATTTTCCCAATGAATCACCACATTTCTTTCACAGGTGTTGCGTAATGAGCAACTAGGCAGTCTTTTTAAAGACCCAAATAACTACTTCTCTCTCACTCTCTCACTCTCTATCTCTCTCTCTCTCTCTCGATGCAGTAAGCCACTGTGAGGCAATATTTAGAAATCCAATTGTGGAAACGAAAGGAAAAGTGTGACTCTCACTGGCACTTGAACCCAGGACCTCAGCAATCCATGCCTTAGCTCTTATCATCTGATCTATGAGAGTCTCAGACAAGTAAGCCTCCTGAATTTTCCCAATGAATCACCACATTTCTTTCACAGGTGTTGCGTAATGAGCAACTAGGCAGTCTTTTTAAAGACCCAAATAACTACTTCTCTCTCACTCTCTATCTCGCTCTCTCTCTCTTCAATGCAATAAGCCACTGTGAGGCAATATTTAGAAATCCAATTGTGGAAACGAAAGGAAAAGTGTGACTGTCACTGGCACTTGAACCCAGGACCTCAGCAATTTGTACCTTAGCTCTTACCAACTGAGCTATGAAAGTCTCAGACAAGTAAGCCTCCTGAATTTTCCCAATGAGTCACACACATTCCTTTCAAGGGAGTTGCATAATGAGCAACTAGGCAGTGAACGTGAACCCAGGACCTCAGCAATCCATGCCTATTTTCCCAATGAATCACACAAGTTCCTTTCAAGGGTGTTGCGTAAATTTTCCCAATGAAAATTCAGGAGGCTTACTTGTCTGAGACTCTCATAGCTCACATGGTAAGAGCTAAGGCATGGATTGCTGAGATCCTGGGTTCAAGTCTCAGTGAAAGTCACCCTTTTCCTTTCATTTCCACTATTGGATTTCTAAATATTGCCTTGCAGTGGCTTACTGCATCGAGAGAGAGAGAGAGAGAGAGATAGAAGTAGTTATTTGGGTCTTGAATCTTTAAATAATGTAATGCATTATGAGTAAGCTATTTGCATAAATTGTAGTCCTTTTCCTACATGACCCACCCCTACTGAAGACTCTCGAGAGCTGAGGCACTAGCTGATCACGCTGTTACCAGGAAGCAGTGATTTTAACTGCAATGTATTGTTACCTTTGAGCTCTAAGTAAAAAAAAAATGCTTTAAAACTTTTGGAGCCTTCATCTCCTTTTTTGTGCACACCGTCCATCTGTTCTTCTGTAGTGAATCCCTACCAGGGAAAATGGGACAGTCCAATCTTTAGAATGTTGGGCATATGAGGATTCCATGCAAGTGCAGTTCCCCAGTTTAACTGTGCCATTCATAGGGGACAGAGCTACTTTTATCTTCTCTCAAGATGTCATTCAAGATGTCAAGATTTCTTTTGGGCTGCAATTTTGCATAGCAGGTTGGGGTTCCCTGTTTTCTGGGGGCACCCCTAGATTAAAAGTGTGCCTTTTAAGCTGTAGCTTTCAAATTGAATAACCAGCATTCACACTTTCCCTGTGTAGCTTGGGAGTCTTTTTTTACTGTCTTAATAGGGTGTTTTAATGGTCTCCGATTTAAAACAATTTTTTATAATAAGTCAAGGTGACACAGGTAGGTACAACTTTATTTTTGGGGAGTGTAGGGTCTTGGGGGGGGTCTCTCAGCTCTATTGTAGCATTGGTTCTTATTTCCTCCTCCGCCCCCCCAGGTTCAGGTTTTGTGTTTCTGTTTTGCAGTTAATGTGTAGTTTTAGTGCTTTTTTGAGGCTTCTCTGTGAGATTTAGCCCAATAAGACTTAGGGTTAAGAGTTATTATTTTTTAGAGCTGTCACAGGTAGATGACTGATAAAGCTGGAGCAGCTTGGGCTGCTTCAAACATGTGATATCATTTAGAACTCTCACAGCAGCATAAGCCACTTTACAATGTTCAGTTATCTCAACTGCAGGCAGATTTCTGAGAGCCATGGAAATCAAATAACAGCTCTTTAAACATAGGTTAACCTGGGGGGTTTTCTATGTGTGTTTTCAGTATATGAGCATGAATTTCACATTCAGCAGTCTTGGGTTTGATTCTCGTGACCTCCACTTGCATGATGTGTGACTCTGAACAAGTTGTGTAAGACACGTTGTGGAGATTTTTAGCCTGTACAGAAATATTTGCAGCTAATTAATATTTTTTACTTCATAATTATTTGTTTGGCATAATTATTTCTTTCTGGCACCATGACATATAGGAGACCATTATTCAGTGTAAGAGTATTATTCAGTGTAAGACCTGCATGGGTTCCTTCTGCTCTCATTGTGTTGCTCAGCATCCCCCTGTTGGTTATCCAGCCTGGGGAGGGAGGGAGAGCACCTGGTTGGTTTTGGCACTGGCGGCAGAATTGCGAAGAAATTACTTTGCAGCTCCTGAGTGAGCTAGAGCCCCAGTGTCCCACAAGACACACCTGCAGATACACCCAATCCAATCTTGCCCCTCAGTTCAGGGGGAACCCATTCAGGCATGTAAAGGTGCACCACAATGAGCTCAGGCTGCAATGACAGATGTGTAGGCAGACCCCAGCTCAGCCTTTTCAAGGCTAGGATGATGATTACAGGGATCTTGAGGAAGCTCCTGACCTTAATTTAAATAAATAAATAAACCCTTGTCTTTTGGATAGCTAAGGGATACAGTCCCTCACAGCATAGGAGGTAGAGTCTGTGGAGATGGCAGATGTCAATCTGACTCTGTCTGCATCTTTTTGGATAATATGTGACTAGATTATTGAGCAACACTAGGCAGGTGTGGATCAAAAAAAAAAAAAAACTCTACTGATAGTCAAGGTAGTCTGTATTGCTGAAGAACACTACCCTGCCTATAGAAGACTCTGGCCATATCAGTCATGTCAAAGTGGTGGTCACCACATGCAGGAGGAGTTTCTGCCTCTATCAGTACACAACTGTTTTACATTTTTTATGCTGTTTTTATTGGCCAGAGCCTTCAAAATAAGGTCACTACCGTGGCCAGTTTCGTTCCACCACTCTGAGGGTGCAACTTTATCTGCAATTCAGGGCCATGGACCCACCCTCCAGGTGGGTATCACAGGAGATTTTCATGTCAGACTGCTCAGCCCACCTATGTTTTTTGGCCATGAGGACCATATGACTTAGTCATTGGTCTGGTCAAGCTTCATAAACTAAGTTATTTAACTTCCCCTTGAGGGAGACTTATGGTTTGATTCCTCAAATGAAAAAAAAAACAGATTTTGCAGTAAGACGGCTATCTCCAGTGTCAAACAGCACTGCAATGTCTGCCATAGCCCAAGGGGGTTAAGGTAACAGCTGGCGTAAATAGTTTTGAGGGGGTTCCATTCCTCCCATAATCGGCTCCAGAGAATGGTGGAACCTTCTCAGGTAACAAGGTTACTGTATCAGAGGAGCACTGGAAGCACTGTGCAGAAGGTCCAGCATCAAGCCTGTTACTCTTATTAGAGAGCACAAGGGACCGCTACCTGAGGAGATTTTTTCCTTGAGATGGGCCAGAACAATGTCAGATGCCTTTTTAAGGCATATTCTCAGTCCCAGTTCTTCCTGAGGAGAAAAGGCCAGATGTAGTCAATGCCTCTGCTCCCATCTTTCCTCAGGACCATAATACAGGTCCCACTAAATCAAACAGGATCCTGGGTTGTATGGTTTCATTTTATAGTCCCCATGAAGTGGAGGTTTTGCTAGGCCCTTTGTCTTCAAGCTCCTGAACAATAGTTCTTCAAAATCTTTGCAAGATGCAGCCCCAGAGGTCTCACTGGGTTACTCAGTTAAGGGTTTTTTTAAGCCCCACTGCATCTGACGACTGTCTACCATCATATTCCTCAATGCTACTGAGAGTTCCTCAGGTTTTGATATTGGACAAACATCCAAGCAGGGCATCTCCTTTCACCCAAGCATCAACCCCACCAAGTTCCTGAAGGTATTGATAGTCCACGTGGCTTATTGTTTATCCTGTCTTAATGAACTGATTATTCATGCAACAACATGGTCTCTGGTAAGAGGTCATTCCTCCTCACTCTAGGTCTACTATAGTTGCATGGCTAAGGGTGACTGGGAGCAGAGCTCCCTCAAGCCGTCTCAGACCTTTGATGGCCTGGGGCTGATTTTTCATCACAAACCAAGGAAGGTTCATGTTTCCAAAAGGTGACTTTTTGTCAAAGTCTACTGTTTCAGGATGCAGTCCTCGGCATCTTCCCTAGGAACTACTGCTTTTACTTCTCAGGCAAGGCAGCAATTCTCAGTCCTACAGGTTTCAGCCTTCCACTCAGGGAATAGGGTCAGTCTAGGGTCAGCATCTCCAGGAGATGGAGAAGGTCTTCCTAGCCTCCCTTAGGTCTCAAACATGTTGCTAAGTATGGGCATACATTCTACAAGTCCATGTAGGCATAGGAAATTTTTGAGAGGTCACTGACCTGTCAACAGCTCTCATGACAGTAGTGAACCTTCAGGTGGACTGCCTATGCCGCAAAAATGTTCATCCCATGGAGTGGCAGTTGCATCTGTACAACTGGTTGATCGACATCAAGTTACTGTTCACATCCAGCTACTATGCTCAGATCTGAAACGGTTCTCAGTCTTCTCTGGTCTCCCACAGCTGGGGCAGTGGCCACTCTGCCTTAAGAGTGGATCTCCAGTAGACAGTATGCTTACTCCACCAATTCTCCTTTAAGTTTAAAAATAAAACAAATAATAAAATGGATTCTCTAAAGAGTCACTTCTTATTAGCTGCAAAGTGGCCGAGAAGACTGTAGTTTTCAGACTTAGCAAATCTTGCTCAAAAACACCCTTCTGCCCTCTGGTGAGACCTGCTATCAGGGTTTCTCTCACCCCCCTCCAAAAAAAAGCCAGGAATGAGACAGCTTGCACCTTGGCTTCTGAGATTCTGAAACCCTTTTTTATATATAAAATGAATGGATAAATTCAGGTTTTCCAGAGGAACTTCTTGACACCTTACTGGATTCCAAACATTCTCTGGGCTACTTCTCCTTTTTACCTTGGGCCAGCAGGGAAGGATATCCTTCACCGGCCGCTATTCTGCACTTTTTTTGGTTCTCTACAAGAAGGCATGATGAAGAGGTTCACATATCTAGACATTGGAACTAAAACTTAATGGTGGGGAAGGGCTGGAGAGTTAAGGGCTCTTGAGCAAGATGGGAGGCATAGGCTCTTCCCCCATTCTGGAGGGGGTACAGGAACTGAGGATCAAACCTGGAAGAGGGAGGCTATGAGCAAGGGGGGGCAGAAGGAATAGGGAAATGTTTGGGAGGGGATGGAAGGTTATTCTTATTATTGCCCGTAGTCTGGGAAATAAGATGCTGGAGTTTCAGGCATTGTTGGTGGAAGGGGGTTGGATGTGGCTGCAGTCATAGAGACTTAGGCCACCCAGTACCATGACTGGAACATGAAAATTCCTGGGTATACTACACTTAGAGAGGACTGGTCGGGGGGGTCTTCACTTTTTGGCAGGGATGGGGTAGTGTACAGCAGAAAGAAGGTGGAGGATGATAATGTGAAGGCAGTATGGGCTTTGCTACAGGATAAAGATGGGAGGAGAGTTCATCTGTGAGTGGTCTACAGGCCACCTATGCAGTTGGATAACATGGATGGGGAACAGATTGACAACTTGAGAAAGAATTGTATAGGGGGGTGGGAATGTGATATTAGGGGACTTCAACATGCCGGGTATGGACTGGAGTTGCATGTCATCTTCATCAGCAAGGGAGCAAAGAGTGCTCAACACACTCCGGGATGAATTCCTAACTCAGCTGGTTGAAGAGCCAAATAGGGAGAGGAACATCCTGGACCTGGTCCTAGCCAATGGGGAGCAGGTCAGGAATATGGTGGTGGAAGCCACATTGGCTGGTAGTGACCACTCCATGGTGTGTTTTACCTTGGACTTGGGGAAGGTGAGGAATCAAACAAAGACCATGATAGTGGACTTTAGGAGGGAAAACTTCAGAGTGATGGCAGGTATACTCAGGGAGCATTTATGTAAAATCGGGACCAGGACAGAAATGGAGTGGCAGTGGGAAATCCTGAAGGGGGCATCCTGAAGGTTACAAAAACCTGTGCTAGGTTATTTAACGAGATGGCCAGAGCCAGCAAACTTTAATGGTGGACAAGGGAAGTCCAGGAGGTTGTGACAACTAAGGGGTTGGCCTTTAGAAGGTACAAATGCTTCCATAGTGAGGCAGACCTGGAGGAGTATCATAAGATTTCCACAGAGGTTAACAGAAGAGTTAGAAAGGTCAAGGTGGATAAGAAGCTTAAATTAGCAAGAGGGATCAGGGATGGGGAGAAGGAATTCTTTTTGATACTGTATGTTAGGGAGTGGAGGAAGGGTAAGGGGCAGATAAAAAAGCTGAGGAAGAGGGGTGGGTGGGGGGAATGGAGCAAGTTGAAGTGCTAAACAATTATTTCAGCTCAATCTTCACTAGGCAAAGGGATAGGCCATTGCCTCAGGAAGGGAGCAGGAGAGGGGGCACGGGGGGGGGGTCTTGCAGATATGGAGATCCAGATTAGGAGGGTGAGGGAGGCTCCCATGTCCATGAGGACAGATAAAGCTCCAGGACCAAACAGCATCCACCCGAGGGTTCTGAAGGAACTGGCGGAAGTCCTGGCAGCTCCAGTGATGGAACTATTCAGTTCCTCCGTCCAATCAGGATGGGTCCCTCTAGACTGAAGGTTGGCCAATGTCATGCCCTTCCACAAGATTGGACCTCGGGATGATACGGGGAACTACAGACTGGTCAGCCTGACATCCATAGTGGGGGAAATGATGAAGGACATCTTTCATTTTATTTCATTTCATGTTTACTTTGTACTGAAAAGGTCTGTGGGCACAGTACCCAATTTCACAGGCGTCCAGTTACAAATAATACAAAAATAAAAATTCAAACACTTACACACATGTCAGACAAAATAGACAAGAGGTCAATCATAACAGTTTCAAACAGTTCTGTCTAAAAATTAATTTTTAAACATTTTCTTAAATACTGACAACCTAGTACAACCTATCTGGTAAATTATTATACAGTCTGGTAAATTATTATACAATTTAGCTGAAACAAAGTTAATGGAATTTTGTGAGAAAGAGATATGGAAAAAATTGATGGTGGAATTTCTGATGGTACATGGTTTCCAGGATGAAAACCAGTATGGGTCTTTCCGGGGGAAATTGTATCAAACAAACCTGGTTGAATTTTTTGACTGGGTGACATGGTCCCTGGATGGCGGAAATCCGGTTGATGTCCTGTACCTGGACTTCAGCAAGGCTGTTGATTTGGTCCTGCATGGTAGCCTAATTTGGAAATTGAGGGACCTGGGGGTGGGAGATAAGTTGGTGAGGTGGGTAGCAAATTGGCTTAGGAATAGACATCAGAGGGTGGTGGTAGGGGGTGAAGTCTTGACACCTAGAGAGGTCATCAGCTGGGTCCCACAAGGTTCAGTTTTGGGACCTATTCTTTTTAATGTGCTCATTGTGGACATCAGGGAGGGCTTTTTTTAGTAAAAGGAGTTCATTTGCTGATGATACTAAATTGGGGGCGGTTGTGGATATTCAGGAGGGAAGGAGGGCACTGCAGTATGACTTAGAGAGGCTGGAAAATTCAGCCCACACGTGGCAGTTTAACGCACACAAATGTAGTGTTCTGCAAGCTGGTATTAGGAACCCTTGCTATACATACCTCTTGGGGGGGTACAGCCAACTGTCGTGATGATGGCATTGGATCTGGGGCTAATGATTGTTGCTAAAGAGAACTTCTTGAAGCAGTGCAGGAGAGCAGTGAAGGCAAACAAAATGCTTGGGTGTATTGCCAGGGTGATAATGTTAAGGAGAAGGGAGGTTTTTCTTCCCCTGTACTCCTCTCTAGTGAGGCTGCATCTGGAGTGCTGTGGGCAGTTCTGGTGCCCCCATCTGAGAAAAGACATCACACTGCTGGAGAGAGTCCAGAAAAGGGCAAAGAGGACGATTAGTGGTCTGGAGGGCTTGTCATACGAGGATAGGCTTAGAGAACTGGACATGTATTCTGTGGAGGATAGAAGGGATGGGGAATATGATAGAGACCTTCAAATAACTGAAGGTGTTCAATAGAGGGAACACGGAGGGCTTGCTCAAGTTGAGGGAGGAGGGGACTACAAGAGGCCATAGTCTAAAGTTAGCAGGGGCACAATACAGAGGGGAGGTGAGGGGACATTATTTCATGGAGAGGGTGGTGGCACCCTGAAATGCGCTGCTGGACGATCTGGAAAAATGTGATACTGTGGGAGATTTCAAGAAGGGCTGGGACAGGCACAGGGGCATGTTATGAGGAGGAGTTATGGTGATCACCAGAGGAGTGCAGGGTGGGGAAGTGGGTAGGAGGGGTGAACTGATGGGGAGAGGTAGAGCAGCTACTGTACATCACTAGGGAGCTGTGTCGGGCAGACAAGATAGACCGTTAGTCCTAATCTGCTGTCAATTATGTATTTATGTATGTATGTATGAGATCGAGCTGCTACCACACCGAGTTCTGCTTTGCAGCATTCTGGGATTTTCGGCCTAAGTCCTGATAGGTGCGCATTTAGTAGGACACATCTGTTCTTCTATCTCTGGTTCCCAGGGAATTCGAATTGGATTCTGAATTCTTCTTGCAAGAAGTTTTGGGAATACTCACATCCATTTCACTAGATGTGTTGTTTTACAAGGTCTGTTTTTTCCTAGTGGCCAGATGTTCAGCCAGGAGAGTGGGTGAACTCCAGGTTTTATTTCATGAGGAGATTTACCATCTTATGCATAAAGACAACTGGTTCTCAGGACGGTTATGTCTTTTGTCCCAGAACTGCTAATGGAATTCCTTGTGAACCAGGAAGCATGCCTTCCATCCCTTGTATGCAACCTTCTCACCCCAAAAGAAGGAATTGCACAAGCTGGATTGTATTGGGTGGGAAAGTGTTACCGTAATGAGTGGCTCAGTGTTGTAACTCAGATGGTCTAGTTCCCTTGGAGCAGCTAAGAGGTGTCAAGCCTTTAGGCTACCCCAGCTAAATGGGTGTGGGCCTGCTTTGCTAAGGCCTATGTGGTAAAAAAAAAAAAAAAAATGTCTCTGGCTGTCTTCAAAGCTTACTCCACCACAGCAAGGACAACTTCCTCGCGGTGGAGAAAGGCAACGCCTTATTTTTAGAGCTATGCAAGCCAGCTACATGGCTTTCTCTCCATGCTTTCATGAACATTACAAATTGGTTGTCAGAGTTTCTCTGCTAGCACACCTTTAGTCACAGAATGTTGCAGGCAGCAGTTCACAGGCATTTTCTGATATTTTCAGGTGTATGGGATAATATTTTCTCCCTCCCGTTTTTTTTCTGAGTACTGCTTCTTAGAACCCATTTGTTATGATTATGGCAATTGTGGAGCACTACAGAAAGAAGAACTTAACTTCATACTTATCATAATTTCCTTTTCTGTTAGCTCCTTGTCAATGGGGCCTGCCCAGGAGCCTGCTCCTGTAGGAGAATCTTATCCAATATGTGAGAAGAAAGGATCAGTTTGTTAAAATCCCCTACTCGGATCTCTGTCTGTTCTGCTGTGCTGTACTCTGATAAAATTAAAACATAAGGTTTTCCTCAATTAGTCTGCAACCACAAGTTAACAGGTTTTGTTAGTCCTTTTTTCCTGTTGTAGGTAATTCGCTGCACTCAGTAAAGAGAAACCAGAGAACCTGCCTCATTTTGTGTTAGCTTCAGTTCACAGGTCTGTGACTGTATGAGACCTATTACATTTTGAAGGTCATCACTGCAAAAGGAATGAATAATCCAGACCTGGAGCCCATGGAGAACAATTCCTTCCTCGAATGCCTGCTAGGCAGGTAAGACAGTATTTTGTTTAATGTGTTGACGAATATGTATTAGACATTTAGGATACATGACCATGTGTAGCTATAATGGCACTGTGTAGCAAGTAGTAACTGGGAAACTGAACTTGCATGGAATCCTCATATGCCGAACATTCTAAAGGTTGGACTGTGCCATTTCCCCTGATAGGGATGCACTATAACTCAGTTGTTATGATTACCCACTGAAAATGTTGGCGCTAACAGAAAAGAAAATTATGGTAAGTATGAGTTAATTTCTTCTTTCATGATTCAGCATGCAATAATACATGACAGAATGGTGGTGGACCTTATGCAGAGATTGGGGGGATGTAAGACCCAGTGCTGAAGGCAGAGGGTCTTACATCCCCTGGAAGGGTGGATATCTCAGCACATGGGACATCCTGTCGTAACTTCTTGCATTTATAAAATGGGTGATAGGTGGGTTCTTTAGAGCAGTGGGGGAGGGGGGTCACTGGATCATGTTTTTTCTGCTACTGTATCACACACACAGCAGAGGCACCCCTAAAACATTTAGTAATATGATAAGAAATTTGACTGAATCTTGGTGAATGAATAGCTGTAGACAAGTTTTCTTCACCTTGTTTTGCTAACAGGTTTGGGTAAGGGAACAAAATATATTTTTGAAAATATGGATTTTATACTGGCAGTGTGATATTTGAGGTGGTGAGCTGGGGCTGGCCTGCACTAGTTCATTTTTCTCAGATGGCATTATGCTATGCAGATGCTGAGATAAATGCCCTGGTGTCAGCCTGTCTAAGGCATCAGTAGCTTAGATTTTCTCTACCCATTTTATAGGCCTTATATAATTACTTCCAGCTTTATTATGTATTTTTGGGGGGTTTAACAAGGTTCATGCTTAACTTTTTTTTTTTTTTTTGCACTTGTCAAACTCAGAAAGTGGTACCCACTTCGCATTGGCTTCCCAAGATTATTAGTCAGACATTAGTTTACAAATAAATAACATGCCATGCTCAAATATATAGTTTTTAGAAAATGCATGAAAAGCCATGTAATACAAGGCTTTGCATTGCATTGTATACTTATTTTTTATTAAGAAACAATGGGCTACACAAACCAGTGAGTACTGTTTAGTGCAGTGTGCCTTCCTTCTGACCCATTGGCGTGCGTTACACACCAATTTAAAATAGCCACAGATGGTCCATGATCCAAAATATTTAGAGCCCCAGTAGCTCTGGAAGTATAATTTCAACACTGGTTTTGTGGCCCTACATACTGGAGATGTCAGGAGGGCTACAAACCACATTGATTTCCTAGCGTGCGGTACTGGGGAGTGGCATCACTTTGGTTCAGGCATCCTTGCAATGTGGCTATGGTCTGACAAGGCTAGCTGGGCTCATGATCGAATCTTAAAGGTGGGTGTAGGAGTGCAAGAACTTGTCTTGTTTTGGGGGTGGCCTGAGGATTATGCAAGGCAGTTATAAACTGTACAATCCTGAACCATACAAACTCAGCAAACAAAACCAAGCTGTTCTATTTGCCCCAAACCAAACAACCAAACCACTCTGAGGTGAACACAAAAGTACTCGCATGCTCCTGTGTCACAGGACCCATTGAGCTGGTGGTATCCTGTCCAGTGTTGGCTGATCATGATAGTAGGGCCATGGCTGGAGGGGTCTGTGGGCTGAGACTGCACACAGTGAGGGAGGTCAATAGCCATAGCTGTGGCCCAGATTTTGCTTTTGCTGCATGAATCAGCTTACAGAGAAGTAGAGAACCTTGATTGTAGTTAACCAACAGTACACTGAGAGCCATAGAGCATTCTGCTCCTGCCACCTGCAGCCATTTCAGAAGGGAAGAGGGGAATCAGCTAAATCTTTCCCTCCCACATCACTTAACTGCTAACAGTTATTACTAAGGAGTGGTAACAGTATTACCTACCCTCCCAACCACCCAGGTTCTTTCTAAATTTATAGAAGCCCAAGGGAACTTCCTGCAGGGCTCCCAAAGGAAGACACCAGTGAGAACAGGGACAGAGGATAGAGAAGATGCAGTGAAGGGAGAAACAGTGACACCTACAGGTCAGGAGGAAAAACATGGACATCCACATCTGCCAGAGCTGCAGAGGGCTGGTAGCGAGGCAGACACTCTGGAGACTGGGGTGCCCTTTCTTCAGGACAGTTGTGGAACTATGGATGGAGCTATGGCAGGCAAGAGAAGAGATCACAAGACCACAGAGGAGCCTGGATTAGAGATGCCCACCACCCTCCCTTGCCCACTCACTCCCACAAAGGCCGCCAGGTCTTGGGAGATGGAGGGTGGTGAGAGGGGGCAGTGGGACACTGAGAGCTAAGATGGAACACTGCCAGCCACATGCTATCCACATGCAGAATCGTTTCACCACCCCTACCCAGGGGACAGAAACTAGGTGAGGAAAACAGAAGAATTGAGCAGGACTAACCTGATACAAGAAAGCAGGAAGTAGGCACAAGGAAGGAGAAGAAGAACACACAGAGCAACAGGATGATTCTGGTCATGGGAGACTCTGTGTTGCAAGAAGTGGAGGCACAGTCCATCAGTGTGAAGGGGGCTTAAACCACGGTTAAGTGCATGCCAGGAGCATCTGCAAGGACAGTTAAGCACAGAATAGGATGGCTTGTGAGATGAGATCAGGATTTCGAGGGGAACATTGTCCACCTTGGGACAAATGACATAGAAAATAGGACTGTGGAAGATGCCAAGGCAGACACGAAGACCCTAGGGGAGAACCTAAAGGAGTACACAACACATCTGGCCTTCTCAGAGGTGTTGTCAGTTTAGAGGAAGGGCATAAGTGAGGACAAGATCATGAACAAAGAGATAAGGGAGTTCAATTTGTGGCTCCAGGTTTGGTGCGCAGACTATGGGATGCAGTACATTGGAGACTGGAGAACCTTCTGGGACAGGGAGCTCTTTAAGCATGATGGTCTGCATCTCACCGGAGAAGGAGCGACAGCACAAAGGCAAAAGTTGGAGGTCTTCTTGGAGAGTTTAAACTGTGAGGTCTCCAGCACAGAGAAGAAGACCTAAATGAGAACACAGCAGAAAGATATGAAGGTAAGGGGATCAGCGAATGGAAGGGAATCCCCCAACATTGGACCAAAGGAAACAGGTATGACCATGAGCAAGGAGTGGCCATAGGTAAAAAAGGAGGGACCTCATGTAAAGTACAGGAGGGGCAGATTCAGAAAATGGGGGATGGTACTGAGGTTATAGCAGAGGGGGGAGGCTGTGACTGGAAGGCTATGGTGACAGCTCACACCACCACCACTATCAGTGGGCTTGTCACCATTCCCCTTAAATCCAAAGGAGCACATACACACCCAAAAAGAGAAATGCAGAACCCAGGCATCTCGACCACAGAGGTCTCAATTAGTATTCTGCAACAAGATGGCAACCTCACAAATCACTTGGGTGCAAACAGCAGGTTGGCACTGTCCAAGAAGATGGTGCAGCCCCATACCAAAGGGGGGTGCACATTCCTGGAAGGTGATGGTTGAAAATGCTAGAAGCCTTGCAACCAAACTACCTGAACTAGCAGGCTTCATGGTAGTAGAAAGACTGGACTGGGTCACTGTGACAGAAACGTGGTTCATGGAAAACCAAGGATGAGACATGGCAATACCCGGATGCAATCAGTTCAGAAAAGATAGGCAGGGGCAAAGAGGGAAGAAGTAGCCATTTACATTTGAGAAGACATAAAAGCCACAGAGGTGCAGAGTCACCCTGAAATACAGAGTCACTGTGGCTTACTATAGATACAGAAAATGGAAAAACCTTCAGGACTGGCATCATTTACAGACCTCCAAATCAAGGACAGAAAGGCAACAATTACCTGATAAAAGAAATACACAAAATGACTCAGAGAGGAGAAGTGATACTGGTGGGGAACTTCAACCTTCCAGATGTAAACTGGAGTACACTAATGCTGGCAACAAGAAGAAGCAGGGATTTCTTATTGGCACTATAGGGAGTAGGACAAAGTCAACTGATCAAAACACCAACAGGAGGAGATGCCATACTTGACCTGGTCCTCACAAACACTGAGAGGGTCAAGGAACTTGACGTGGGATACCATATGAGTAATAGTGACCATCACATGGTTAGCTTCAAGATGAACATAACTGAGGACACGTGCCACTCAAAAATAAAAGCACTGGGTTTTAAAAAGGCAGACTTCAACCAAATTAGGACCAATATAGAAAAGACTTAATTGATCTACAAGTGGGCAAGGTCAATGTCATGTGGGGGTAATTTAAGAAAGCAATCCAGGCAGTCACTGACCAATGCGCCAGAAGGGTTAGCAAAGTGAAAAGAAAATGAAACCCCTTATGATTTTCAAAGGAAGTGACTAAAATAGTGAAAGAAAAACAGAAGGTGTTCAAGCTATACCAGGGAACAAACAAGGAAGAAGACTGGGTGTCATACAAGGAGAAAATGAAAGAAGTCAGAAAAAAAATAAGGCAGGCAAAAGTGCAGACAGAAACAAGTATAGTAGAGAGGGCAAAGAGAGGACACAAATCCTTCTTTAGATACATCCAGGAAAGAAGGAAGGCAAAAGGGGGTATACTCAAGATTACAACTCAGGAAGGGAAAACAACAGAAGATGACCCAGAAAAAGCAGAAATTCAAAACAAGTACTTCTGCTCGGTATTTCCTGAGGAGGACCCAGGTGATGGCCCTGAAATGGCAAAACGCAACACCCCTGGACAAGAGGTTGATACTATCCCCTTCACAGAGACTGAAGTACTGGAAGCACTAAATAAACTGCAAGTTGACAAGGCCATGGGGCCAGACGAAATGCATCCCAGAATTTTAGAAGAACTGAGATTAGAGTTGGCTGCCCCCCTGGCTAAACTATTCACCAAATCCCTAAAGAGTGGTGAGGTACCTGAAGATTGGAAAAGGACAGTCATGGTCCTGCTCCACAAATTGGGCAGCAAGAAGGACTCTGGAAATTACAGGCCGGTAAGCCTCACATCCATAGTGGGGAAGTTAATAAAGACACTACTCAAACAGAGGACCATGGCATTCCTGGAGGCTAACGGCCATCAGGACCCCATCAGCATGGTTTCACAGTGGGTAGGTCATGCCAGACAAACCTGATTGAGTTTTTTGACTGTGTTACAAAGGTTATAGATGATGGCGGGGTGGTAGATGTGGTCTACTTAGACTTTAGCAAGGCCTTTGACTCAGTTCCACACAGGAGGCTGGTAAAGAAGCTAGACCACACAGGAGTTGGATCAGAAGTAGTTAGATGGGTTAAGAACTGGTTACATGGCAGAACCCAGAAAATGGAGGTAAATGGAGCACTGTCATCAGAAGGTAGGGTAACTAGTGGTGTGCCCCAGGGGTTCAGTACTGGGGTCCCTACTCTTCAATATTTTCAAATTGGACATAGCTAATGGACTATGAGGAAAGGTGTGTCTGTTTGCGGACAACACCAAAATATGCAACAGGGTCGACATCCAGCAAGGAATAGACAAGATGGAAACTGACCTCAAGAAACTGGAAGAATGGTCTGGAGCATGGCAGTTGAGATTCAATGCCAAAAAGTGGAAAGTCATGCACATATCAAAAATAAAATCCAAATAAGGTATATTACCTTGAAGGGGAAAGACTAGCTGCCTCCACCCAAGAGTGCAATTTGGGAATCATTATTTCAGACAACTTGAAGGTAGGTAAGCAGTGTGAAAAGGCAGCATTAATGGCCAGTGATATGCTGGGATGCATTGGAAGGGGAATCACAATCAGGAAGAGTGAAGTGATCCTGATGCTGTACAGATCACTGGTTAGGCCTCACCTGGAGTACAGCATCCAGTTCTGGAGGCCCCACCTCAAAAAGGACATTGACTGAGTGGAGACAGTGCAGAGAAGGGCAACAAAAATGATTCAGGGACTGCATGAGAACTCCTATGGGGACAGACTGAAAGAACTGAACATGTATTCCATGGAACAGAGAAGAGAGATGGGTGACATGATTGAAACATTCAAGTACACAAAAAGCATAAACCAGGTGTAGATAGACCCTCTATTCCAATTTAAGAAGGGCAGCAGAACCAGGGGACATGGTCTAAGGCTGAAAGGAGGGAAGTTCTCCACCAACACCAGGACATTTTTCTTCACAGAAAGAGTGGTGGATGCCTGGAACAGCCTGCCTGCATAGGTGGTTGGGGCAAGCACAGTGGTAGGTTTCAAGAATGCTTGGAACAGATACAAGGGAGCCCTTAAACAAAAGGGCAGTTAGAATGCTAGGTTAAAAGACAATGGGCAGACTAGATGGACTTGGTGGTCTCATTCTGCCATCAACTTCTATGTTTCTGTGTTTCTAAGTTTGAGCCATGTATCCCCACAGGCACTTTGCCACCATGAACATTGGTAGCAGTTTGGGCCTAAATAGCCCTACGTGATGTAAGGGACCATCATATGGCTTATGAGAGAAACCGGGGAGACAAGCACCATGGGGTCCTCTTACTAGGGTTACACAGAGGTAGTAGGTTCAAGCAGTCACTTTAACATCACAAAACAGTGCAATGAAGAAAATGCATCACTTTGTGTGCCCTCAACTGTGCCATTGTACCCAATAGCCAATACCATGGAGCATTTATAAGCCAGCAAAATAACAAAAAAGTGTGCTCTCTGCACTGCAGAAATCGCCATTCATGAAGGCGAGGTAGCTGCTGTGCCGCAGCAGGGTCAGGGACAGCAGGGTCTTCCATGCCTAAGGAACTACCTGCAAGTTAAAAGATGGAAGCTGTCACAGAAGCCCAGGATTTGGCCTCCTTGAGTTGGACAGAGAGTGAAGGAACATCAGAAGCTGGATCAACAGTGGTTGTGCATGATAGGTAGAGCTGGTGAAATGGGGCATATCTGTTGGACCACAGGAGTAGCAAATGGCTTCTGGAACATACAGACAAGGCTGGTTGACTCCTGCTTTAGGAAAAAGGTTTGAAGGAATGCTGGTCCTTCTTTGGCCTATCCTTGTTCTTTTGTCAGTGTCTCCCTCTCTGGACCTGAAGCTGCTACCCTTTTGTTGGAGATGTTGTGTGGCAGTTCTCTCTGGGGCTCTGCTTGTGCTGCAGGAGATCTTCAAGGAAAGATGAGTATCCATAGCCTGTGGTGGCGGGAGTTGCTAAGGCATTGTCTCATGGAAGGTCAGGTAGGTGGGTGTGTATAAGGGTGGTCAGTTCTTTGTCAAAAAATGTTCAGCAGCAACTGACTGGCAGACACCCCATTGTGAGACAGGCTTGGGTAATGATGGTAGTGAAGTAATGACTGCAGCTCCAGCTTTGAAAGCTCCTTTTTCGCTGCTGAGAAAGCCCCCTTCCACAGCAACAATTCAACTGAGTAGGCAGGGAATAATTTGATGTGGTGCACCTGCCAGAAAAAAAGGCTCTGCTCCCATGCAAGCTGGGTGATACTTTCATTAGTGAGGAAGTACAGAAACCTAGCTAAGATAGATTGAGGCTTCTCACTGATAGCCAGGGAGCTGTGTACGCACTCTGTTTCCATGGGTGGGCATCCTGAGATTTATAAAAGTATTGGCAGCAATCTTTGGAGGAAACCAATGGTGTCTTTGCTTTCCACAAACTGGAAAATCAACGCACTGGAGATTGCTCCTCTGGCTCTAGTTTTACAGGACTTCAACATGATACCAAAACTTCTTCATTGCTCCCTTAGTTGTACAAGCAGGCTGTCATCCCAGTATTCTACTTAACCCAGGCAAATCAGCTGTAGAAATATGCTGATGTAAGTCTGAGATGGCCAGGTAAATAACAGCGGATGACAATTTGATTTTGTCCAGTTGGAGGAGCTGAGTGAGCATCTTCTTGAATGTCTTCTGTTTGTGCCCTTTCAGAGCAGCTACAGAAGTTCCTTCCATTGCCATCTTGAACGTCTGCCAAGCTAGAGATAGGGGCAGCCACAAGACATGGCTTTTCCATCTAAATGAGCATGGATCCTAAAATATAAAACAGGTCAGTGCATATCCATGGGTTAAACACATCAGTATTACAATGCAGAATAATACCAGGATGTACCAAGTTAGAAGATTACGGTGCATTTTGTACTGGGGGAATCAAAGCGTGTGTTCCACACATCCATTCTCCTCTGTGGTCAAGTCATGCCACTATACAATGTATTTTACATATGAAAGCTTTTATGGTAGCATATTTTATGACGATTTAACCATTTCTGTTTGATTCCACTGATGTTTTGAGTGTATCAGAAGCCATTGAGATGTCATCAGGCTCTATCTGTGCTGCTGGTTTAGGGTTCATTTACAGCCTGTCTAAAGTGAGGATAAATGGCCAATGTGAGGATAAATGATGTATCCTTATTTTGAATCCTTTAGTGACTAAAACAAATTATTTATCTTTAAGGCTTGATTATCCCATACATTGCTTCAATAGGGGATGTGCAATGGCCTATGTTCTAATATGCCATTTAATTCCATGAGTGAGGGGGTGGGACTATAATTCATGAGTGGTGAAGCCACAAGTGTGTTATGAAAGTCCTGCACTCTCCCAAGTGAAAATTAATAGCACGTTAAACACGGGCCATTGTATGCTCTGTATATACAATGTCTGTGTTCAGTGTGACAGGATGCCTCTCCCCAAACTGAAGTCTCCTGTGCAGGCTGGATCCCTTGCCCAAAGTGCTGTGCCATCTCAAAGTGCTGTGCAAGGTGGATTCCCACTCCAAAAGTGCTGTGCACCCCTGAATGTTGTGTCCTCCCAGAAAAGATAAATGTGCCTTGGACTAGTTGTGGGTGAATACCTTATTTTGTATATTCAGCTGAATATTTGTAGTCGGGCCTCAAATATTTGGAAATAAGGTATTCCCATTCAATATTCATGTACCTATGGGGAGAGTAAAAAAAGCCCACACCTCCCTCTCCAGCTCAGTCATGTCAAATGCAACCCTATCTCCCACCCATGACAAGAAACCCTTAGCCACTCTCCTCCCCCCAGCACCCACATTCTTTTGAATAGCATTCCTGTGCTTGTTCCCATAGCAAAATAGCTGATCACAGAAGTGTCATTCACATGAAGGTGGCTAACCAAGAAAGAGAGTGGGTTGTGTCAGTCACCTTCCCATGCCTGAACAGTTTGTTTTATGAAATGTGGGTGCTGGGGGAAGATGGTGGGACCTGGGTACTGCTGCCTTGATTGGGGGATGAGTGGATTCATTTTTTACATTCAAAATGGCAAAAGGAGATAGTGGCCAGCCATGGAGGCTGGAGGGTTGTGCCTATCACTCATCATGGGATTTTATTTTTGTTATTGTTGTCAGTCCTTTTAAAACTTAAATTCTGGGTGCTGGGGGGTAGGAGCGTGGGGATGGGCTTGTTGAATGGGTGAGAGATGGGGGTTGTATTTTATACTATTGGGTTGGAGAGGAGGGTGGGGGCTGTTCCCAAATATGAATAGGTATCAATAGTTCCACTATGCATTATTCATATTTAAATAAGGAATAGTGAATTATTCATGGTACTTGGGAAATACTTTTCATTAATCGCACACCCCTACCTTGGATATCTTTTTTTTTTGTGAAGCGTGTGTGGTCCTTAACCAGGCAGTGAGTGAACATAAACTGTGGCAGTTGTTTCTGCAGTGTTTGTTTGTTTGGAATAAGTGGTTCACATTGCCAGTCAGAGGACAGGATTATGGTTAAAAATGAAATACTAGCACTAGGGTCTGGAAAGTAAAACAGCACAAGAGTGCCAGAATAACAGGGCAGTACAGGAAATAATTGTCTTAAAATCAAGTTGTGTCAGGCATTCCCGTGGACAGTAGGGAAGTAAGAAAATAAAACCATGGCTGGAGCAGAGTTTTCAATAAAAAAAGGAGGATTACTATTGGTTGTACATGGGGGCAGGTTCAATGTAGGATTGGCCAGAATGTGATGCCAATCAAGTTAATTGACAGTTACCTTAAACAATGATGTAGACAAGTGACAAATACCACATTCTGATGTGGGCAAATGCAAAAATATGTTACTGTCCCTGTAGCTCGTATTTGCACAGTAGGTCCTAGATAACAAATGTATTGATGTACTATGGGACCTATGTAGTTTGCATACTTTTTTTACTGCATAGGGTATTGTCGTAACTTTTATTGACAAAGGTCACCCTTTTTAATGTTTTTGCATGTGTTCTGATAGATTAATTAACTTGAGTTCTAGTAAAACAATGTTTTGTTTCCTTACCTGGTGGTAATGAAGGCAGATAAAACAGCAAACTACTGTGTGTTGATAAAAGCCTACTGGAGGCCACAAAGCCATATTAGACAAATTATCTCTATAAAAAAAACTGCAACAACTTTTTTGGGAGGTTACACTAAGTGTTTTCAAATGTAGGTTTTTTTTTCATAAATGTTATAAAGCAGTAGCTAAAACAAATAGAAATATGATCTCTTCATATGACCATCTCTAGGAGTTTTTCTATTCTGTGAACAGACCCTAATACTGAAGCTTCCTTTACAGAGCCACCAATTGCCTCCTACTGCAGACCATCTAATCTTTGGAATCTCCTGGTATGTAGCAGCCTCCTTACTCCTAACAATTTGTTTCCTACCGGAGACGAAACTTGTAACAGAATCCGCTGTTATGCATGCAAATGTATTTCTAGTGTCAGTGGAATTCAAGGTCCCACAGGTGTTTTGCACATCACTAAGGGAGTTCTCATGCATTTCTAGCAATGTGATGTATTGTATTGTATTGTACGCATGAAGTGTGCTGCTATCTGCATTGGAGTGACTGGCACACACACCATGTTGACCAATTCAGAGAACATGAAAGCAACCAGAAATAGAGACACTCATACAACAATTGTATCCCATTTTACCTCCAGGGACCATAATGTCAATTATCTTTCTGTTTGTGCCCTTCAGCTGGTCTTCCAGGATGCTGCCCCCCCCCCCAAAAAAAAAGCAACACAGAAATTAGGATTATAGAAACACAGAAAAATAGAATCTGATGGCAGATAAGGACCCCTTGGCCCATCCAGTCTGCCCATTTTTTGCCATGCCTATGCTGACACTGCAGATCCTACTTGATCTCCAGCTCCCTCCCCCCCTTGCTTTTCATTAAGATTCCCTTATGCCTATCCCATGCATTCTTGAGTTCCACCTCTGTTTTCACCTCCACCACCTCTGCTGAAAGACTGTTCTAGACATACACCACTCTTTCATGAATAAGTACTTCCTCACCTCTCTCTTGAATTTACCCCTTCCAGTTCCATTGCATGTCCTCTTGTTCGCGTGTATCTTTTGCTCTGAAAAATACTCTTCCCTGTATCTTTTTTATCCCTGTGAGGTATTTAGGGGTCTCTGTCATTTCTCCCCTTTCCCTCCACTCTTCCACGGTGTACATATTGAGGTCCTTCAATATCTGCTCATAGGGCTTCTGATGCATACTCAGCACCATTTTAGTTGCCTTCCTCTGGACAGCCTCCACTCTGTTTAAGTCCTTCCTGAGATGTGATCTCCAGAACTGGACAGAGTACTCCATGTGGGGACTCACCTGTAATGTATACAGTGGCAACACCACCTCTCTCCTTCTGCTGGTGATATATCTCCCTATGTACTTCAGCATACTTCTGTCCCTACCATCTGACTTTTCACATTATCTCACAACCATGAGGTCATCAGATATGATTACTTTCAGGTCTCTTTCCTGTTTAGCGACCATCAATACCTCTTCTCCCATTTTGTACACTGCGTTTGAGATACTGTGCCCTAAGTCCAAGATTTCACACTTTTTTGCATTGAAACCCAGCTACCATTCCCTTGACCAATCCTTGAGTTTTCTCAGGTCTCTGCACGTTTTCCACCCCCTCAGAAGTGTCCACTCTATTGCCAATTTTAGTGTCATCAGCAAAGAAGCATACCTTCCCTTTTGGCTCATCTGCAATATCACTTATAAAGACATGAAAGAGGAGAGGACTGGTCACAGTACTGAGCCCTGAGGCACTACATTGGTGACCCTTCATTTACCACCACCCTCTGTTGCCTATCCCTTAACCAATTTCTTACCAAGTTAACCACCTTAGGATCCACTCCCAAGCTGCCCAGTTTCCTTATGAGTCTCCTAGGTGAAATGGTGTTGAAATTCTTACTTAAATCTAAGTAGGCCACCCATGCCCATCACCCCACCCTGATCTATTTACCTGATCATGCAGTCAAAGAAATCTATCAGATTTGTGTACCCCCCAGGTGTATCCTTTGCTTCTTCGGGCCTTATAACCAGCTGGATTCAATATACTCCACAGTTGTTTCCTGTAGCAGTAGCTCCATTAACTACTGCACCATCAATGTCAGGCTGACTGGCCAATAGTTGCCAGTCTCCTCCCTGCTACCACTTTTATGAAGTGGGACTACATCTACCCTTACCCAGTCCTTGAGAACCACTCCTGGTGTCACTGAGTTGCTGCATAGGGCTGTCAGAGGTGCAGTCAGTACCTCCCTGAGCTCCCTCAGTACCCTTGGGTGTACCCTGCCTGGCCCCATTGCTTTGTGCAATTTCATATTTGTGAGTCCCTTCAGGACTTTCTCTTCTGTAAAATGACTTGTGTCTACCTCCCTCTATGCAGTGCCCCTGCTGCTCTACGTGGCCCATCCCCTTCCCCTTCCTCTGTGAAGACTGAACAAAAGTGTTTAGGATTATCTGCTTTTTCCTGAACCTTCTCTGCACAGTCTCCACCGGCCCTTCTTGATGTCACAAGCCCTCCCTAGCCCTCCTCTTCTGACCTGTGTACCTAAAACATTTCTTGACCCCTTTAGTTACCTCCTGGGCTATTATCATCTGTTTAGGTTCCAGGCAGCCCTCTGCAATAAATGACTGCCTTATTTTCAACTAACGTCTTTCAGTTACCTTATGGGTTACACCGCAGTCTGTCCTCTTCCACCCCATCCTAACTTTGCTTTCAAACAAACATGGTACATTTTTCATGTGTGGGTATGCCTACACACACTTCAGTGTGTGTGTGTGTGTGTGTGTGTGTGTGTGTGTGTGTGTGTCTGCATGTGTTTGAATACTCTCATGGGCATTCCACCTATGTGTGCTTATCCATTTTCATTTTCTTTCTTGCCCATGTCTCCTTCCCCCACCTTCCTCAGTGTCATCCTTCTTGCTATGCCCTGATAAGTACAGTAGATCTACTTAAGAAGGCCATAGATTCCCTCCTATTATGCCTCTCTATCCCCATTGTCACCTTTTTGTTTTCCAGCTTCTATGATTACCTTGCCTATTATCACTTTTTCTTCCATATCTTCCCCATTTTCTTTCCCCATTTTCTTTCCTCATACATTTTCCCTGTTTCCCCTTACCTCTCCATTAACTTAGCTTTTTTCTCTTTAGAGATATGTCCTGAAAATGACCTATGGTCGAAACATTGATTCTAACTCTGTTTTCTATTTGCAGTTTGCATTTAGTATTACCTTTCTGATTTTATATTATATTTCTTTTGTATGACATCAGTGACTAAAATGATTGCATTTTTCTACTACAAATCAGTGAGATGAGGCTCAAGCCACTGACAGAGCCATGTTTAGCAGACTTGTGAGAACGAGTTTGTTTTAATAATATGGGTGCGGCAGGAATCAATAAATGAGAAAGTGAAATACATTTTGTTTTCTCTAAAACCTTTCACACAGTGTTATTCAAAGTGCTTTACAAAGCAATGAATCCCATACTGTTAGAGCATGGACTGCCTGCAGTTATTTGCATGCACTCTGTGTCAGGCATCTATATCACAGACATACACAGTAAAACTGCAGTCTCTTTCATGAGGAAAGGTTAGCCAGGACGTTGAGGTAACCTGCTCTTATGAAAAGTGCAGGGGGACCTTTAACTTCCCCCAGAACAACTATCAAAGAGGACAGTTAGTAAATAAATAAATATCTTTACTGTTTGAGGCATTGGCAATTACATTTTCGTACTAGAAGGGGCTAGAAGAGACCTTTATTGTTGGTTTAGTGTCTCATCAGAAGGATGACGCAGCCAGCAGGATACACCCTATTAGTACTGCATTGCAAAGCCTAAATGGTTTGGATGAACTAGACAGAGTGATTTAAAGGATGTTTTTCCTTGTTTTTGACAAGCCAGATAGCAAAGTTTATTTTCCACAGATGTAGTCAACTTGGCAGAAAAAGCACTTCAAACCAATTTCGCCCTTTCTGCAGAAAATCCTGATAGCAGAAAATTGAGCGAATTGGCAGTTTCATTTCAATTTCACCTCAGTGTTGAACAGGCCAAACCAATACCAAACAGACACACCTCTGGCATGCATATAGCCTAATTAGAAATACATTGGCCTTTTGAAGCTGATTGAAGCACTACACAGATACCATGAAGAAGTGTACAATTTGATTGTAACAAGGTATGTGAGTGGCGGTAAACAAATAAGCAACAATTGTATTTTGCCTCTCATTTTGATATATTACTGTCTATTCCCCTAGAGCTCAAACAAAATGTCTGATCAAGAATCAGACCCTTGAAATGTGAGGCTACTATCTGTGTAGATATGAAATTTTGGGTTGGGAAATGGGGAACTTTGTCAAATATCTGGCAAGATGATAACAGCTGCCACCCTTCCCACCGAATGCTACTTAAGCACATGCACAAGTATCAATTCAGATGCATAATTTTCTTTTCTGGTCCTAGCAGCTGGCCATGTTTACCAGTATGTTATCCACTACTTTCCTTACTGCTCCTTTCTCATTACTCTGCCCTGTGTCCTGTTCCGGCCCCTTTCTCACTTGGTTCCTCCACTCTATCACCCTTGCATACTGGGTGCTTGATTCTTCTTTACTCTTCTTTCTGTTCTGAGATGATTCTTGTCTTTGTTACTGCATAACTCTTCTACCTGGGCACTGGCTTGCTGAGTTCCCTGCCTCCTCTGAGGCCTGTGGCTTCTGTCTCCAAGCCTGACCTAGTCACCTCCTCTCCCTTTTTACAGATCCTAGTTTTCATTTTACATTTGTCTCCTCATACAGCATGGTCTCTGTGCATCAAAAAATACTGGTTCCAGTGCCTCTTTAACAACATGGTTCTTGGTCTCAAGCAGCATGGGCTCAGTACCTCAACATCATGGTTTAGTGCTTCCTACCTGTATAGACATAATGCTCTGGTAACATGGGCTCATCCCCTCCAAACAACATGGGCTATACACCCCCCCTACAAACATGTTCAGCACCTTCCATCAACATGGGCTTAGCAACTTGCTATCAGCAAGGGCTTAGCAACTTGTTATCAGCGTGGGCTCAGTGCCCTTTCATTAACACAGGTTCAGTACCCCACTAATAATTTGGATGCATATTTCCTCTAACAACTTGGGCTGTGTCTCTCTAACAACCATTTTCAATGCTCTAGAATGACATGGGTTCAATTACCTTCTTACTACCTGGGCTCGAAGCCCCTACACCATGATATTCACCACTTTTACATACATGGGCTCATGCACCCCTATACTGAGCACCATCCCTTCTACACTGGACTTGAATAATGAGCATTTTAACTACTCTATACCCTTCATATTTGTTCCAAGAAATGTTGGTTAAAATCAATCAAACCATCTGCAGTCATCAGTTATTCCCTCACCCTGCTTGACTGTTGTATGCCTTCAATGTACCTTTAGATTGGGCCTTGTCCCTTACATCCCTCCAAGGTTGGTGCCCTGACACCAGGGGTTTCTTCAGTCACTCAGGTATAACTGTAGCACTTTGTGCAGGGTGGTAATCTCACCAAGGGTCATGGAGAGGGTTGAGCTGAGCCTTCTTGCAACTGACATCTCTCTTGAGTTGTTATTCCCCAGAACTTTTGTTGGTCAACAGTTCCTTGGGCACCTCCAGGGTTAAAATCCTTATTGTGCTGGAGTATTCTTTGAAATACAGGGCTGTGTTCTGTAGCACTTTCTAGTGGTAGTCTCAACTGCAAGATGGAGGGAAAGGATGTCACATTCAAGAAGATGAAAGACCTGGGTGCGGCTAAATCCATATTGAACTGGGAGGGGAGACAGCAGAGGGTAGTGATCAATGGATTTAATTCAGAAGACAGGGGAGTTATGAGCAGGGTTCTACAAGGCTCTTTTCTCGGTCCAGTCCTCTTCAGCATGTTCATTAGTGACACTGGAGAAGGAATCCAGGGCAGGTTGTGTCTCTTTGCAGATGACACAAACTTATGTAGGAGGGTGTAGATCATGATGAGGGAATAAATGAAATGCAGAGAGACCTACAAAATCTAGAAAGGTGGTCAAAGGTCTGGTGATGAAAATTCAATGCCAAAAAGTGCAAGGTAACACACCTAGGGAAAAAGAACCCCATGGCAGAGTACTCAATGGGTGGAGAAGGACTTAACACTACAACTCAGTAATAGGACCTGGGAGTTATCATCAGCAACTCATTAAAGCAAACAAGCAGTGCAACAAAGCCTATAGAAGGCCATCAGTATGCTGAGATGTATCAGGAAGGGTAATGATAGCAGAAGAAAGGAGATAATATTTCGTCTCTACAGATCCCTGGTGAGGCCTCATCTGAAGTACAGTGCCCAGTTCTACAGTCTTCACCTCAGGAAAGACAAGGATAGGTTGGAGTCAGTGCAGTGCAGAGTTACAGAAATGATTCAGAGCCAGCAGGGCATATCCTATGAGGAGTGCCTCAGGGAACTAAATACATATTCACCGGAGAGACAAGAAAGGAGTGTGGAGTTATGATACAGACCTCCAAGTTCCTTAAAGAAATTAACAAGGTGAACTGTGGGGAATTATTTAGCCTGAATACCAACTCGCAGTCACACAGACATGAGTGGAAATGAATGAGATGGAGGTTAAAGAGAGACATGAGGAAGTATTACTTTACAGAATGGGTAGTGGAACCTTGGAACAGTCTGCTAGTCAAGGTGGTGGGGGTGAAAAGAGTCAGGGGATTCAAGCAGGGCTGGGACAGAATTAAGGGAATAGTGGTCACCAGGTTCAACAGGATCAGGGGGGAGAATGAAGAGAGGACAGAAGGGGTTAGTTCCCAGGAGGAGGAACAACAGGTTCCAGGGAAGGTTCCAGGGATTATAGGGAACTTAAGCAGAGTGGATGGACCTCTAGTCTTTTTCTGCTGTCATTGCCTATGTTTCTATCATTCTACGTTTTGCTCTGACCTTGAAGCAGTAATTGCTTTGTTTAATTGAGCTTGTATTAAAATTATTTCATCACCAAGCCTGGAGAGATGGTTACCAAAATCTTTGCATTGCAAGAAGGTTTTTTCTTCAAGAAGATTTTCCTCTCCTTCATGCCAAAGTTCATTAAACAATTCACATGATTGAGGCAAGGTACTATAGGATCACACATATTTGAGTGGACATTCTTCCAATGGCCTTTTACAAAGTTGGCACAAATTATTCAAAGGTTTTATTCATTTGTTATTCTTTGGTAACCGGGTAAGAACCATTAGGCACAAGTGCCTACTTTGAGGAGTGACACAGAAGCACTGGGGTGGTTAAGTGACCTGCTCAGAGTCACATGGTACACAGGTGAAGGTTGCAGAAATCACACCCAGGTCTGCTGGAAGTACCATTTGTTATTCATGTAGTTGTTTAAAAGTTGGCAACCAGGAAAAGCACACTTAGCCAAGGCTTGTTTCCAGGTGTGACCGGGGAGGAGGGAGGTTACAAATGCAACAGAGGGTTGAGACAACAACTACAAGTACTATAAAACAGCAGAATTTACATTCAATAGGTAATATACAATCCATGCACATTCAGAACTTGTTACTCTAACCTCTAGGCTATATGGCCAGCACCAAGCATTGCCTGGACCCCTCAGTGGGATGGGCATTTCCTTACTCATATGATCAAGCTCTGTGATAGATTCACAATAGTGGATTGCTCAGCCATGAGACAGAGTGTGAATAGCCAAAACCCCAAGTTGGATAAGCATTTGAACATACACATAACTGCTTATTGACCCAAGACATGGGTGACATTGTCCTATGTTCAGTGGGGAGTTGGCAGCTCATACCCTGCCCATACCAGGCATATTAATAAGCATCCATTTGAAAACTTGCTTGTCATTGTGTTGACACACTTGCCTCTTAATTTTTCTGCTCTCTTGATTTTGGGGAATTGCTGTGTATTCTCCAAAGGTTCCATAGCTATGGTGCCATTCTGTGCCACCTCGAAGGGTGGAACTCTAACTGGATGGAGGTTTCTTTTGTCATGTAATCAAGATCTGTGGCATTTTAGCATAGGTGGATGTCTTGGCCATGAGACAGAGTGTGAATAGCCAAAATCTCTCCATTGCATAAGCATTTAAACATGAATATAACTTCCAGCTAACTGAGTGAATGGAACACATTGTAGTAGTTTGAATGTTGTGAGATGATACTTTTGGTTTGCCTTTTTATCTTTCTAGACCCAGACTAATTCCATCTGCCTTTAGGACCAGCCGGCTCGTATACCCGTGCTCTACTGGATTGGTAATAATCTTTTGCCTTACCACCTCCATTATGGTCTCAAACCTACTGTAGATACACTGAAACCAAAATCAGAATTTGGGACAGAAGGCTAGGGGCTAGGTCTCTACAGCCATCAAGCACAGTCAGAGGATTTATGTTTTGTTATGTTCCCCACCCACTCCTTGAGAACATCAATGCAGGGGCTCCAAGATTGATCGGACAATGATGTATTGTGCAGCAATGCCATCAATAGACCCCCCCGCCCACATTTACAACATCACCTGTAGCACTTCTCTGAGCTACCCAGCTTGGCAGTGTACCAATCCAGGATACCAAGGTAGCAACACTCTGTCTGCATATGTTGTCAAAGTTTACAGCAACACTTCCTCAGTCTCCTGCTGCTCTATCAGAAGTCCCAGGATCAGGATGCAAACCTGCTTCCCTATCACAGCTAGCAGCAGCAAGGCTGACTGTGACATCAAGCTCGCTCTCTGAGTTAAACTGAGTTTTGAGATTTAAAATGCCATACAGGAAACACCCCAAACTGCAAAATGTCATAAAAGTTGGATTTTCAAACAAGTACCTAGTAACCAGATGCAATCATTTTAGGTTTATTTTCCAATTTGACTGAAGGTCTGTACCCACTGGTTATTCGTCTTGGGTAGATTCCTCCTGAATCACATTTATTTATGGCACAATCTACCTTTCTGTATATTAAGATGCACATAACGTGTATTAGACAGGCACTTACTGTAGCAATCACTTTTATTATAAATCTCTTAAAATGCTGCACTGTAGTCTACATTTGCTCTTTGTATACTGCACTGCATGCCTATTCTAAAGAATTCCTTCTATTTCTCTGAATTGCTGTATTTATATTATACTGCATACTTTCTCTAACAAATTTCTTGTACTGTGTATATATCTATCTAAATCTTGTGTATTGTAATGTTGAATACTCACCATATTCTGTCCTGCCCAGGACCTCCTTGAAAATGAGCTTGCTCAATGACGCCTTTTTCTGGTGAAGTAAATAAACTGAACAACTCACATTCTGATCTTTTGTGGTGAAGTAGTTCACACAACTATGGCCACTGCATGCACACAAAAGCCACTGATGACCAGGAGTTTGAAAGAGTAAACATATGTCACAGCCATGACCAGACAAGGGCCTAGACTTTTTAGTAGCCCCCAAATCACCACAAGCTGCCTGCTAACCTGACTTAAGGGTCCAAAATGGCAATGTTTTACCACTGTACTAATTTCTGCTGTTTTGATGCCAGTTTTAAACAATTATCTGCTGTTATAATGCTTCTAGCCACTTTAAGACTTAGTCTGGGCAAAACTGATTTACTCCACTGGAGAATACTACAGCAGTGGTAGAAAAGGAGTATACTGCAAATCCTTCCTCAGTTATGGACTCTTAGCTACAAAAACTGAAATGGAAACGAAATATTAGAGCTGTGTGAATACTGAATATTACTTTCTGAATACCACAAATAATGGGCTATCTGAATATTCTGAACCGAATAGTCCACTATTCGGCTGGCATTCGATAATCGGCCATGCACAAGGAAAAACAAGTCATTCCCACCATCCTGGCCAACATTAAATAAATATTTTATCCCTGGTGTCTAGTGATCCCACCCCCCCAAGGGACAATCCCCAGTGCAAAATAAAGAATACCCCCTCTCCAAGACACTCAGCAATACCCCTCAGTCCACCTTCCCCAAATGCATAAAAAAAATCCTAATTTCCCTGGTGTCTAGTGGACCCCCACCATGTCAGGAAGTGAATCACCTCTCCCCACTCCCTGACCTGTGCGGACCAGCACAGCCCTCCGTCCGGCAGCCCGACTGAGTTTTCAGTGAATGAACATGTGCTTGTACAAGCACGTGCTCATTCATTGAAAACTCAGTCAGGCTGCCGGATGGGAGGTGAGTGGAGGGCTGTGCCAGTCTCCCACTGGGGTCATGGGTAAGGGGGGAGAGGGGTGATGCACTCCCTGACAGGGTGGGGGGGTCCACTAGACACCAGGGAAATTAGGGAATTTTTATTATTATACATTTGTGGACGGGGCTGGGAATAATGCTGAGAGTCTGGGCAGGGGTAGAGGGATTCTTTATTTTGGACCGATGATCAGCTGGGGGGTAGGGTGGGACCACTAGACACCAGGGATAAAAACATTTATTTAATGCTGGCCAGGGGAGAGGTGCTCGAGGCAGGAAGTGGTTGGTTTGACAGCTATATAGTTGGAAAGGTGCCAGGAAGTAGCTTGTCTTGCAATGGACGGCTTTGGAGTGACAAGGAACAACTGGAAAAAAAGGGGAATGCTTTGTTTTGATGATTTTATGATAACTTATATATGATCAAAGTCACCCTGTCAATGCAGAACTTAGAAAGTTTTTTTTTTTGTTTGTTTGTTTTGTTTTAACAAAACTACCATTACCTCTGTATTATAAACCCAAGCCAAGGCACTTGAAAGTGAGGTTACTTGAGAGGCAATACATGGGTCAATAAGACATCTTAAGGGAGGGAAAACCCCAGACCCTGATGATTTCCCCATCAACTTTTATAAAATGCTTAGAACTGCACTGAAGAAACCACTGCTTGATCTTATCTGTGTCAGTCTTCACCATTCATTACTTTTGGGTTCTGGCCAGAGGGATCAGGACCCAGCGGGAGCTTTTTTTTTTTTTTTTGCAAGGGGGAGGAGTTGACTTCAGGGTGGTGCCGCCCTTAAGGCCGACACATTGCATGCTGCTCGCAGGTTGGCCAGTAACTGACACCAACCCCTTCCTAGCCCCAGTTCTGCTTCTCCCCCCATCGAGTGAACATGACCTCGTGAGTGAGTGCCATTTTCTCTATGCCAATGATCTAGTCCGGCGGTTTCCTTAGTCCTAGTTCTGCTGCTGCATTTCTTCAGCGATCGACTGGTAAGACCTTTCCATTATTTTCTTCATTGACACCGAGTGCTGCATTTATTTATTATTTTTTTGTCCGGTCTAGTCTTGTTCAGGGGACAAAAAAGAAATCTTCCAAAGTGGGTTGGCCTCCAATGCATCAGTGTAACTGCAGCTGACTATATTCCATCTGAGACTAGCATGACCAGTGTCTTAACTGCTTGGGCCCTAACCACAACATGGATTGTTGCGATGCCTGTTTCTCTATGGACCATCCTGTGTTGGAGTTGCGCACAATAAAAATTGTACCTGTGCCGCCGACTTTCGGGGGACAGGCTCGCACCCAGGTCACAAAATGCAGGGTTCTTGACCCTTCCTCCAGGTCCCCATCCAGTTCTGTATGGCCCACAGAGGAGGGGGTCTCCATCTCTCCTAGACTTGCCTCAGCGGGAACGCCTTCCATGATGCAGGAGGCCCAGCCTGACCCCCTCGGTGGTCAGGTGGGAGGAGCCATCCAGGCAATCATCTCCTCAGAGATGAGGGCTGTCATGGTCTGAGGCCTCCAGGTCTGGGCTAGTACAGTCCTTGACACCATCCACCAGTGCCTCCCCTGATTCCTGTGCTGCTTGTGGCATTGGGGATCTGGGCATCACCGCAGGAGGCATGGGGCCGGCCTCCGGCATCGCCTCTGACTCTGACATTGTTTGTGGCATCGGAGATGGGAACAGCGCCAGGGGCAGCATGGGGTCTGCTTGTGGTGCCATGGCCGGGAAAGACCAGGGAGTGGTCTAGGTTTGAGCCTCCTCTGGGGAGGACGATGCTGAGGCTGACACCAACTGGCTCACAGATTCTTCAGCATCCACTGATTCCTCCTCCTCCAACACTTCAGCTCCGGTTCAGCCCCCTTCCGAGGAGCAGATGGTTTCCCTTGATACTGGGGTTGGTGGCACCGGCCAGTCCTCGGGTGCTATGGGGGGACCACATGGCAGCCCAGAGTCGGTGGTCTATCTACTCCCCTAGGAGGTGTACCCCCCTCATGTGACAGTTCTTGCTGGCCTTATTTCTGGGCTGACTGGAGTGTCTCAGGCAGAGGAGGGTATTCACCCTGTGACTGTCTCTCAGGAGTCAGCTATGGGGTGTCAGTTACCTTGGCTGATACTGAGGAAGAGGGCTCTCTTGGTGTCCAAGGGAATGAGAGGGCAGGATTCAGGGTAGTGTCCTTTCCTGGGAACCTGCAGGGATTCAGGGAGGAGTCACAGCTCTGGTCCAGTCTTTTCCTTGAGAGAGCCCTCATCTTTAGAGATTAAGGTCCACCTTTCTGAGCTCATGCGGTCCCAGTCACCTCTTGGGGGAATTCTCTTTTTGGGCTCAGCCCTGGCCATTCCAGCTCAGTTGTGCAGCACTCATCTGCTGGGACCACCAGGTCTCCTCCTCCTCCTTTGTGGTCCCCCATTGGGTCACCCAGCCCGGGCAGAGGCTGCACCCATCCTCGGAGGTGGCTGGCCCCTTTGCCTCTGCCAACCCTTCCCTCACTTCCAGGTCATTCTGATCCTACGAGACCCCTTACCTGGGAGCAGTTTAGGTCCATGGCTGCACTATTCCTCGCCTACTACAGGTCCATGGATGAGGAGGTATTCCACCACTCCCCGGTGCAGCCTGAACCTAGCTCTCTGGACTTATCGGCTCCCTCGTCCTCCTCCTCCTCTGAGGGAGAAGAGTCCTCTGTCCACCTTTCCCCCGCAGCTGATCTTTCCAGATATCAGCACTTCCTGTCGGGGTTGCTTGACAAGCTCCATATCTCCACCTTCGGCATTCGCAATCCTGACCAGTCGGCATGTGCCTTCTTGGGTGAGTTCAGTGCAGCCAACCTGTGGGTTCATGCCTGGCCTACTGCCTTCCAGGATGCAGCGTACCATGCCTGGTGACATCCCTCAACCCTTGCACCAGCTCCAAGGGACCTCTGCCAGAGGTATTGCACACCCCTTGGGTCTCCAGGAGCTCTGCCTCCACCCCTTTTGGGCGTGACTCTCCTGGACACACCTTCCAGGCATAGAAGCCCAAGGCATGACTGACCCCCAGAATCTGACTCAGCTGAGTTTGATTTTTAGGGTAGGAGAGCCTTCTGTTCGGCGCACCTCCTTTTATATCTGCCTGCTCATCAGGCCCATCATGCTGCCTATAATAGGCACTTATGGTCTCTGCTAGGTCAGATCCTAGCTTCTTTGTTTGACTCAGAGGCAACCAGACAAGCCATTGCCCTCTCCACATGGGGCCTAGAGCTTGCGAAGCACCAAGCATGGGCATCTTAGGATGCAAATGAGGAGGCTTCCAGGCTGGTGGGGACAGCGATCTGCATCAGGTGGATGGTGTGACTTCATCTTTCCTGGTTATCACCATTTGCCCAGCATAGGGTGACTGCCTCCTCTTTCTAGGGAACCCATCTTTTTTCCCCACAGGGTGAGATGAGAACTTCAGAGACACCTTCCCTCTCCTGCTATGAGAACCCCACCTCACCTGGACCAGTCTCAGGCCTAAACAGGCCTGTTAGGGTTCTCTCCTCTTGTGTCTCGCCCACTGGAGGCTGAGGGACTTTGTCCCTTAGGGAGGTTCTGGACCCCCTTTGGGGGCTTGGTAGTCACTCAACAGTGATGAATGGTGAAGACTGACACAGATAAGATATGAAAATTAGGTACCTACTGTAATTCTTGATCTTTCTATGTATCTTCACCATTCATCACTGACTCCCACCCACCTCCCCCTCTTAGGCCTCAGTTTTTGGGTGATCCTCCTCCCTCTTTGCTTCTCAGCTAGGATCTCAGTCCATTTCCAGCACCTCCTAACCCCCCCTTAGGGGTCAGGGAGGTTTCCCCTGGGAAGACAGAGGATACCCTCTGTGGGGAGTCTCCAGGGCCCCTCCTCAGTCCGGATAAACTAGTCTTGGACTTACTCCTCTTCCTCCAGCCTTGGTCATTGAGGAAGTATAGAGGGGAGGCACTGGTGACTCCCTCCGTTATTTTTCTTCCAACCGCATGATGTCAGTCACCATAATGCGGTTTCCCTGTAATCTCCTCTCCTTGTTTCAGAGGAGAATAAATCCTACTTGGTACATGTTCCTCCTCTGGATGTGACTTCTCCCTATGAAAATAAAATAAAATCCCTGGGGGTTTCCCTCTTCAGGGAAGCTTCTGAAGTGTCCTGTCCAACTTCAAATTCCACTTGGCAGAAGGGGGAGACACTGACCCATCCTTGGCCTTTTGACTAGGTCTCTTGACTCTTTTTCCCTCATGGATTGGTTCTAATCTGCTGCTTCAGCCTTATTAAGTCCTCCTTTGGCTTGGAAAATGGTCTGGTCTGGGGCAATACCATCCTTCTCCTTGAGCAGTGTCCCAGGCTATATCCTCGGGGGTGGTGTCTCCCCTGTCCTCCCTCTTTCTTCTTCTTCTTCTTTTCCCCTTCTTTTTCTACCCCTCACCCTTTCATCCTTCCCGTACTCACTCAGAGATTGGGGTCTTCCTGTCCCAATCCCTTAGGCCTCCTTCTCTTCTGTCCTCTCTATGGCTTTATTCCTCCTTTCAGTTTACATCCTTTCCTTTTACTATCCCTCAGGCTCCCTTGCTCCCGCCCTCTCTGTTTCTCTGCTTCTCTCCCAGTGTGCAGAACTGGGGCTGAGGTAGGGAGTCGCGCCGGTTACTGGCCAACATGAGTGCCACACAATGCATTGCCTGAGAGTGGTGCCCCACACTCCTCCCCTTGCAAAAAAAAAAACTCCCACAGGGTCCTGATCCTCTGTCAGAACCCACCAGTAATGAATGGTGAAGATATAGAAAGATCAAGAATTATGGTAGGTACGTAATTTTCATATATTGTTACTGAGAGCCTTGAAAAAAGTATTTTGCCATTCAGTGTGCTCCACTATAATAGTAATTTTCCCCAAAGTGTAGGAACACACTATAGTATACAAACTCTGTATAAAATTATTGCAAGAGAGATAGCAGGTAGAATAGAGATAATGCTACCCTCAGTTATTCATTCAAATATGGATCAAGTGGGTTTCATGCAAGACAGACAAGGGAAAAATAATGTGCAGTGCACACTGAATATTGTTTGGAAATGGACAAGGAGATCAGCCATGGATAGTGCAGTGATCCTGGCTATGGACACAAAAAAAGCTTTCAACCACATAGAGTGTGGGTATATATTTCAGGCCCTCAGGAGAGTTTGATTTGGAGAAAGTATCATTAGATGAGTCATGGCCCTATATAATAAACCCAAGGCTCAACATTTGGTGATTGGGGGATTAGCTTCTTCTGTATCTAGAGGCACCAGAGAGGAGTGTCCCTTGTCCTCTTTGCTTTATGTCCTATCTCTGGAGCCCCATGCAGTAGCCTTCCACTATGTGCATAGAGGGAATATCAGTGGGAGGGACACAACAGAAGATGGATCTGTTTGCAGATTACTTGCTCTTTAGAAATCATCTGGAAATCAGTATCTTAGTAACATACAAAATGCTAGGAGACTATGATGCCTTAGGAGGCCATGAAATTAATTGGTGAAAAAGTGCAATTTTTGCACTAGGGAAAGGGTCTAAGGAATATTTAACTAATAATTTGTTATATGTTAAAATAGTTCAAACTCTAAAATATCTAGGAATCAAAACACGGGACAGACTCTCAAAGCTACATGAGGAAAACTTTAAACAACTGCTGGCAGATAAAAAGAAGGAATGTGAACAGTGGTAACTGCTATCTATCAGCCTGACTGGCAGGGTGAACACAGTAAAAATGTTCACCTTACCTAAATGTTTACATTTGTTTCAGGCCTTCCCCATAAGGGTGACTGACCAATTCTTTAAGTAGTTTATATATGATATTGAACCTCTTTCTCTGGATGGGAAGATGAGCCAGAATTAAAAGAAATATCCTGCAGCTACCATTTGCAAAGGTGGTACTGTCCCTTATGCACTTCAAATATTATTATGTAGCTGCACAGCTCTCTTACCTGTGGAGTTAGGCAACCCCAAATAGGCCTCACTAGAAGATGAGGGTCCAGATGGTAGGATCTTGGGCAGCTTTCTTATTCCCATCTTAAATATCACCTTCAACACCATGTGTGCTGAAACCCTTTCTAAAACAACTGACAAAAATACGTTGTGATGTCCATAAACTCATCAATCATGTCAGAGGTTTATCTGTGCATGCGGATCTCCCTTCAGCATTCAAAGGTCGGGGACTGTAATGTATTCCTCCTCCTTTAGGCCCTTCTGACGTAGCATAAATGTGGGCTGTGTACAGTGGGTAATTTATCACCTGTGGTGTAGGTCTTATTATGCCCCTGTGTGTTCCAGTATAGCCCAATACTGCCCACCCTATCAGGTATTATTTGTGTAACTTATTTTTATTGGTTTTGCAAGTTTAAATCTTGCAAAGTATTATACAGGAGGACAACATAAGGGCATTTTCCAAAAAAAGCAATTCACTTACAAAGGATATAATACAGGACATCTTTCTAATTGGTATAACATGGGGGAGGACTACCAACAAACCACTTTATCATGTATAATATGAACAAATGCATGCTACCTAGAAAACTAGGGATTGAGCAACGTATAACCTCAAATTACCCTATTACCAAAATGATCCACTGGTCTATAAATCCCTATTAAAGAAAAGGAAGGATAGTCAAAAGGAAATTTCCTTCAACCTCCCAGGAATAAACAGGACCCATATTGTTAAGCAGGCTAGATAACATGTAAACACTTTCATTTCAACTAAGTTGAAATAACAGAGAAAGCATGGGTTAATCGTTCAATAAGTACAGAGCAAATTATATAAATTTTGCATAGTTATGGTATGTGATGAGAGAAACCATAACTGAATTACATAGAAACATAGAACATAGAAACATAGAATTTGATGGCAGATAAGGACCGCTTGGCCCACCCAGTCTGCCCATTTCCCTACCTACTGGATAAGCTGCAGATCCTAGTTAACCAGCAGCCTACTTCTTCCTACCCCCACCCCCTAGAATTGCCTTATGACTGTCCCATGCATGCTTGAATTCCACCACTGATTTTGACTCCACAAACTCCTCCAGAAGGCTGTTCCATCCATCCACAACCCTCTCTGTGAAAAAATACTTCCTTAAATTACCTCTGAGCCGTCCCCCCTCTATCTTCAAATTGTGCCCTCTTGTTCTTGCACACCTCTTTTTTTGAAAGATGCTACTCTCTTGGACTTTGTTAATTCCCTTGAGGTACTTGAACATTTCTATCATGTCCCCCCTCTCCCTCCTTTCCTTGAGGCTATACATATTAAGCTCCTTTCGTCTCTCTTCATATGTTTTCCGGTGCAGACCCTGCACCATTTTTGTTGCCCTCCTCTGGACAGCTTCCATCCTGTCTATGTCTTTGTGGAGATTTGGTCTCCAGAACTGCACACAGTACTCCAGATGGGGTCTCACCAGCTGTCTGTACAGAGGGATAATAACTTCCTGTTTGCTACTGGTGATGCCTCTCCCTGTGCATCCCAGTATCCCCCAGCCCTCCTTGCTGCCCTCTCACATTGCTTGCCCACCTTTAGGTCATCTGATATGACTACCCCCAGGTCCCTTTCCATTTTTGTTGTTGTTAGTATCTATTAAACCAACACATTTTGCAGTCTGAGCAAATGCTATGTCCACAAGGTCCTGAGTATTGTCAATTATACCCACATCACACTATAGAAGACAAACGGATAACTGCCATGCAAAATCAAGACAATACAGTTGGATGGTGAGTTTATGTGGAAATAGCTACCATCTATAAGAAGAATGTCAGCCAGCATTAGATAGGTCCTGTATGGTTAAAAAGGAAGTGTGCACACATTGGTTTACTTCACAGTAATAGGAAACAATGTAAGGATTGAGTTAAGAACAGTGCAAGAACTCATACCACCGCCCATGCCTACATGTGTATGAAGGCACCTGTAACAAAGTTTGGGTCAGGTAATGTTGCTTACTTATGAGATCTAATGACTTTATTTAGTTATTTATTTATTTGTTTATTTACTTATTGAAGTCTTGTAATTACAACCCTGTGAGTCAAGAACTCTTTTGCAAAGGCTCCATGTCAAATCTACAAATAGACAGGTTACGAAAAATTACAGGAGATTAATACTGTACATTATACATAGTATATGATTATACTAATAATACAGCACATTATACATAGTATATGATTATACTAATAATACAGCACATTATACATAGTATATGATTATACTAATAATACAGCACATTATACATAGTATATGATTATACTAATAATACAGCACATTATACATTGTATATGATTATACTAATAATACAGTACATTATACATAGTATATGATTATACTAATAATACAGTACATTATACATAGTATATGATTATACTAATAATACAGCACATTATACATAGTATATGATTATACTAATAAAACAGCACATTATGCATAGTATATGATTATACTAATAATACAGTACATTATACATAGTATATGATTATACTAATAATACAGTACATTATACATAAGTGCATCACAAATGAGGGTGGAGTGCATGGCAAAGAAACAAACACAGTGAGTAGATTTAAAACAGACAGGATATAAAACATTACAGGAAATTAATACATTACATACTATATAGGATAAGAGTATACAAGTAATGCAGTGCATTATACATAAGTGCTTCATAATTGAAGAAGGAGTACATGATAATGAAACAAACATGGTGCAGGCAGTACTCGTTAACAGAATAAACAGATAGAAAATTAAAGAAAAGAAAGGCAGACCAGAAGGAAGTTAGTTAAGAAGAGTTGTGAGACAGCTAGGGGGGTTAGGAAGAAAAGTTGAGTAGAGGGGTGTAAGGTGTAGAGAAGGAGGAATAGGAAATAGTGCAGGTAAAGGATGAGTAAAGAGCAGGAGGGGAACAGAGTGGGGAGGGAAAAAATTAGACCAAGAAAAGGTGGAGAGGAGCAGGGGAAACTTGAGGGACAAGCCATGAGGAGGCCCAGATTGACCAGTAAAGGCTAGGAGCAGTCACAACTATTCACAGAGAGGAGGTGCTGGTGAAGTTTAGTTTTAAAGGGGCCCAATTTAACTGTAGAGGAAACCACAGGAGGCAGGCAATTGAGCAGGAAAGGGGCCCTGTGGAAAAACACTTGCTGCCTTAGGGATGTCTTACAGAAAGAGACTAGGTAAAGGGCCTTATCAGAGCTCCTACTAGAACGAGGGGTAGGGGCAGGAGAGATGAGCTGCTTGACCGAGGGAGGAGAGAGTGAGGTGGTAAGATTCTTGGCCAACAGGCAGGTGTGATAGTCAAACCTACCCTTAAAGTTTAGCCAGTTCACTTGACTGTAAAAATCGCAGGTATGGGTTAGCTTTGGTGCTCCTGTTATGAGACGACATGCTTTATTTAGGGAAAGCATTATTCTTTTAAGACCAGAGTCAGATGCAGATCCATAGATTACTATACCATAATCTACTAGGGATAGAACAGATCTAGTGACAGCCAGGCAGAGGGTGTCTTTTGTGAGACAGTTCCTATGCCTGTAGAGGAAGCCGATTCTGGTGTTTACTGCTTTGCAAACCAGATTAATATGTTCCTGGTAGGAGAGGGAGGAGTCTAAGGTGATCCCAAGGTATTTAAAACTCCTTATCTGCTCAAGTGACGAGAGCTGACTATTTCAGATGTTTAGTGATACTCCTTTATGTATATTCTGGTGGTTTGCAAACAGCATTACTTTGGTCTTTTTGTAATTGATGATAAGTTTATTAAAGGAGAACAAGGACTTGATTTGTGTAAAGCTATTTTTCAGGCATTGTTCAAGCATAAGGGATTCAGGGTGACTAGAGAAAATAACTGCATCATCTGCATAGAGGAGTAGGTTGCCAGAGGAGGCTTGGGGAATGGTATTAAGAAAAAGACTAAACAGCAAAGGGCCAAGAATGGAACCCTGTAGAACCCCTGAGTGAACTAGCTTACTGGAAGAAAGGGTATCTAGGATTTGAAACCTCTGGGACCTCCCAGAGAGGTATCTATCAAACCAGGCAGCAGCATCAGAGAATAGGCCCAGCCCTGAGAGGGAGGCAGAGAGAAGGCCATGGTGGACTGTGTCAAATGCTTTTGTTAGGACCATGTACACAGACCCAACCAAGTGACCCTGGTCCAGAGCTTTATGTGAAAAGCTAGTGAACTCCAGGATGACTGTGAAGTACTGTAGTCCTTCCTGAAGCCATGTTGTTGGCTACATTGCAGATTATACTTGGCAAACTATTCAGAGATTTGATCATTCACTATTCTTTTCCTTTAATATGGTGAACCTTCAGTGCTGGTTCAACAAATATTTTGTTGACCAGGGATTTATGTTGGCCATAATTGTGGTCGGCATGAATCCATCCATGAACACTTATCTTCTTTGGGGGGCTTTGCCCCATGAATCACCCATGCAGGGGGCTCTGCCCCACCACCCCCGTACTAAATATAATCAACTCTGAGTCACAGTTAATTCAGGGTGTGGGTGCAAGACCCCAAGAAAGCAGTGCCAGGGTCCCTCAGTGACGGTACAGTGACCCGTCGCTGTTTTGCTGTACTGTCATTTGCCGTAACAGTGTTGCTGTGAGATCGGCATATGCCATCATTGACATTATTGTGGTATACATGGGCATGTATCCCACTTTTCTGACTCTCTAACTCAATATCGTCTTTAAATATTCCATCTTGTCATCTTTAGAACACAAATTTCACTGTGCTTAGCATCACAGTACTTCCATGCATTGGTACTTGTAAATATCTTACAATGTTTTGTTAACCACACCATTTTTTTTCATTTTTTTTTTAAATTGACTCACTCATGTTTGTGCAAAATGACTTTTTTTACTGAAAACATATTGCACGAAATTCATCATTTGCCACAAGAATGCAAAATTTTGAACACAAAATTGCTGTTTGTATTGTGAGAACTAGTGACATTTGTCATGCAAAATGGTGATTTCACTCAAAAATTTGTAGCTTTAACACAACTTGTTCATACATTTTCTGATGCACAGAAATGACCAGATCCTTCAATATTTATAATAGAAATGTCCTCAAAAAGTGGGTTTTGTGTGATTTTTGCATGCTAAAAATGAAATGTGCCAGCCCCTTATGAATATCCATTTTTGTGGCTATGAGCAGAGCCTACAGCCATTTTGCTGTCTGCAGCTGGAAAATGGAGGAATGTGGAAAACATTTTTAGGCATTTCAATGTATCCTTCCACAACTATAAAGCACTATGCTAAATAAAATAAATTACTCCTTTCTTTCTATTTAGAATGTTGGAGGCAGCACTAATGCTGCTTATCAGATGGCCTATAGGGAACTGAAACCACTTGCTTTCTGTTTAGAATGTTGAAGACAACACTAAAGCTGCTTATCTGATGGCCATTAGGAAACTGAAACAGCTTGTTAAATATTAGTCGCCTATTAAACTGGAGATTTGTTTACCCCCTTTGAAATGCAACAACTTGCACTTTTTAAATACTTAGCATTTACACATTTTCTTGCTTTTAGCTTCAATTGGGCAGCTATTGTCTTTCAAAAAAGATTCATACCTCATAAATGTCACCCTTTCCCAGGAACAAATGATTTACACTGTTTTTTTAACCTCTTAAGACACAACCTAATAAGACCTGTCTCAGACATATGCCAGGTCTTCTGTGAACTATCAGTGTTAATTATATAGCAATCAGCAGGTATTTGCTTTTTGGGGAAAAATGTATTGAGCTACAGCAAATACACACACACACACACACACACACACACACACACACACACACACACCATCCACATGGCCACAACATTAACAATAAATGCTGCAATCAAATATATTACAAAACAATAAAGAAACTGTTTGTTTATGTCAGTGAACACAGTGAAGTTCAGTCTAAAGTAGATTTCCTTTAAAGAGCTAGTGTACTGCCTAAAACCAATATTATATTTTAAAAGCAGCCAACCATTATCTTTTATAGTTGAGGTACTTTTTTATTTTCCTTTTTTTAATTAGAAGATTGTTTACCTGATGTTAGTAGATGTGATGTGTGGAACAGTTCTTGACCTGGCAGCTGACATACAGTATCTTACTCTATTGCCCCACACTATATCATCAGTATTGTGACCTCGATGACTGTCACATCACTGCTACTTAGGAACAGCAAGTGAGTGACTGCCAGACCATTCACCTGTGATGTCACAGTCAGTGAGATCACAATGCTGATGATGTAATGTGGGCAGTAGAGAAAGTTAAGTCATCTGACAGGCTAAGAGCTGCTCCACACATCCAGTGCAATATTATAACACAGAATACTTTGTAATGAGCAAAAGGAAAAAGAAAAATACTTCAGAAATAAAAAAATTACAACTGACTGCTACTTAAAATTTGTATTATATTCCTGTCTGCCTGTTTTACCTCCACTAGCTCTTCAAATATGTCTTAGCCTATATTTTGTATCCTGGATAGCGCTGGGGAGATGCTACATGTCATTGTCATTGTAATCTTCATTTTACACATTTTTGCACTGTATTTACTCAGGATGTCCCAGATTAAATGCAATATCTTGTTTTCAGTGGGGTCATGATTTCACCATTTTTATAATGTATTTATTCATGGTAGCCTAGTCCAGATATAAAATATTGTTTTCAGTGTGTTCTGATTTTATGCAAAGCAGCATAATATTGTGTAGCTGTAAAGCCCCACTGAAAATAAGATGCCATGTCTTCTGTGAACTATCCAGTCTAAACATATAGCAATCAGCAGGCATATTCTAGGAAAACACATTGAAAAACTGTGTAAAATGAAGATCACATTGAAACTGCCTCTCGGCAGACCTTCATTGTGCAAATTCATTAGAAATAATGGGTAAAATTATACCAAAAGGTCTCCACAGCCATATTGGCTCTGACCAGCATTTGTTAATGGTTGCAAAAGCCTCACATAGTAAAATACTGTCCAGGCTAAGGGTCTACACATTTTGGGGGTTACTTACCTGTCCATAGTATGGTGGAGAATCTGCCAACTTTTACTGATTTCAGAGGAATTCATGCAAGAGAAAGAAAATGATTATAGAGACACAAAGAATATAAAGCCCTTAAACAAAAAATAATCTGAAGTCCTTAAATAACCATAGACTGGGAATCATGGGAAGGGGATACTTTTCTTTTTTATTTTCCGAGATAGCCTAGCTTAGATGAAACATCTTATTTTCTGTATTGTTCAGCTTAGTTATTTTGGCAATATGACAGGCAACTGCACTGGAGGTTAATAGACTTGTTTAAAGGAAAACTAAAGTCAAAACTTATAGAACAAATATGTTGTGCAGAGTGTTTGATTTATACAGTAGATGTACTCCTAGCAAGTCGTTCCCTCTGCTGCTGTGTTCTGATGATCTCCATGTTAGCATTTTTATGGCTCTTCTTTTTCCTACAATGCCTTTTGTCCAATGTGACAGTGATGTGTCCAGAATCATTAATTCAACAAGAACTGTTTTTATTCTCTCATGTTTGCAGCAATAGAGATGTAATGTCAAGTAACTCTGCTTGTCCAGGGAGCTTTAATGAAGGCTATATTTAACAATGCCAAAACTCCAAGTGAGCACTCCTAATGGAAATAATACCAAAAGGCACAGAATTCAATGCTTAATAGCTTAGTAGCTCATTTTATTTTGAACCATAAATCGGGCCAGGGGTTACTGGCCTGATTATGATTCAAAATAATAAAACTACTAGCTATTAGCTGATAATCTATATTAACTTTATTATATTAGTGGAGTGGTCAGTTAGGCAGATATTCAAAGGGTTGTGCCCAGTGCGATATTTAAAGGGAAAGTCGCCACACAAATCCCGATGCACGGGTGGCATCAGTAATGGCGCAGGCACAGGTAGGGGGCGTGCCCATACACTAAACTGCACGTGGCCTGATATTCAGCCCGGGCCATGCAGAGTTATCCAGGTGCAACCCCTACCTGCCCCTGCACAAAGTTACGCCTAAAAAAAAGGAACAAGTCGAGGGCCACCCACAGGTGAGCTACCACATTGCAGGGCTCAACACAGCAGCTGCCACCTGTGGGTGGCCATCACCTGTTCCCACTGCACTTGGCGGTGCCCCCCATGCCCCAATCGTGAGCATCAGACATCCCCCCCAAAGTCCAATATCCCTGGTGGTCCAGTGGACCATGATTAGCCGATCGCGGGCATAACTGTATCCCCCCTGATTAGCCTGATCGCGGGCATAACTGTATCCCCAAAGTCCAATATCCCTGGTGGTCCAGTGGACCACACGGAGTCTGATCGCGGGCATCAGTATCTCCCCCAAAGTCCAATATCTCTGGTGGTCCAGTGGACTGCTGCAGACCCGATCCGCAGGCGGCATTCCACACCCAAGTCTGAAATCCCTGGTGATCTAGTGGACCCCCATACTGCCCACCCACTAAGCCACACCACCCGGCTTCCCTGTCAGCCAGCAGGCGGCGGCACCCACTCGCCTGCCACCGCTGTCACGACCGACAGTTGCATGGCTGCACGCCTATTGGTTCAGAGCATGAGCCAATGGGCATGCAACCTATACCATACTAGTCAGTCCAGATATGTGAATGAATTCATTCAGCTGTCAGTCAGCGGTGGCGGGGTGGCAAGCGGTGGGTGCTGCCACCTGCCTGCTGATGGGCTGGAGTGGGGTGGTGAGGCTCAGTGGGAAGGTGGGGTGGGGTCCACTAGATCACCAGAGATTTTGGACTTGGGAAGTGATAAAATACGCCAGCGGTCGGGCTCCATGGGGTTCACTGGACCACCAGGATATTGGACTGGGGATACAGCTCATGCCCGCTGACACAATGCGGTCCACTGACCACCAGGGATAGAGACATTCTTTGTCCCTTATGGGATGTCCCACAATCGGGCTGCAGGGGGTGTCGGTCCCTGACGGCTGCTGCCTGGCAGGATGCCAGGCACAAGTCATTGGGGATCAGCACACCTGCATGCTAATGGCATGCAAATGGGGCTGTAATCAGAAGCAAATGGCCCCCCATGCACCTTGCATAAATTATGGCCCCATTTGCATGTCACCCTTTGAATATCACAGGTGCTGTGCATGGCACAATGGCACTTGTGCCACCGCATCTCAATGCTCCACTCTGACCACTTACGCTGGTGCAGTTCCACTATGCCATGCACAGTGGGGGTGGCCAGGGGGCGATATTCAAAGCAGTTGTGCCATAGCGCAATTCCGTTGACTATCGCCCTGGCCACACCCCTGCCCAACAAATTTGAGCGGCGCACAGACTTGCGCCACAGAATGTCACAGTTTGAATATCTGTGCCTTGGAGTTTGGGTACTGGATTTTGAGGCTTGATGCCTCCTGTATGAGCACCCACCTCGACAATGATTGCGCAGCTTACATTTTTGGCATGTACATTTAACAATGACAAATGCTTGAGGGATAATTGAGGGGGCTATTCTGCAAGGAACAGCTAGGTATTCACTAATTATAGCATTTGTGACCTTGGGTGATTTGTGTGCCTTTTTAATGGCTATGTGTAGTTTGATGACATGAAAAACTTTAAAAACAAAACACTCAGTTCTGCTGGCTGGACCTAGACAAATACATAGAAAACAGAAAGTTTGGATTAGACAGTTATTTAGTTGAAACCAGAATATCAGGCTCATAACAGTAGATTACTGCTGTAGCAGATATTACTCTCTGAACTGATGGTCCTGAAAGCATCACTGTCACATGGGACAAGAGGCACTGAAGGAACAAGAACAGCCATAAAAAATGGTAACAGGGAGATCCCCAGTGGCCATAAAACCTGCAAGCAAATTTAGAAAAAATTTAGAAAAAAATCCTTTCAGCAAATAAGTGGAACTATTTATAGAGATGTGTGAAATTAGAAAATTTTGTTCCACAAAATTTTTCACAAAATATGTTGTGGGTAGGAAATGTGAAATTTTACAGCAAAATGCTAAATTTTGCCCAAGGAATATGAAAATTCAACTGCAAAATAGTGAAGTTTGGGTGAAATTTGTCGAAATTGAATATTTACGGTGAAATTTCGAATTTCGTAGATGTAATATTTTGCAGTTTCGCCCCTGGCAAAAAACTTTGTGGAATGGCAAAATTTCATGAAATGTTTCACATGGTGAAAGTGCCAGTTTCACCAGCAAAATTTAATTTAACAACATCTCTAAGTATTTATAAGGAGTACAGCTCCAAATCAAAACACTCTGCACAACAATTTTTTGTATATTTTCACTTTGATTCCCCTTTAATGTTGCGCAGTGAGTATTCAGCACTGGTGAGGTATGAACCTGCAATCTCCTGTTTCTGAAGCCTGTTCTCTAGCTTTTAGCCAAAACTGCCACTGAATTTTTTTGATGCCACAGTATTCAAAGAAGAGTTACATGTTACTTTAATTTTCTGTTCCACAGTAACTGCAATGTGCCATACAAAGTATATTCTTACAATACATAATTAAATCACATATAGACTAATGTATGGGTGACTGTGTAATGTGAGATTTTTACACACATGAGATGTGTTTTGCCACATGCTGCAAACCAAAAGATAGAAGCCTCCACATGCTGTAAACCTGAAGAGAGAAGCTGGAGTGGTTTAAGAAGGCAAAATGCACCACGGGTGTGTAAAAAAATGAGTTTACTTGCAGTCACCCATACTGTATATTTTTTTTTTATTTTTACTGTGTGCTGCTTCTTCCATGACTGCCAGCTTCCAACCCCCCAGTCCCATCACCCGGCTCCCCTCAGATTTATTTTATGCCAGCATCCTCTTCCACATGACTTGTGGCATGTGCTTAGTCAGTGATGCAGAGCCTACAGGGTGTCAGTCTTTACCTTGCCTCCAGGGTTATCTCCACCAATTCTTTCTTCCCTTACTATCCCCAGAGCCTTGGCCATTCATGGTTTCACATGTATGTGGAGGCAGCAATGCACACCAGCATCAACAAAACCTGATCCTCCCACTTGTCCCAGCTCCACTCCTCCCACTGGCTGATGCTACCATTGAGCCTCCACTCGGTGGCAGCCAAGAGCCAGAGAGGCCTACCACCCCAATCTGGGAGAGGAGAGCTGCCTGGTGGATGCTCAATCCACTCACAGCCCTCCGCCCCTGGCCAACCCCTGGCAACCCATGCTCATTCCTGAACACAGGTTGCCGGAGTGGTGAGAGGTAAGGTGTCCAGTGCCTCAGCCCTCTGTGGCACTGGGCCAGCTTTACCCATTCTTTTTTTTTTAATAATATCTGTTAGGGTCTGATAACAGGAAGACAAGCCACCAGCTATACCACAGGCAAAAACATACTTAAATGAGGGCGTATTCTCTTCCTATGATGGCAAAGCGCATAGGAGCAAGTGACCGCTCACCAGAAGCTATGATCAAGCATTAAAAGTTAACTTTGGTACAAGCCATAAAAGCTCCCCAAAGTCCACCAGCATTTTTGAGTGTCCACGATACACTTTCCTCAGAGCAAAAAGTGTTTCTAAACATCAATTAAAAATTATTTTTTCATATATCAGGGTCTGTTCATGAAAAGGGGTTACCGAAGTGTGGCAAGAGGGTCAAATTTTCAAATTATTTCTAGATTACATTTGTGATGCATTTCAAGATATTATGACCCAAGTATGAAAAAATAAACATATTGGGAGTAAAAGTCCCACAGGTTCCTGCGATAAAAGAACTATATTGTGGTGAGTGTAACAAGTGACACCACACACCATGGTGAATGTAGCACCTGACACAAAACATTTGTTTTAGTAGTAAAAACTTTAATAAACATGTAATGAGTTGTATTAAAACATGAAAAACAAATATTTATAAGAATTATATTACATTAACTGCAAATGTGATGTTTTGCACCACATACTGTGGTGAATGTAACAAGTGACACCACAGTTATGTTTCACTTACTAAAACTATACTAAACATGCCTAGCAACTAACATACTACTGCTACTGACTGACATACTACTATTGAACATGAAAAAATGTGACAATTACATTACTTGCCAGTGGGATGGTTAATAACACATACAGTGGTGAATGTAATGAGTGACACCACACATTTGTTTCAGTTTTACAAAGTTTAGCGAACATGCCTAATGGCTAACATGCTACTAATAATAACTGACACAGTGCTACAAAACCTGGAGAAATCTGACAATAATAACAGTAGTGACAGATGTGATGTTTGATACCACATGCCATGGTGAATGGAACAAGTGACACCACACTTATGTTTGACTTACTAAAACTGTACTAAACTTACCTAACAACTAACATACTACTATTACTGACTGACATACTGCTATAAAACATGAAAAAAAATCAACAATTACATTACTGGCAAGTGTGATGCTTAACACCATATAACGTGGTGAATGTAACAAGTGACACCACACATTTGTTTCAAGTTTTAAAAAATTTACCGAACATGCCTCATGGCTATCACACCACTACTAATAACTGACATAGTGTTACAAAACCTGAAAGAATTTGACAATAATAACAGTAATGGCAGGTATGATGGTTGACACCATATATCGTGGTGAATGTGATGAGTGACACCACAAAGAAAATCCATTTTAACTCTCCACTCCATATACACTGAATAATCCCTATTACAATTTATGCCCAGAACTTTCCTTAGACATGCAGTTGTCACTGAAATATGCTCTCTGAAAAGTTGCCCAACAATCAGTGAATGATGGTAACCAAAGTCTACCTGTGGTGAATGTAACTGCAACCCTCGTTGTTGCATGCAGTGCTTATCTTCATGGAATGTAGCCCTACAAATGGAGGAGCCATGTGCAAACAATGGGTTTTAAACCACAACTCCATTCCTCCCTCTATGGTTGCTCCTTGGTTCTAATGGGCAGGTTATGACTTTGCAACTGTCACAGACTTACGGGTAAACATTGGGCCTGATGTGACCCCAAGTAGAATGAGGGTCAAAGGTTGCTGTCCCTTCTGTGGGAAAGTTAGATCAGGCAGTAGCACAGTCAGTTATCACAAGGAGGCAAACTAGGAGAGAAGCCAGAAAATCTTTTAAGGTGCTAATAGCACAATTAGAAATTAGGGGGCCATGTGGGTGCATGTAACGTGCTGTGATACCAACTGTTACATTCACCACACTAAAAACAAAGCTGCATAAATTAAAAATGGAGCATTACAATGGGCTAAAGTGTACAGATAATAAACACAACTCCAGATTAGTAAGTGGACTTACTTTAATAATGGAAAACAGTAAATAAAGCTTGCAAAAACAATTAGTAAAACATGTGTTTTTGCATGTCACACTTTTTCAGGTAAAAAAAGCAGCAAAATGGAGTGGGATACCCCATCAAAAAAAAATATGGATACCCTAGAATTCTATAGTTATGTTATTTATCTGCCCATATAGCCAGCATTCAGATTTAATCAAAAACATGTGCCTGACCATTCTTGATTTTTAAAAATGTGGTATGCACTGTATGGTGGGCATTGGTAACCCCTTTTCATGAACAGACCCATCAGTTATCATTTATTTTAAACATTTAATTATAAAATGGACACATACCTTGTGGCTATTAAGTTTACTCTGTTGCATCATTCTTTCAACATGCAGAAACATGTTTTATTAAATATAAATGTAATTTCTATACACCAGTGCTCTGATTGCAAGCATAAGTCTGTTTCAAAAAACAATGAAGGTCCCTACTTGTATTGTTACAGTAAATATTCCTTATTCAACATGTATAATTCATTTCAGACACTGCAAGTAAAATAAAAAAATTTCCTCAGACTCTTTCTATGCTTCGCCACTTATTTCATTGTTACCTGTATCTAAATAATCATAGCTCATGTGGTGACTATCCCTATTTCCTGTTTGTTCATCTCATGCTTTTAGATACAAAGTTCTTTAATGTCCTTTCCTGTTTTGAAAGACAACTAAAATCATTCTCCATGCTTCTAGGATAACCCCCCTTAGGTTTGAACAAGCCATGGATACAGACCATGTGTTTGATTTTTTAATGTTTTAATGCCCTACTGGATAATCCATGTACATACCTCGTTTTTAGACAATTTCTTCCTGGCTCCTCATGTTTACACAAACAAGCAGTGAGCTGTGAAGTCTGGCCATTTTTAGTGACTCCCATTGGGGTCACAGTCTAAACATGGTGACATCTTTGCATAAACAGACACTCCAACATCACACATGTCTGAGTTATATCATGACTGTTATTCTTCTTATGAAATAATAAAGGAATAACACTGATTCCCCCCAGCTACTTCCCAATGAGAGCTGGTACTGTGTTCTTTATTAAAGCCACCAAGTGAGCAGCAGTTTTAGAGAGGTGAAGGTAAGGCATTCCACAGAGAAGAGGCAGAGGAAGCAAAGGATCTTTTGCCTGTTCAAGACCTTGTTTTCAGTGTCTCGAGTAGTATATAACTGGAGGTTTAATTGCCAACACATCACTGAGGTGGGGGGGGCGACCCCTCTTACTATTCTGAAAACTAAGCAGAGGAGAGGATAGCAGAATCATCGTTCAGAGGAGTACCAATTTAATAAGTGGAAGACATCACAATGCTGCCCCCTAGGTAGAGCACCAGCAGCAACTCTACCAATTGTATTATTTAGGACCTTCAGCCTATTAGCATCAGTGCACCTTAGGGTCTGAAGAAGTAGAACACCATACATAAGAACTGGGAGCAGCATACTGTTGGCAATGCCAAACCATAGAGTTATTGGACAAATAATTACTCAACCAGTAAGGCAGCCCAGTTTTCTGGTGTAGGGACTTACAGACATGATCCACATTATTTTATTTATTTAGTTTTTATTGACTGGGAAAGGAGAACTAGACAATTCTGCCTATTTTTAGCCTCATCCTGGGGAAGGGGGATACAGACAGATGCCAACTGACATTAAAACAGATTAAGCTGTTGGTGGTATTTTTAGTGAATGGAGGGAATTTGGCCAGGACACCAGGGAAATTCCCCAACTCTGCCAGCAAGGGACCTAGCTTCCTGTGAGCAGATGGATGGCCACTTCCCCTTTGCTGCTGATTTACCTGGATGTGTAGAAGGTAGAAGAGCCAGTCTCCTCTTCTGCCTTGGCTAATGCAGAGACCAACACATTATTTGATGTTCAAGGACCTTTGGAACCTAGAAAAGAATCTTGTGTGAGCCTGAGAAAAGGGCTTTAGAGCAAAGAATGACTACACAGGACAAAATGGATATGGATCAGGGGTCTAGCTGTATGCAGCAACCAGCAGTTTCTACGGGTGTAGGACAACAGTCAACAACTGAATTGGAAGTGATATTAAGTGCTGAAGAAGAGAGATTCCACAAGTGCAAAGCAGAATTGGCAAACGTGATAGCGCTACAGAAGCAGCACTCAGCTGCCACCACAGTCAGCTCTCCACAGCAAGCCAATATCAGTAATCAACATGCCTAACCATGTACCTCTGAAGCAGCTGTAGAGGTGCATCCAGAGGAGAAGCAGCCACTAGTGCAACCAGCAGCTCAGCTACCAATGACACCACAACCTCATGGTTTCTCTTTCATGGCAAGTACTACGGCAGTGCCGCTGTTCATATTTAATGGGAAAAAGTCTGACATTAATACAGGGGTCATGCCAGGAATGGCAAAGACAGATAAAGGACTATCTGGCCTAAGACATGACCCCACTGACACTGAAACTGTAAAATCAAATGCTGACTGGTCAGTTAAAAATGCTCTTACAGGAGCAGGGTGGGAGAAAAGCATTGATAGTCAATGGATAGCTAGTTCCTCGATGGTTACAGAGTCTAGCAGAGAGGAACTAAAAAATACTGTGGGGCTCCACAGAAAAGTGCAAATACTGGAACTGGAGCAAATTGATGGAGCTAACTCAAGTACACAGAACTCTCCATTACACCTCCCTGAATTCTTGCAGCTAACACAGAATCCACAGCTGTTGCTTACAAACAATGCTGTTCCGGAAGTTCTACTAGAGATGAATGTTCAAAATGATGGTGTACAGCCTCTCCCTGAAACAGAACAGATGGGGCCTTTGAGGCCTACCCCTTCAGATCAAACACCCAGTACAGAACCTGAGGGTGCACGCAGCAACAGAAATAATAGATCATATGCCTCCTTTTTTCAGAGAGCCAGTATACCCAACTAAGCAGCATAATGCTGTACACCTGATATATAAAGAGGCATGGAAGTTTTTCCCAATCAGCTGTTTGTAGCCAAAACACTGCTTAAGGGCTCAATGTGGTTTACAGCTGCTGAAATTTATGTTCTGATACATGTATTAGGCAAACAGACTTTTGATGTTAGTTTCAAGTTAAACAGTGGATTACAAACATTTTGGGAAATCTTTCAAACACTTAAATCTACTCCTCTATGGGCCCCATTTGAGGTAATCCCTCTGACAAAGGTGGCCACCAGAACAATAACTGTCCTTTTCAGAAATGAATGAGTCAGTGAAACTGATCTACTTTACTAGTTAAAACAACATTGTACAGTGTTTGGGAACCCCAAAGCCATTTTTGATGAGGAAAAGATTTGGACTGGTGGTTGGAAAATCCATGTAGTGTTACACACTACAGCCATAGGACTACAACATGTCCCTAGTTGTTTTTTACTAGGCCGAGACAGGGGTGTTCTATTCTATGCAGGACAGCCCAAAGCATGTTACAGGTGTGGGGAAACTGGACATATTAGTAGTCTGTGTGAGAAACTCAAATGCACTTTATGTGGTGAACTAAGCCACATCAGTGGTCACTGCAGGAACGCTCAGATCTGCAATTGTTGTGATACAAAAGGTCACTATTACCATACTTGCACCTGGGCAGCCCATAACCAACCCAACCAGTCGGACAGTGAGGAGCAGAGGTTACTGATAGCCATAGCCCAGAGAACAAGAACAAGAGACAGATCTTTCCCCACTGTCGCCCCTCCCCCACCTTCTGACCTTCCAAGTGAAAGAACACAAAACACTAACACCACTGATACAGGGGTGTCAGAAGAAACCTTGCAGTGACATGCCTTCAGAACAGCCTTTGATTTTTCCAGCCCTCCCCACTGAATCTGTGGGGGCAAGCACTTTAGCTTCATGTACTGAGAGTGGCACATCTATGCAGGTAGATATGCCCGCCCAAGGTGTAAGGAAACAGAAAAAAACAATACTGCCACAAGACGCAGGCAGACCTGGTCTCAACCAAATCCAAAAGCATTTAAGAGCACAGGTATTCCCATGGTTAATAGAGTCGAAGCCCTTGCTGAGCACCAAAAAGCTTCAGGGAATGAGTCAGACGACTCATCTATTTGGTCTTCCTTACAGATGTGAGCTCTGATAGAGAGGATCCCCTCACCTCTGGGACACAGAAATCTGTGGAAGGGGAACCCCAGCAAAAGCTAAAGCCAAATCTAAGCATGCTGGGTTAACAAGAAGCTCAAAAAAGCAACCTCCTTAGAACAGAAAACCTCCTAAACACTTATTTGTTGCATGTCATATCATATTCCCCTATACACATTTAATGTTAACAGCATTAAAAATCATAAGAAAAAACTTGCAGTATTCTCATACTTGAAAACCCTGCAAGAAAGGATCATTTTTTTTTACAAGATTCTAGGTTGCACACTCTCTCTGATCTTAAAACTGCTATTGCACAATGGCATGCATGCCATTCATATTGGGAATAGCTATACTATTCTTGAACATCCCATTCTAACTGATAAAGCTTATAGATCTGGTAGCTGGTAGGGCACTAACTGTAGAAATAAAAATACATAATGTCTTGTATAGATTGATCAATATTTATGCAGCCCAAACCAAAGCTTAGAGGATAGAACTTTTTCAGGCAGTGCAGCTTTACCTATATTCCTCACAAAATATTATACTAGGAGGGGATTTTAATTGTGGTATGTCTTTGGCAGATAGGGGAAAAACACTACAACTAGAAAAATCTTCTGTGATATGGCCTTTTTAAAACAGATGATTCAGGCAACCAATTTGATAGACGCCTGTGTCTCCCAAATAGGAAAATCTGACCCTACTTTTTATAGAGGATCATCGGCCACTAGGATTGATTATTTCTTTATGTCCCCATCTTTTAGTATTCACCAGACAAAGGTAATGGTAACAGAATTTTCGGATCACAGGATCTTGCAAGCAGTCATAGGCAAACATAGTGGTGCTTCATATGGCCCTAGCACATGGAAGTTTAATTTTTCCTTGTTCCTTTTGAATGACCTTAAACAAAACTTTGATTTATTTTATTGAAGCAAGAAAATCTGTCTGTATTATGTATGAAAATCCCACCTTATGGTGGGAAGACACAATCAATAATGTTATAGCATTACTAAAATCCTTTAGTAAAACTGTCAGTCATGAGTCACATTTTCATTATTTACAAAATAGACAGCAACTGCAGAAATTATTGTCCTTAGGTTATACACAGGGCATGATTTGAATGCACAAGTAACTAATATCAAACAGCAGATGGTTCAGTTTCATTAAACTCAAGCTCAAAATTTGCAGAATCAGCAGCATGTTGAGATTCAAGGGAGGAAGGAATCTACTTGCCTATATGAATCTTGTCAAAAAATATCTAAACAAAAACATATGGAAGGGCTACAGGATGATGAGGGCATAGTACAGATATACAAGATATAATATGCACTGTTGCACAATATACTCAGTAGCTACTGTATTAACAAGTCCAATACAACCAGCAGAAATAAAATTAGCTATAGATACCCTAGCTAACAACAAAACTCCCAGAAATGATAGTCTAACCAGTGAACTTTATAAAGTTATAGGTAAAGCGTTCAAATACGAACTGGCAGAAGTCTTTACATCTATCTTAACAGACCACATGCCATCACTTAGGATGCCTTTTGGTCAGTTGATATTCATACACAAAAAAGGAATTAAGTAAGACATTCAAAATAGGAGACCAATCTGTCTCTTAAATATAGATTTTAAGATTTTAGCTAAAATCTTAATTGCAAGATTATTAAAGACAGCACATTATCTTACATTTCCTGCACAGACCTGTGCGGTGCCAAATAGACAGATCGCAAATCGTTTAATTTTATTAATTCTTTACCTCCCGGACGGCCATTTTGTGTCAGGTAAACAATGGTTAGTTCGGACTTCATATGGAGCTAATGGAGGTAATGAGTTAAGAGAGCTATTTGAACAAGGGAACAGGGATGCATTAACTGGCGTACTGTAGTGCTATCCTTAGATCAGAAAAAGGCCTTTGATTCTGTACATCATGATTTTTACGGGCAGTTGTAGCACACTACGACATACTTCTTGTGTTTATAGACTGGATTAAATGCGTGTATAAAACTGCAACAGTAACCCCTGTCATACAAGGTTAGAAGGGGCCCAATGATCCCACTTAAAAAAGGAGTCAGGCAGGAATGCCCTGTGAGCCATCTTCTTTATGCCTTCTTTATAGATCCTTTATTAAGAAATGTTAACTCATCACCAAATTTACTTAGTATCAAATTAAATGACCCTGACATACCATTCATGGCCATTGCTTGTGCAGATGACTTACATATCTTAAAGACTCCGATTCAGCAGAAGCTGCAGAACAAATCTACACACATTATGAAAACTTCTCTGGAACTTCTTTAAACATTTCTAAATGTATAGGAGCACAATTGGGCCTGGCACACCCTGAGCTCACCTTTGTGGCTGGGATTCAATTAACTAAGGACCAAATCAAGATTTTAGGTATATCATATGGTGATGAACAGGCAGACAAACTGAACTGGGAGCCCAAAATTTAACAGGACCAGCAGCTGGTTTCTGGTTGGAATAAATGGAAACGCTGCAAGAAAAAAAGGATCTTTCTGATTAAAACGTACTTGCTACTCATATATTTTCATATGTTAACCATGTCTTCCCCCCTCATAAATCTCTTGAGACTGCCATATTAAATATTTTTTTCCAAGCCGTGTAGGGGAGCAGGCTTAACCCACTCAAGAGGAACATTAACTACTGTATCTCCCTATAGCTTCAGGAGGCTTGGGAATGGTAAATCCCATTACTTTTTTATAACATTTTTATATATACCAGTACTAAACCCCTGCTGGTGTTTACTGGACAAGGTTAGACCACCCTTCTCTTACTTACATGTGCAACATGGTTTCATCAATGGGAAATAGGGAACTTAAAAGCATTAAAAAGATAGGAGTACATAAGAGAAATATGTTTGAAGCTAAAACAATGGAAACCAACTAGTTTAATCATGACAACTAAAAATAAGAAAGAAGTATATACCTGGGTCCAAATCATACACTTTCAGGAAGCAATGACCTTTTCCCAACATCCAAAGAACTATGTGCAATCCCTAACACATTTATCCAAAGACAAAATAATTCTAGACAAAATGTGGGACCTCCATTGGCTCAACTGCCGCAAAAAAATAAATGTTAAAAATAATCATAAGCATAAACATAAACAGCTTGAGAAAAGATATTGCAGTAGACATGACTGCAATCTGGAGTTGGAAACTGTTCATCATCTATACTTTACCTGTTCATGCATTAAAGATCATGTGGAAAGGTTTTTGTATATTGTTAATAAAGCTTAAATTCAAATCCCTGAGTCATGATTAGAGTTTCCTGAAAATGTCATGCTGTTTGGTTTTGTGGCTTTCTTTAAATCAGCATTTGTTAACTTGCTCTACAGTGGCTGAAAACAGTGGAGTTGTTTCTGTCTCTCTCTCTCTCTTTCTTTCTATCTCAGTCAGGCTTGGAGAGTGATGGCATCATTGTGAAGTACTGTAGCTTGCTGTTTCAGATTCCCAATCACAGCAGGCTGTAGAGTTAATGGTTTGCTCACAAGGTTTCTTATCAACTCAGTCTGTAGTTTGTGTTTAGATAGATTAGCTTAAAATATATCATTCCCAAAGTTAATCATTTTAGTTTCATTGAGAACTGAAGTAGTGGAAATCTTTATCTGTGAGAGATCAGCTAGTCTGTATCACAGATCTCCATTCTTTCTCATCAAAACTCTGATTTTTTTCCTAAATGTATAACACGGGTTTGTTTAATGAATATAAAATAAATCTAAATTTTGTTCATTCATAGAAATAGTTTGTCTTTGATGTAGCCTACAAAAATATATTTATGTAAGAACTTTTTTTCATGTCAGATTGACAAACACGTACCTGTCACACTCTTTCTACTGTATTTCAAGCACATGTACTGTGAACTCACACATTTCAGTTCTTTGGTGGTTTCTTTGTGAAAATACATAATGTATATGTATAAATAGAAACACTATATGGCATCCTAATGTACCATGTCTTTTTTCCACAGTTGAGGCACCTGAACTCTGCTACCATGTGTCCCCTGCCCCACAAGCCACCTGCTTTCTGCTCCATATTTGAGACTGCTACACACGATCATTAAAGGATTTTGGGACCTGTTGTCCACTACATGGGAAGAACCATGGTTTAAGCAAATGAACTATGAAGCTTTGATATATGGGTACTATACTAGACGGGCCTCTAGATGGAATAAAAGTATGGTAGATATAGTCTTAGTTACTATTATATGGTACATCTGGAACACTGGAAGCTTGTTTAGTTTACAACAGAAACAGATAGGCAATATAGAGCTTATAGCAGAAATTAGTAATGAGTTATGTATAATATATAATACTGAAGCTCAACATCTGACACAAAGATGCTTCAGAGCAAATTGAAGAAATGTGCCCCGAGTGACACACTCAGATGTTCCAGTAACATAAGATGTTTAACTATATTGGGCTAAGAGTATAACTTTTTTGGTAACCACATTATAGTTGGGATTTTTATGCTTTCTCTTGCCAATGATGTTAATTGAGCTATTGTAATTATTTTAACTCATCCAGCCACTGGAAGAATTCTTAATTCTATTTTTCTTTTCGTTGGTTCTCCCTTTTATAATTTATCATGCTTCTAATGGCTCACAATTTGAATATATTGATGATTTTTCTATTTGAGACTGTAAAGGACTGTACGATTTGCAAAATTTGCAAAGCACTTGACATGTTATATATGTGTAATGTGTATATTGTTTGATTTATTTTTCTTCAATAAAAGCCATGGAGTCTTTAACATTCACCTGAACTACCACCAGAACAGGAGTTGGGACCTCGGTTTAATGTATCATCTAAAAGATGGCATGTCAGGAGTGAAGCACCCCCCTCATGCTGCACCACAGTGTCAGTATTGGGATTTAACCCAAATGCCTGGTGTGGGGATAGAACCCACAGCCTTCTGATCTGCAGGTGTGCAATCTACTGAGCCACTGACACCACCAATGCTTAAAGGAGGCTTCCTGGTCAATGTATACTCCAAGATATCTAATAGAGCCAGTCACCTTAATTTGAGCCCCCCAGAGGTCATAAGAATAGTTGACAAATGCTGTCTTCTGGGACCAAGGTACCTTGGACTGAACAACATGGCTTTAGTTTTCTTGGTATTCAGGACTAGGTTGTTACTAGCAAACCATTGTTCTAATATCCTAATGTCACTAGTAAGCTGACTACCAATTTGGGTGACATTGCCAGAGATCTGTACAATACCGCATCATCTGTGTATAATAGTAGGTTAGCCCCACCACAGTTATCAGGCATATCACTCATAAAGAGTGAGAACAGCAGGAGGACATGAGATGAACTAAAATGGTCTTAAAATATACATTTGTTTAAACAATTAAAACTGTGGGTTTCTGTGTTAAAAGCAGTGTTTGTATAAGTAGTGATTTATTCTTATGCTCCAAGATGTTTTTGCTGAGTACTGTTTTTACACAGAGGGCCAGATATTCAAACTGCGCCCAAAAAGTGCGCAACAGCAGGAGCAAGCGCAAGTCAATTGCGCACATGCACAATCGTCACGATATTCAAACATGGAGCAAGGCCAATTGCGCAAGCAGCCAACGTCTGAATATCGCACAAACTGTGCCATATCGCAACCAGGGAGGGGAAGCTGAGCAGATATGATGCACCATAGTGCAACCAGGAAGGGGAAGCTGAGCAGATACGATGTGCCATAGCGCAACAAGGCCAGCCCAGCTGAGCAGTCCAGAGGCCCATAGGGCAGGCAATGACACCCCCAGCAGCATAGCAATGGAACAGCACAACCAGGGAGGTAGGCAGAGGCCCACCACCCATGCCACAGTGGGCACAGGGACACACTGCAGAACTAACAATGCACCCCCACACCCCAAGAACAGCATAACTGGGGGAGGGACGGAAAATCAACCGGCCCATGGGGACAAGCAAAGAAAGCACATCGGCTGTGTTACTGCAGCACCACTGGCAGCTGAGACTGCCACACAAAGGGGCGGACCACCCAGCGGCCAGCAGCCCCCTGCGGTGACAGCACACCCTGCACTGTGACCCTAAGACACACCCATGAGCAGTGACTGGACCGTCACTGCAGGACTCCCAGGCCCCTAGCAACAATGCAACCATGTGTACCACCGAACCATACAAGCCAGACCCACCAGGAGCACCCAGTGGTGTGTGGCAGCACACAACCAGTGCTGCTGAAAGCCACCACCACCAGGGACACCCCCATGCACACACACACACACAATCCCAGGGCAATACCACACCAGATGCCATGCACACCACTGCAACTGAGCACCCATAGCCAGCTGCAAATCAGAGACCACTACAGTATTCATACAAAATAGATTTATAAAAGAATATCAACACGAACACACAACAATAAACTATGTACAGAGAGATATATACAAGAAAGGGGTGGGGGTACGGGTACAAGGTAGGGGTGGGTAAGGGGCAGGGGTGAAGAACTTGGTGAGGGAAGGCAGGGTGTGAGGGAAGGGTAAAGGGGGTAGGCGTGGGACAGCTACTGTCCTCCAGGCTGCACAGCAGCAGGTTGCCCCTGGTCTCGTGGCCTCCTCCGTCGACTGACACCCCTCCGGTGCATTTCCTGCAGAATGGATAGGGACACCGTGGACACCTCCAGCAGGCAGAGGACAGCCCGCTCAATCCTGTGCAGGACCTGGACACCTAGGGAAAGGGAACAGAATCAATGGCTGTGACTGTCCACAACCCTAAAGCCCACCCAACATGCATGGCATACAGCCAAGTGCCCCACCCCTGTGATGGACTGCACCCACTCACAGTGACCGTGCACAAGACAAGCCCAACCAGGCAGCAACAGCCATGTGTGCCACTGCACACACACCCCACCCATGCCCAGCACAGCACAACCAAGGCTGTCCAGTGACATGGCTATGTTGTGGGAAGGTAGTGCCACAGCCATGTGCCCAGTGCATGCATGGACCACCAGTGACGCACTCACAGACATGCAGTGCCACTGGACAGTGCTGATTGTCACACGTCATGTGCATGGCAGTGTTGTCCATGGATGGTGTCTGTGCCCCCCCACAGCATGCAATAGCATCCATGTTGTAATGACACTCACCCTCATCAAGCCGCTGCATCAGGTGCTGCAGCTGCGGCTGCTGCTGTGGCTGTTGCACCCCTCCTCTGCCAGCCACCCTGGCACCGCCATCCCATGCCTCAGCCCGTGTCTGCCTCCGCTCCTCCACGCCTGTGGGAGACAAAGGAAAAGAAAAACATCAGTGAGATCCCAAAGCAGACAGCCCCTTGCCCCATTGAGTGTGCCTGCCCACACATCCAGACCCAAACAGCACACACCTGCAAACACCCTCACAGCAAACCACAGCCCAACCCACACCCAAGCGCAGATTACATTACACAGTCACCCATGCAGACAATACCAGTGCATACACAGCACACCCACCTGGCCTGGGCACAATGCCCGGCCCGGCACGTGACCTGAGGCGCGCAAGCAGAGCATGCTCCCTCCTCTGCAGGTCGCCATAACGGTGCCTGCACTGTTTAGGGGTCCTCCTCCTCCCAGTGGACTGCTCCAGGGCAGCGGCGACCTGCTGCCACACATGGGTGCATGGCACCTGCAGGGGCACACCCTCAAACAGTGAGCCATAGTGGGGCTCCACCACAGCCACCAGGTTGGCTAACTCTAAAGCCCCCCATTGTGGTACTCTCCTGCGTGCCATTGTCAAACTGTACAGTGGCAATATGGCGCTCAGCAGCGCGGCAACCCCACGTGGAAATGTTGTGCAATACAACTCCATCACTGCCTATCGTGCTGTTAGGACAGCGCCGTCGGTCCACATCACGCTGTCACTGAACAGCGCGATATAGCCGTACACATGGCAGACGTACAGTGCCAGAGGGAAAAGGTCATGCACAAGGTCATGGGTCAGTGGCGCAAGGCCACGCGCAGCGCCATCGGATGTCCACACGTCCTGCGCGATCGGACACCTGCGTGCCAGTGCCACAGTGGACTATTGCGCAGTACTGCCACTGCACCATGTGGTGACCAGCGCTGTAGCACCATTGGCACAATGGTGGCCATGGCCTGAATTGCCGATCGCGCACAGCACAGCATCAGCGTGGCAGACGCCTGCGTAAGCTACCTGGGCATGCGCAATGCAGTGTACCACACAGTCACAGATATGCACCATTGGCTCAGCCGGCTCAACCGTATTGCGCAAAGCGCAACGGCATGATATTCAGCCGACACATGCAAATCATCTGATCAGCCATTCAAAGGCGCAGTGGCGTGATTTGCATCTCATTACAGTTCCTCCACTCATAATTTGCATGCATTGCACTATAAATGTGCGACATTGGGCTGCGCTGGCCAGATTCGGTTACTGCAGGTGAGAGGTGGGTTGCATGCTGTGTGATGTTTTGGACAATGGTCATGGGATAACGCTGTAGACTGCACAGTGACAGGTGTCCACTTCCACCCATACAGATCGACATGACCGAGCAGAGCCAAGGTGAGGGTGAGGATGGTGGGCGGAGGAGGAGGCCCAACTTCACCATGGTGGAGACAGAGGCCCTCTTCCAGGCCTACCTGGAGGAGGAGCCACTACTGAGTGGACGGCGGGGCACCCCTCAGGCCCGTGTGGCTGCATGGGAGGGGGTAGCTCGGGCAGTGAACCTGCACGGAAGCCACCAGCGCTCCCTGCAGGAATGCAAAAAGAAGATGGGGACAGACCACAGGAGGGTGAAGGAGAAGGTGGCAGCCTTCAGGGTGGCATGTGCTGGCACAGGCAGGGGCCAGCCAGTGGTGGCGGAGCTGACCCCGGCTGAGGACCGACTGGCTGCATCAATGCAGTGGAGTGCGATTGAGGGCATACCAGGAGGTGGATTCCAGACAGGTGGAAGCCCATCACTGCACGGTATGACATGGTGGTGGTGGTGTTGGGGGGGGGAGGTTGTTCACATGCACTCACATGTCCTCACTTTCTGTTACAGATCCTGTTCATCTTCAGGGGACAGTGGTGGTGGGTCCAGGCAGTGAGGAAGACCTGCTGGACATGGAGGAGGGTCCATCCACCTCTGTCACCAGCCAGCATGCACTGCACCAGCATGCACGCCGGGCTGCCAACTCAGGTGTCGGTGAGTCAGGTGTGGGGAGTGCACAGCCTGTGTCTCAGCAGTCTGGCATGCAAGCATGCCAGCACGCTGTGACTGTGGCTGTAGCACGTACCTGCACCATTGATGATGCAAGGACTGCAATGGGCAGTGACATGTGTGTCCCATGATGGATATACAGCAGGCCAGCACGTGCCCCTGAGCCTAGCTGGTTCCAACGTGTGTGCCAGCATGTTGGCACAGTCCCAGGCTGTGCCTGTCAGCACCGATGAGGCAGCACTGGTGGCTGTGCAGGTGTCTGGCACTGCTGCGGCCACAGCAGTGGAATGAGTGGTCCCTGGGGCACAGCAGTTGGAGGAGCAGCAGCAGCAGTCACCCACCAGGTCTGGGGGTACAGTGTCCAGCGGTGGCACATGCCCACCGCTCTTTGATATGCCCATTCCTGGTCCTGGTGAACAGGGCCCATGCTCAAGGGGTGTTGAGCATCAGGACCTTCCATACCCTGGGGGACAGGATGCCTTTGTGGCAGAGTACCCATTTGAAGAGCACACCCGCCTGCTGCAGGAATCAGTACAGCAGCAAAGGCAGGTTGCAACGTCCGTGGAGGCACTGTGCGTGGCTGTGGAGTGGCACAGCAGGGACTGTGCTCTGATCCTTGCAGAGATGGTCCATATGCAGATGGATGTGACCGCCGCCATTGACAGACAGACCCAGGCATTGGTCGCTGTCGTGGCTGCATTGGGCACACAAGCAGGTGCCCCTGTACCGCGCACAGTACGCTCTCCACTCCCCATTCCCGGCGTCATGTGACACCCAGCCTGTCATTGCCGGGTTCTGCTGTGGGCATCCCGAGCACCCCTGGTGCAGGTATGTTTGGCATACTACAGACCCCAGTGTGGACAAGGTCGAGATCATGCAGTGGGACCCCTGGTGGTCCATCGGTGCCACCCTATGTGGTCCCTGCTCAGCCTGCCAGTGCTGTTGGGTCACAGCGGGGCTGCCCACATATCCGCGGTGGCCGTGGAACAGTGCAACATGACTGACCTGTCTCCCAGTGTGGGCCCTGTCTGGTGCTGCACTGTGTGCACTGTGCGTCATGGTGGGCAGTGCACTGGTGGGTGCCCTGCACATCACACCGACATATGGACCACCTGCACACCATCCCGACTGCTGTCCACAGGTGCCTGTGCATGATGATGCCTGCATTGTACTGGTACACCAGGTGCAAGGGTGCCCAGCATCTGACTACCACGTACTTGGACAGTACAGGTGGTGGGTATGGTCTGTGGATCTGTGTGTTTGCCATGTCTGTTCCTGCTCTGCTGTGCACCTGCCCATGTACGCTTTGTGCCTGGTGTGTGTGTGTGTGTGTCCATATGACTGTTCACCCCTCCCTGATGGTGTGTTTGTGTGCCTGGTCCCTTCCACTCCCCTTGCCGTCATGCACCCCTGGTGTGTTACTCTGTGTGCCTGTGGGTTGCGCCAGGACAGTGTTGGTTGCACATGGCCCCTTGACTTACCTGTGTCGTGCATAATGCTCCTCCGTGATGGTGTCCTGGTGCAGCTGGGCCTGCCGGATCAGTCGGGGGTCCCGCCATCCAAGGGGGGGCTGCTCATCACCATCATCACCGGCGCAGCTGGTGTCCCCATCGCTGTCCCCCTCCTCGACCTGAATGGCTATCCCACAGTCTTTGGCCATGTTGTGTAGGATACAACATGCCAGGAATATCCCACAGGCCTTTGAGGGACTGTACTGTAGGGCACCGCCGGAGGTGTCTAGGCATCGGAAGCATGCCTTGAGCATCCCAAACACCCGCTTGATGATGTTGCATGTGGCGGCATGCGCCTCATTATAGCATTGCTGTGATGGGGTCATGGGGCGCCGATATGGTGTGAGCAGCCAGGGATGGAGTGGGTATCCACTGTCACCTGTGTTGAGATGGTGGAGATGAGTATCATGTTCAGGTCCATATTGCCAGTATCCCTGTGTGCCACTACCATAGCACCTGTGGCATTCCCACCCTTGCCCCACATTTGCAATTCCTACATGCGTACTCACCCACTAGATGGCCTGTGGGGATGTCCCCACTCTCGAATCGATGGCACAGTGCGGACTGATACCATATAAAGACATCATGTGCTCCACCAGGGTGTGTGGCACAGACATTGATTATGCGCCCAATGGCATCACACACCACCTGGCAGTTGACACTGGAATAGCCCTTCCTGTTCCTATATGCAGACCCATCAGTGCCAGGTGGCGTGTGAATGGCCACATGGGTGCAGTCTATGGCTCCTAGCACGCCAGGCATACATGCTACCCTGTGGAACTCCTGCATGTTTGCTGTACGCTCTGCCGCGGTGCTGGGGAACTGGATGTGCTCTGCAGCACGTGGCAGCAGTGCGCTGAGGAATTGGGTGAGGATGCATGACGTGGCTGACTGTGTGATGCCTGTGGTGTCCCCTGTTGGCCTCTGGAAGGTGCCCGTGGTGAGCAGGCACATGCAGGCTGTCACCTTGGTCTCCACCGACAGAGCGTGACTCCGCCGTGAGGGTGCCTGCATCACATCACTGCACAGCTCACAGAGCCATCTCAGTATTGCCCTGTTCAGGCGTGTACCGCCCACGATCTCTACATCTGTGTACAGCTCAAAGCTGATGCGACACGGTACTGCCTGTTGGGCGTGCCGCCGACAGGCCCTTCCACGGCCACGCCCCTGCAGCATGCATTCTCACCCCCCTCATTACAGCTTCCACGTGGAAGCTGGCAGTGTCCATCTCCCTGGCTTGTGACCCCCCCTGGCTGATGTTGCTCTGTTACCCCCACTGTCCTGACTGCTACCTCCACTGCACCGGGTACCCCCACTGGCCTCTGCAGCCTATGGCCCACACAACTTCTCTTGCCTGCCCTGCTCTGGACTGTCACTGTCTGTCTCTCTCTCTCTCTCTCTGTCTGTCTCGCTTGGCATCTCTGTAGCGTTCTTGCGCCTCTTCCTTGAGCCTTTTTATTTTGGCTTATTTCCGCTGTGGTGCAACTTCCGGCTGTTCCGCTGTTGCGCATTGCGCAACCCTTTGAATATCGCATTGCGCTCTTTATGCAGGGATCCACCCACTTCTGTTGCACATGCCGTCATTTGCATTGCGCTGTTGCTCAGCCTGTTTTCGGTGGCACAATTACCTCCTGCTGAATATCGCAGAATGGCACACTTTCGGACTTGCGCATGCGCAACCCTATTGCGCATGGCGCAACCCCTTTGAATATCCGGCCCAGACTGTTTTGCATTTATAAAAATCATGCACAGTACAGAAAAAAATGCCACACAATGGGAAACTGATAGCAGACTACATATTTTCTGTGAGAATGTAGGTTGCTTTTTTGTATTTAAGAAATACAGTATTAGTGCTACTATAATCTGGTGCCTTGTTATAGTATCACCAAGATTTTCAAA